>JAZKJV010005240.1:0-600000 GCA_037367405.1 Ottelia alismoides
TTCCCTCTTCCCCGACCTTCGATCCGGTGCTGCTCGCCTCGTCCGGCGCTCCCTCGGGCATCTGATGGTCCGAATAGCTTCCTGGCAGGGCTCTCCAGCTGCTGGAGTTGTCTGATCGAACGGAGGGGACCTGGAGCGCCGCCACGAGCTCGATGAAGAAGCGGAGCTCCAGGTACCTCCACTCGCTTGGGATTCACTTACTGGCGTGCTTTAGTACGCCTAACCTGCACAGAAAGGAAGAGGGGCTCGAGGCATGCTCCTCGACCCGGGGTTTGGAACTGCAACGCAAAAATGAAGGTGGGCGGAGGGGCTCCGGCGAACGGCGGAGGAGGAGCCCGATTCGCCAGGACCTAGAGTCCTGGGTTGAACAAATGAGTGCAATAGATGGAGAATGCGTTGAGGTTCGAGATGGGGTGAACGAGGTGGTCGGAGACAGTCGGATCAACAGCGGAGAAGTCGCCAGAGCTGAGCTCCGGCGAACTTCGAATTTTGATTTTTAAGCTACATGCATTAATTAAAACCTAATCTAATGACTGGAATGAAAAACTAACATCTAAGACTAACTAAAAATGCATAGAAGGTCAGTTCTTATACCTGGGGGCCTCCAGGGAGTAGGCGGACGCCGGAGCTCCGCCGCGTCAAAATCTCCTTCCTCCGGCTGAGTCAAGATGCTGGGCTACTCCCCCTGTCACGAGGAACAATCCAGGAGCAAGATCTAGGCTTTAGGTTGGAATAAAAGTGGCCAAATCCGAGGAAGGAGGCGGAGCTTGTTTATAAACATTGGGAGTAGCCTTATTGACCGGCGATTATTGGCTGATCCAATGAGTATCTACATGATCTGAGATTTTGGCGGCATCATGGATGATTAGGAAGTAATTCTTGTGCAGGAAGCATCTTCGATTGATGGATGGTATGCCCGAAAAATGGGAGAAGATGGGCGAAGAGACACGCTAAGTCACATCGGGCGGCTGGGGGAGCAGTTGACCGAGCGGTCAACTGTTGACGGCAGGCGATTCGTCCAAGTCAGCCGCTAGGAGACAAAACAGGGAATCTGATGAGAAATTGAATTATTTGACACCTTAAATGATTTTATTAATTTTTTCTTAAAAAATAAAAAAATGGTATTATTTCGTCTAGTATTTATTTACGATTTTTATTGAAATTTTCGAGGTGTTTTATTATAGTTTTATTTGAATAATGTGTATTTTGTATGTATTTACATGTATTTTTATTTTAAATTTGTTTATTTTCTTTTAATTATTTTATTGTCTTATTTTATAAATTTATAATTTATTTTTTGTGAGTATAAAGGTATTTTTGTTTGATTTTTTTGAGTTTATTTATATTTTTAAATAAATAGGTATATGTGTATGTAGGTATACTTATAGGTAATTTACCTATGTATTTTATACACTTAATTTATTTATTGTATTTTCTTGATTTTTTATTTTGGTTTTGTATTTTTAATGAGTTATGTATAATGTATACAGTATTATAAAAATATAAAAGAATAATAGAATCAAGGAATAAAATCCTTTTTTATTTATGTATAGGTATATAGCATAGGTATTTTGTCTATGAATTTGTAGACTTATTTTATTTTACAAATTATTTTTGGTTTCTTTAACTTCTAATATGTGTATGCATTATTATACATTATTGCAAAATTCTAAAAATATGAATTTATACAACTAATGAATATTGAATAAAATGCATATTTTAATCAGTCCTATATACAAGGAGGGCCAAAAACCTAACTTCTGCATATGGACTCCAAAAATTATGAAACCAATTTTATAAAATAGTTCATGGAATGCTATATACAATTAAAAGTGAGTTTGGGTGATTGGAGTTTTTATTTGCAAGATATGGGTCTGTGAAGTTGAGATTTTTGGCTTTTTCTTCTGTGTATACAATGTATATATTATTTTTATTCAAACTCAAGTTTGTATTTTTATTTACATTATTATCTACAACTTTCATGTACAGAGTTTCTCTGTTTGATGAAGAAATAAGTATGTACAAAATAAGTGCCAAAAATGCATAAATGAATGAATTAATAAATGAGGTATTTATTGTACACTGGCCCTTATCTCCCCCTACTTTTATTCCTTGTCGACCAATACCATGCTGGCCTTGGTCTCGAGGTTTGGGTCATAAAATATTTGCAATATTTTATTCCTTTTTCTTTTCTCCTCTTTATTCTATAATTTTGGCATTAAAACCTTATTTAATGTGGAATTAATACAATGAATCATGAATGCTATTATGTACAATTTGATGCTATTTACATGCATTTGCTGGGGTTTTGAGGCCAAAATGATAGAATAAAGGTGATGAAATGGAGATTCATCACCCCCCTATACTTGCCTTTGCTAGTCCCTAGCAAACACTTATGCAATAAGTGTAAAAGAATAAAGAAAAGAAAAAGAAAATAAAAGATAGAGTGAATAAGGGTGCTTTCAGTGCAATGCATGTCCTTACAAAATCTGAATTTGGAGCTCCTGTCAGACCTTGGGTGTGAATGTGTGTGGAACCTAGTCAGGAACCAGCTCTAAAATACAACAACCTTCGATAGTCACAGAACTCGGTTCAACCCACCTCAATAGCCGGGTCAGAACTAGTCTACATCATACGCAAACTCTTATAACTATGAAGCTGACTTGTACGGTGCAAGTGATAGTGGCTCTTCCCAACTGAAATGATAAAGGAACTGACTTCTCCAGAATGACAACCCAATGATTCCCCAATCCAACAGCTCTTTCCTCGAGGAGCAAGTTTCCCTTCTAAGTTCAAGTGGCAACCAGCTCAAGAGGAGGGGGTGAAGAGAAGAATGGACGGTAGCCAGTGTAGCTACCTATCCTGGGATGCAAGACCAGTGTAGTCAAGTCATCCTGTTGCAGGCTCACATGATATGAATTTGATGCTCAAGCTTGCTTATTTTCTATACAACATATTCACATACTTTGCAGGCTTTTTATTTTTGTACATGCCTGGACTTTTTCTTTCCTTTTTTTGAAATACTATATACATCAACATTTACATAAGGAGTTTTTCCTCTTGAGCCAGTAGACTATCCCTCTTTTGAAGCTTTACTGCAACCCACGACCTCCTGTCTTTAGACTTCCTAATCACTGGATGGGTTGTGGTGCACTCCCTCCCTAGAGGAGGACAAATGTTTCCACTTGTGTGCGTCTCATACCGGCAAATCCAATCCCCTCACCACTCCAACTGAGTTGAGCCATGTGAAAGGTGCAGGTGTCCAAGTTAGGTCATTATCAACAAGAGTCGTGTGTGTGCTCCGAAATACTCTACTTAGTGATAACACGCATAAACCACGAGGGTCACCATGAATAAATAATACAAAGGTGTCGCCGAGGCGACCGCTCGCAGAATACAGGTCAATCAGCAATTTACCCACAATAAAAGAATACAACAATCAAGCTCAAAAAGAAGTGTGAATTAATCTTTATTTACTCTACCATAAAATGTTCATGGACAAGCATGTAGAGGTCGAACCACAAGAGAGCAATCCAAAATGCAATAGCCTACTTGTATCTCAGAGTCATCCTTGTGTGGGTTGTTAATTTTATTTTTATTTTTATTATATTATTATTATTATTTTTAATATTATAATTGGGTAATATATATATATATATATAAAATAACTATATATAATAGAAATATATAAATATGGGTATACCATGGAGGGTTAGTATATAGCATACAAAATATATATATGGGAATATGATTAGAATAAAATATGTATATATATATATATTTATTCAGGTTAATAAATAGATATAAGAGTACATATAAATAATTAGATATATATATATATATGTTTTTTTTCTTTTTTTTGTTAGGAAATACACATATATATATATATATATATGTATATAAGGGTACTATAATATTTATAGAAATGCTAAAAAATGGTCAAAAATCAAGGAATAAGTTGTTTTAGTATTTTCAGGGTTTTTTTACCGTTGTTGGGATTTTTGGGCATTTTTGCAAACATTTTTAGTATTTTTAATTAGCTAAATAATAGCAAACAGTGGACTGGGTACTGACTGTTACAAAAATAGGTATTAAAATTAGCTAACAGCCTCAAAAATTTTTCACACTATTTTTCTAATAAAGATAATAAAATATAGCATAAATAGGGCCTGAGTTTATATTTTTCTGATTTTTCATTGATTTTTTATATTTTTTTGATGTTTTTGGGTATTTTCGAATTTTTAAGGCTTTCTTTTTGATGTTTTTAGGGATTTTTGGACTGACACTAGAATAGATCAAAATACACCATAGGAATTTTTTTGGAATTTTTCAAGGCATTTTCATATTTTTTGGGATTTTATAAGTTAGACAAGGAATAAAAGACATGTTTTTGATTTTTAATAAATGCAAAAATGCAACAAAATGCAAAACTAAAAATATGGCGTTCAAGCACGACCAAACATGAGCTTAAGTATATTTTTACAAAATTTTTTGATTGAATATGGAGCACAAAATAAATAGACAAAGCATTCAAAAATTAAATGGCCTGGTAGGGGTATTTTTGCAAATCAAATAGTTCACAGGGGAATACATGCAAAAATTACAATAAAAATACACTTCAACTTTTATTTTTAGGACCATTTAATAATTACAGGGACCCGGCGAGGCTTAAATGCAAAATTTCACGCGCCTCACTTGGTTGCTGCACGTGAGGCGCGGAAGGACTAAAGAGCAAATCTTAAAACATCGGGGGTCCTTCTGCAAAATGTACGTTTTATTTACAACTGAGACTTTTTTTGGCGTTAAATAATAAATACAAAAAGTGAGGGGACTGAATGTGAAATTTACCCCTAAACAAGGCGTGGCATCCAACGGCGCAGCTCTCTTCACTTGCCACGCATCGTCACCTCCTCGCCCGATGACGCTTCGCCGATGGAAGGCTGAGATTAGATCAGCCAAGCTGATCTGACGGTTGATGCGATGCTCCATCTGACGGTGCTGATTTGACCTGGGCTAGGACCGCGATCGGACGGTAAAGATGAAGGCACGAAGAATAGGGACGAACTCCCTCTTCCCCGACCTTCGATCCGGTGCTGCTCGCTCGTCCGGCGCTCCCTCGGGCATCTGATGGTCCGAATAGCTTCCTGGCAGGGCTCTCCAGCTGCTGGAGGTGTCTGATCGAACGGAGGGGACCTGGAGCGCCGCCACGAGCTCGATGAAGAAGCGGAGCTCCAGGTACCTCCACTCGCTTGGGATTCATCTACTGGCATGCTTTAGTATGCCTAACCTGCACAGAAAGGAAGAGGGGCTCGAGGCGATGCTCCTCGACCCGGGGTTTGGAACTGCAACGCAAAAATGAAGGTGGGAGGAGGGGCTCCGGCGAACGGCGGAGGAGGAGCCCCGATTCGCCAGGACCTAGAGTCCTGGGTTGAACAAATGAGTGCAATAGATGGAGAATGCGTTGAGGTCGAGATGGGGTGAACGAGGTGGTCGGAGACAGTCGGATCAACAGCGGAGAAGTCGCCAGAGCTGAGCTCCGGCGAACTTCGAATTTTGATTTTTAAGCTACATGCATTAATTAAAACCTAATCTAATGACTGGAATGAAAAACTAACATCTAAGACTAACTAAAAATGCATAGAAGGTCAGTTCTTATACCTGGGGGCCTCCAGGGAGTAGGGCGGACGCCGGAGCTCCGCCGCGTCAAAATCTCCTTCCTCCGGCTGAGTCAAGATGCCGGGCTACTCCCCCTGTCACGAGGAACAATCCAGGAGCAAGATCTAGGCTTTAGGTTGGAATAAAAGTGGCCAAATCCGAGGAAGGAGGCGGAGCTTGTTATTTATAAACATTGGCGAGTAGCCTTATTGACCGGCGATTATTGGCTGATCCAATGAGTATCTACATGATCTGAGATTTTGGCGGGCATCATGGATGATTAGGAAGTAATTCTTGTGCAGGAAGCATCTTCGATTGATGGATGGTATGCCCGGGAAAAATTGGGAGAAGATGGGCGAAGAGACACGCTAAGTCACATCGGGCGGCTGGGGGAGCAGTTGACCGAGCGGTCAACTGTTGACGGCATGCGATTCGTCCAAGTCAGCCGCTAGGAGACAAAACAGGGAATCTGATGAGAAATTGAATTATTTGACACCTTAAATGATTTTATTAATTTTTTCTTAAAAAATAAAAAAATGTGGTATTATTTTGTCTAGTATTTATTTACG
The DNA here is from genome assembly GCA_037367405.1 of Ottelia alismoides. Classification (NCBI taxonomy): domain Eukaryota; kingdom Viridiplantae; phylum Streptophyta; class Magnoliopsida; order Alismatales; family Hydrocharitaceae; genus Ottelia; species Ottelia alismoides. Next base: position 6,225 of record JAZKJV010005240.1, read on the forward strand.
ATTTTTATTGAATTTTTTGAGGTGTTTTATTATAGTTTTATTTGAATAATGTGTATTTGTATGTATTTACATGTATTTTTATGTATTTTTATTTTAAATTTGTTTATTTTCTTTTATTATTTTATTGTCTTATTTTATAAATTTATAACTTATTTTTGTGAGTATAAAGGTATTTTTGTTTGATTTTTTTGAGTTTATTTATATTTTTAAATAAATAGGTATATGTGTATGTAGGTATACTTATAGGTATTTTACCTATGTATTTTATACACTTAATTTATTTATTGTATTTTCTTGATTTTTATTTTGGTTTTGTATTTTTAATGAGTTATGTATAATGTATACAGTATTATAAAAATATAAAAGAATAATAGAATCAAGGAATAAAATCCTTTTTTTATTTATGTATAGGTATATAGCATAGGTATTTTGTCTATGAATTTGTAGACTTATTTTATTTACAAATTATTTTTGGTTTTCTTTAACTTCTAATATGTGTATGCATTATATAACATTATTTGCAAAATTCTAAAAATATGAATTTATACAAATAATGAATATTGAATAAAATGCATATTTTAATCAGTCCTATATACAAGGAGGGCCAAAAACCTAACTTCTGCATATGGACTCCAAAAATTATGAAACCAATTTTATAAAATAGTTCATGGAATGCTATATACAATTAAAAGTGAGTTTGGGTGATTTGGAGTTTTTATTTGCAAGATATGGGTCTGTGAAGTTGAGATTTTTGGCTTTTTCTTCTGTGTATACAATGTAAATTGGATATTATTTTTATTCAAACTCAATTTTGTATTTTTATTTACATTATTATCTACAACTTTCATGTACAGAGTTTCTCTGTTTGATGAAGAAATAAGTATTTACAAAATAAGTGCCAAAAATGCATAAATGAATGAATTAATAAATGAGGTATTTATTGTACACTGGCCCTTATCTCCCCCTACTTTATTCCTTGTCGACCAATACCATGCTGGCCTTGGTCTCGAGGTTTGGGTCATAAAATATTTGCAATATTTTATTCCTTTTTCTTTTCTCCTCTTTATTCTATAATTTTGGCATTAAAACCTTATTTAATGTGGAATTAATACAATGAATCATGAATGCTATTATGTACAATTTGATGCTATTTACATGCATTTGCTGGGGTTTTTGAGGCCAAAAATGATAGAATAAAGGTGATGAAATGGAGATTCATCACCCCCCTATACTTGCCTTTGCTAGTCCCTAGCAAACACTTATGCAATAAGTGTAAAAGAATAAAGAAAAGAAAAAGGAAAATAAAAGATAGAGTGAATAAGGGTGCTTTCAGTGCAATGCATGTCCTTACAAAATCTGAATTTGGAGCTCCTGTCAGACCTTGGGTGTGAATGTGTGTGGAACCTAGTCAGGAACCAGCTCTAAAATACAACAACCTTCGATAGTCACAGAACTCGGTTCAACCCACCTCAATAGCCGGGTCAGAACTAGTCTACATCATACGCAAACTCTTATAACTATGAAGCTGACTTGTACGGTGCAAGTGATAGTGGCTCTTCCCAACTGAAATGATAAAGGAACTGACTTCTCCAGAATGACAACCCAATGATTCCCCAATCCAACAGCTCTTTCCTCGAGGAGCAAGGTATTCCCTTCTAAGTTCAAGTGGCAACCAGCTCAAGAGGAGGGGGTGAAGAGAAGAATGGACGGTAGCCAGTGTAGCTACCTATCCCGGGATGCAAGACCAGTGTAGTCAAGTCATCCAGCTGCAGGCTCACATATTTGTCTTTGGAACTCAAGCTTGCTTATTGGCTTTGTACATACTTTGCAGGCATTTTATTTTTTGTACAGGCCTGACCCCCTTTTTATTTCAACATACTATTCACAACAGCATTTACATAAGGAGTTTTTCCTCTTGAGCCAGAAGACTATCCCTCTTTTGAAGCTTTATCGCAACCCACAGTCTCCTGTCGTTAGACCTCATGGCTACTGGACCGGGTTAGGGTGCACTTCCCTCCCTAGACGAGGACGAGTGTTTCCGCCCGTTTGCGTCTCAGACTGGCAAATCCAACCCCCTCACCACTCCAACTGAGTTGAGCCAAGTGAAAGGTGCAAGTGTCCAAGTTAGATCACGGTCGGTAAGAGTCATACGTGTGTCTCGAAAAGTTCTAGTTAGTCCACTGAGGTGACTTGAACCCAGCACTGATTTCTCAAAGAATTAAGTCTGTGTAGACCTGAGGTACCTTAAACCTAGTTCCCATAAGGTTCCAGTGCAGTTGGGTGCGGTAAGGTCCAACCTAGCTCCAATTTGAGACTTTATTAGACTGATTCATTCATCATGCTTCACTCAAAAGAATATGAATGGTATGCTTATGCTATGCACAATGAATGATGCAATTTTTCAAAATTTTTGAAAGAATCAAAGGATGTTTTTACACAAAGAATTTTTGCACAGGGAATACGAACTGAAAACATACAAAAAGTATATACACTTATTTACACGGGCGTGCCGCTTTATTTACATAGTTTAGGAATTTCTAAAAACTTTACAGGTTTGAATGAAGTAGTTCATTTGGGTAGGTACAGAAAGAATCGTATGTGCCTTGTTTCTGATTTACAAGTATCGGCAATGGTGTTCTTATTAGTTTTTGAAATAATTTTGCAAACTATAGTACACGATAATTTTTGCAATCATTTACACACATTTGAAAACTATTTTTGCAAAGATTTTCACACTATATATATATACAATTTTCACAATAATTTTGACAAGCATTTTTCAAAATATTTGCACATAGGTTTTTGAAATCCTTTCTTTCACCCAAAGAAAAGTTTTGCAATCAAAATATTTTCACACATTTGAAATCATTTCACATTAAATTTTCAAAACTGGTCACATTATTTTTCAAATCATACAGTATAGGTATCTGATTTATTAATCAGTATGTACAAAAGAAGAAGAATTGTATTCGATGTACAATATGGTTTTAGTTCTTATAGGCTTTGTTTGGGCTTATTTATTATTCACAAATGAGAGATTTTTGTGCGGACTCCTCAGACTGATTCGAGAATAATTTTCACAAGGATTTTGAAAACTATAGTCCACGATAATTTTGCAAACATGTTCACGCATTTGAAAATCCTTTTACAAATGTTTTGCACAACATAGATAGATTTCTCAAAGCAATTTTGACAAACAAATTTTTTCACAATCATTTGCACACTAGTTTTCATACATTTTGCTTTCACTCAAAGAAAATAAATTTTACACACAAGACTAATTTTTCAAATGTTGAATACTTGTACACACTATTTTCAAACAAATTTCACAAGATTTTTCAAAAGAGAATGTTTTGTACAAAACACTTTTCTGATTCAATAATCAGTACAATTACAAAGAGTCTGAGGAACTCACAATCATCTTTCATTATTATAGAGCTACTTATTACATTTTAATTTATATTGAGGTGGTCTTTTATTTTTCAGTATGAGTTATGGCTTTTAGTATATACATGGTATATACGGCCCCCTATACTTAGCTTGAGCTATGTCCCCATAGATCGAAAGGAAAAGCAAAGACATAACTCGTACTGAGTATAGACAGATCTAAAGAATAAATATGAATGAAGTGACTGAATGAGAAGTTGACCGTCCCCCCTATACTTAGGATCAAATAATCCTAAGTATAGCAGACTGTACAAAAAGCAGGGAGGGTTTAAGGGTGGGAATATACTGATCGTACTCAGATTGTCTCCCCCTATACTTAGGGTAAGATACTCCTAAGTATAGACAAGGAGAGGAGACAATGGAGAGGATCGGAATGAAATGAAAACTCAGGGTGCACATCCCCCCTATACTTAGGACCAATTACGTCCTAAGTATAGAAAACTGTCTACAAGGGTGGCACCTTTTAGATACAAAGAGAAAATATAAAAGGAAAAGAAGAAAAGAAGAAAAGGAGAAAATCAGAGAAACAGTTGTTGGATGGCATAGTCTGAATCTTTCGATGCCGCAGGTGCTGTGAAGGTGTCATCATGGTGCATTAGCTAAATAGAGTCAACAACGGCCAAGAATGCATCTGGTTTGAGGTAAGGCTTCAGTAGTTGGCCGTTGACGACGAAGAGCTGTGCGTCAGGAGACAAATCTGATATAGCGATGCTGCCATTGTCACGCACCTCACTTACTCGGAATCGCCCTGTCCACTTACTCTTTAATTTGCCTGGGAATATCCGCAACTTTGCATCAAATAACCACATTTTCTGTCCAACATCGAAGGTCTTTCGTCTGATGTGCCGGTCATGCCAGCGTTTAACCTTCTCCTTGTACATCAAGGTGTTTTTGTATGCGTAGTCTCGGAATTCCAAGAGCTTGTTCAGATCGTCTTTTCTCTTCTGACCACTTCTGCATGAGTCCAAATTACAATTGTTGATTGCCCAAAGAGATTTGTGGATCAATTCCATGGGCAGATGGCATGGTTTCCCATATACAAGATGATAGGGCGACATGCCCAAGGGATACTTGTAGGCCGTTCGGTACGCCCATAGAGCTGAGTCCAAGAGTTGAGACCAGTCTTTTCTGTTCGGCCTAACAAGTTTCTGCAATATGGTCTTGATTTCTCTGTTTGATAACTCTGCCATGCCATTGGTCTGGGGATGATAAGGAGACGCGACACGGTGATCGATGCGTACTCCTTCGTTAATTTCTTGACCTCTTTGTTGATGAAGTGACTACCCCCGTCTGAGATGAGAATCTTAGGTATCCCAAACCGTGAAATGATATTCTTCTTCAGAAACTGGCAAACTGTTTTGCTGTCGGCGGCTCGGGCGGGAATAGCTTCAACCCAACGACTCACGTAATCGACGGCAAGAAGGATGTGCTCAAAACCTTGACTGTCAAGGAAAGGTCCCATGAAGTCAATGCCCCATGCATCGAAAACGTCTGCTATCTGAATGATTTTTAGAGGTATTGAATCTTTGGCAGTGAGTGTACCTTTCAATCGCTGACAGTCAATACATCTTTAACAAACTCTGCTGCATCCTTGAATAATGTGGGCCACCAGTAGCCACATTGCAATACTTTCGCTGCCGTCCGATCTCCAGAATGATGTCCACCAGATTCGAGCGAATGAGAATGCTCGAGGACACTAGATTGCTCCGTCTGAGGGATGCACCTGCGCCAAATACAATCTGCTCCTTCTCCGAATAAAAGAGGATCCTCCCATTGGTAGAAGCAGATGGTCGACATGAATTTGTTCTTCTGATTCTTCGTCCAATCCCACGGTAGTACCCCAGAGGAGAGGTAATTGACAATATCAGCGTACCAAGGGAGAGTATCGACATCTAAGATGGCTTCGTCAGGGAAGGTTTCTGTGATAGGTGCATTGCTCAGAGGAGGATCATGCTGCTCTATTCTGGAGAGATGATCTGCTACCACATTCTGAACTCCAGGCTTGTCCTTGATTTCCAGGTCGAATTCCTGGAGGAGAAGGATCCAACGAATCAGTCTTGGCTTGGCATCCTTCTTCTGCTGTAGGTACCGGATAGCAGAGTGGTCCGTGAAAATTGTGACTTTTGATCCCAACAAATAGGATCTGAACTTCTCTAAGGCGAAAACCACAGCCAGCAATTCTTTCTCTGTCACTGTATAATTCCTTTGTGCTTCTTCTAATGTTTTGCTGGCATAGTGAATGGCATAGGGCGCCTTGTCTTTTCTTTGCCCAAGGACAGCTCCGACTGCAAAATCTAACGCATCGGTCATTATCTCAAATGGAAGAGTCCAGTCGGGAGGCTGTAATATTGGAGCTTGGGTGATAAGCTCCTTCAACTGATTGAAATCAAGGAGAACTGGCTGATCAACAATGAACTCGGTTTCCTTGCACAAGAGTTTTGTTAGAGGTCGGGCGATGCGGCTGAAATCCTTGATGAATCGCCTGTAGAATCCCACATGCCCCAGAAATGACCTCACATTCTTAACTGACTGAGGTGGCTGAAGATTTGAAATGACATCCACCTTTGCTGGGTCAACTTCCATGCCACGTTTGGAAACGACGTGGCCCAGCACAATACCCTCTGTGACCATAAAGTGGCTCTTTTCCATGAGAGCACTAAATTAACCTCCCGGCATTTCTGAAGTACTCTGTCTAGGTGCTCAAGACAAGCATCGAAACTATCACAGTAGACGGAGAAATCGTCCATGAACACCTCAAGAAAACTGCCTACCATCTCGGCGAAGACTGCTAACATGCATCTTTGGAAGGTTGCAGGTGCATTGCATAATCCAAAGGGCATTCTCTTGAAGGCGTAGGTGCCGAACGGGAAAGTGAAGGTAGTCTTCTCTTGGTCTTTAGGGGCGATCGCCACTTGGTTGTACCCGGAGTACCCATCCAGAAAGCAGAAGAACTCCTTGCCTGCTAATCTCTCCAGCACTTGATCAATGAATGGCCAGGGGAAGTGGTCCTTCTTGGTTGCTGCATTAAGCCCGACGGTAGTCAACACACACCCGCCAGGATGTCGGTACCCGAGTTGAAATTTCCTCTCCTTTATCATTTGTAACCACGGTAAGCCCAGATTTCTTTGGGACTACATGCAGTGGGCTTACCCATTTCGAATCGGAGATGGGATAAATGAAGCCTGCATCACACCATTTCGTGATTTCTTTCATAACGACGTCCCAAAGGTTAGGGTTCAGCCTTCTCTGAAATTCGCGGGACGGCTTGGCATCTTCTTCTAGATAGATGTGATGTGAACACAGAGCTGGATTTATCCCTCAGAGATCTGATACGCTCCAACCAAGTGCCTTGCGGTTCTTTTCTAGAACCTCGAGAAGTCGAGATTCCTGATCCGGATTCAGCCTGCTGCTGATGATGATCGGATACATTTGCTCTTCACCCGCAAGGAAAGCATACTTCAGGCCTGCAGGAAGTGGCTTGAGTTCTGGCTTTGATCTGTCCACTTTATCTGTCACTTCAGATACCATGCTGGTGGTGGGATGTACTTTGAGGCTGCTGCCATCCTCATCATTCTGTTGAGATCCCGGAGATGCACCGAACGGTTCTGCGCTAAGCTGATCATGTTCGGTCTGGAGTGAATGCTCAAAAAGATGCGCCTGCATCTGAGAATCTGTCTCCCAAGAATCATCGGAGCATATGCTGACTGTGCTTTCCAAGTCCTCCTCAAGAGTGAGGATTTCTCGGGTCCATGGATCGTCCAATGATAACTCTGAATCTCTGATCTCCGCGATGAAATCACAGTCTGCTTCTGATGCTGCCTGGCTCTCATCAGTCGGGGCATTCTGCTCTTTGTTCATGTTTATCGTGATTTGCTGGGTGTTCGAGCTGAAAGTGATCTTTCCAGACCCATAATCAACCACAGCACCTGAAGTCCGGAGGAATGGTCTGCCAAGGATGATAGGGGTCTGGAGCAGGGGTGTAGGTGAGTCCTTATCAAGGACTACAAAGTCAGCTGGGAATTTCATCTCCTGCACGGTAACTATCACGTCTTCCAACAGACCTCGGGGTCGCTTGACGGATCGGTCAGCGAACTGAAGGATCATGCATGTCTGCTTGAGCGGTCCCAGCCCGAATTCTTGCATTATGGACGAGGGCAGAAGGTTGATGGAAGAACCACTGTCAAGAAGAGTACGCTCGAAGACCTGGTCAAAAATCACACAACTGATCAGAGGTGCTCCTGTATCATGCTTTTTCTGGGGGAGATTACTGATAGCTGCAACTGTGGCCATGGAGAGAACGTGTTTTTCTACTTCTCGGCGTCTGTTGTCTTGCGCGGGGCGATGCCTGTTAGTACATGCCTCTTTCAGTCCTTTCTTTACAGCTGGCATGTATTCCACGGCCTTCAACAAGGGAATCTCAATAGTCAATTTATCCAAAATATCCACAACACCTGGATCAGACAATGCATTTTTTCATTTTGCAATTTTTTTGGATTTTTGTATTGCATGCGGAAAAGGAATATGTACACCACTAGAAGGAAAATGAGAGTTCTTATTTACATCAAAATCATTGCCCACAGAATGTTGTACATCCGGACTACAAAAAGGAGTAAAAGCTGGATCTGAAAATGCTGGTGCTGCGGGGCAATCAAAAAGGGTAGCGTCGGCTCCATCGGCTGGCAAGGGATCGGCTGCTGCTGGCGGCTCCTCCAAGGCTGGCGCGGCTTCGCTTCTGCTACAAGCTTCTTTTTGGTGTTTTTGCTTTTGCTGATTTTTTTGTGTTTTTGGCTGGAGTTGCTGCTGACAAGGCACGACGGCTGGACTGGCTTCTCCTTCTTCTTCCTCCTCACCCGCCCCTGGAGCTGGCACGGCTGATGCGGAAGATGACGATCCACCTGTTTCTTTATTCACCCCACTGGTAGTAGCAGGCAGAGGCAAGGCCCTACCGCTCCTGAGAGTAACAACATTAGAATAAACAGTAATATCATTTTTAGACACGGACTGGTGGTTCGGGTGGTGGTCAGGTCGTCAAGCCGTTTTGTCATCTCTGCTAGCCCTTTAACAAGCTGGGCTAGACACTCCATGGTGGGATTCGCAGGGGACACATCAGAAGAGTCAGCGTGCAAACCACGCTGCTGTTGGGTAGATGGGTGGGGAGGCTGTTGCTGGTGGTGTTGCTGCGGTGGTGCAGGAAGTTGAAGCTGTTGGTAAGACGGAGGAGGATACTGCTGATATTGCGGAGAGGGGGCGTACTGGTGAAAAGGTTGTGGGTAGCGGTACTGTGGCTGCTGCTGATAGGGAAAATTTTGCCTCCACTGATGTGTAAACTGGGGAGGCTGCTGGTGCTGCTGGTGAGGCTGAGAGGTTTGACCAAAACAACCACCCTGAGGTTGGTGGTACTGCCTGTTGGCAAATTGCTGACCCTGGGTTTGTCCCTGAGGACGGGTCGGCAGCGCATCATTACTCCATACCCCATTGACTTCTTGGATCAGGGGTGGTGGTGGGAAGACTGGATCAGGAATAGAAAGGAACTCTGGCTGGTATACGACCATCTGCTGCTGCGGCGGGCCCTGGTCGGGCGCCTGCACGTAGTACACGTGCTAGACTGCCGGTGGCTGCTGGCTCGGCTGAGGCTGATGCTGCGGTTGCTACTCGTCCTTCTTCTCAGCGGGAGCGTCTGATGGTGTAGCCGACTGGACAGAGTTGATCGTGCCGACCAACAGTTCGAGGTACTTGTTGATCTGATCTAGCTTATCCAAGTTCTGGGTCCTCTTCTTGATCACAGCGAGTTTCTCGAGGTCCTGTGATCGCTTCTCAATGATATCAACTTTAGAGAGATGGCCCCCGATGATGCTAAGGTTGGAGCTCTCATCTCTCTCTGCTTCCATGGATGCAGCCATGTGAACTTGTTTCTGGAGGATCTGGGGCTGCTTCTGGTATGCCTTGGATGAAGAGAGGGCGGCCTCTCCTTCGGCCATTTCTTCAAAAATCTGCCAGACAACATCTTCATCCTTGTTGAAATGGGAGCCCCCACATGCTGCGTCCACGAGCCTTTGTCTTTCAATGTTTAGTCCCCCAAAGAAATGTTGGACCAAGCTGGTCTTCGGGATATCATGATGGGGACACTTCTCCTGCAGATCAGTGAATCTCTCCCAAGCTTCATGTATAGACTCGTGGGGTCCTTGGGTGAAATTACTGATACGGGCTAGCATCTGGTTGAGCCGACCGAGAGGGTAATACTTATGCAGGAAGGCTGACTTCAACTCCTCCCAGGTCGTCACGACCTTTCCCATATGATTGACCCAATAGAGGGCCTTATCCTGTAGACTGAAGGGGAAAGCCGTCATCTTGACAATGTCCAGGGGGACATTCGGATAGTGGGTGGTGCGGCAAATGCGGGAGAACTGCTGGAGGTGAATGTACGGCTCCTCATTGGTGTTGCCATGAAATGCAGGGAGAAGGGCTATGAATTGGGGCTTCAGCTCAAAGTGAGCGTGTACCAGTGGGATGAGAATCCACTCGGTCATCTGACTGTCTCTCGGATTATATGTTTCCTTGAGTGTCGATTTCGGTGGTGGTAATTCAAGGTCATCATCAGGGGGATCACCACCTCCACCTCCTCCTCCCCTGCCTCCTCTGCGTCTGCCTCCTCCTTCATCATCACGGTTCATCATGTCATTCAACATATCCTGGAACGCGGTCTGTGTCAGGGCCTGCTCGGTCAGCTGCTGCTGTATGGCCTGGATAGATGCCAGCAACTGTGCATTAACTTGGTTCTGATCTGGCACCTGTCCCTCTGGTGGTGGCTGCTGACCCTTGCCCTTTCCTCCTGGCACCATGTCAGGGTCTGAGTCGGACGAAATGAACTCCGGAGTGGTCTCCAGGGCTCGCACTATCTTCTATCTGCATAATGAGATGGTCCGAATCATATCACTTGCAATTAACTTTCAGCTGCCGTGATTAAGCTGGAATTCAGGTCAACTCCAGCATGTTGTGGATGGGAAAAGGATGTAGACTGTAATCGACTCCCATTCACAACGGCGGAAGCGAGATAAAAGTGATCCTAGTTTATTGGGTGGCCAAGAGAAGGGTAGAAAACGAGGAGTCTGGAGATCGATCCGAAAAGTCCGGATCGGGTTCTCGAGAATCGCCTCGAAATTATTGGCGGAGTTGAGTCTATGGAATCGATGTAGGTGTCGGCATGGTCCCGACAAAACCATCTATGGATCAACTTCGCGAAGCACAAGAGAATGTCGGATTGTTGGAAGAATGATACGATGGTCAACGAGGAATAAAAGGAGTGTAAAACAGTAGAAAGGCTCGGTTGAGCGGGGTGGTCAAAGGGAGACACATCAAAATGTGCGCAAAGGCGCGGGACTTTGATCTTTGAACCTTAATCTAGATCCATACAAACACAATACAAAATCGGGTTCACCAACTCACGCCATGTGAAGCCGTGAAAGCTCGGCTATTTATTATCTTTTTATTTTTAGAGTTGTGATTTTTCAGGCATATCTTATAACAAGTCCTTAGTATGCTACCCTATAGGAGAGAGAGTACTGCCGGAAGAGTATCCCGTACTTGTCCTCCTCCTGTGTAACCTGTAGTCTGTACTTTTTGGAGTCCTTGTAACCCTTCCTGGATCCCTACTCAGCCAAAGAAAAGAGAGAGGAAGCCGATAGGCGAAACCAATACTTCGGTTCTCGCTCGCAACGGAATCACCCGTGAGCGTGCAAGAACCTACTCGGACGCAGGACAATGAGACAGACACCCCCGTGAAGGCGTGGCCTATGCTCAATACTTCGGACAGGGTCGATGCTCTCACAACAGAGAGTCACCATTGGTGACCAAGTCCTACTCGCCTACGTACGATAGAAGCGCAATTACTTCGGAAATCCATGCGATACACAAGGCAGTTGCAGACTGGGTTTTGGGCTTTAATCCTTAGGGGTCGCACTCGCTCAAGGGAGTAGGGTTTTGGTCCCCCTCCAAGGTACCTGAAAACAATGAGGGCTTTATGAACCCGGTACAATGATAGTCCATTACGAATTTTAATTAAGGTCAAAGTTTATTTAGCAGTCCCCTTGTTTTAATTTTTTTGGTTTTCACTTTTTTTTTGAGTCTGTTTCATACCAGTGCCTAACGTTTTTGTAGATTTTCATTTAAATCCTAGGTGCTCAAAATCAGAGGGAGAGAGCGAAAAAGCCGTGCAAGTGGTTCCATGATGGAAATCTCACCATTGAACCGAGTGATGCATGCTGAGTTAGAAGACTTATAGTGCATCCCAGCTCTCTCCATGTGGTATGCAAAACAGAATTTTTAAACCTATCTACATGTCGATATGCAAGGCACAAAATCGCCCTAAACATAAGCTGCTATTAGCGTGAAGAACCATAAGCCGCTAATTCATCTCTAGCCCAAGAGAGTCCGGTCTTGGCTCACCCCTCCTCTGCTCAACAAATTGAGGGTAGGAGAAAGCGCTTTACAGGGTTCGCTACGGCACAGAGGGCTAAGAGACAAATTAACAACTTGTTTAAGTTTGACTAGATCCAAGCAAAGTAGACTATAGGAACATGCATTCTTATTAATGTTTGGACCTAGCTACCGAGTCAAGCAACCTATATCTAGGGGCTCCAAGCACATAAAACAAAATAAAAGAAAGGCGGAAAGCTCAAAACTTCGGGAAACAAAATAAAAGAAGGCGATGAAAACTCGAAAAAGCCGCGATGAGGCCCCCAGGTGAACAATCACCCGGGCACTGGACCTCATTGTGAAGAGTAGAGTCCTGTTTAATTACATGCCAAAAATGTCTCTCTCTCACCATAAATTACAAAATAAATACTCCTAAGTGTCTAGCCTATCTAATGCACATGTCCTTGCTTCTTTGGTGCACTCTCCAGATGGTCATGAGAAGTGAAGACCATCCTCCTCCAAGCTCGGCTGCCTTGGCCTCCTAAGAAGCCATCCCCGCATGGCGGACCCTCGCATCAAAGTCACAAAAAGATTGCATTAGCATACTCAGTCAATCAAATAGAGCAGATAAAATAATCACAATAAATGAAGAAATGAAGCATGGTGATTAATAGCAATAAAAATAGCTGCTCACAAAAATGAATAATAAATCAAGAATCTTTTTATACAAGAATGACAACATGAATTAGGCTATGCTCATTGCTCCCCGGCAACGGCGCAATCTGATAACGCGCATAAACCACGAGGGTCACCATGAATAAATAATACAAAGGTGTCGCCGAGGCGACCGCTCGCAGAATACGGGTCAATCAGCAATTAACCCACAATAAAAGAATACAACAATCAAGCTCAAAAAGAAGTGTGAATTAATCTTTATTTACTCTACCATAAAATGTACAGGGACAAGCATGTAGAGGTCGAACCACAGAGAGCAATCCAAAATGCAATAGCCTACTTGTATCTCAGAGTCATCCTTGTGTGGGTTGTTAATTTTATTATTATTATTATTATTATTATTATTTATTATTTTTTTAATATTATAATTGGGTAATATATATATATAATAACTATATATATAATAGAAATATATAAATATGGGTATACCCATGGAGGGTTAGTATATACCATACAATATATATATATATATATATATATATATATATAGGGAAATGGGACCCTGCACCGGGGGGTGCAGCTAAGTGCCTGCACCCGCCCTCCTGGCCGTCTGATCGCCAAGATCAACGGTGATCCGCAGCCGCGCAGATCACGCGTAGATCACGTGCGCAGGGGCTCTGCGGATCACCGTTGATCTTGACGATCAGACGGCCAGGAGGGCGGGTGCAGGCACTTAGCTGCACCCCCCGGTGCAGGGTCCCCTTTCCCATATATATATATGGGAATATGATTAGAATAAAATATGTATATATATATATATATATTTATTCAGGTTAATAAATAGATATAAGAGTACATATAAATAATTAGATATATATATATATATGTTTTTTTTCTTTTTTTTGTTAGGAAATACACATATATATGTATATAAGGGTACTATAATATTTATAGAAATGCTCAAAAATGGTCAAAAATTAAGGAATAAAGTTTTTTTGGGATTTTCAGGGTTTTTTACTGTTTTTGGGATTTTTGGGCATTTTTACAAACATTTTTAGTATTTTTAATTAGCTAAATAATAGCAAACAGTGGACTGGGTACTTGCTGTTACAAAAATAGATATTAAAATTAGCTAACAGCCTCAAAAATTTTTTCACACTATTTTTCTAATAAAGATAATAAAATAGCATAAATAGGGCCTGAGTTTATATTTTTCTGTTTTTTCATTGATTTTTTATATTTTTTTGAATTTTTTGGGTATTTTCAAAATTTTAAGGTTTTCTTTTTGAGGTTTTTAGGGATTTTTGGACTGACAATAGAATAGATCAAAATACACCATAGAGAATTTTTTTGGATTTTTTCAAGGCATTTTCATATTTTTTTGGGATTTTATAAGCTAGACAGGGAATAAAAGACATGTTTTTGATTTTTAATAAATGCAAAAATGCAACAAAATGCAAAATTAAAAATATGGCGTTCAAGCACGACCAAACAGGAGCTTAAGTCTATTTTTACAAAATTTTTCGATTGAATATGGAGCATAAAATAAATAGACAAAGCATTTAAAAATTAAATGGCCTGGCAGGGGTATTTTTGCAAATCAAATAGTTCACAGGGGCATACATGCAAAAATTACAATAAAAATACACTTCAACTTTTATTTTCAGGACCATTTAATAATTACAGGGACCTAGCGGGGCTTAAATGCAAAATTTCACGCACCTCACGTGGTTGATGCACGTGAGGCGCGGAAGGACTAAAGTGCAAATCTTAAAACATCGGGGGTCCTTCTGCAAAATGTACGTTTTATTTACAACTGAGACTTTTATTTTTGGCGTTAAATAATAAATACAAAAAGTGAGGGGGCTGAATGTGAAATTTACCCCTAAACAAGGCGTGGCATCCAACGACGCATCTCTCTTCACTTGCCACGCGTCGTCACCTCCTCGCCCGATGACGCTTCGCCGATGGAAGGCTGAGATTAGATCAGCTGATCTGACGGTTGATGCGACGCTCCATCTGACGGTGCTGATTTGACCTGGGCTGGGACCGCGATCGGACGGTAAAGACGAAGGCACGAAGAACAGGGACGAACTCCCTCTTCCCCGACCTTCGATCCGGTGCAGCTCGCTCGTCCGGCGCTCCCTCGGGCATCTGATGGTCCGAATAGCTTCCTGGTAGGGCTCTCCAGATGCTGGAGGTGTCTGATCGAACGGAGGGGCCCTGGAGCGCCACCACGAGCTCGATGAAGAAGCGGAGCTCCAGGTACCTCCACTCGCTTGGGATTCGTCTCCTGGCGTGCTTTAGTACGCCTAACCTGCACAGAAAGGAAGAGGGGCTCGAGGCGATGCTCCTCGACCCGGGGTTTGGAAATGCAACGCAAAAATGAAGGTGGGCGGAGGGGCTCCGGCGAACGGCGGAGGAGGAGCCCCGATTCGTCAGGACCTATAGTCCTGGGTTGAACAAATGAGTGCAATATATGGAGAATGCGTTGAGGTTCGAGATGGGGTGAACGAGGCGGTCGGAGACAGTCGGATCAACAGCGGAGAAGTCGCCGGAGCTGAGCTCCGGCGAACTTCGAATTTCGATTTTTAAGCTACAGGCATTAATTAAAACCTAATCTAATGACTGGAATGAAAAACTAACATCTAAGACTAACTAAAAATGCATAGAAGGTCAGCTCTTATACCTGGGGGCCTCCAGGGAGCAGGGCGGACGCCGGAGCTCCGCCGCGTCAAAATCTCCTTCCTCTGGCCGAGTCAAGATGCTGGGCTACTCCCCCTGTCACGAGGAACAATCCAGGAGCAAGATCTAGGCTTTAGGTTGGAATAAAAGTGGCCAAATCCGAGGAAGGAAGCGGAGCTTGTTATTTATAAACATTGACGAGTAGCCTTATTGACCGGCGATTATTGGCTGATCCAATGAGTATCTACATGATCTGAGATTTTGGCGGGCATCATGGATGATTAGGAAGTAATTCTTGTGCAGGAAGCATCTTCGATTGATGGATGGTATGCTCGGGAAAAATAGGAGAAGATGGCTGAAGAGACACGCTAAGTCACATCGGGCGGCTGGGGGAGTAGTTGACCGAGCGGTCAACTGTTGACGGCCTGCGATTCGCCCAAGTCAGCCGCTAGGAGACAAAACAGGGAATTTGATGAGAAATTGAATTATTTGACGCCTTAAATGATTTTATTAATTTTTTCTTAAAAATAAAAAATGTGTATTATTTCGTCTAGTATTTATTTACGATTTTTATTGAATTTTTCGAGGTGTTTTATTATAGTTTTATTTGAATAATGTGTATTCATATGTATTTACATGTATTTTTATGTATTTTTATTTTTAATTTGTTTATTTTCTTTTGTTATTTTATTGGCTTATTTTATAAATTTATAATTTATTTTTGTGAGTATAAAGGTATTTTTGTTTGATTTTTATGAGTTTATTTATATTTTTAAATAAATAGGTATAGGTGTATGTAGGTATACTTATAGGTATTTTACCTATGTATTTTATACACTTAATTTATTTATTGTATTTTCTTGATTTTTATTTTGGTTTTGTATTTTTAATGAGTTATGTATAATGTATACAGTATTATAAAAATATAAAAGAATAAAAGAATCAAGGAATAAAATCCTTTTTTATTTATGTATAGGTATATAGCATAGGTATTTTGTCTATGAATTTGTAGACTTATTTTATTTTACAAATTATTTTTGGTTTTCTTTAACTTCTAATATGTGTATGCATTATATATATTATTTGCAAAATTCTAAAAATATGAATTTATACAAATAATGAATATTGAATAAAATGCATATTTTAATCAGTCCTATATACAAGGAGGGCCAAAAACCTAACTTCTGCATATGGACTCCAAAAATTATGAAACCAATTTTATAAAATAGTTCATGGAATGCTATATACAATTAAAGGTGAGTTTGGGTGATTTGGAGTTTTTATTTGCAAGATATGGGTCTGTGAAGTTGAGATTTTTGGCTTTTTCTTCTGTGTATACAATGTACATTGGATATTATTTTTATTCAAACTCAATTTTGTATTTTTATTTACATTATTATCTACAACTTTCATGTACAGAGTTTCTCTATTTGATGAAGAAATAAGTATGTACAAAATAAGTGCCAAAAATGCATAAATGAATGAATTAATAAATGAGGTATTTATTGTACACTAGCCCTTATCTCCCCCTACTTTATTCCTTGTCGACCAATACCATGCTGGCCTTGGTCTCGGGGTTTGGGTCATAAAACATTTGCAATATTTTATTCCTTTTTCTTTTCTCCTCTTTATTCTATAATTTTGGCATTAAAACCTTATTTAATGTGGAATTAATACAATGAATCATGAATGCTATTATGTACAATTTGATGATATTTACATGCATTTGCTGGGGTTTTTGAGGCCAAAATGATAGAATAAAGGTGATGAAATGGAGATTCATCACTTAGGCAGTCAAGAATCCATTGAACTAAGTCCCGTGATCCTCAAAGAATTAAGTCAACTAGACCTGAAGTACCTCAAACCCAGTTCCTATAAGGTTCCTGTTATTAGGTAGATTTTATGGTCCAATCAAGCTCCAATCTCCGGATTTTACTTAGACTCGTTCAACTATCAAACTCAATCCGAAAAATGCGAAAGCTATGCAATGCGATGCAGAAAATATTTTTGTGATGCAATTTTCAAAGATTTTGAACTTTTTATGGATTTCTGAAAAGATGATGCTGATGCATATGCAGATGCATTTTTTTGTCTTTTTCAAAAAGGTATTTCAAATGTTTTTTTGGATTTTACTTTTGCAAATGTTTTTGGGCTTTTTGAAAATAAAAAGATTTTGGCTAAAACTAGGTGAAAATATGTACACGAGAGTGCTTCTTATACATACAAGTAGTGGATTTTAAGAATTCACAGGATAAGTGATCAATTTTATATATATATATATATATATATATGTAAAGAATTTTTGGTGTGATGTTTGTATTCCTCAAACTTATTTGACACACAAGCTTTTCACACAATTTTTGAAAACTATAGTCCAAAATAATTTTTACAAACATTTTTACAAACATGTACACATATTTGAAAATCATTTTGCAAAGGTTTTCAAAACAGTATATAAAGATTTTTCAAATATTTTTGCAACCATTTTTCAAACCATTTGCAAATCATTTTTCAAACATTTTTATTTCACACAAAGAAAATAAATTTTGCAAACCACACATTTTACACAGGTTGAAAACATGTAACAAAATATTTTCAAAATAGTTTTCAATAGATGTTCACAAAGATTTTCAAACTATTTTTTAAACATTTTGCAAAAAACATTTTCACCTGATTTATTAATCAGTAAATACAAAAAGAATTTGAGGAATAATCACATCTTTTTATTAAGGATTTTAATGAATTTTAATGAATTTTTACCCATATTATTAAGAAAATACGAAAGTACGAGTTATGGCTAAAGTATATACGCAGTATATACGACCCCCTATACTTAGCTTGAGCTATGTCCTCATAGATCAGAGAGAAAAGAGAAGACATAACTCGTACTGAGTATAGGAAAATCTAAAGAATAAATGAATACAAAGATGAATGAATGAATGGGAAGTTGACCGTCCCCCCTATACTTAGGATCAAATAATCCTAAGTATAGCAGACTGTACACACACAGGGAGGGTCAAGGGTGGGAATGAACAGATCGTACTCAGATTGTCTCCCCCTATACTTAGGGTAAGATATCCCTAAGTATAGACAAGAAGAGGAGACAATGGAGAGGATCGAAAAGAATGAACAACTCAGGGTGCACACCCCCTATACTTAGGACAAAGTACATCCTAAGTATAGAAGACTGTCTACAAGGGGCAGCACCTTTCTGATAAAAAAAGAAGATAGAAGAGGAAAAGAAGAAAAGAAGAAAATAAAAAAAGAGATGAAGATGGAAGAAGAGATCGTGAGGATGTACGCATCGCTCCCCCTATACTTAGGGTGAAAGAATTCCTAAGTATAGGTAACGACAGGAGTGATGTCACGGAACGATGAAAGAACACTCGGCTCGTCCACCCCCCTATACTTAGGACAAAGTATGTCCTAAGTAAGGCAAATACGAGAATGGGTGGACGAGCAATACGGTAGAAAGGACGAAGATGAACTTAAGAGGATATACAACAAAGGTGGATGTACACATGATCAAGAAGGTTGAAAGCGAACCTTCTTGCGGGACCGCTGAGGAATGGATCTGGCATGGTGCAGGTCGACATCGGGGTCCACAGTGGATGGAAGCCGATCAGGGACGACCGGGTGAAGATCCTCATGTGCCCTAGGATGTGAAGGCACAGACGGGTGAGTGGAAGATGTGTGGTCAGGTCTGGCCTTGTGGGTTTCGCTGATATCAAAGTGAAATGGGACGAACTCATCATCATCGGAAGTAGTGTACTCGGAGTCGTCCTACGAGGTGTCATCCAGGTCAAAATCAAAAGGCACGAAATCATCAGTGGAAGTAGTCGAACTCTGTTCGTCCTCTATGATCTCAACCGGATCATCTCTCTCATCAAAAGGCCCGAATTTCCAAAGAAAAGCAACTAAATCAAATTCGTCCTTAGTCTCATCAGTATCTACATGGACAGGAGCGGACCCATCAGTGGAAGTAGTCAAGTCATGGCCGTCCTGTCTAGTATCCAAATCTGCCCTCCGCTCAATGGTATCAATCGTGTAAATCCCGCGGATGTCATCAACACATCGCCAGGTCCCAGAAGAAGGAACGTCGAGGTCCATACTTTCCGAGTGTTCCTCAACAGGGAGGAATTCTCGGGTCTCAGTAGAATCCAATAAGCAGCAAAATTCTCTGATAGTATCATCAAGGTCATGGTCCTCAAGGTCAACCAAGATAGGTGTGAGCGCATCAGGTGCAGGTTTCTGGTCGGCAGTGGGTGCGGTGATCAATGCTTCACTCTCGTCAGCAGGACGGAAGCGAATCTCTCCTGATCCGTAATCAATAACGACCCTCGCAGAGGCGAGGAATGGTCGTCCCAGGATGATTGGAGAGTGCTCCCCAGTGGAGGTCTCCATGGGCAATACTACAAAATCTATATGGTAGCTCATGCCCTGAATCGAGATGACGGCGTTTCCAAGGATACCCTTCGGCCTCTTTATGGATCCATCAGCAAACTGAACGATCATCCTGGTTTTCTTGAGAGGCCCTAAGTGAAGAGACTGTACCAACGAGAAGGGTAGTATGCTAATCGAAGCACCACCGTCTAGGAGAGTGTGATCACATGTGTGGTCAGAGATGGTGCAGCTAATGAAAGGTGTGGCAGTGTTCTTTTTCCTAGGAATGGGACGGTGTGTGATGGCATGGGCAGTGGCCATGGTCAGAATATGACGCTCAGATCTGCTCCTCCGCTTTCTCTTCTTGGAAAGAGGAGCAAATAAATCAGTCATGGCATGCTGAAGTGGGGCACGGATAATCTCATGTATGGTGGCCACCACTTCGGGTCTAGTCAGCATTTTTTTGAATTTTTGGACCTCCTCCATACAAGGGAGGAGGTCGGATTCAGCATATACACGAGGCATGCCAAGAGCAGTCTGTACAGCGGCATCCTCGGGGTCAAAGGTGGGACGGGGTGTGAAAGGTTGTGTGGTCAAATGGTCTGGCAAGTGGACGCTCTCCTCACAGTCTGACTCAATCATGTGTCTCCCGAAATCTTTTTGTGTTTTTAAATTTTTCTCATTTTTTGTATTTTGGACGATTGCAAGCTCTCATGGAAATCCTCAAGTGAACCCATATCATCAAAGACTGGAACGGCATTTTGGTTCTTATTTAAACTAGTAAGGTCGGCAATCCTCGAATTCATATGCTTCATCATCTGATTCAAGGTCTCAAGTGTGGATATCATGAAAGGTGACTCCAAAATCTCAGGATCGGGTGTGTCGAATGTGGGTGGTGGGTGTGGACAAAAATCACATTCCGAATCAGGATACTCAGCGAAGAGCGGGTTGTCGAAATGTGTAGGCGATGGTGGTAGAAATGACTGGTGAAGGTCAAAGTTCGGATCCTGAAATAGTGGGTTGGTCGGATATGTACAAAAATCAGGAGCAAATTCCTCCTGGAAAAAGTGAGATGGATTGGCTGGAGTGAACGAGGGGTCCGCAAAGTCCGGACAAAATATACTCCAATCGGCCATCTCGAAACAAAAGGAAAAATGATCGGGAGAGCACGAAGATTAAGTCAAGAGAAGTGTGAAGAAAGGCGCAAGTGCGCAGAGACGATATAGAATACACACCAAAACAATCACAAACAAAAATGAAACAAGACAAACCCTCAATTCACCTACTCAACTCGGTAGAGACCGTAAAATGCAGTCTTTTAATCTTGTTTGTTTTAGAGTTAGGTGAGAAGTCAAAGAGTTGCACACACACTTAGGGGTTGAAGATGGGATTTGGGCACTAGTCCTTAGCGTGTGCGCGAGCAATGTAAAACGAAGACAATGAGGGGATTACTCGCCCCAATACAAGATTTTTCTTTTTGATCGATTTTAGGGTCAAGCAATATTAGCAGTCCCAATATTATTGATTATCACTTTTTTGGATTTTTTAATAAGAATGCACGATCCTATCGGGGATTCAATTCCTTTAAGCACCTAGGTTGACAAAATCAGAGGGAGAGGCGGAAAAGCAATGAAAACGGCAAAAATGATGATGAATGCTAAAGCGTAAATGCTCACCTTGCCTCCAGCACTCTACATGCAGGGATTCTCAGCAGAATTGAAACCTATATATATGCAAATGCAAGCCGATGAAATCGCCCTAAGTTCAGAAATTGCTATTAGCGGGAAGAACCACAAGCCGACCACCAATCCTCAACCCTAGACTCCGGTTTAGGCTCACCCCTCCTCTGCTCAACACACTTGAGTTTAGGAGAAAGCGCTTTGCGGAGAGAGCTCGCGGCGCAACGGATTGAAGGTGATGATCAACTGTTTAAAATTTGACTAAGTCCAAACGAGACTATAGGTGCATGCAAAGGTATTAGGTGTTTGGCCTTAATCTATCGCAAGCAATCCTAAAAGCTAAGGGCTCAATCACACAAAAGAAATAAAAAAAATAAAATTGGAAAAATAAAAAAATGCGAAGAAAAGCCGACAAAACTGTGGTGAGCCCCCAAGTGAACAATCACTTGGAAATTAGGCTCAAGAGTCCAAGTCCGGGGGTACCTGTATTATTACAATTAATAGTCTCTCTCTCACTACAAATTACAAAAATAAATGCAGGAAATAAATTCTGCAACTAAAGGTGGAGCTCGGTCTTCAAAAAGCTCTCCTCGTCTTCTCGGTGCTAAGCTGGCAGAAGCCGGCTTCACGTGGGTGCGTAGAAGCCTAGGGTGGAGTGCCTCCCTCGATCCGCGGTACCTCGCACAAAGTCAACAAGAGAGGGGGGTTAGACAGCTCAACAAATATATCAAAAATAGCAAAAATGAAAGCCACGAAATAAACAATCAATTACAATCACAAATAAGACCCGAACTAAGCGCTGTTGCTCCCCGGCAACGACGACATTTGTTGAAGCAAGAAATTCGAGCGGGCGTACGGTTTCACAAGGCAAACCGCAGTCGATGCGGTGACCGCTCAAAAATCCGAACTTCAAACAACAATTAACCCACGACAATCAAGTAAAGCAGTGAAAGTATGTGGAGTTAAAATTTATTATAACTCTACAACAAGATGTGTATAGTGCAAGTATGTGTAGAGGTCGAACACAGGGAGCAGAAAGGCTAGATCGGGGCAAAATTGCTCAAAATGTGTGATTTGTGATCAAGTGTCTACTATGTTATTTTTTGTGGGTTTTTAATTTTATATTTTTTATTTAATTTTTAATTTTATATTTTTGTATTTTGATTTTTAATTTTCTGATTTTATATTATCTTTTTTATATTTTATATTTTTTTATATTTTCTTTTTTTTAATAATAGAATATACAAACTATATAAGCAAAGAGATAATAAACTATTTATAAAAATAAGGGAAAAAGCTCAAAAATTAGGAAATGAAATGTTTTTGGTATTTCTATACTTTTCTTCTATTTTTGTGATTTTTGAGGAGTTTTCAGGATATTTTTGGTATTTTTAAATGTTAAAATAGAGAAAACAGTGAATAAAAGAGAAGGCTGAAACTAAAATGGAGAAATAAATTAGAAAACAGTAACAAAAATGCTCCACATTAATTTTCACTGAAAGATAATAAAATAAGGAAAATTTAGACACCAAGATTATATTTTTAGGGCTTTTGTGGAATTTTTAATATTTTTATAAAGGTTTTTGTGGTTTTGTGATTTTTATGAGTTTTCTTTTGTAATTTTTAGTGAATTTTGGATTGAAGTTAGAACACACTAAAAGAAACAAAATATATTTTTTTGGAATTTTTCTGGGTGTTTTTATATTTTTTTATGGATTTTATAATGCAAACAGTGTTGAAAATGGCTATTTTTGATTTTTAATAAATACTAAAATACAATAAATATGCAAAATAAAAATATGATGATGAACTACTATGCAACAGAGATCTACTGTGATTTTTGGTGGTTTTTTGGGGTTTTAGAGATGCATGCAAAAAATGCTAGAAACATAAGGAAAATGCACACTTGCAGGGGCTTTTTTTAATTATCAAGAAATGCGAGGGCCCCTGCGCAAAACTTTCCTAAAATTACAACTTAAGAAGATACTTGCTGGACTAATGTTCAAAGCAAAAAAACCGTAGGGCCTAACCCTGCAAAATGCCCAAGGCGCGCGTGCGCCTGGCGGGGCTATAAGTGTAACACGCGCAACTTCAGGGGGGGGGTTTGATAAAATGTCCAACAGTTTCTAACAGCACATGAAAGCTTGGAAATCAATTATTAAATACAAAAAAAACATCTGGGCGTATCGTGCAAAATACCCTGAGGCGCTAATCGGACGGCTGTGCGCCGTTTACGTAAAACACGTGGCGCGAGCTCAGGGTGGCGATACCCCTTCGGCGTTGACGCTCCAGATTAGAAGGTGCCTGGGTGATCAAACGGCTGGAATGCAAACGATCCGACGGCGGCTGCTATGCGGGAAGAACAGGCCTTCATCCAACGGCAGGAGAGGCATGATGAAGAACTGGAAGAACTGCAACGCTGCGAAGTTTCCCCGGCCAGTAGTGCTTCTCCTGTGATCTGTGATGCTCCAAAATGACCTGGGTGTCTCCTGGGTTGACCTTCTGGCGAGCGGCGGCCTTAGAATGGCGTGGGAAATGCCGACAGGCCGTCGGGACGTGGAAGGACAGGGCCGCTCCAGGTAGCCGCTCCTTAACAAAAATCCGACTCCAGATGAGTCGCTTGACTTCTGGGATGTGCAAGAAAAGTATAGAAACAACAGAAAGAGATTCCAGGTGTTGCAGGCGTGCAATGAACGTGGAATGATGATGATGAAAAGGGTGGAAGTGGTGGCCGGAGCTCAAGAGCTCCGGCAAGGTGTTTGACAGCGGAATCGAAGGGATGATGTGATTATAAAACCTAAGAAGCACACGAATTAAAAACCACTACTGGTGTCTAACTAAGCTACAAAGAAAAACATAGAAAATACACTCAAATGGCTTGAAACCATGAGAATAAACCTCAACGGCGGCGACCGGAGATAGGGGTTGGACACCACGGTTCGCCTGGCCAAACGCCTCCGCGAGCTCGCCGGAGAGTAGCTGTCACCTATCTCAATCCATGGCGCAAAGGGGAAGGGCTTAGCTAGGGCAAAAAGGGTTCCAAGGGGGACTGGAGTCTTTGGGTGGTTTTTGAAAATAATGACCAAGAGGCGTGATAGACGAGGTGATAGCAGGTGGCGCATTGATCCAACAACGCTCGAGGAGAGCTATGGGCGTGTATGCCCTATGGTAGGGCTACAAAAGTCCTCAAGAGTGCAAAGCCATTTGGTGAAAGCCCGAGCCTCGAAAAATCTGCGAATCGGGGCAAAAATGAGGTCTGACGTTCTGGCAGAGGGTGGTCAGACAGTTGACCCGTGGTCAACTGTCCAAACCACCTGGTTGGTCCACGTGGACCAACCAGGAAAAACCTCTAAAAAATCATTTTAAAATAGTAAATGAATTTATTAAATTATGGTTAAAAAATAAAAAATGTTTATAATTTTATAAATTATTTTATTGTAATTTTTATTTATTTTTTAGAGGTGTATTTTTGCAAGTTGCCTATTATACCCTTTATAGGTATATTATTCCATATATTGTATTCTTTTATTTTTATTGTATGTATTTAATTTATTTATTTTTGATAATTAATTTATATAATTATAAAATATTTTTATACATGTAAATATATTTTTATTTTATTTTATTGATGTGTTTTGTATATTTAATAAAATATAAGTATGTATGGTATATGTATGTATATAGGTATTGTACCTAGGTATTCTATAGACATTTATTTTTATTTTGAGTTTTATTTGGATTTTTATTCTTGTTTTAATGTACATGATTATTATAAATAATATCTACCAGATTATAAAAATATAAAATTACAAAAATTATGAATAAATAATAAATTGAATATTTTAATCTGTACAAGTATACAATAGGGGTCCAAAACTCAACTTTCAAACCGTAGCTCCGCCAAATGCGAAACCACCGCCATTAAATAGCTTATTTTATTCTATATACAATTAAAGGTGAGTTTGATGCATTTGGAGTTTTCATTTGTGAGATACAGGTCTGGGAAGTTGGGCTTCTGGATTTTTATTCAGACCATAACTTTTTATCTTTGTATTATTTTTCAGTGAAATCAATTTTGTATTTTTCTTCATTTAATTATATACAACTTTAATGTACAAAGTTTCTTTATTTGATGCATAAAAAGTGGAACCAAAAATAGGTCCCAAAATGAATAAAGAATGAATAAAATGAAAGGAATTTGTATTGTAGTTTGGCCCTTATCTCCCCCTACTTTATTCTTTGTCGACCTATTCATCAAGATGCCTAGGTCTCGGGGTTTCGGATCATAAAATATTTACAATATTTTATTCTTTTTCTTTTCTTTTCTTTATTCTATAATTTTGGCATTAAAAACAGTATTTTATACACTTTTTACACACAACTGCATGAATGCTAAAATGCATGAATTAGGCCTATTTATACGCATTTACTAGGGTTTTTAAGGCCAAAATGATAGAATAAATATGATGAAACGTAGATTCATCAGGTTCCCACTGAAATTATGAAGTCTATAAATCCAATAGAGATTGTTGCCACAATTGCATCAATATCCATGTGGATGACTATTAAACCTTAAAATCAAATTTTATAGTCTTCTAATATATATGCAACCAATTGCAAGTGTTACTAGAATAATAAGATACAATTATTAGACTTTGATCTTATCAAATAAGAAAGTCAATTTCAATGATTATGTAGATTTAGATTATTCTGATGCACAATCTGATTGCTTCTCTAAGGTTCTAGATAAATTTGATAGTCATACTATCAACACATCAACTTATTGCAGCATTGGCATCCATCCAACTCTTTGGATGTCACATGGAAGTCACATAAGTATAGTCAACTCTTTGACTTTCCTTCTTAGTTGGGTCCAACCCATGCTTCCAATGCGCTCCCTTTATTTATAAACAAATATTACTCTAGACAAAGGATCTCTTGTGTTGAATTCAAAAGAATTCAATGTAAAAGTATTTCAACATTTATATATGCTTCATTCAATTCATACAATATGAATATTATGAAGCTTCATGAACGACTAGAGTATAGACAATAGAATGATGACACTCATCGTATCTGCATCCATCTAAACTCTTAAAAAAAATTGGTTTAGGAAGGTATTCAAACATTTTGAAAACATCCATTCTGCATGATGCAGAGAACCGTGTCATTCATAATTAAATGTCGAGAGCACATATGTATGCTAGAATATCTTCTTGGATTTTATAAGGATTATTTGACAATTACGATCATCATTGATATGTCACTTCCAAAGTACATTCAATAAGAGATCAAGATTATAGAGACATACAAACCCTAGGGTTGTAGTCTTATTGTCTATTTAATTGTCACTCCTCATTAAAATGAGGAAACTTGCACATTGCAACCACATACAATATGTTCCAACTGCAAGTACAATATCTTAATCATGGATCCAATCCATGATATTTTATTGGTTATTATTGAGTATATTATTGAGTGGGTTTAATGAAGGATTATCTGAAATAAGAAATTTGCGTAAATGTGTATATATATATAATTATATACTTTACTTTGATTTAGGAATTTTTATATAAAAGTTGTCCTACCTTGTCAACATTTAAAGTTCATTCCCTTAATCACTTTCAATGTAAGAGATATACTTACCATCATATCTCAGCAAGATCTGGGGTCTCCTTCCTTATCTTTGTTACATCCCAATAATATGAGAACCTGTAACTCGGATAAAAAGAAGCGAGAACACATTCCGCCTTGCAAGTCCAACTTGCATCTTCCAATTCGGTCTTTAACACCCGGTCCCACCACCCTTAAGGTGATGTTGACCCGTCATTAATTGAACCAACCGTCAACAGGAATAGTACTCGCTATGCGCAATCTAATATCGCGCCAATAATATGAGGATCCGATATTAGGGACACTATGCATACGGCCTTACTCTTTCGAGAAGCAAAAAGCCCGATCCAGATGCGCTTGCATACAGGAGCTGTCACTTTGGATCGACGTCTCCTACATACAATCCCTGGCGACGGAACCCTTCACCTTGACGGGAACCATTGATGCCACTTTTGTAATCCTACATATCATATTCAAATTCTAATTAATTATCATGAATAATATTCACATAATTAATTCTTCCAAGGGAAATGAGACATCTATTTATAGTAGAGTATCTTAATTTTAGTTGGATTCCAATTAATCTAATCATATTAAATTAATGATCCAATTAATATCCAATAAACATTGTACTTGAATTATGGTATTATCTCAAATACGTATTACTTTGAATTTTAATAATTAGAAATACATCATGATTTCTTAAGCATTATACCAACCCTACCCGCTGTCATGGCCAGTACCGCCGGGAGTGGGACAGACCGCGCACGGTGCAACCTGCTACCCCAACGCTCCCCGACTAAACACCATATCCGCCTCGGGAAAGGATAATGCAAAACAGATCACTTTATACTTGAGATGATAATTGGTTTTTCAACCGAAATAATACCATATAATAATAATTAAAACATTTTTGACTAACATTATAATGAGATTTGCTAAACAAATCTCAAATCCTATTCAAGCAAAATGTTTGTTGGAAAGTGATTTGTGTAACCAATTGTGATCTAGATCATATCTAATCAATTATTGGTTAAGATAATGTCATTTAAGGAAATAATTATCATCAAATATTTCACAAATATTTATCCATAATTATTATAGGAAATTAAATAATTTAATTTCACTAATTGATTAAATTACAATGGTTCTTGATTAGGAAAGTAATTTCCAGCAGTGACCCTCACTTACTAAAATTAGCATATCTCAATCAATTTAAATCCAAATTAAGCAAAGTAAGTTTCTAAAGTTTGCTAATTTGATCTTCAACAGAACCTAAGTGATTTTAACGTATTTCAAGGTGTTTAAAATCCGTAATTAACTCCTTAATTACGTTAAGATTCACAGTCCCTGGAACAATGGATATATGTTCACTAATTTGATCATAACTTGAGAAAATGGATTCAAAATCATGCAAACTCAGATCCTACGGTTTCCTTATTTAATGATAAACAAAATCTAAGTTTTATTTTTGTTTTTAAACAATTTAAACAGAGCTGAAAATAAGCACTAAATAGAGATGCGAAAATGAAATGCGATAAAACTTTCGCAATCCTAACGAACCCAAGTCGGCTTAGGTTTACGGATCGTATCTGAAACCTTCGAACTAAGGCTCTGATACCACTTGAAAGGATATATGGAGATCTTTAAGCGCATCACGGAAGTGTGAGGATCACATCGTATTCGATCCGGAGCGACTAGTCGTACTAGTAGCTCGATGCAACGGAAATTAATTTTTTTTCATGTAACGAAACCACATGATCCAAGAACACTTCTCGTATCATTTCGTCTAAACCACAAACAAGTAATAGGATTACCTCTTGAAGCGTGGTTGCGATCGAGTCTCTAAATGAAGAGACCTCCGGTCTCAAGTCCAATCCGACGGAGGAGACACTTGCGAGCGTGTTGATGAAATACGTGCTCCCACAATCCATGTTGATGATCCAAACGGTGGATCTCCTGATCTCGACACACGATATCTGACGTCTTCTTCACGAGCGAGGCGCACCGAAGGAGATGGAGATCTACGAGCAAATGATCGGGCATCATAACGACGACGTTGTGGCGATGGAGAATCTCTCTAGGGCATCCATGGTGGAAGACCACAAGAGAGAGAGAGTGGGTGTGTAGAGAGAAAGAGAGAGAGAGATCCTTATGTTCTCATTAGCATATGAAGAGCAAGGGGTGCCCTTCTATTTATAATATTTTGGGATCCATAGATCTCAATCCATGGGCAACACAAATCCAATGGCTCTCATTGATTTGTGTTTCTTTTAATGGCTAAGATTTTGTTGGTAAAAACCAATAACAATTAATTTAATTTAGATTAAATATATATTGATAAATCAATATGATTTAATCACAAATTAAATCAATCAAGCATGGAGATTATGGAATGAAGATTGCCTCCTTCCATAATATGGGATTTGGTGGCAATCTCATGTAATCTCATGAGATCTCATGAGATTACATTATTCCATGGAAATCTCCAAGATTTACAACAACACTTGTTGTAAATTATTCAACAAAAATAATTCATAATTATTTTGTGAATATTGCAATCTTGCCATTGGAAAATTATGAATCACATTCACAACCCAAAATAAATTGTGAATTACATTTTCAATTTAATGTCCAATGTGAATCCAATTAATATTAACATAAAATTAACAAACGTAAATTACAAATAGCTCTCTCTTATATATTATAAATCACATTTATAATATATATGATTAATATGGATAGTGTGCTATCCACATTATTCATATCCATGATAATTAAATTACATTTAATCATCTTGGATCTCTATTCTCATGTGCCCAAACAATGTGAATCTCATTCACATTATTTGCATCTTTGATAATCAAATCACATTTAATTATTTTAGATAACTCTCCATATAATATAAATCAAATTCATATTTAATTATCCATTTTCTCAATGCTCGGATACATATATCAACAATGAAATTATCCTGAACTCTTTCAAGGATAATGCGCTTTCTCCGTAGATACTTGGAGATAAGGACATGGCGATTGTATTGTTCCACATATAGTGACTTGGATATTCAGATCACATCTCAAATCTAGATCTCGAGCCTCCCATAGATGCTTGATTAAATCAAGACCGTAAATCTAATCTTCTTATTGCATCTGAATCACATTCAGGTCAATGTGCAACATTTGGACTATGATCAGATTACTTCTTTAAAGAGAGGAGTCACTAAAATCCAGACCCGTTTCATCACTCCCTAGGAATGGAAGCGTCATGGTTATAAAACCGTTTATGATCACATCACCGTCTGGTATTCCCACTACCTATACATCCTGCATACTAGAAGACCTAGAATAAACCCGAAGTATAAGATCAATTTTACACTGTCTACTTCGGAGTTTTATCATTAAGTTTCTCATTCGATCATTAGGAGTTAGTTCAATCATATACTTTCCAAAAGCATATATCATACTAGGTATTGGTCATATACTTTCCAAAAGTATATATCAAACCTACAAATTCATTCAAGCTTCCAAAGTGAGACGACCGTGCACGGAATTTGATTCTTCCCAATATCTCATGAGTGAGCTCATGTCTTTCGCTTTAGTAACCGAACCTGTATGATCCCTTTGAGAGATCGTATTACTCGTATGCCCTTGTATGCACACCAGCGCCCTGGTGTATAGACCTTGATTAGGTCATCAACCTATTGGTCTGCCAAATGTAATACTCCGACATATAGTAATTCATCTGTCTCCGGTTAGAGGATGCGTGCCTATATTGTGACAGCAAACTTCATAGGACTTTGGTTATCTCGATCTTGTTAAGTCAACTCTTTGAACTAACTAATCTAACACCTCCGAATCTCTATTCTTATGCAGAGGACCTGCATCAAGAGATCGGTTAGATATCAGCCCTTTAGAGAAAGGATTGCCATCTCCTTCTCAGGCTGGAGATCATCTCTTAACAATCATTTGACGGTGCTTGATGAGTCCTCAATCTAACTATTTAGGCATTCATCCAAGCACCAACCTCTATGATTCAATAATTGAATCAACAGCTGTATGATCATCAAGATGTTCATGGTACTGAAAAACGAAAATGCGAGAGCCGCTAAATAGTGGTCTGACAAGTCAGACTCACTATCGCTGGGGCGACTACTCAAGCCTTTTCGTTCGTCAATAATTAACCCACACAATTAATCAAACAATCAAGAGCAAGGATTAAAATTTATTATTCCCTACTAAAAATGTACAATGGCAAGCAAGTAGGGGTCGAACACAGGAAACAAAGGTGTAGAGTGTGCAGACAAAAAGCCAAGACCTATATCTAGTGAACAACTTAGCCAATCTGGATTTTTTTGTGGGTTTTCAATTTTGTATTTTTTTGTTTAATTTTTAAATTATATATATATATATTTTGTATATTTGATTTTTAATTTTCTGATTATATTTTTTTATATTTTATATTTTTTTGTTTTTATAAATAGAATATGCAAATAATATAAGAAAAGGGGTGATAAGATATTTATAAAAATAAGGAAAAATACTCAAAGATTAGGAAATAAAATATTTTTGATCTTTTCATAATTTTCTACTATTTTTGTGATTTTTGGGGATTTTTCAGAATATTTTTGGTATTTTTTAAAAGTCAAAATAAAAGAAACAATGAATAAAAGTGCTGGCTGAAATTAAAATGGGAATGAAAAATAGAAAATAGTAACAAAATTTTCCAAATCTAATTTTAAAATAAATACGATAAAATAGAGAAGATACAGGATCTAAGTTTATATTTTTATGATTTTTCTGTGATTTTCTAGATTTTTATAAAGTTTTTTAGAGTTGTCTAATTTTTATGGTTTTTGTTTTGAAATTTTTAATGAATTTTGGACAGTAATTAAAAGACACTAAAATAGACAAAATATATATTTTTTGGAATTTTTCAAAAAAGTTTGATATTTTTTTGGTATTTTCTAATGCAAACAGTAGATAAAATGTACGTTTATTATTTTTAATAAATAATAAAATGCAATAAAAATGCAATGCAAAAATATGGTGTGAAACTTCAATGCAGCAGGAGTTTAACTTGATTTTTGGAGATTTTTTAGGCTTTTATAGATGCATGCAATAAATGAAGGAAGCAATAAGAAAATACATGCTGGTAAGGGCATAAGTGCAAATAAGCAAACATTCCAGGGCAATAATGCAATTTGTCCACAAACTATAATACTGCAATCGAACTTTTATGGACTAAAAGTAAATCACAAAATCCACAGGGTTAATCTTGCAAAACACCACCCTGGCGCGTGACTGGCACGCGCTTGGGAAGGACCCAACTACTATTTCCAAAAACCTCAGGGGCTGGATTACAAAATGCCAGAACTATTTTAACTGCATACAAAAGTTTAGATACTAAACGATAAATATGCAAACAAGCCCGGGGGTATCCTACAAAATCACCAAGTCACAAAATCACAAAAACATGTGTCACCAGTATGACAACCCAATGATTCCCTAATCCAATAAATCCATCCTCGAGGAGCGAGGTATTCCCTTCTAAGTTCAAGTGGCAACCAGCTCAAGAGGAGGGGGTGAAGAGAAGAATGGACGGTAGCAAGTGTAGATACCTATCCTAGGATGCAAGACCAGTGTAGTCAAGTCATCCGGCTGCAGGTTCACATATTTGACTTTGGAACTCAAGCTTTCTTATTGACTTTACAACATATGTACATACTTTGGCAGGCATTTTATTTTTGTACACGCCTGTCTCACTTTTTTTTGAAATACTATTCACAGCAGCATTTACATAGGGAGTTTTTCCTCTTGAGCCAGTAGACTATCCCTCTTTTGAAGCTTTATTGCAACCCACACTCTCCTGTCTTTAGAATTCCTCATCACTGGACGGGTTGGGGTGCACTTCCCTCCTTAGAGGAGAACACGTGTTTCCACTTGTGTGCGTCTCATACCGGCAAATCCAATCCCCTCACCACTCCAACTGAGTTGAGCCATGTGAAAGGTGCAGGTGTCCAAGTTAGGTCATTATCAACAAGAGTCGTGCGTGTGCTCCGAAATACTCTACTTAGGCAGTCAAGAATCCATTCAACCAAGTCTCGTGATCCTTAAAGAATTAAGTCGACTAGACCTGAAGTACCTCAAACCCAGTTCCTATAAGGTTCCTGTTATTAGGTAGATTTTAAGGTCCACTCAAGATCCAATCTCCGGATTTTACTTAGACTTGTTCAACTATCAAACTCAATCCGAAAAATGCTCATACTAAGCAATGCAATGCAGAAAATATTTTTGTGACGCAATTTTCAAAGATTTTGAACTTTTTATGGATTTTTGAAAAGATGATGATGATGCATATGCATTTTTTTCTCAAAAAGATTTTTCAAATATTTTTGGATTTTAATTTTTGCAAATGTTTTTGAGATGTTTGAAAACAAAAAGTTTTGGCTAAAAGCTAGGTTAAAATATTTACACGGGAGTGCTTCTTATTTATACAAGAAGTGGATTTTAAGAATTTACAAGGGTAAGTGATCACTTTTATACATATATACATATAATGGATTTTAGTGAGATGTATGTATTCCTCAAACTTATTTGACACAAGTTTTTCAAAACAATTTTGAAAACTATAGTCCAAAATAATTTTTACAAACATTTTTGCAAACATGTACACACATTTGGAAATCATTTTGCAAAGGTTTTTCAAACAGTATATATAGAATTTTCAAATATTTTTGCAACCATTTTTCAAACCATTTGCAAAACATTTTTCAAACATTTTTATTTCACACAAAGAAAATAAATTTTACAAACCACACATTTTTACAAAGGTTGAAAACATGTAATAAAATATTTTCAAAATAGTTTTCAATAAATGTTCACAAAGATTTTCAAACTATTTTTCAAACATTTTGCAAAAAACATTTTCACCTGATTTATTAATCAGTATATACAAAAAGAATCTGAGGAATGGTAACATATTTTTGTTAGGGTTTTTAATGAATTTTAAAGAATTATTAGCCATATTATTAGGAAAATACGAAAGTACGAGTTATGGCTAAAGTATATACATAGTATATACGACCCCCTTATACTTAGCTTGAGCTATGTCCTCATAGATCAGAGAGAAAAAAAGAAGACATAACTCATACTAAGTATAGGCAAGTCTAAAGAAAAAAAATAAATGAATGAACAAAAGAATGAGAAGTTGACCGTCCCCCCTATACGTAGGATCAAATAATCATAGGTATAGCAGACTGTACATAAAGCAGGGAGGGTCAAGGGTGTGAATGAACATATCGTACTCATATTGTCTCCACCTATACTTAGGGTAAGATATCCCTAAGTATAGACAAGAAGAAGAGACAATAGAGAGGATCAAAGAATGGAGAAACTCGGGGCGCACACCCCCCCATACTTAGGACAAAGTACGTCCTAAGTGTAGAAAACTGTCTTCAAGGGGGCGGCACCTTTTTGATAGATACAGAAAATAGAAAAGGAAAAGAAGAAAAGAATAAAAGAGATGAAAGTGGATATGAACAACTCGAGATGCACATCCCCCCACACTTAGGATAAAGTACATCCTAAGTGTAGCAGTGATGAAAGGGATGACATCATGTCCGTAGAAGAGAATAAAAGAGATTGAAAAGAAGAAAAGAGGAAAAGAAGAAAAGTCATTCAAAAATATTTTGCTCTACTTGGCCTTCCTCTGCCTCTTTGGAGATATCCGGCTCATCCTTGTAGATTACTTGAATCAAGTCAACGACAGCCATGAATGTATCATGTTCAAGGTATGGCTTCAGAAGCTATCCATTGACTACAAATGGCTGTGCATCAGCTGACAGATTGGATATCAATACATTTCCGTTGTCATGCACCTGCCTAACCATAAATGACCCAGTCCATTTACTCTTCAATTTGCTTGGAAAGATCTTTAATTTTGCATCAAACAACCACACCTTCTGACCTGGATCGAAGGACTTGCGGCAGATATGCTTGTCATGCCATGTTTTGACCTTCTCCTTGTACATCAGGCTGTTGTCATATGCATAATCTCTGAATTCTAGTAATCTGTTTAGATCCAATTTTCTGTTCTTTCCTACTTGCTTGGAGTCCAAATTACAGATGTTAATGACCCATAAAGATTTGTGAATGAGTTCAACGGGCAAATGACATGGATTTCCATACACAAGGCGGTAGGGAGACATTCCCAAGGGTGACTTGTACGTCGTCCTATAAGCCCAAAGAACGGAATCAAGCAGCTGAGACCAATTCTTGCGATCCAGACGCACACGCTTCTGTAAAATTGTCTTGATCTCCCTGTTTGAACATTCAGCTAAGCCATTGGACTGCGGGTGGTAGGGTGAAGCAACACGATGTTCAATGCAGAATTCTTAAGCCAGCTTCTTCGCCTCTCTGTTTATGAAATGACTACCCCCGTCAGATATGAGAATCTTGGGAATCCCGAACCGTGCTATGATGTGATCTCTCAAGAATCGACAGACAGTCCTACTGTCGGCGGTTCAGGCGGGAATAGCTTCCACCCAACAACTTACATAGTCGACAGCAAGCGAAATATATTCATAGCCCTGAATGTTGGGAAATGGGCCCATAAAGTTGATCCCCCATGCGTCGAAGATGTCTGATATCTGAATGTATTTCAGAGGCATCGTGTCTCTCATTCCTATGGTTCCGCCCATCTTCTGACAATCAGTGCAGCATTTGACATAATCATCTACATCTTTGAATAATGAAGGCTACCAGAGGCCACTTTGAAGAACTTTTGCTGTCGTTCATTTGCCTGAATGATGTCCTCCAGAATCTTGGTCATGACATAAAGCGAGGACACTTGGAACTTCCTCATGAGGAATGCACCTTCTCCAGATACAATCTGCTCCCTCACGAAACAAATACGGATCCTCCCACTGGTAGAAATGGATTTTAGATAAGAATCTGTCTATTTTCAACTTAGGCCAATCCTGTGGGATTTTCTTAGTCACCAGATAATTCACAATGTCTGCATACCAAGGAAGCAAGGTGACAGACAGAATTGCCTCATCTGGAAAGGTCTTTGTGATCGGTTGCAGGTTCAGCTCAGGAGATTCCGGCTCAGGAAGCCTCGATAGATGATCAGCCACCACATTCTTTACCCCAGGTTTATCTTTAATTTCCAAATCAAATTCCTAGAGGAGAAGGATCCACTGGATGAGACATGGTTTGGCGTCCTTCTTCTGCTGTAAGTACCGAATGGCCGAATGATCAATGTAAATGATTACTTTGGATCCAAAGAGGTAGGATCTGAACTTTTCCAGGGCAAAGACTACCGCTAGCAGCTCCTTTTCAGTGACCGTGTAGTTCCGCTGGGCTTCATCGAGCGTTCGGCTAGCGTAGTGAATCGCAAATGGTACATTATCTTTCCTCTGTCCCAGTACAGCTCCGATGGCATAATCTGACGCGTCAATCATTATCTCGAAAGGCTGAGTCCAAATTGGTGGTTGTAAGACAGGGGCCTGTGTGATGAGTTCTTTGAACTAATTAAAGGCAAGGAGCACACAGTCGTCTACAATGAATTCATTCTCCTTGCTGAGCAACTCAATCAACGGTCTGACCAGTTTGCTGAAATCTTTGATGAATCATCGGTAAAAACCGACATGGCCCAAGAATGACCTGACTTGTTTGATGGTTGTAGGTGGCTTAAGTTTGGAAATCACGTCCACCTTGGCTGGGTCAACCTCCATACCACGTTTAGAAACAACGTGACCCAGCACGATTCCTTTGGTCACCATAAAGTTGCTCTTCTCCCACGAGAGCACAAGATTGACTTCGCAGCACCTCCGTAAGACTCGGTCTAAATAATCCAGACATTGATCAAATGAATCCCCATAGACCGAAAAATCATTTATAAAGACCTCAAGAAAGTTGCCCACCATATCGGCAAAAACTGCAAGCATACACCTCTAAAATGTGGCTGGGGCGTTGCAAAGCCCGAACGACATCCGTCTGAAGGAATATGTACCAAAAGGACATGTGAACATGGTCTTCTCTTGATCTTCAGGAGCAATAGCAACTTGATTGTATCCAGAGTAACCATCCAAGAAGTAGAAGTATTCCTTCACGGCCAATCTTTCCAAAATCTGGTCGATGAAGGGTAAAGGAAAGTGGTCCTTCTTGGTGGTGAGATTAAGTCTTCTGTAGTCCACGCACACTCGCCATGAAGTGGGTACTCTGGTTGCAATCTCCTCTCCTTTGTCATTCTTCACAATGGTGATCCCTGATTTCTTTGGCACAACATGCAGAGGGCTCACTCATTTGCTGTCGGAGATGGGATAAATGAATCCCGCATCACACCATTTCTGAATCTCTTTCATAACAACCTCCCGCAGGTTAGGATTTAATCTTCTCTGAAGTTCTCGAGAGGGCCTGCAATCTTCTTCCAGAAAAATGCAATGCGAGCATAGTGACGGATTGATCCCATGGAGATCCGAAGTTCGCCAGCCTATCGCCTTGCGTTTGCATTCAAGAACCTCCATCAGACGAGATTCTTGGTCTTCGGTCAGGTGTGCATTGATAATGACCGGGTACATGTTCGGATCTCCTGCAAGGAAGGCATATTTCATGTTGGAGGGCAAGGGTTTTAATTCTGGTGGGGTCTGAGTTGCTTCCGCAGTGACCTCAGATATTAATGCAGGTGGTGATTCTTTCATCTGTTCGGCATCCACCATAATCTGTTCTGCCTCTTCTCTCAAATCTTGATAGAATGTCTCGATAATTTCCTCAATATTCCTCCACTATCTGCTCTTGGTTTTGAAGGCACATCACCTCTACGACAGTCTTATTCAGCACATCAGCGAGTTCCTCATCCTGATCGACAAGGGAAAATTCGACTGCAGTCTCCACTCCCTCCTCGGGGCAGAGGAGTTCATGGATCTCATTATCATCCAAAAATAAGTTGGAGTCTTGAACTTCTGCTAGAAAGTCGCAGTCGTCAGAATACTCAATCACCCTTGCACATGATGCATATGTTCGTTCAGCTGGTGCTCCCTCAGGCAGGGTCTCCACTTTGATTGTTTCATTACAAGCGCCAAAAGTGATTTCTCCCGTCCCATAATTCACAACTGCGTTCAACGTCCGCAGAAATGGTCTTCCAAGTATGATTGGGGTAAGGAGCAATGGAGCGGGGACGTCCATATCTAATACCACAAAATCGGCCGGGAACGACTTTCCCTGAACCGTGACTATCA
This sequence comes from Ottelia alismoides, assembly GCA_037367405.1. Classification (NCBI taxonomy): domain Eukaryota; kingdom Viridiplantae; phylum Streptophyta; class Magnoliopsida; order Alismatales; family Hydrocharitaceae; genus Ottelia; species Ottelia alismoides. Next base: position 44,361 of record JAZKJV010005240.1, read on the forward strand.
CGTCCTCCAACATGCCCCTAGGCCGCTTACCTGACTTGTCTGCGAACTTCAGAATCATCTTTGTAGGCTTGAGCGGTCCTAGCCTGAATTCCGTAAGTAGCGAAGCTGGCATCAAGTTGACAGAAGACCTGCTGCCGAGAAGTGTTCGTTCAAACTCCTGATTGAACATCGGACAATGCACAAGAGGTGCTCCCATATCTGGCTTTTTATCCGGGAGGTTGCTGATGGCATTAACGGTGGCCATTGTGAGGATATGCTTTTTGGACTTTCCACCCTTGCTTCTGGAGTTGTGAGGATGCGGCCTGTGCTTGGTTGTGCATGCCTCTTTCAATCTTTTCTTTACAGCTGGCATGTACTCAAGAGCTTTCGTTAATGGCATATTCAACACCAAATTCTGGATGATTTCTATAATGGCAGGATCAGACAAAGCATTTTTCAAAATTTTCATTTTTTTGTTTTTTCATTGCATCTGGAAAAGGAATATTTACAACATCTTCACCAATTTCATTTAAAATAGTGTCCATACTGTTGTATACAGGTAGATGGCAAAAAGGAATAGAATCATTTACAAGATGTGGACCAAAAAGGGCATGCTCGACTTCAGGTGCTGGCGTTGGACTCGCTGCAGGTGCAAAATCCCTTCTATCCACGGCTGGCTCTATAGCATGTGCACACGTCTCTAATGCTGGCCTATCTCCACCGAGGCTGCTGCTATCTTTTTGTGTTTTGTTGTTTTCTTCATTTTTTTTGTGATTTTCTAAGTGACGGTGCTACTCCCAAAATTCTTGATGTCCCTGGTGTTGGCTGGATTGACGATTCCTCGTCAGATGCAAGGTGCTTTCCCTTCGCCGTCGCCGATGGCTGGAGGGTCCTACCGCTCCTGAGAGTAACAACATTAGATAAAAAACAATTTAATTCACCTGATTCAGATGGGACACTACCGACTACCTGCTCCTTGCGTCGGAAGTTGTTCGGATTGGCTTCAACCTAGGCTGGTATGACGGTCTTGGCTGCCGTCAGGTCATCGATCTTCTGGGTCATCTCAGCCATGTTCTTCATTAATTGTTCTAAACAGGCCAGGGCCGGATTAACCGGCACAATCTCAGAAGAATCCCCCTGCTAGGGCCTAGAATGCTGATATGACGGCTGAGACTACGACTGGTATCCCTGAGAAAAATGGTGAGGAGGAGGTTTGGAGGAATACTGTGAATTCTGTTGGTTGTATTGAGCAGCCGGTTGCTGATGGTATCCCTGTCCGCGATATCCGGACTGCTGAGGACCGTGCTGGTAATTCTGCCTCCAAGTGTTACAGTGAGATGTAGGCTGGTATTGGTAGGAGGGCTGGAAGGGTCTCCCACCCTGCTGCTGCTGGTGATAGGGCATGTTGCCCATGTTCTGATCCTGAGAGTGTCCCTGAGGACGGGTCAGCTGTGCTTCATTGTTCCATACACCATTGATCTCCTGAATCAGTGGCGGGGGTGGAGAGAACTACTCGGAGTAGGTTGGCTGGGACTCAGGTAGATATACAACCATCTGTGTCTGAGGCTACGGGGGCTGCTTTGGAACCTGCACGTAATACACGTGCTGAACAGGCTGGGGCTGCGGTGGAGTCAGCTGACGGTTCTTCTGTATTGTAGGCTCCTTCTTCTCAGCATTCGGCTCGGCAGAAGTAGACACAGCATTGCACATGTTGGCATTCAACGCACGAATGAGCTGCTCCAGCTGTTGGGAAATCTGGTCGAGCTTTTCCAGACCTTGGGTCCTCTTCTCAATGATAGATAGTTTTTCGAGGTCATGCGACCTCTTCTCAAAGATATCTACCTTAGACAGGTGGCTCCCAATGATGCTCATGATGAAGCTCTTGTCCTCGGTGTGAGAAGCCATGTTCACTGGCTTGCTGATGGCGGTTGGTATCTTCATGTATGCTCTGGACGAGGATTGCGTGGCTTCTCCTTCAGCCATTTCCTCGAAGACGTTCCATACCACGTCCTCGTCCTTATTGAAATGCGAACCACTGCAAGCGGCATCTACAAGCTTTTGCCTTTCAAGTGATAGCCCCCAAAGAAATGCTGCACGAGACTAGTCTTTAGAATTTCATGGTGGGGGCACTTCTCCTGCAGATCCTTGAATCTCTCCCACGCTTCATGGATAGTCTCGTGGGGCTGCTGGTAGAAACTAGAGATTGATGAATCTGTGATTCATCACTCTAAAAGTTGAAAATAGAGCTTTGTTCCCGAGTAAATAGCTGCATATTTCCACTTATATTGCATAAGTAGCATTCACACATGCATTGATAACATCTGCATTTTAGCATTCATATTTGCATAAAATAAGAAGCCAAATTCACTTGTAAATATTCACCTGTATATTAGCTAAAATACCCTATTTGTATATATTTATACTAACTCCGAATCCAATAAAACCAACTCCTTAGTGTATATATTACTAATACTAATTAAAGAAAAATATCAAAAAAATACTAACTTGTAAAATTGACCAATAAAAGCCGAATCCAAGTTTGAGACCATGAACCTTAAAACACACATATCTCTCTCATACAACCTCCGAATTAGGTCTACTCATTTTTAAAGTAATATACATTCAAAGACCTTCGAAACAAGACCAATTTCACTAAAATCGGAGCTCGTATGCAAAACTTGAGTTTTGGGGCCCTTTTGTATCTTGTACAAATTGACCGTTTTGCCCCTGTATTTTACCATTCCATTTTCCTAATTATTAAAAATCCAAAAAAAATAGATTAAGTTGTAAATATTCTTCTCATATTTTCTCTATTTTTATTTTGATTTTTCTCTTATTTAAAAATGACAAAAAAATTACAAAAGATAAAATGCGGTATTTTATATCTATAAGGTACCACCCAAAAATACATTTTTATACAGATGATCTCGTTTGATTTTTGGCTCTTCATGAAAGTTGTAGATATCGTCGAGATGAGCGACATTCGTGTTGACCATTTTTTGATTTGACCCCTTTTATTATGTCTTTTTGATTTTTCTTTTCATTTAACTTAGGTTGTTTCTGAGAGCGACACGTGGTGGCTCCGGAAGCCGCCACGTGTCATCTCTTGGTTTTTGGCTACTAATTAAATAAATGCCACATGGCCGCACCCTAGCATGCCATGTGGCATCATCTCTCTCCTCTCTACCCATTCCTTCCCACTCTCCCTTAACTTAAGGGAGAGGCCTCTTCGACACCTCCCATCCCATCCCATCTTCTCCACTCCTTCTTCCATCTCTCCCACTCTCTCCATGCCCTCTCTAACCTCCACCTTCTCCTCTTTATAATCACTTCCACTCCTTCATTCATCCGCATCTGTCACTTGAGAGAAGAAGCCTAGCTCTACATTCCCTGAAGGTGACAGCTCCACGAGATCCCTCCTAGCGAAGACGACTCCTTCTTGGCGAGATCCGGCGAGATTTAAACCTTCGCCGCTGCTAGCTTCACACGAGGCTTGCTCGAGCTCCGCCTCAGCCGCGGCGTTGAGCGACGATCGAAGGAGCTCTCCTTCATACCCAGGCAATCCGACTTCATCTCCAGGTACCTCTCATCTTCTTCTTTTTCTTCATTACACCCACCCTCTCACTCTCCTCGATTCATCACCTTCCTCCCACTGAATCACAAAACCGATCGCACTTCAACGGATAAATCACACGTTGCGAGCGCAACGGTGATTTTTAATTAACTTTTCGACGAAACTTCATCAATCGATTAATGGTTTATTTGCGCCCACTTAAACAAATGCATGAGAAACAGAGGAGGTGGTGACACCCCCTTGTTTCTTCTTCCTCCTCTCACCACCCCACACGCACACACCCATCACCCACCAACCACAGGGTCGACGCCTCCTCTGCCCCGACGTCCCGTGGCCGTGTGTCGACCGTCCCCCTTGTCGTCAAGGACGCCGGTTCTCCTCCTCCGCGCGCACCTCCTCCATCAGCCGCCAACTCCACAGTGGCCACGCCACCGCCGACTCCTGGTCATTGGTCTCTTCAACAACCACCAACCACACCATCCACACCACCTCGCCCCTTGGCGCGCGGCCACCGGCTCATCTCCAACCGCCGCGCGCGGCCAGCACAGGAGTAACGCGCCACCCTCCTCAGGCGCGCGCGTGCCAGCCACCCTCCACGCCAACAGGCCGCTGCCCTCCTCAGCTTGATGCTCCACCGGCCACTGCCGCCATCTCCTCGACGCGCCACCACCGAGCTCCAGGCGCCGACCAGCCCCCCTGCGCGCGTGAAGCTCCACCTTGAAGAAGAACCTCCCCTGTTTCAAGCCAAAAACAGAGAAGGTCTATCGGAGAATAAACAATTGGGAATTTACAAAGGGGACACTTGCACCCCTTTGCAAGTTTTTAAAAAAATTCAAGTTTCCGATTATTGCACGTAAGTCCCTGTTCATCATTTCAGCTTATATTTTTTTTGTATTGCATTCATACCCCTGCATTTGCTTGTTTATTTTGTCTTCATTTTGTCATCAATTTTTAATTCCGATAGTTGCATTGTGTAGTATACTTCTTGTTCTACCATCATAGCATTTATTTGTATTTTTCTGATTTGCAGAATATTATTGGAAATTAATTTGGTGAAAATTGCAACGTTTTGCCCATTTTGATTGATTACTCGATTGCGTATTCTCTGCTTGTCGAAAAATCTCTAAAAAATCACCATTGGTAGATCTAAGTCTATGCTACAACATATCCAAAAATCACCTCATTTACACGTATAATTTCTCTTAGAAAAATCATTTAGTGAAAACCTTAATCGATTTTTAATTAATCAACGTGAAGTGTTTTAACGAAATTCAATGTTTATTTAGATAGCTCTTAACTAGACCTATTTGGATTAATTTTGTTTCTAAAAAATATCATTGTTTGATAATTATTAAAATTGGTTTAGTCATTTTCACTAAAGTCTGCATTTTTTATTATCCTTGCATCAAAAAATTACAAAAAAATTAGGTTAGCTTAATTTCATCCCATTTCATAATCTGGCCAAGTTTCATAATTTTTGGAATTAATTTAACCATCTTTCTGAATTAACGTTTAAACTGGCCTGATTTTGCATGTGTCTTGCATAAAAATTCGAAAAAGACGAAAAATATTCCCTCTGAAAATCACACACTTGGAAATTTGCTAATAATTCACCTAAGGAGACAGATGCCTCCCTGAGTTCGACCTTGGACACTACCAAGTAAAAAAAATCACCGCTTGAAATTGACTCAAATCTAATTTACGTGGTTTTTGATTAGCCCTCTCGTATCCGACTACAACAAACGACATCTAATTAATTTGGACATTAACTTGAACGAATTAACTAAGGGTGTGGGGCGGTTATCAAAATAGCGCCGTTGCCGGGGAGGCACGGCTTAGGTTAATTTTTAGTGATATTCTCTGTGTTTGATTTTCTTTCCCCGGGTAGTCTGACCCCCGGTTTTCTTGTAATTATTTTTTTCTCTCCTTTATTTCTTTGCATTATTTTATTTTTATGTCACTCTCTGACCTCAACTTGTTTTTGTGCAAGGAACGCGAGGAGTCGACGCTTCGAGGATATAGCATTTAAATTTATTGAGTGAAAGAGAGGCTCTGTAATTTCCATTTTTTATTTTTATTTTTATTTTTCGCATTTTTCCAGCGGTTCCCGTTTGGGATCTCGCGCGTGTAAGTATAGTAGAACTGTGTCCCCGTGTGCTGTGTGGATGAATGTAACTTAGCTTGCACTAGCGGCTCCCCGAGCCAATCTAGGAATTGCTTGTGCTCGTAATCATTAGGACCACACAACTCACTTAAAAGACGCACTTAGACCGCAGAACTTAGCCAAAATAACCTGTTCTTCATGCTAATAGAACTGCTTGTCTAGGAGCAGCTTTCATCGCATGCATTTGCATTTAGATAAAGTTTTCAATTCTGTTTTGCATCCTGCATAAAAAAGTGAAGGGATCACTATAAGTCTCCTGAACTCAGCATAGCATCATTATTTTAACTTGCATTGGCTTTTCTCGATTTTCCCCTCTGATTTTATGACATTTAATTAAACGGAAATTGGGACTGTCCGATAGGCGTGCTGTGTGGTTGGACTTAATCAGTGAGAACCTAATCTAAAATCGGGACTGCTAAACATTATTGACAAAAAAAAGAGGAATAAAATTTGAAAATTGTTTGCGAGAGATTAATCCCCGACCTTGTTTTCAGGCTGAGTGAGGGTACTTGAGTGTGTGTGAACATCTTAAGGTAGAGCCCAAATCCCCGCCTTCCATATCACGTTCTGACTGATCCTAGCAAATATCACAAGTCGAATAATTTCAGATTCATTGACTAGTACCAAGTAGCCTCCGCTTGTCTCAGGTAGATAGGGGCGAAATTACGGTACTTTGCGACAAGTTGCCAGTAACCCCCTGGGGTGAAGTTCCGGCCTTGTCAGCTCCGCCTGCTTGCAGGTAGATAGGGGTGTGGTCATTGAATCCATCGACTTGGGATAGGAGCGAAGAAAGGAAGGACCGGCGGTATCTTAGGCGACAGGTTAAACAAGGAAGACGCATCCGGCTCTGAGCCGACTTCCCTATAGACCGCATAATCCATGCTATTTTTGCTTGAAAATCACACTTAAAAACTACAAGATTAATTGGACTCGATTTCGAGTCCTTCACTGTGTTGAGTGTGAACCCAGGGTCTTGGATTGATTGTTTGCTTCAGGTAGGAGTAAAATCCTATCTTCTTCTCGCCATATCAAGATGAGCAACTGGGGAGATCTCGACTCTTTATTCACCGATCTCTCTATGAGTCCCCCAAGTAACTCATCTTCATCGGCCCAAGCGTACCTTGGACCACCCAGGACTCATGACCCTCTTGAGTCCTAGTTCCCTATCACCCAGGGTGGTTACTCTCAAACCAATCCTTTCATCTCCTCCGAGATTACCGAGGAAGACCATTGCCTCGGTAATCCCTTCCTTGATTTGTCCTCTGACACCGATCTTATTTCCCACCCAGGACTAGAGGACAAGATGCCGCCAAAGATGCCACCGGATGAGGAACAAATACGGCAGATTCTTGCTCGTCTTGCCGAAGACGAACAGAAGAATGCAGATCTCACGGCGCGGATGGGACAGATCATAGTAGCAGGAGGAATAGACCGACCAATGGTCGATACCTACAACCCGACGGAGAACGAGATTCAGAGTTGGTTAGCACCAGCGGTTCCCGCCCAGGCATTTGAGCTGAAGACCCACTTCCTTAGTCTACTTCCGAAGTTCAACGGAAATATAAATGAAGGACCGTACACTTTCCTCCGTGACTTCGAGCTGGTGTGCAACAATCTTAGCCATCCCAATGTTGGCCAAGATTATATTCGACTGAAGGCCACCCCTTTTGCCTTAGGAGATAAGGCTGCTCATTGGCTGAAGAACTTAGGGGTGATATGTACTACCTGGATGCAGTTCAAGGACCTCTTCCTGAAAAAGTTCTACCCTCTCAGTAGGACTAATCAAATGAGAACAAAGATCGCCAGCTTCTCCCAAGGACCTAGTGAACCATTCCACGATGCATGGGATAGGTTCAATGATTTAGTGCAGAAATGACCTTGCCATGGAATTTCTAAGGCGATCCTAGTCCAGACCTTGTTTTGTGGTCTAACCCCGGAGATGTAGGGGTTAGTCAGTGCCGCCTGTGGAGGAAGCTATCTGAACAAAAACGAGCACGCCGTATGGAAGATCTTGGAACAGATGACGGAAACCGATAGGTCACAGGCCACCAGGGCCTATACGTTGTCTCCCTCAATCCTATCCAATGAGACAACCCGAAGGACTGTAGCGGATCTGACCGAGGACCTCATCCCCAGCATGGGGATGATTGTCGACAAGCTTACCATGGTTTAGCAGATCCACAAGAGGGTCACTAACCTTGAGTCTCTCTTGCGTCTACCTAAGCAAATGGAGGAACTCACTGAGAAGGTAGCAAAGATGAAGCGACCTGTCCCTTCTGCACCACCTGCACCTGTGCATTGAGTCCATCTTGTGCAGGAGCAGGCACCGGGGCCTCACAGTGGCTGGGTGGAGGATCAGACTTACACCCAGCAGGACCAGCATACACCCCCACAAGCAGAGACCGGATACGAGGACCCTCCACAGGTGTTCGAGATTAACGGGTTGTGGTACAGCCGCGACCCCGTCAGCAGACAATCGGGGATGGGGAATGGTCAGCCTCATCGACCTTCCCCAGCTTACCAAGCAACCAGCTCCGTTCCCGCAACGCGCTTTCAGTCCAGGCCAGAGCAAGTGTACCAGCCTCAACAGCACCAGCAGCAGCAGCGCACATATCAGCAGGGCCCAGCACCGTCCCACCAGCAACAACAGTATCGGCATGGCCAGCAGGGCCAATACCGAACCTCGTCCGCACCGCAGCACGTCCAGCCCACCGAATTGGAGTCTCTCACCTTGGCGATCCAGACCCTGTCTGATAGGGTCCAACAGATGCAGAACGAGTACCTGGACATGAGAACTGATATCAATCGGGTCTCTCGTACCCAGGACCAACAGATGGCGCCAAAGACCCCAATTCCCGCACAGGTTCAGGCCAACCCAAACATCTTACATCATGGCCAGAACCGACCTCGAGATCAGGTATATTATTCAGATAATTATTTATCTGAACATGAGATCCTTTCGTACGATAATGTAAATCATATGTCCCTCAGGAGCGGAAGGATCGTGACCATACCTGATCGAGCACTGACACGGAAGGAAGGAGCCTCTAAGACTCTACCTGAGGAGAACTTGGAGGAAGAAGAGGAGGAGCATCACCACCACCATCGCCGGCAGAAGAAGAGGACATCTGAGTCCTCGAAGCAGCATTCTCGCATCCGCATGGAGTCCGACGAAACCGATGAAGAGCCCACACCTCCATCTGAGGAGGATTGTCCAGCAGTCGCGGAAGAAGCATCACCGGTTTCGCCTCAACATTTTCATTTCAGTCAGAGTCAAAGTCCGAGTCTGTCAAAGAGTCAGAGTCCGAGTCCTGTACAGAACTCAGTTCATGATCTTAATGAGAATCTTTCAGTTTCCGAACATGAGTTGAAGCCAATAATCCCTTCCCCCGAGCTCTCAAGGGCGGAAAGAAGAAATGAAAAAAATCCAAAAAGATGACCCTGAGATGGCAGAGTTCTGCAACAAACACATCAAGATCACAATCCCATTTGACAAGTACGTGGAGATGACCCCTGCATTCCAAAAATACCTTAAAGTGCGATGCACACCTACTAGGGTTAGCAGGAAGACCAAAAGCCGTGTTGAGAAACACGTTTTATCAGTAGCCACGACTTGCGCAATAAAAAACTCGTTTCCATGTAAACGAAGAGACATGGGTGCACATTATGTAGTGAGTCATGTTGATGACATCGCGTTTGCACACACTCTCCTGGACAATGGTTCGTCCATCAATCTGATGCCGACAGCCCTCTATGAGCGGCTTAATCTCGGGCCTCTTAGGAAATCTAGAGCCCTTCTACAGTTTGCTGATAAATCAACCAAGAGGTCCCAAGGAGAATTGAGGAACATTGTGATAAAAGTCGAGGGACAAGAATACATGGTGGACTTCACTGTCCTGGATATGGAAACCCCTCGTAATTGGAGAGACTCCCAGATCATTCTAGGTAGGCCCTTCCTCAGAACAGCAGGGGCCTTATTTGATTATAAGATCAGGAAGATTCAGTTCCAAACTCCAGGCGGAGATGAGGAACTCTAAATGAAGTAGACAAGATGGCAGAGACCAGATTCAAAATCCAGCATCGAGTACTCTTCTACCGGAACAAACTGCGAGCATGTAGACGTAGTTGGGCCATGGAGACAGAACCCAGCCAGCACCGATGCGTCTATCTACTCCGAAGATGATCCAGTGCATGAGTTAGTCTGCGAGGTCCTCAGAGACGAGTACAGCTCAGAACCTGCATCGCCCTACATCTTCGATGACGTAGAGGCCCAGTTGGGCCTGTCTGTCCTCCCCTCTTTAGGACAATCGAAAGATGAGGATGACGAGTCGGACGTGGCTTTTGCCGATTGCATGGAGACTTTTGACGATCCGACTCCTGAGCAGAACAACTTGGTGGCAACTATCACAGAGAAAGATCTAGCCACTTCCAACACCGAGCCAGATCAGATTGAGCCGGACCTCTTAGACGATCACACTATTCCTGAGCTCAAACCCTTACCCACAACCTTAAAATACGCCTTCCTTGCAGGTCAGGATAAGAAATTTCCGGTCATCATCAGTTCGCGATTGACCGAGGAGCAGGAATCTCGCTTGCTAGAGATCCTGGAGAAAAACCGCAAGGCGATAGGCTGGAGCATTGCCGATCTCACAGGATAAATCCTGCTCTGTGTTCGCACCATATTTACTTGGAGAATGAATCCAAACCCTCTCGTGAATTCCAACGTCGTTTGAATCCAAATTTACGAGAGGTCGTGAAGAAGGAGATAGAAAAATGGTGCAACGTGGGTTTATTTACCCAATCTCCGACTCTAAGTGGGTGGCCCCAATCCATGTTGTCCCGAAAAAGTCGGGAATTCAGACGACCACCAACGAGGACGGAGAGGAGATCGTGATGTGAGTACCCACGTCGTGGCGCGTCTGTGTGGATTACAGACGCCTGAATGCCGCGACAAAGAAGGATCATTTCCCCCTACCGTTCATTGATCAGATCTTAGAGAGACTAGCGGGGAAAGAGTTCTTCTGCTTCTTAGATGGGTTCTCGGGCTACAATCAAGTAGCCATAGCTCTAGAGGATCAGGAAAAGACCACATTCACATGCCCCTTTGGTACCTATGCTTTCAGGCGCATGCCTTTTGGGTTATGCAATGCTCCAGGTACTTTTCAAAGATGCATGATTGCTGTATTCGCTGAAATGGTCGGCGAATTCCTGGAAGTCTTCATGGATGACTTCTCGGTCCACGACGATTCCTTCGATTCCTGTCTTAGGAATATGGACCGAGTCCTAAAAGGATGTTGTGAGGTCAATCTGGTGCTCTCCTGGGAGAAAAGTCACTTCATGGTGACAGAGGGCATAGTGTTGGGGCACGTCATCTCCAAGAGAGGAATGGAGGTTGACCCTTCCAAGGTGGATGTGATCAGACGACTCCAGCCACCAACCGACGTCAAACAGTTGCGGTCGTTCCTCGGGCATGTTGGATTTTATCGAAGATTCATTAAGGATTTTTCTAAGATTGCCCGACCGCTAACTGAGCTTTTAGGCAAAGACATGGAGTTAATTGTTGATCACAAATGTCTTGAGGCCTTTAAGCTTTTGCAAGGAATGATTATGGACGCACCCATCCTACAAGCCCCAGATTGGTCTCTACCTTTTGAGATCACGACGGATGCCTCAGACTATGCTGTTGGGGCTGTGTTGGGACAAAGAAGAGATGGCGTCCCGTTCGCAATTCACTACGCAAGGAAAGTGCTTGACACCGCTCAGCGTAACTATACAGTTACGGAAAAGGAAATGCTTGCGGTAGTGTTTGCCTTGGACAAATTCAGATCTCACCTAATTGGATCCAAGGTAACTGTGTTTGCTGACCATACGACACTACGATACTTGATGGAGAAGAAGGACGCGAAGGCGCGTCTTCTTCGATGGATTTTACTTATCCAAGAGATTGACTTGGACATCCGTGATAAAGCTGGAAAGAAGAATGTAGTGGCCGATCATCTCTCTCGTCTCGAAGATCTTAATACTTCCGAGGATTCACCAATTCGAGACTCCTTCCCCGACGAGTCGATTTTTGTTGTTGACTCACTCCCATGGTACGCCAATATCGCGAATTATCTTGTCTCCAAGAAAGTTCCCGAAGATTGGCCCAAGAGCCAAATCGACTGACTGAAGTCGGACGCTAGACACTACCATTGGGAGGATCCGATCCTTTTCTTTGAAGGACCGGATTGTGTCTGGAGACGATGTATTCCTCAGGAGGAATACCAGAGTGTCCTTTCTTTATGCCACAGCTTAGAGGCAGGAGGACACCACTCCGGGAAGAGGACCGCACGGAAGGTACTTCAATGTGGCTTCTACTGGCCGACTCTGTTTCGTGATGCCACCGCCTTCGCGAAGTCGTGCCCAGTATGTCAGAGAATGGGAGGAACCGTTGGTTCTAAGGATGAGATGCCTATGCATCCTGTCATCATTTGTGATGTCTTTGACGCCTGGGGTATCGATTTCATGGGCCCATTCCCTGTTAGCCACGGATTCGAATATATCCTTCTTGCGGTAGACTATCTATCCAAATGGGTGGAGGCTATCCCGACCCGAGCCGCAGACAGTAGAATTGTCTGTAAATTCATTAGAGAGCACATCATCTCTAGGTTCGAGATCCCAAAATGATGATATCAGACGGGGGTAGCCACTTTGTGAATTGGGAGGTGAAGAAACACCTGAAGGACTACGGCATCGAACACCATGTCGCGAGTCCTTACCACCCACAAACCAATGGTATGGCTGAGGTGTCGAATTGAGAGGTGAAAACCATATTGCAAAAGCTTGTCCGCCCGGACAGGAAGGGCTGGTCTCAGATCTTAGATCAAGTCCTCTGGGCATAAAGGACGGCTTACAAGACACCGTTAGGCACCTCCCCATTCCGAATGGTATTCGGAAAGCCGTGCCATTTGCCCGTAGAGTTAGTGCACAAATCAGAATGGGCAATAAAGAAGGTCAACTGGAACACGCACCTTGGGCAGAAGCAAAGAGACATGGATCTAAATGAGCTTGTGGAAGTCAGAAACCGCGCATATGACAACAGTTTGGTGTACAAGGACAAGGTGAAGCGTTGGCATGATAGATATATCAGACGAACGACCTTTGTTCCTGGACAGAAGGTATGGTTGTTCAATGCTAGGCTGAAGATTTTCCAAGACAAGTTGAAGTCTAAGTGGACGGGCCCATTTGTCGTCCATATGGTGCATGATAGTGGATGTGTCGAGATCTCAGATCTCGCAGATGACGCACCGACATTCCTAGTGAATGGACATCTGTTAAAGCACTTCGTCGAATCCAATGAGTAGTTAGTCCATGTTGAGGAGATTGTATTCATGCGCGAGACAGATACAGCAGATACACCTCGAGCCGCGTATGAGACCTTGCAGCAGTGAGCCCTAGCCATCCGCAGCATCTTGAAAGATTCAGACCGACTCATCTGTATATATCATCATTCTTGTACATCCTATCCTTTCTCCCGCGACTCTGGTAAACCCTCCCCGCTTCATTACATCATTATCTTGGACAATACTTAGGATAACCATATCCTAAGTATAGGGGGGAGGAGTCACTTGAGTCGGTTCTTTGTACATTCTCCAGATCACATTGGTCCTCATACTCACTTCTGTCATATACTTAGGCTGACCTGAGCCTAAGTATAGGGGGGACCGATACCCGCATTGTATATTCATCCACTTCTCTTCTTGACCTCGTCCGCCCCACTTTTTGACTTTCTTCTACACTTAGGCTGCCAGAGCCTAAGTATAGGGGGGCCGGTCGATTTCTATACATTTTCTTTTTTCCTTAGCTCTCTTACGCTTAGCACGAGCTATGTCTTTTTCCTCTCTCTTCGTGCTCTGAGGACATAGCACACGCTAAGTATAGGGGGGCGTGTATATATTACATATATACTTTACCGATAGCTCGTACTTTCGCGTACTTTTGTATATATTTTACAATAATTACGGGTGGGTAAAAATTGAAATTTTTTTTACTTGTATAATACTTGTAAAACTTTTGTAAAATAAAAAATTTTTTTTACACTTGTATAATCTGTATAATATTTATAAAATCTTGTAAATTGTTGTAACATAGGAGGTATACCAGAGTTGAAAAAAAAAACAAAAACAAAAATCAAAACAGAAACAAAACAAAACAAAAAAAACAAACAAAAAATAAGCTTCTTATTTACTCTTACATATCATCTCTGCGTCTAAAAAGAAAAAAAGAAAAGAAAAAGAGTTTTGCATTTTCATAGCATGACATCCCATCTCATCTGCATACTTTGCATATGCAAAGTGAAAAGTTAGTGGGTTCTGAACCAAGTTATGAGTAGATATTGAGAATGGACTTGATTTGACCTTAATCCACCTAATTTCAGAGAAACCTTATAGGATCTGGAGTTAAGATTTCTCAGGTCAAGTGACGTAATTCTTTGAGTTCGCAAGTCTATGTTCACATGTCATCTTGATAAGTCTAAATAGAATATCTCGTGCACACGCAGGATTCTTTTAGATAATGACCTAACTTGAACAAGCACAATGCACGTAGCTCTTCATTGATGAGGTGGTGAGGAGGTAGAATCCTTTAGCTTGGAGTAGCACACGGGTGGAAACATCCGTCCTCCTCTAGGGAGGGTAGTGCATCTCAACCTAGTCTGGTGGTGTTGACATCTAAGGACGGGATGCTGTGGGTTGCAATAATGCTTCAAAAGAGGGATAGTCTACTGGCTCAAGAGGAAAAACTTCTGATGTACATGCTGCACCTTGTATATAGTTCAAAAAAAAAGAAAAAAATGCGAGAACTCCAAAAAAATCAGACAGGTCCAAAAAAAAAAAGAAAAAAACCCTGTCGGAGTATGTATATTAGCAAAGAAAATGCAACTGGATGACTTGGCTACACTGGTCAGGCATCTCGGGATAGGTAGCTACACTGGCTACCGTCCATTCTTTTCTCCATCCCCTCCTCTTGAGCTGGTCGCACTTGAACTTAGAAGGGAATACCCCGCTCCTCGAGGAAAGAGTCACTGGACCGGGTTATTGAGTTACCTTGTTAGAAGAGGCTGTTTCTGAGCCATTTCTGATGTGGAGAGTTACATTTCACTTACACAGTACAAGTAAGAATCATAGTCATCAGAAATTTGCGTTTGAGGATTTGTTCTGACCTGACTGTTGAGGCGTCTTGAATAGAAGACTTGTGGAACTTGAAGTCTGTTAGGTCTTAAGTTCAGGTCCCAATAAGGTTCCACCACACAATTAATCCAAAGGTCGAGTCAAGCTCCATTTTCAAATTTTGTTCATGACCTTGGTATGGAACGCAAAATCATTTCACTCTTGCATTTCATTTAGTTGCTCGGGGACGAGCAAGGTTTAAGTATAGGGGGTTGATGAATCTGTGATTCATCACTCTAAAAGTTGAAAATAGAGCTTTGTTCCTGAGTAAATAGCTGCATATTTCCACTTATATTGCATAAGTAGCATTCATGCATGCATTGATAACATCTGCATTTTAGCATTCATATTTGCATAAAATAAGAAGCCAAATTCACCTGTAAATATTCACCTGTATATTAGCTAAAATACCCTATTTGTATATATTTTATATTAACTCCGAATCCAATAAAACCAACTCCTTAGTGTATATATTACTAACACTAATTAAAGAAAAATATCAAAAAAATACAAACTTGTAAAATTGATTAATAAAAGCCGAATCCAAGTTTGAGACCATGATCCTTAAAAAGCACATATCTCTCTCATACAACCTCCGAATTAGGTCTACTCACTTTTAAAGTAATATACATTCAAAGACCTTCAGAACAAGACCAATTTCACTAAAATCGGAGCTCGTATGCAAAACTTGAGTTTTGGGCCCCTTTTCTATCTTGTACAAATTGACCGTTTTGCCCCTGTATTTTACCATTCCATTTTCCTAATTATTAAAAATCCAAAAAATTAAATTAAGTTGTAAATATTCTTCTCATATTTTCTCTATTTTTATTTTGATTTTTCTCTTATTTAAAAATGACAAAAAAATTATAAAAGATAAAATGCGGTATTTTATATCTATAAGGTACCACCCAAAAATACATTTTTGTATAGATGATCTTGTTTGATTTTTGGCTCTTCACGAAAGTTGTAGATATCGTCGAGATGAGCGACATTCGTGTTGACCACTTTTTGATTTGATCCCTTTTATTATGTCTTTTTAAATTTTCTTTTTATTTAACTTAGGTTATTTTTGAGAGCGACACGTGGTGGCTCCGGAAGCTGCCACGTGTCATCCCTTGGTTTTTGGATGCTAATTAAATAAATGCCACATGGCCGCACCCTAGCGCGCCAAGTGGCATCATCTCTCTCCTCTCTACCCATTCCTCCCCACTCTCCCTTAACTTAAGGGAGAGGCCTCTTCGACACCTCCCATCCCATCCCATCTTCTCCACTCCTTCTTCTATCTCTCCCACTCTCTCCATGCCCTCTCCAACCTCCACCTTCTCCTCTTTATAATCACTTCCACTCCTTCATTCATCCGCATCCGCCACTTGAGAGAAGAAGCCCAGCTCTACATTCCCTGAAGGTGACATCTCCAGGAGATCCCTCCGAGCGAAGACGACTCCTTGGCGAGATCCGGTGAGATTTCAACCTTCGCCACTGCAAGCTTCACACGAGGCTTGCTCGAGCTCCACCTCAGCCGCGGCGTTGAGCGACGATCGAAGGACCTCTCCTTCATCCCCAGGCAATCCGACTTCATCTCCAGGTACCTCTCATCTTCTTCTTTTTCTTCATTACACCCACTCTCTCTCTCTCCTCGATTCATCACCTTCCTCCCACTGAATCACAAAACCTATCGCACTTCAACGAATAAATCACACGTTGCGAACGCAACGGTGATTTTTAATTAATTTTTCGACAAAACTTCATCAATCGATTAATGGTTTATTTGCGCCAACATAAACAAATACATGAGAAACAGAGGAGGTGGTGACACCCCCTTGTTTCTTCTTCCTCCTCTCACCACCCCACACGCACACACCCATCACCCACCAACCACAGGGTCGACGCCTCCTCTGCCCCGACGTCCCGTGGCCGTGTGTCGGCCGTCCCCCTCGTCGTCAAGGACGCCGGTTCTCCTCCTCTGCGCGCACCTCCTCCATCAGCCGCCAACTCCACAGTGGTCGTGCCACCGCCCACTCCTGGTCATTGGTCTCTTCAACAACCACCAACCACACCGTCCACGCCACCTCGCCCCTTGGCACGCGGCCGCCGGCTCATCTCCAACCGCCGCACGCGGCCAGCACAGGAGTAACACGCCACCCTCCTCAGGCGCGCGCGCGCCAGCCACCCTCCACGCCAACAGGCCGCTGCCCTCCTCAGCTTGAAGCTCCACTGGCCACCGCCGCCACGACGCGCCACCACCGAGCTCCAGGCGCCGACCAACCCCCCCGCGCGCGTGAAGCTCCACCTTGAAGAAGAACCTCCCCTATTTCAAGCCAAAAACAGAGAAGGTCTATCGGAGAATAAACAATTGGGAATTTACAAAGGGGACACTTGCACCCCTTTGCAAGTTCTTAAAAAAATTTCAAGTTTTCGATTATTGCATGTAAGTCCCTGTTCATCATTTCAGCTTATATTTTTTTGTATTGCATTCATACCCCTGCATTTGCATGTTTATTTTGTCTTCATTTTGTCATCAATTTTTAATTCCGAAAGTTGCATTGTGTAGTATACTTCTTGTTCTAATATCATAGCATTTATTTGTATTTTTCTGATTTGAAGAATATTATTGGCAATTAATTTGGTGAAAATTGCAACATTTTACCCATTTTGATTGATTACTTGATTGCGTATTCTCTGCTTGTCGAAAAATCTCTGAAAAATCACCATTGGTAGATCTAAGTCTATGCTATCCAAAAATCACCTCATTTACACGTATAATTTCTCTTAGAAAAATCATTTAGTGAAAACCTTAATCGATTTTTAATTAATCAACCGTGAAGTGTTTTAACGAAATTCAAGTTGATTTAGCTCTTAACTAGACCTATTTGGATTAATTTTGTTTCTGAAAAATATCATTGTTTGATAATTATTAAAATTAGTTTAATCATTTTCACTAAAGTCTGCATTTTTTATTATCCTTGCATCAAAAAATTAAAAAAATTAGGTTAGCTTAATTTCATCCCATTTCATAATTTGGCCAAGTTTCATAATTTTTGGAATTAATTTAATCATCTTTCTGAATTAACGTTTAAACTGGCCTGATTTTGCATGTGTCTTGCATAAAAATTCGAGAAAAACCAAAAATATTCCCTCTGAAAATCACACACTTGGAAATTTGCTAATAATTCACCTAAGCAGACAGATGCTTCCCTGAGTTCGACCTTGGACACTACCAAGTAAAAAAATCACCGCTTGAAATTGACTTAAATCTTATTTAAGTAGTTTTTGATTAGCCCTCTCGTATCCGACTGCAACGGACGACATCTAATTAATTTGGACATTAACTTGACCGAATTAACTAAGGGTGTGGGGCGGTTATCAGAGATACAGGAACGCATCTGATTCAATCGCCCGAGAGGATAGAATTTATGGAGAAATGCAGACTTCAGCTCCTCCCAGGTCGTGACGACCTTCCCAAGATGATCGACCTAATATAGGGCCTTGTCTTGAACTCTGAAGGGAAAGGCGCTCATCTTGACTACCCCAAGAGGGATACCAGGGTAGTGAGCAATGGCACATATGCGGTCAAACTTCTTGAGAAAGATATATGGTTCCTCAGTGGTATTCCCGTGGAATGTGGGAAGCAGGGACAAAAACTGCAGCTTCATCTCGAAGTGGGCATGAATACATGGAACCTGAATCCACTCAGTGATGCGACCTTCCCCTGGGTTGTATGTTTCCTTCAGCGTAGGCTTCGGCTGCGGTGGATCCGCTTCCGCTGCATCAAATTCTGGTCCTCCCACTGAGAACTCATCTCTAACCTCTTCAAAATTGGGCTCTTGATTCGGATCATCCTCCTTGACCATCTCTTGCATCGGCCCTCCTCCTCAGATCATTCAGCATATCTTGGAAGGCGGTATGGGCCATGGCTTGATTAGTCAACTATTGCTGGATGGCTTGAATGGAAGCCAACAGCTGACTGTTAACTTCGTTCTGCGTGGTGTACTGCCCTTCCCCCGGATTGACTTCAGGTTCAGGTTGGGGCTGTGGTCCCTTTCCTCTTCCTCCTGCCATCTCAGAATGAACTTGAATTTTTTGCTCGTGATCAGGTGGAGAATATGCATGACGGAGTAAACCCTGATTAGTATCTTCTTGAGCACCTGCTGTTGAGATGAATATGGAATTAAGGTCAATCCCATGTGAACGAAGCATAGGATATTGACTGAAGTCGATCTCCATCCACAAGGGGTTGGTTCGGGGACAAGAGTAATCCCGGTTTATTCGAAGGGGAAGAGCTGATTCGGGTTGCGAGTCCATATCGAACAACGGATTTTTTGGTGAAAGGCAGGTGTTGAAAGAAGAGAGAATAGGGGAGTCCAAGGAGAAATTTGCAAGATCCGAACTAACTTCTTGGTGATCACCCCTCTTTATGGAAGATGTTGACGACACGGAATCGATGTGGGCGTCGGCAAGGTCCCGACTAAACCATCCGTGTGATGACATCTTGAGAAGGTCAAAAGGAAAAGATGATGGATGAAGAGCACGAGGGTAAACAAGAAATAAAAGGATTGTAAAATAGTAGAAGGCTCACGATGAGCAAGGGGCAAATAGAAGGAGAGCAAAAATGGCGCAAAGGCGCAATATTTTTGATCTTGACCTTAATTCAACTAATCAATCAAACCCAAAGCAATGGATTCACCAACTCGACCAGTGAAGCCATGAATGTTCGGCAATTATCTTTGTGAGTTTTAGATTTGATTTTCAGGCAATTATCTTTTCACGAGTCCTTAGAGCGCTACGCCTATAGGAGCGAGTGTACTGCCGGAAAAGTATCCCGTTACTTGTCCTCCTCCTGTGTAACCTGTAGTCTGCGCTGTTTGAGGTCCTTGTATCCCTTCCTGGATCCCTACTCAGCCAAAGAGATAGAGAGAGGAAGCCGATAGGCAAAACCGATACTTCAGATCTCGCTCGCAACGGAATCACCCGTGAGCGTGCGAGAACCCATTCGGACGCAAGACGATGAGACAAATACACCCGTGAAGGCGTGGCCTATGCTCGATACTTTGGACAAGGTCAATGCTCTACACAATAGAGAGTCATCAATGGTGACCAATCCCTACTCGTCTACGTACGATAGAAGCGCCAATACTTCGGAAATCCAGGCGATACACAAGGCAGCTACAGACTGGGTTTTGGGCTCTCTTCCTTAAAATGACACTCACCTTACTGGGAAGGAAATCTTTCTATGCAACCTGAAAACAAATGAGGGCTTTGCTCACCCCAAGGCAATGGGTCCAATTAATCAATTTTATTTACGTCAAGTTTTCTTTAGCAGTCCCTTTTTTAATTTTTTTGGTGTTATCACTTGTTTTGAGTCAATTTCAATACAAGCGCCTAACGTTTTTATATTTTCTTGATTCCTATTTGATCCAAAAACAAAGGGAGAAGAGTCGAAAAAAGCCGTGCAAGTTGGCACCAAGATGGAAATCTCACCTTTGTGCCTAAATGATGAATGCTAAGAAAGAAGACTTACAGTGCCTCCAGCTATCTCCATGCGGGATGCAAAACAGGATTTTTTATTTCTAATCTAAATGCCAATATGCACACGGGAATCATCCTAAGCAGGTAATTGCTACGTGAAAAACCATAAGTTGAGCACCAATCCTCAACCCTAGAGTCCGGTCTAGGCTCACCCCTCCTCCTCTCGACACATCGAGTTCAGGAGAAGCGCTTGGCAGGGAGAGCTTGCGGCACGACGAATCGAAGAAGATGAATCAACTGTTTAGTTTTAACTAAGTCCAAACGCTCTATAGGTACATGCAAAGGTTATTAGGGTGTTTTGACCTAATCTACTCGATCAAGCAAAGCCTAAAAATCTAAGGGCCCATTCCACAAAAGAAAGGAAAAAGGAAAACAAAATCAGAAAATGACAGTGAGAAACGCGATAAAAACCGCGGTGAGCACCCAGGTGAACAAACACCTGGAAATTAGGCCCGAGTGTCCTTAGTGTCCGAGGTACCTGTATTATTACAAATTAAATGAATCACTCTTTCACTAAAAAAATAAAAGACTATCTAACACTCTCTCTCAAATCTCCTGCTCTCTCCTACTGGCTAGGGTAGAATAGCCGGCTCCTCCTCCCAAGGCTGCTTAGGATCCCCTAGGCGATCCTCCTCGGTAAGAGGTCCCTCGCAAGAAAAAAAGAAGAAATGTCAGACAATTCAAAACAAATTATGCACTAAAAACAGATAACCAAAAATGGCTAAGCAGATAAAAGACACAAGTGTACTCTAAAAGCCGATGCATCCCCGGCAACGACGCCATTTGAAAAACGGAAATGCGAGAGCCGCTAAATAGTGGTCTGACAAGTCAGACTCAATGTCGTTGGGGCGACTACTCAAGCCTTTTCGTCCGTCAACAATTAACCCACACAATTAATCAAACAAATAATAGTAAGGATTAAAATTTATTATTCCCTACTAAAAATGTACAATGGCAAGCAAGTAGGGGTCGAACACAGGAAACAAAGGTATAGAGTGTGCAGAAAAAAAGCCCAGACCTATATCTAGTGAACTACTTAGCCAATCTGGATTTTTTTATGGGGTTTTAATTTTGTATTTTTTTGTTTAATTTTAAAATTTTATATATATATTTTTTATATTTTTGATTTTTAATTTTCTGATTTTATATTTTTTTTATATTTTATATTTTTTATTTTTATAAAAAGAATATGTAAATATTATAAGAAAAGGGGTGATAAGATATTTAAAAAAATAAGGAAAAATACTCAAAAATTAGGAAATAAAATATTTTTGGTCTTTTTATAATTTTCTACTATTTTTGTGATTTTTAAGGATTTTTCAGAATGTTTTTGGTATTTTTTAAAAGTCAAAATACAAGAAACAATGAATAAAAGTGCTGACTGACATTAAAATGGGAATGAAAAATAGCAAACTGTAACAAAATTTTCCAATATTAATTTTAAAATAAAGACAATAAAATAGAGAAGCTACATGACCTGAGTTTATATATTTATTAATTTTTTTTATGATTTTTTAGATTTTTATAAAGTTTTTTAGTGTTTTCTAATTTTTAAGGTTTTTGTTTTGAAATTTTTAATGAGTTTTGGATAGTAATTAAAAGACATTAAAATAGAAAAAATATATTTTTTTTTGAATTTTTGAAAAAGGTTTGATATTTTTTTGGTATTTTCTAATGCAAACAGTCGCTAAAATGCATGTTTTTGATTTTTAATAAATAATAAAATGCAATAAAAATGCAAGAAAAAATATGGCGTGAAACTTCAATGCAGCAAGAGTTTAACTTGATTTTTGGGGATTTTTTAGGCTTTTACAGATGCATGCAATAAATGAAGGAAGCAAAAAGAAAATACATGCTGGCAAGGGCATAAGTGCAAATAAGCAAACATTCCAGGGCAATAATGCAATTTGTCCACAAACTATAATACTGCAATCGAACTTTTATGGACTAAAAGTAAATCACAAAATCGGCAGGGTTAATCTTGCAAAAACACCACCCTGGGGTGTGACTAGCACGCGCCTGGGAAGGACCCAACTGCTATTTCCAAAAACCCCAGGGGCTAAATTACAAAATGCCAGAACTATTTTAACTGCATACAAAAGTTAGATACTAAAGGATAAATATGCAAACAAGCCCGAGGGTATCCTAAAAAATCACCAAGTCACGTACGCGTAGCACGTGACCTGGCGGGGACTAAATGGGGATATTACAAAAAACTAGGGGCTGTTGTGCAAATAGTACATAACTTTTTAAAATAATTAAGCGAATTAAAATACTGAAATGAAATACAAAAGGTCAGAGGGGTATACTTTTAAAAATCCCTCGGAATGATCGGACGGCTGGCGTGCCTTCACTTAAAGCGCCCTCGGAATAGCATGTGGAGAATGAGAGAGAGAGAGCTTATGTTGTTCTCTTGTTGTGTAACCTGAAGATCAAAGGGTGCTCTTTTATTTATAATATTTTGGGAGACCATGGATCACAGTCCATGGACTACACAAAATTAATGGATGAGATAGATTTGTGTTTCTTTCAATCACCAAGATTTTGTTGTAAAAAACCAACAACAATTAATTTAATTTAGATTGAATATATATTGATAAGTCAATATAATTTAATCCTTAAATTAAATCATCAAGCTTGGATACAATGGAAAGGAGATTACCTCCTTGCATAATGGTGGAGTGGACAACCACCTTTTCCTAATAGGAATTGGTGGCCGTCCCCCTCTCCTATTATAAAGGGGACAATTGCCATGTAATCTCTTTAGATTACATTGTTCTATGTATCTCCAATATTTACAACAACAATTGTTGTAAATTATTCTACAAAAATAATTCATAATTATTTTGTGAATATTGCAATCTTGTCATTGGAAATTTGTGAATCACATTCACAACCTAAAATAAAATGTAAATTACATTTTGAATTAGTTATCCAATGTGAATCCAATTCACATCAAGATTTAATTTGTAAATGATATTTACAAATAGCTCTCTCTTATATATTATAAATCACATTTATAACTTATATGATTAATATGGATAGTGCTATCCACATTATTCATATCCATGACAATTAAATCACATTTAATCATCTTAGATCTCTATTCTCATGTGTGCCCATGAATCACATTCACATTATTTACAACTTTGATAATTAAATCACATTTAATTATCATAGATAACTCTCCCTATAATATGAATCAAATTTGTATTATTCATGATAATTAAATCACATTTAATTATCCATTTTCTCAATGCTCGGATACATAAATCAACAATGAAATTATCCATGAACTCTTTCAAGGATAATACGCTTTCTCCGTGAATACTTGGAGATAAGGACAGGGCGATTGTATTGTTTTACGTATAGTGACTTGGATATTGAGATCACATCTCAAATCCAGATCTTGCGGACCTCCCATAGATGCTTGATTAAATCAAGGCCCTAGATCCAATCATCTCATTGCATCTGAATCACATTCAGATCTCTGTCCAACACTTGGACCAAGATTAGATAACTTCTCTACTGAGAGGAGTCACTAAAATCCAGACCCGTTTCATCACTCTCTAGGAATGGAAGCGTCGTGGTTATAAATCATTTATGATTACAACACCCTCAAGTATTCCTAATACATGTAAATCCTGCATAGTGAAATACCTAGAATAAACTCGAAGTATTAAATCAATATTGCATTGTCTACTTCAAGGTTAATCATTAAGTTTATCATTCGATCATTAGGAGTCGGTATCGACATATACTTTCCAAAAGCATATATCAAACCTTACAAATTCAGTCAAGCTTTTAAAGAGAGATGACCGTGCACGGAATTTGATTCTTCCCAATATCTCATGAGTGAGCTCATATCTTCCGGTTCAGTAATGAACCTGTATGATCCCTTTCAGAGATCATATTATTCATATGCCCTTGTATGCACACCAGCATGCCGGTGTATAGGCCTTGGTTAGGTCATCAACCTGTTGGTCTGCCAAATGTACACACTCAGACATATAGTAATACATCTGTCTCTGGTCAGAGGATGCGTGTCTATATCGTGGCAACATTCGACATAGTCTTTGGTTATCTTGATCTCGTTAAGTCAACTCTTTGACCTAACTTATTTGACACCTCTAAATCTCTATTACTATGCAGAGTACATGCATCAAGAGGTCGGTGAGATATCTACCTTTTAGAGAAAGGATTGCCATCTCCTTCTCAAGCTGGAGATCCTCTCTTAATAATCGTTTGATAGTGCTTGTTGAGTCCTCAATCTAACTCTTTAGATATTCATCCAAGCACCAGCCTCTATTATTCAACAATTGAATCAACAATTGTATGATCATTATGATGTCCATGGTACATAACCCTAATTGTACTTAGGGACCTATCATGAAAATTAATTATTCTTCATTTCAGATCAGTGAATGATATTTGCAATGACATTTATTGCATAATGGCTCGTCGTGGGATTGCATGCCCAACATGGGGTGTTGGTCTATATGTGGGATTATGATTAATTGGCTGTTAGTCTATGTCTGGGCCTATATGGGGCGTTGGTGGTGAGTGGTAGCTATGAGTCGTGCGGGTGTTGATGTCTGAGAGGGGATTGTGAGTAGTGTGAGTGGTGGTGTATGGGTGGGGGATTGTTGGTATGTGAGTGGGGGTTGTAAGCGTGGGTGGTGGGAGAGTTGATCTGTCTATAGGAGTATCAGGTAGGGGTGTTGATCTGTCAGTTGTGGGGGTATCAACTTGTGAGTGGGGTCTATGAGCATTCATGGTGGGTGTGTTTTCATGTGAATGGTGGAGGTGTTGTATATGTATGGGATTATCAGCAATGGGGTGTCTGTCTGTATGTGAGGGTTATGCATGGTGCCAATGATGTGTGGGTTGTTGCTATGAAGTGTGGCGTTGGTTTGTGAGTGGTGGAGACAATGGTTCGTGTATAGGGTTGTGAACACGGGAGGTGTTGGTCTATGTGATAGGGTTCTATGTGGTGATGATGTTGTGTGAGTGGTTGATGTAAGGTATAATGTTGATTATGGTAGCACTGTGTAGTGGTGAGGGTGTTGGCATGTGTGTGGGGTTGTGAGCAGGGAGTTGGTCTAGATGTGAGAGTTATGATAAGTGCTTGTGGTGTGCGAGTAGGGGCAATGAGTAATGTGAATGGTAGTATATGGGAGGGTGTTGAACGCTTTCGGCAGGGTTCAAATGTATTCTCACAAGGCAAGAACACAATCGTTGTGGTGACCACTCACAAAAGTCAAATCAGACAACAATTAACCCACACATAATCATCAAGCAATGCGATATGTGTGTGGAGATAAAATTTATTATAACTCTACAAAAGATGTGTATAGATGAAAATATGTAGAGTGTCAAATACATGGAGAAAACATGATAGATTATGAAATAAATCAAAAATTTCCTTCTCTTATCTTTTTTTTTAATTTTGTTGGTATAAATTTTATTTTTTATTTTTTAGATTTATGATTTTTTAATTTTTTATAATTGTCTGCTTTCTAGTTCTTTTTCTTTTTAATATGTAATAAGTAGATATATATAAGTAGATATATGTAATATATAATATAATTGGTTTTGATGGGGCTGCCTCCATGTCATTTTCACATAAAGTTTTTTATTTTTTGAAAAAATATCGCTGTGTATATCATCTATATATCCCTACAATATGCCATTCGAATTTCATCAAAAACGGAGACTGTTATACCCTCCATCTAGAACTGGTCGATTACAACAAAGTTTAGATCGTTAAAATTATCTGTTCTAGATGGGGGGCATATGAGTCTCTATTTTTGACGAAATTCGAATGACATATTGGAGGGATATATAGATAAATATACATGGTGATATTTTTAAAAAAAATAAAAAATTGTGTGAGATGGTGCGGGGGCAGCCATGTTGGTTGTCCTAAGGGGGCAACCCATTTTTTCCAATATAATTACTCTATAGATATAAATAAATAATATATGTTTAAAATCATAACAATATCCTTAAGTACACTTATTTTTATTTTTTTAAGAGTTTTTAAATATAGGGGATTTTGATATAATAATAATTATACATAATATATAATAGTAATATATATATATGCTATATATAGGATTTTCTATTTACTAATATGGCTATAAAAAGTCAAAAATGATCAAACAAAATGTTTTTGTCTTTTTTTATCTTTTTTTCTCTGCTTTTGTGATTTTCTTATTTTTTTTTGCAATTTTTCATATTTTAAATGGAATAAAAATGTTAAAATATGTAATTAAAATACCATGCCAGATTATTTTGGAAATTAAAAATAGATAAATACAAAGAGCCGAGGTGGAGCCCCGCTAGAAGGTCTCCGACGAGCTCAGATCGTGCTCCTCCCACCATACACATGCTGCAAATCGTTCGAAGAGATCATTGTCACCTAACTCAACTCGAATTTGGTACATTTTGAGAGGTCTAGTGAGAGAAAACGGATCAAATTCAAACATGAGCTCGCCAAGCGTTATTTATACCGGGGAGGCTTTGATCTAGGAGACAACTCGACTCAATGACCCATCAACCGAGGAGATACGCTGACGTAAAAGGGCATTGATCAATGAAGGGAAGATGTGAAGGAATCTGGTCGAAATGATGAAAGAATCAATGGGGAAAAATCAAGTATGAAGAGGGTCCTGCGCTTGACACACACATACCTAGAGAGGCCGGAGAGTTAACCGAGGTGAACCAGGACCAGTCTCCCATTGGTCCATGTAGGACGCTAGGACATAAAACTTGGATATAATCCCTTCGTAAATAAATTTAAAATAGCAAATACTTTTATTATTTTTTTGAAAAAACATGATATTTTATGTAGTATTTTATTATGATTTTTATTTATTTATACATGTTAATTTATTAGGTTTTACTTTTTACAAGTATAATTATAGGTATATTTACCAATATATTATGGATTTTATTTTTATTTTGTATTTTAGATTTTATTATTTTATACACTTATTTTATATATTATAATTAATTTAAATACTCATATATATTGTATTTTACTAAAATTTTTTATTTACTTATATATATATATTATATAGGTACTTATAAGTATAATTCATCTGTGTATTCTAGTATACTTATTTATTTTAATGTATTTTTAATTATTTTATTCTACTTTAATTATGTACGTGTATTTTAAAAAATATTTACAAATTATAAAATATAAGAAAGTGAAAAATATAAAGAATAAATATAATGATTATTTTATATAGGTATATTGCACAATGAGGGCCCAAAATCTAACTTCTGCATCTTAACTTCAAATTGGATGAAACCATCTTCATTAAATAGATAATTAAATTTTATGAACAATAAAGGCGAGTTTGTGAATTTTGAGCTTGTATGGAGAAGATACAGGTCTCCAAAGTTTCTTTGCGACTTTTTTATCTGAGAATCTAGGGCATACTATGCATTATTTTTAAATGAAATATTTTTTTATTTTTCTTTGTATTTTTATCTAAGTTTCTTGTTCAAAGTTTATTGATTTGAAGTATAAATAATAAAGAATAAAATGGGTCCAAAATGCAATTATTAGGGAATAAAATTAGAGGTTTTTATGTGATTTTGGCCCTTATCTGCCCCTACTTTATTCCTTGTCGACCAAGTCAATTCTTGACTTAGTCTTGGGGTTTAGGGTCATTTAATACCTTTGGTATTTAATTTAATTTCCTTTTATTTCCTTTATTCTTTAATTTGTCATTAAATATAATATTTTATACAGTATTTATAGTATAGAAAATGAATGTTAGTTTTTACAAATTAATGCTATTTACATGCCTTTAACTAGGGATTAAGGCCAAAATGAAAGAATAAAGGTGATGAAATGGAGATTCATCACCCCGTATACGTTCCTTTTCTAGTACTTAGTGATAACTCGCATTTTGCAAGGGTCCAAAGTAGTCTACACTAGGCGAGACCACAATGTCGCTGAAGCGACCACTCACGAAACCCGAGTTAATCAACAATTAACCCACAATGACAATTAAGAAAAAAAATAACGTGGAGTTAAAATTTATTATAACTCTATAATGGATGTGAATAGTGTGCAAGCATGTAAAGGTCGATCACATGGAGCAAACGTCTAGATTGAGGCAATGAAGCACTAATGATGATTGTGAAGTATGTGTCTATGTGTCTTTTTGTGGGTTTTTAATTTTTAATTTTTCAATTTTAGATTTTATATTTTTGATTTTTTAATGTTCTGTTTTATATTTTCTTTTTATATTTTTATTTTTTTAGCTCTTTCTCTTTCAAAATATATTTAAACCCATATATAGGGTATATCTACAATATGGACTAATATTGATATATATATAAATACTAATAAAGATAATCAAAATAAAAGAAATGTTTTTTTAGATTCTAAATAATTTTCACCATTTTTGTGATTTGTAAGGATTTTTTGCTAATTTTTATATATTTTTAAAGTGAAAAATACCCTAAAACAAGGATAAAATTAATACTTGAATTTAAAATGGAGTTAAAATATCAAATAGAGTTAAAATCTCTCCAAATTAATTTTAATACATAGATAACAATATGAAAAAATTCAGAATGAGAACATATAATTTTTGGGAATTTTATATATTTTTATAAAGGTTTTAGGGTTTTTTAATTTTTTTAGAGTTTTCTTTTATACTTTTTAGTGATTTTTGGTCTGAAGGTTAAAAATACATAAATAAATAAAATATATTTTTGTGAGATTTTTTCAAAACGTTTTTATATTTTTACGGGTTTCGATTGCAAATAGTGACAAAAATGAAACTTTTGATTTTTTTATAAATAATAAAAACTCCTAAAATTGCAAACTGAATTATGTTTGTGAAAATAAATGCAATCAGCAGCATACACATATTTTTGTAGATTTTTTAGACAATGTTGCTATATGAAATAAATACAAGAAACAAAGAGAAACTACATTACTAGCATGGGCATTTTTGCAAATAGATAAAAGTACAAGGGCCAAACTAAAAACTTTCTAAAAAATAATAACTAAATTTAACAGTTCCTGGACTGAATCAAAATACATAAAAGTAGGTGGATCACGTAAGGTGACATGGCGTGGACCTACTGGCAAATACAGAAAGTCTGAGGGCCTACTTGAAATTTTTACAGAAATTTTAAACGACTTAATTTATTTATAGAAGATAATATTAACAATACAAAAATATTGGGGGTCCAGATATAATTTACTCCCACTTAGCGTAGATCGAACGACTGGAGGCCGTAACTTGACACGTGGCGCGTTCTCTGGCGCGATACCCGTTACAAGCGGCAGCTCAGATTAGATCCCTGCGAGGGCGATCATCGGTGGACGCGCAAAGGATACGATGCTTGCTACTTGCTTGGAAGATCGAGGACAGATCCGACGGTGCTGGGTGGATCAGGAAGAACGCTCGAAGAACTCGAGCTTGGCGAGATTGAATCGACTAGGGCTCGAGCGTCCGTGCACCTGGGAGTCCCCCGATTGTCTTGAGCAATTCCTGCATCTTCTTTGCATTGTCTAGGTGCCTTGACGGTGGGTGGAAACCAAGTAATGGTCCCAGGGGGGCTCCAGCTTTTTCTGGCAGACCTAGGCGAGTTTTTTGGCAAAACCTGTGGCTCAGACACCTCCTTCAGACCTTGTAATAAGCAATCGCACAAGCGGAAGAACAAGGGGACATGGATCTGGTCTTTATTGACGAGAAATCAATGTAGCGTGGGATGGGAAGAGGTGGCCGGAGCTTAGGAGCTCTGACGAGATTTTAGCACCTAAATCTAGCTAACAAACGTAATTAAAAGATAAAATATAGGCAGGAAGGAAAACGTAATACTACTGCTATTAAAAAAAACTGAGAAAATGGACCTCAATGGTCGAAAGACCAGAGATGAAGATCTCAACGACCGAGGTTGGCTGGAGAAGTGGAGATCGCCTGAGACCACCTCCTTCAACCTGCCTCAAGGCTTAGCGTGGGTGCTGTCACCACCCACGACCATTTGGGCGTAAGAGGGAAGAGAGGGAGTAGCCAAAAGAGACTTAAAAAATGAAGAAGGATGGGGATTGGTCTTATGTACAGGGGATGGAGTTGGCGTGATACGATCTTCGAGGGAGAATCACGAGCGAGACGAAGGTGGCCTGCCCAAGGAGAAGAACAGACGTGGATCTCTAATGTACCATGAAGATTTTTATGAAGGGTCAAATCCTTCTAGAGCAATAGATCGACCGCAAAAAATCCGAGAAAGATGGAAAAAATGTAGGACTGTCAAGTCTACAGGATAAGGGTCAGATAGATGGTCGGATCAACTATCTAAAGGCTCTGGTTGGTCCACGTGGACCAACCAGAAAAATTCCCAGCCAAAAAGAATTGAAAATTCATTATTAATTATAAAATAATTTTATTAATTTTAGATTATAAAATAAAAAATCTTTATTATTTTATGTAGACTTTTATTATGATTTTTATTTTTTAGAGGTTATTTTTTACAAGTTACTCTTTAGGGCTTAATTATAGGTGTATTCATCTATGCATTTATGTATTTTATTTTTAGTTTATATTTTGTATCTTATTAATTTAGTTTATTATTTTATAAAATTATAAATTATTTTAGATACTTGAATATATTTTTATTATATTTTTCTGATATAATATATACACTTAAATAAATAGGCGTATTATTTATATAGGTATAGATATACGTAATTTACCTATGTATTTCCTATGAGTATTTTATTTTAATATTTTCTTTATTATTTTATTCTGGTTTAAATTTGTACATACACTATAAATAATATTTACAAAATTTTAAAAATATAAAATTATAAAAATAATAAATAATAAATAAAATGAATATTTTAATCGGGTAAACTATACAATAGGGTTCCATAGCCTAGCTTTCACACCTTAACTCCAAAAAACACCTTCATTAAATAGCTTATTAAAAGTTATATACAATTAAAAGTGATATATTTTTAAGTTTTTATTTGAGAGACACAGGTCTGGGAAGTTGGGATTTTGGAATCTTATTTAGAGTATAACTTTTTCATTGTGTATTATTTTTTGTATGAAATCAATTTTGCATTTTTCTATATTTTATTATCTAAAACTTTCATATTCAATGTTTCTTTATTTGAGGTATAAAAAGTGGAAAATAAAATAGGTCCCAAAATGAATTAATAAATGAATAAATAAATGGGAATTTTATTGTATTTTAGACCCTTATCTCCCGTACTTTATTCCTTATCGACCTAGTCATCAAGATGCCTAGGTCTCAGGGTTTAGGGTCATAAAATATCTTCAATATTTTATTCCTTTTCTTTTCTTTTCTTTTCTTTTCTTTATTCTATAATTTTGGCATTAAAAACAATATTTATATAATATTTACATAATAATGCCTGAGTGCTAAAATGCATGAATTAAGGGTATTTACACGCATTTACTAGGGTTTTTAAGGCCAAAATGATAGAATAAAGGTGATGAAATGGAGATTCATCACCCCCTTATACTTGCCTTTACTTGTCCCTAGCAAACACTTATGCAATAAGTGCAAAAAAAGAGAAATAAAGAAAAGAAAAAGAGAGAAATTGGATTAAGTTTAAATATCAAACTTGTCTTCACAAAATTGATGTTTGGAGCTTAAGTCGGACCTTTGGAATATTAGGGCGGGCAGAACCTTAGTAGGAATGGGAATTGAAATCCAACAGCTTTCGAGAATCCCAAAACACTGCTCAAGTCTCCACAATAGCCATGTCAGAATACTTCAACTCATATGCAAACCCTTACGATTATGAATCCGACTCATACAGTGTATGTGATCGTGGCTCTCTCCAACTGAAATGACAAAGAGACCGACTTCTCCAGCATGACATCCCAGTGATTCCCCAATCCAGCAACTCCTTCCTCGAGGAGAGGGGTATTCCCTTCTAAGTTCAAGTGACAACCAGCTCAAGAGGAGGGGGTGTAGAGAAGAATGGATGGTAGCCAGTGTAGCTACCTATCCTAGGATGCAAGACCAATGTAGTAAAGTCATCCAGCTGCAGGCTCACATGATTTGACTTTAAAGCTCAAGCTTGCTTATTGAATATACAAATGTATACTCCAACAGGCATTTTATTTTCAATCATGTCTGTCCACTTTTTTTGGAGTGTTTGCTTATTTTTTGAAATACATATACAATAGAATTTACATAAGGAGTTTTTCCTCTTGAGCCAGTAGACTATCTCTCTTTTGAAGCATTATTGCAACCCACACTCCCCTATCTTTAGAAATAAATGCCACTGGACGAGTTGGGGTGCACTTCCCTCCCTAGATGAGGACAAATGTTTCCACTTGTGTGCGTCTCATATCGGAAAATCCAATCCCCTCACCACTCCAACTGAGTTGAGCTAAGTGAACGGTGCAGGTGTCCAAGTTAGGTCATTATCTACGAGAGTCGTGCGTCTGTTTCGAAATACTCTACTTAGGTAGTCAAGAATCCATTGAACCAAGTCTCACAATCCTCAATGAATTAAGTCAACTAGACTTGAAGAACCTCAATTCCAACCCCTATAAGGTTCCTGTTATTAGGTAGATTTAGGGTCCAATCAAGATCCAATCTTCGGTTTTTACTTAGACTTGTTCAATTACCAAACTCAATCCGAAAAATGCTAATGCCATGCAAATGCTATGTAGAAAATATTTTGTGATGCAATTTTCAATTTTGAATTTTTTATGGATTTTTGAAAGAGATGATGCATATGCATAAAACAAAAGATTTTGGATAAAAATGAGGTACATATATTTACATGGGGATGCATCTTATATCTACAAGGATTAGAGTTTTTTAAGAATTTACAAGGGGAGGTGACCAATTTTATAGAAATATATATATATATATAGTTTAATAAATAATTTTAATGTGATGTATACACTCTTCAAACTTATTTGAAAATCATTTTACAAATAATTTTGGAAAACTATAGTACAAAATAATTTTTGCAAACATTTACGCACATTTGGAAATCATTCTGCAAAGGTTTTTTCAAATAATATATATATATATATATATATTTCAAAATAAATTTGCAACCATTTTCAAACCATTTTCAAATCATTTTTCAAATATTTTTATTTCACACAAAGAAAAAAAATTTTACAACAAATTATTTTTACAAAGGTTGAAAATATTAAACAAAATATTTCCAAAATAGTTTTGAAAAGATATTTTTAAAAGGATTTTCAAACTATTTTTTATATATTTTACAAAAAATATTTTTACCTAATTTATTAATCAGTAAATACCAAAAGAATTTGAGGAATAATTAACGTTTTTCTATTAAGTGTTTTTAATGAACTAGACAGTCTTTTTAGCCATAAATATTTTTTAAAAATACGAAAGTATGAGTTATGGCTAAAGTATATACGTAGTATATATGACCCCCTATACTTATCTTGAGCTATATCCTCATAGATCAGAGAGAGAAAGAGAAGATATAACTCATACTGAGTATAGAAAAGTCTAAAGGAAAAATGAACGAAGAAATGAACGAATGAGAAGTTTACCGTCCCCCTATACTTATGATCAAATAATCCTAAGTATAGCAGACTGCACACAAAGCATGGAGGGTCAAGGGTGTAAATAAACATATCATACTCAGATTGTCTCCCCCTATACTTAGGGTAAGATATCCCTAAATATAGACAAGAAGAGGAGACAATGGAGAGGATCAAAGAATAGAAGAACTCGGGGTGCACACCCCCTTATACTTAGGACAAAGTATGCCCTAAGTATAGAAGACTAACAAAAAGGGGCGACACCTTTTTGGTAGAAAAAGAAAAATGACAAGCAAAGAAGAAAAGAAGAAAGTAGAGATGAAAATGGAAGAAGAGATCGTCGAAGAGGATGTACACATCACTCCCCCTATACTTAGGGTAAAAGAGCCCTATGTATAGGAAATGACAAGAGTGATGAAACGAAATGAAGAAAGAACACTCGGCTCATCCACCTGCCCTATACTTAGGACAAAGTACATCCTAAGCAAGGCACACAAAAGAATGGGGTAGGTGAGCAAAACGGGAGATGGACGGAGATAAATGATAGCGAATATACAACAAAGATGGATGTACAAAGATAAGAAGGTAGAAAGCGAACCTTCTTGCGGGATCGTTGAGGAATGAATCTGACAAGGTATAGGTCGATATCGGGGTCCATAGTGGACAGAAGCCGATCATGATCGACCTGGTGAAGATCCTCAACAGTCGTAGAGTGGGAAGGCACAAACCGGTCAGTGGAAGTAGTGCGGCTATGTCCGGCCTTGGGTGTCTCGCTGATATCAAAGTTAAAAGGGATGAACTCATCATCGGGAGAAGTAGAGTCAAGGTCATCCTGCGAGGTCTCTCCTAGGTCAAAACTAAAAGGAATGAACTCATCAGTGGAAGTAGTCAAATCATCTTCGTCCTCACAAGTCTCAAACGGATCATAATTTTCATCAAAAGGTCCGAATTCCTGAATAAAAGCAACCAAATCAAATTCGGCTTTAGTCTCATCAATATCTGCCCTCCGCTCAAGTGTGTCAATCATGTAAATCCTGCGAATGACATCAACACATTGCCAAATACCAGAAGAAGGAACTCCGAGGTCCATGCATTTCGAGTCTTCCTCTACATGGAGGAATTCTCAGGTCTCAGTGAAATCCAACATACAACAAAAATCTCTGATAGTCTCATCAAGGTCACGGTCCTCGGGGTCAGCTAGAATTGGTGATGTCACATCATGTGCAGGTCTTTGATCGGTAGTGGGTGCAGTAATGATCCTTAGTCAATAAAGATCCTCACAGAGGCTAGGAATGGTCATCCCAAGATGATTGGAGAGTGCTCCCTAGTGGAGGTCTCCATGGAAAATATGACAAAGTTAACAGTATAGCTCATGTCCCGAATCGAGATGCCGACGTTTTCGAGGATACCCTTCGGTCTCTTTATTGATCCATCCACAAACTGAACGATCATCCTGGTTTTCTTTAGAGGCCCTAAGTGAAGAGATAGTACGAACGATAAGGGTATGATGCTAATTGAAGCACCACCATCAAGGAGAGTGTGATAACAAGTGTGGTCAGAGATGGCACAGCTAATGAAAGGTGTCGCAGTGTTCTTTTTCCTAGGAATGGGATGGTGTGTGATGGCATGGGCAGTGGCCATGGTCAGAATATGATGTTCAGATCTGCTCCTCTGCTTTCTCTTCTTGGTATGAAAAGCAGATAAACAAGTCATGGCATGGTAAAGTGGGGCTTTAATGATCTCATGAATAGCGACCACCACTTCGATTTCAGTCAACATTTTTTTGAATTTTTGAACCTCCTCCATATAAGGAAGGAGATCGGAATCTGCATCTACACGAGGAATGTCAAGAATAGTCTATAAAGTTGCATCCCCGGGGTCAAGGGTGGGACAAGATACGAGTGCATGTGTAGTCAAAGGATCTGGCAAACGGTCCCTCTCCTCACAGTTAGAATCAACCAAGTGGCTCCTGAACTCTTTTTGTATTTTTAAAATTTTCTCATTTTTTGTATTTTTGGCAGTTGCAAGCTCTCATGACCGTCCTCAAGTGAATCAATATCGTCAGATCGTGAAGTATCAATGGGGCTCTTATTTAGGCAAGTGAGTTCGTCAATCCTCAAATTCATATGCTCCATGAACAAGGACAAGGTCTCAAGTGTGGAAATCAGATAGGTGACTCCAACAGATCCATCTTGGGCGGATGTGAAGGGAAATATGGAGGTGTAGGTGGTTAAAAGTCCGAAGACTGATACTGTGGCTGAGGCGGATATGTACAAAAGTCAGGAGCGAAGTCCTCCTCGAAAAAGGGAGGTGAACCGGCTGGAGTGTACGAGGAATTCGTGAAATCCGGATAAAAAGA
The DNA here is from genome assembly GCA_037367405.1 of Ottelia alismoides. NCBI lineage: Eukaryota > Viridiplantae > Streptophyta > Magnoliopsida > Alismatales > Hydrocharitaceae > Ottelia > Ottelia alismoides. Next base: position 80,725 of record JAZKJV010005240.1, read on the forward strand.
TCTCCAGTCGGCCATCTCGAAACAAAAGTAAAAGATCAGGAGAGCACGCTGGTCAAGTCAAGAGAAGTGAAGAAAAAGGCGCAAATGCATAGAGGCGATCTAGAATGCACACAAACAAACTCACACAAAACACACCCCTCAATTCACCTACTCAACTCGCTGAAGATTGTAAAAGTGCGATCTTTTTATCTGTCTTTCTTTAGAGTTAGATGAGAAGTAAAAAAAGTTGTACAATCACTTAGGAGGTTAAATGGGATTTTGGCACTACTCCTTAGTATGTACACAAGCAAATAAAAGTGAAGACAATGACGGGATTACTCGCCCCAAAACAATATTTTTCTTTTTGATGTATTTTAGGGTCAAGTAATATTAGCAGTACCTATTTTATTGGTTAAAACTTTTTTTTTGATTTTTAATAAAAAATGCACGACTTATAATGAGAGATCAATTACTTTTAACACTAATTGATCAAAATCAGAGGTAGAGTCGGAAAAGCAATGCTAGCGGTAAATCGATGATGACTGCTAAAGAGAAATGCTCACCTTGCCTCTAGCACTCTACATGCAAAGATGCTCAACAGAATTGAAACCTATATACATGCAAATGCAGCCTATGAAATCACCCTAGGTACAGAAATTGCTATTAGCGTGAATAATAATATGCTAAACACCTAGAGAAGAGACCAAGGTCCAGTCTTCGATGACACTCGGTGCCCACCGCAACGGGTCCTACATGCGCTATATGCGACCTCTCTTGGCACACGGTCTCAAAACTAAGTGAAGGGCATTTTAATCTTTGCCTATGTCCAAACGAAAACTATAGGTACATGCAATGGTTATTAGGTGTTTGGACTAATGTAATTGTCAAACAAATCCTACAACTAGGACTCGGTCATACAAAAGGAAGAAAACAAAATCAGGAAACAAATGAAAAAATGCAAAAAAAAACGTGAAAAATCCAATGAGGTCCCAAGGGAACAATCCATTGGGCACTGGACCTCGTAAATTGTGAAGTATCTTGGAGAGTCTTGAATTATTACAAATAATGTGGTCTCTCTCTCACTTCAAGTTACATAAATAAATGCTAAAGAAATATAAAAAATTGGTCTTCAAACTCTCCAAGATCTTCTTTAATGCTTGGTCAAAGCCGCCTCACGTGGGTGCGCATGCGCTCCTAGAAGAGCTCCTCCCTCGACCAGTGTTCCTCGCACAAATCCAAACAATGAGAGTGGTTAGATAATTCAATAATATATATCAAACAAGAAAATAAATAAAGCAAAAATAGACAAATAATCACAATCAAGCAAAAAGCCAATCTAAGTGGCGTTGATCCCCGACGATGGTGCCATTTGATAACTCGGATTTTGTGGGAGTCTAAAGTAGTTTGCACTCACAATGTAGCTGAAGTGACCGCTCACGAAACCTGGGTTAATCAACAATTAACCCACAATGATAATTAAGAAATAAAAGCTAATGTGGAGTTAAAATTTATTATAACTCTACAATGGATGTGTATAGTGTGCAAGCATGTAGAGGTCGATTACATGGAGCAAACGACTAGATTGGGGCAATGAAGCACAAATGATTATTGTGAACTATGTGTCTATGTGTCTTTTTGTGTTTTTTTAGTTTTTTGTTTTTAATTTTATTTTATTTTTATATTCTGAGTTTTTAATGTTATGCTTTTATATTTTCTTTTTATATTTTATATTTTTTAATTGTTTTTATTTTAAAATATATTTAAAGCTATATATAGGGCATAGATACAATATGGAATAATATAGATATATATACTACTAAAGATAATCAAAATAAAAGAAATAAAATATTTTTGGATTTAAAAATATTTTTCATTTGTTTTGATTTTCTAAGGAATTTTTGCTAATTTTTCTATATTTTTAAAGTAAAAAATACCCTAAAACAGGGATAAAAATCAATACCTGAAATTAAAATGGAGATAAAAAAATATCAAATAGAGTCAAAATTTCTCCAAATTAATTTTAACATATAGATAATAATATGAAGAAAATTCAGAAATAGAAGATATAATTTTTGGGATTTTTGGGAATTTTATATAATTTTATAAAAGTTTTATGGTTTTTTAATTTTCTAGAGTTTTCCTTTATAATTTTTAGTGATTTTTGGTCTGAAGGTTTAGAATACTTAAATGAACAAAATATAGCTTTTTAGGATTTTTTTCAAAATGTTCTTATATTTTTTTATGGATTTTCTATTGGAAAAAGGGACAAAAATGACCCTTTTTTATTTTTAGTAAATAATAAAGAGACCTAAAATTGCAAACTAAAGCATGTGCACGAAAATAGATGCAATCAGGAGCATATATGTATTTTTGTAGATTTTTTAAGCCATGTATCTATTGAAATAAATACAAGCAACGAAGAGAAACTACAATCCTAGCAAGGGTATTTTTGTAAATAGCTAAAAGTCTAAGGGACAAACTGCAAAATTTCCAAAAAATTATAGCTAGATTTAAGAGTTCCTGGGCTGAATCAAAATACAGAAATAGGAGGGCATGCTTGCGAAATCACCACCTCACATGGGGGGTCAAATAAGGTGATGTGGCATGGACCTAATGGTAAATACAGAAAGTCCGAGGGCCTACTTATAATTTTTACAGAAATTTTAAACTATTTAATTTATATGCAGAAGCTTATATTAACATTACAAAAACATGGGTGTCCAGATGTAATTTACCCCCACTTAGCATAGAACTAGAGGCCGTCACTTGACACGTGCTACGTTCTCTAGGCGCGACACCCCTTCACAAGCGACAACTTAGATTAGATCCCTGTGAGGGAGATCAACGGTGGACGTGCGGAGGATCCGACGCCTGCTGCTTGCTTGGAAGACCGAGGGCAGATCCAACGGTGCTGGGTGGATCAGGAAGAACGCTCGAAGAACTCGAGCCCGACGAGATTGAATCGACCAGGGATCGAGCCTCCGTGCACCTGGGAGTCCCTTGATGGTCTTGATCAGTTCCTGTAGCTGCTCCACATTGTCCAGGTGCCTCGACAGTGGATGGAGACCATGGAATGGTCCCAGGGGGATCGAGCTTGTTCTGGCGGACCTGGGCGTGTTTTTTGGCAAAAACTGAAGCTTAGACACCTCCTTTAGACCCTAAAACAAGCATTAGCACACACGAAAGCACAAGGGAACATGGATCTGGTCTTTATTGGTGAGAAATTAGCGCAGCGTGGGATGGGAAGAGGTGTCCGGAGCTTAGGAGCTCCGGTGAGTTTTTAGCACCTAAATCGAGGCTACCAACGTAATTAAAAGACAAAATACAAGAGGGAAGGAAAACAGAATACTACTGCTATTAAAAAAATGAGAAAACATACGTCAATGGTTGAAAAACCAGAGATGAAAGCCTCAATGGTCTAGGTTGGCTGGAGATGTGGAGATCGCCTGAGACCATCTCCTTCAACCTACCTCAAGGCATAGTGTGGGTGCTGTCACCACCCACGACCATTTGGGTGCAAGAGGGATGAGAGGGAGCAACCAAAAGGGACTAAAAAAAGTAAAGAAGGAAAGGGAGTGGACTTACATACAGACGATAGAGTTGGCGAGACGATCTTCGAGGGAGAATCACAGGCGAGACGGAGGTGGTCTACCCAAGGAGAAGAACGGGTATGGATCTTTGATGTACCATAAAAAATTCTTATGAAGGGTCAAATCCTTCTCAAGCAACAGACCGACCACACAAAATTCAAGAAAGATGGAAAAAATGTAGAACTGTCAGGGCTACAGGACTAGGGTGAGATAGTTGACCGAAGTCAACTATCTAGATGCTCTAGTTGGTCCATGTGGACAAACAAGAAAAATCCCATCCAAAAAGAATTGAAAATTCATTATTAATTATAAAATGATTTTATTACATTTAGATTATGCAATAACAAATGTTTATTGTTTAATGTAGAATTTTATTATGATTTTTATGTTTTTAGAGGTTATTTATTACAAGTTACTTTTTAGGGCTTAATTATATGTATATTCATCTATTTATCTAGATATTTTATTTTTTATTTTGTGTTTTTTATTTTATTAATTTAGTTTATTATTTTATAAAATACTTATTTTCATATACTTTAATATATTTTTATTATATTTTTTTGATATAATATATATACTTAAATAAATAGGCGTATTATTTATATATGTTTAAATATAAGTAATTTACTTATGTAATTCATATGAGTATTTTATTTTAATATTTTCTTTATTGTTTTATTCTGGTTTAAATATGTACATATATTATAAATACTATTTAAAAAATTATAAAAAATATAAAATTATAGAAATAATGAATAATAAATAAAATGAATATTTTAATCGGTTGAACTATAAAATAGGGGTCCAAAACCAAACTTTCACACCTTAACTCCAAAAATATGAAACCACCTTCATTAAATAATTTATTAAAATTATATACAATTAAAGTTATTTTGATATATTTTGAGTTTTTATTTGAGAGATATAGGTCTGGGAAGTTGAGATTTTGGAATCTTATTTAGAGTATAACTTTTTTACTATGTATTATTTTTGTATGAAATCAATTTCTTATTTTTCTATATTTTGTTATCTAAAACTTTCATGTTCAATATTTCTTTATTTGAGGTATAAAAAGTGGAAAATAAAATATGTCCCAAAATGAATTAATAAATGAATAAATAAATGGGAATTGTATTGTATTTTGGACCCTTATCTCACCTTACTTTATTCCTTGTCGACCTAGACATCAAGATGCCTAGGTCTTGGGGTTTAGGGTCATAAAATATCTTAAATATGTTATTCTTTTTTTTTTCTTTTCTTTATTCTATAATTTTGGCATTAGAACTAGTACTTTATACAATATTTACACAACAATGCATGGATGCTAAAATGCATGAATTAAGGGTATTTACACACATTTACTAGGGTTTTTAAGGTAAAAATGATAAAATAAAGATGATGAAATGGAGATTCATCACCTAGCAAACACTAATGCTTCATAAATAGAAAAAGAAAAAAAATAAAATAAATTGCATTGATTTTAACTTTTAAACCTATCTTCATAAAATCAAAGTGTGGAGATCAGTCGGACCTTTAAGAAGTTAAGTTTAGTTGGAACTTTATTGGGAAGTAGACATGAAACTCAACATCCTCTAAAAACCATACAATGCTGCTCAAGTTTCGTCAAAAGCTAGGTCAGAACAAGACGATGTCATACGTAGTCCCTTATGACTGTGAGTCTATCTTGTACAATATGAGTGATTTGTAGCTTCTCTCGGCTGAAGCGGTAAAAGATAGTCTTCTCCAACATGGTTACCCTAATTCCCCAATGGGGCATTCCCTTCTAAGTTCAAGTGCAACCGACTGAAGAAGAGGATGTGGATAAGAGAATGGATGGTAGCCAATGTAGCTACCTATCCTTGGATGCTTGACCTGTGTAGTCAAGTCATCCAGAGCAAGTTCCCGTGAATACTTTGACTTGGAAACTCATGCTTGCTTACTGAATACATATGTACATACTTGAAATACCAAAAAGATCTAAAGAGGAGTATCGTACGTTCCACACAAGGAGGGAACATAGTCGTGGAGGTGACTGATGAATCTCTTACTCCCTTATTATCAACGAAGCACAATAACTTCATTGCAAATCTTCATTAATTCTACATCTTTATCAATAAATCCTTCACCTGTAACTAAACCTAATTTCTGTATTTAAATTAACCCTTTTATTTTCTTTATTTTATCTCTTATCAAAAATCCCTAAAAATTAGAGTAATTATTATATATATTTATTTTGGTGTTAAAAATAAATTAAAATTACAAAAATCTCAAAATAATTTAAAATAGTTTTTTATCTATTAAAAATAATTACCAAAAATATTTCTTTGTGTTTTCCATCTCATTTGACTTTTTGAGTCAACATTGTAAATCTCATCGAGATTTACAACTTTCATGTTTTCGATTTTTGCAAATTTTGCCTCCTACTATTTCTTTTGTATTTTCCTTTATTTTCTAATTTTTTGAATAATTTGATTGGGCCACATGGCACCCTCTGGGATGCCCACGGGGCCCCTTCTCCGCCTGCCACTCTGCCTCCACCAAGGCCGTCTGATCTTCCATCCCCTGCCTCCATCCTGAACGTCCATCAGTGATTCCATCTCAACCGTCTAATCAACTCCCTCTGCTCATCTGAACCAACCCTTTCCACTCCGATCTCCACCGACAGATGAACCCTCATCTAATGGCCCTGAGCATTCCACGCCACCCGTTCCCTCCTACCCGTAGGATGAAGCTCATCATCCTATCATGAACGTTCCCTTGCGTCATTTCCCTAGCCCTAGGATTGAGTCAAACAATAAAATCTCCACCCGTCATTCGTGCCACCATCTGGACTGTTGGATCACATGATCCAACAATCCTCAATCATTGTCCTCCTCTAGCTCACCCTCCCCCGCGTTCCTCGCTTAGCCACATCCTCTCCCCCTTCCCTTTTTGGTCACCATCCCGCGCCACCTGGTAACGACCTAAACCCTCGTCTCCATAGCTGTTACATTCCTGAATACCGTGTAGCCATCACTGCCCACAATCTCAGCCTACATCTCCAACGCAAACCATCATAACTACCCCCATCACCTTCCATAACCGACTAGCACTCCACCTATATATCCTCACCCTCTGCCATCTCTCCACTTCGTCCCATCACTTCACGGAGTCCCATCCTAGTCCTCTTCCCCTCCCCATGATAGGGGGAGGTGGAATTGAGGTCGATCATGGAGGAGACCTCTAGATGCGACCCATGGCAGTCCTGCCATGCTACGACTGCTCTCCGCCACTGTTGAGCACCATGCTCTGGCCGAGCACATCATGCAATGATCCCGAGCACCACCTATGCTCTGCCCATGCCATTACTCCGCCCAAGTTTTCTTCTCTGGTCTGGTACAACCCCTTCTGCTTTTTCTTTGATTTCTTCTTTTTCTATAGATCGATAAACACCGTCCCTCATCTAATTCACGCTCTTTCCACATTCACTACACATCCCCCATCCTCACCAACCGTCGTATTCACTGCCTTCCTACCTCTGCAACCTTCATTACCTCTAGGCCATCTCCTTTGCCTCCAGCAGAGGAGATCTCGCCTTATGGCACCATATGATCCATCCTCCGCCCGCCATTTCACCTCAGCACGCATGCCCTCAGCTATCTTAACACATGTAGGTCACATACAAGGTCAATGGTCAAAGCCTAGTCTTCTGCTCCTGTCTGGGACCTCCACGCTGATGAGGGAGCATTTTCTTGTCACTCCAGTCTCCTCTGCAGTGCCCTACGCTGCTAAGGATCTTTGACAACCTTCCAGCATGATGTTCCGATCATCTGTGCCTGAACTTGATTGCGGAGGAGCTCCACTGGGCTAGTCAGAGCCCCGCCTTCACCTCACTTCTCAAGGAGGATGCATGCAGAGCCAAAGTCTATAGGTACCATCTAATCACATAGATCGGAAGGCCCTCATCTCGCGCTAGTCTCGATTCCTTACCAGGAGGTTTAGTTGAACCGTATATAAGACGAAGCATCGAGGCACACCATGTGTGCCCCAAACCTGCAGCCTATCGAGCCACCATCCAAGCCTAGTTCGTGCACGTGCTATGCACGTACGTGATGAATCCACGATTGATCACACTAAAGCTTGAAAATAGAGCTTCGTTCCTGAGTAATTAACTACATTTCATCATTTATTCTACATTTTTACTATTCATGCACTTATAATTAATATCTGCATTTTAGCACGCATAATTGCATTCATAATCATCTTCACATTTTCACCTAACTTCATATATTTTTAATTAAATCATGCTAACTCCGATTGAACCCAAACCACCTTCATTATGTACATATTACTAAAAATTTTAAAGGAAAAATACAAAAAATTGCTAACTCAAATAATTGGCCCATGAGGCAAAATTTCAATATCAGAATACACAGACTAAAACACACATGTCTTCTTCATACTGTGTTTCTTTAGGTCTACTCACTTTTAAAGTAATATATATATATATATATATATATATTCACAGACCTTCTATACAAGTCTAATTTCATAAAAATCGGAGTTCATATGTGAAAGTTGGGTTTTGGGACCCTTTTGCGCATTGTGTATTTTACCCGATTTTGACATGTTATTTTATGTACACATATAACTTTTTTTATTTTATTTATTTTCATTTATATTCTTTGATGAAAGTTTTAATAAAATTCACAAAAATTCAAATTCAAAATAAGATTGAAATGATAGAAATTGATTGAGTCTTAGTGTCCTTTGTGAGTCTGTACAAACATCTCCCGATTTCAATTTTTATTTTATTTCCTATTTTCTTATTCAAATCCAAAAAAATCAGATTAATGTGTAAATATTTATCTTTTATTTTATCATATTTTTTTAATCAATTTTATCTAAATTAAAAATCGCAAAAAATTACAAAACCCAAAATCTCGATGTTTTATGTACATAGAGCACCCCCAAAATATCATTCCGCACAGATGACCTCTTTTGCTCTTGGACCCTTCACGGAAGTTATAGATCTCATCAAGACGAGCAATTTCATGAAGAAATTTTTTTGATCTGAAGTCTCGCTTTAATTCTTTTTTATTTTTGATTGTATTTATATTTGAAAATTCTTTGGAGCGACATGTGACGCATCCTGGGGCCGTCATGTGTTTCTCCACCCTTCTCTCCCGCTCACTCCTCTCTCTCCACCTTCTGCTTCACATGAGGACTTTTCTCTCCCAGTCAGATTGCTCTGTCAACCTCGTCAACTGTCCCCATAACTCCCTCAACTCTCACCAACCTCTTCTCCTTATCACCTTCAACCCTCCTGCAACCCAATGACCTACCGACCACTGCCTACCCCGCTCTCTACCCTTATCCCTCTCTCGATTCCTTATTTAAACTTCCCAGGAAAACCCATCAGTGCATCTGTCATAGCCGAGTTCTTCAACCCATCGTGGGTGGTGACAACCCCATGACCGCCTGCGGAAAATCTCTACCCAAGTGTGATCATCCGAGCCTTCTTCTCCACCGCGGAGTCGAGGCAAGAACATCAGAGTAGAGGACCTCCGTACTCCTCTATCTCCTAGAGGACCTCCGTACTCCTCTATCTCCCAGGAGACTGCTACCTCCCTTTTCCCCTATTTTACATCCTTTCCTCTGTTCTTCAAATCCTCAGTTCCAACTCCGTTTGTATCCATTTTCTTCGACAAGTCTTCACCCCCATCGCCATCTCCACCTTCGCGTGGAGATCCGACGACCGCCACTCGTGTGCAGCTGCGCTGCCGCCCATCTCTCAGCCATGCAGGAGCAGCCTTGCACCACCTCCAAGCACCCGCAAGCTGCATCCACACGACTCTACCAAAAACAGCACCAACACAATGTGTGACTCGTAGTCTACCAACCCGGCCTTTCGTCAACGCATCCTCTCCATCAACGCCCGCAGGACCAGCTGTAACTCTCCACCGCCTCGACGAGCCCTCGACCTGCCTTCCCCACGCTCTAGCGAGTTGTGCTCCCCTCCTCAAACGCCTTCGCACGCAACACCTCCAGCCGACTCGCGTGGCCCACAAGCTCAAACTGTCCCCCAACTGCCAGTGCTCTGCCTCGAGAGCCACCATCACAGCTCGTAAGCATCCCCGCCAGCCGTTGTAATCCCCTTCTCCGCCCCCTTCCTCCAAGGCTGGAAAACCGAAGCCACCTCATGTGCACAATAGCAGCTCGAAGGGGAATTTGTAGGAGGCACCCTCGAAGTTCCACATATTTACACAAAAGAACCCGCTGTCCAGAGGGCACGTGCATTGCACTGCCCCTCTAGAAATTTTGCAATAAAGCCCTCAACGGGACTGGTAATCTCATTTAGGCCCTTCTACTTCATTTTTTCATTATTCTATTTATTGTAATTGCAAATACAACCCTGTATCCTCTATTTATTTTGATCCCCTACATTACATCATTTTGTTAATTCAAAAATTGCATTTTTTTATAAATTAATTCTCTATATTGTGGCATGCCAATCATACTTTTATGCGCTATGGTTAATTATTAATTAATATTCTTGGGGCAATTTGCATATTTACCCAATCCGAGATTAGAAAATCATAGATAAGTAATCATATCTCTAAAAATTATCAAAAATTCACGGATAGTAGAATGGATTATGTTTTACATCATGCATAAAAAGAATTCTATTTGCATACATATTTTGTTCTATAAAACTCATTTTGTGTATTTGATTAATTAATTTTTAATAGGTAATAAATTCAACACATTTAGGGTTTACAATTTTTCCGAGACATTTACCTAGTGATATATCTTATATAATTTTATTTCCCTGAAAATAAGAAGATTAAATATATATATATATACATTAATTATTGAAAATCACACTATTTCCATTCATAAATTCATTATTTATTCTTCTAACATCCAAAAATTCCAAATAAAATTACAGTAAATATATTTCACTTTTATTTATATTTTGGCCAAGTTTCGTAATTTTTGGATATTGTTTGAATTGAAATTGCTTATTAGTCCTTAAAATTGTCCAAAATTGCCTATTGCTCATTCATTGCAATTAAAATTACCAAAAAATGCCTCTCTGAAAACCTGACCTCGAGGTCGACTAAAAACCAACCTAAGGAGACAATTGCCTTCTTGAGTTCAACCTTGGACTATCAAAGTAAAAAAAGTTGATCGCTCGCTTTAATTGGACTAATAAATAAAATTAGTGGTCATTTTGGTCAATCCGAATTTGCCCGCCTGCAACAAACAAAATGAAAAGTTAATTTTGCAAGATTAACAAGGGCATTTTTAGGTTTCTTTAAATGGCACCGTTGCTAGGGAGGAATGGCTTAGGTTTTTTCAAAAAAATCAAGTTTTTAGGTTTTCCACTAGCAGGTAGTCCGACCCCTGATTCTTCTTATATTTATTTCTCTATTTTTTAAATTTATTTATCTTGTATTTTTTTTTTGTGAAAATCTCTCTAATATTTGATTTTCTATTTTTCGTGCGAGGTACTCGGTGGAATTGAAGCAGCTTTTTAGGAAGACGACGCAACTCGAAGCGACCAAATGCATGAAGAATTTGTTTTTTTGATAGAGAGTGTTTTTCTCTAATTTGTAATTAATTAATCATTTGCAGTGGATGACGACCGGGTTCTTGCATGTGTAATTAGACTGGACTCTCTATGGCATGACAGACTTGTTTCACTCTCCAGTGAGGGTAGGGCCCGACTTGAGTGGTTCATAGTCCTAGGATTGCACCGCGGCTGTTAGAGCTACTATGATTTTTTGTGCTCATAGGACTGGGACAACACTACACGTAATTATACACACCAGATTGATTTTCATTTAGCAAAATTCAATTGTTCTATCTCTCGCTAATAGATATTTCTGTTCTAGGTGCGATTTTCCATGCATGCATTCGATTTATTTTTCTAGGGAAATTTCAATTCTTTTTAGCATATTGCATGAAGATTGCGAGGAAGCATTGTAAGTATCTCTGACTTAGCATTCATCATCGTGTTTCCCGTTGTACAACTTTTTTGATTCTCCCTCAGTTTTCATTCACATATGAATAAAGGAAATATGAATGTATAGATGTACATTGATCCCTACTCAAATTCACGGTGATAACCAAACTAAAACAAGGGACTACTAACATTATTGATTAATTAAAATCGGATAAAATTGAATATCATTATTTTTGGGAGAGCAACCCCATCATTGTTTGATTTTACTGCAAGTGAGAGAGGGACAAACACTAGGATAGAGCCAAGCAAGGATTTTCAGATTGACTATTGATTCTATAAAAAAATGATTAGCTACTTCTTAGCGATGATCTACGGGTAGCCAGTAAATGGTCTGGATTTCCTCAGAAGAGTGGGAGGTTTAGAGGACACCATGTAAGGCTTTGTCTTCAAGTAACGGGTAGTTGTATTTATACAGTCCGTACTTACTCCCATACTGGCTGAAAGTGGGTGCAACTAGTTGTAAGAATTGAGCCAATCTTTAGGAAAATACAAGAACCTAACAGCTCACTAACTCTTTCGAAATTTTACAATTAATACCAACTAAAATAGACAAGAAAATTTGCCGAACCTTTGCGGCCTGCACTGAGTTGAGTTGGTGAATTCGGAGTTTGCATTTGTGTATTGAATTGTGTGACAGTGCACTTGTACACACAAATCATGGTTTCACAAATCCATTTTTTCCATTCCATTCGAAGATGTCAGAATATTGCATTCATACTCAGACTCCGTGGGTCATGCTTACATGACAAATTCCTAATCTTCTTTTCCACTTTCTTTTCAGAGGAACCCTCTCTTTGAGGTAGTTTCTCCCCAACCGTCATTCTTTTCACCCACCCACCCACCCTTGGTTGAAAAATTGAGATACGAACCGCTCACAGAACTGAACATGTTCTGTGAATACACAATGGAGCGAGCTAATTCGAGGATGAATATAGACATAACTGATTTTGATAGAGGAACATGATTCTTGGTAACGTATGATAATTCACAGTTTGAACCATCTCGGTATGATTCACAACCTGAGTATGATCACTTTCCTTTGACCATATAGATGACAATCAAAGTCAAGTAAATAGGACTCATGGCCAGATTTTGATCAAAGATACTGATTATTTCTTGGTTTAGGAGAAAATACCTATGTCACAGCATACTGAGCATAGTCACTCATCTCCGAGTCATGAGATGATAGTGGATGACATAACTCGGATCAATAAGATGACCGAGGTTTTGACAGAAGAATTTGATAATGTCATGCAAATAGTAAAAGACATGATAATCAACCAAGAGGAATCGAGAAGATCACAGAGTAAACCCAAAACGCATAATGTGCCTGACTCCCACACACAGACACCAGATAACACTAACCATCCTAATGACTCTACTGGAAATTCCAAAAAAATTTAAAAATTAGATAATTCAAAAAATTCATACAACATCAATATGGAAGCATTTTGCAAAAGTCTGATCTTAGAGCTTCCATTAACCAAGGCCATAGAATATGTACCCAATCTTTAGAGTTTTGTGAAGAGTCGATTATAACCTAAAAAGACGGGAAAGAAAATATCTCGAACTAAATATCATTTAATTACTATAGCCAGTTCAATTACGCTGACCCAAACAAGTAATGTTCGGAAAGTCAGACGGTTGATTAAGGTGACCTGTGAACTTGAGAATACTGAGTTTAATAATGTTCGGGCTGACGACAATTCTACCTTGAATATCCTCCCGAAGTCCGTGTTTGACCGACTCGAACTTGGACCGCTCAAAAAAACCTGAGTGATTGTTCAATTTCCCGACCGATCCACAAAATTATCTAGAGGATTTTTTTTCTTTCGTCATTACTTTCCAAGGTGTAGCACATAGAGTGGACTTCATTGTCCTGGACATTGAACACTGTGGAGATGTATATGAGTATCCCGTTATTTTGGGAAAGCCATCTCTAGCTTCTGCTGAGCGATTATTAACTGCGAGACTCAAGACATTATATTCCCGAACCCAAACCCAATCGATCAAATTCTCAAGGACACACCGGACCCTGAGACAACCGAACAAGAAACCAGCAGTAGTGGCATAGAGGAAACCTTACATGAACAGACCTCTCTACTTATCACTAACACAATCGAAGGAGAGACATCTTATGAAACGGCTGATGAGGCTACACAGGTGAATGAAATCAACCAAGACACATTCGATTGATCACACCCGAACAAAATTATTTCATATCTCCTTGAGTCCACGCAAGAAAAACTAACAGAGAGCACCTACTCGGGACGTGTGCTGACCCTTCAAGAGTATTACAATATATATGGAGACTCATATGATAAGGAGCCTATGGTCAGTACCTCACAAAGAATACATCCTCAATCAACTAGGAATGTCACCTTGAACATTTCGAAAAAGGAATCTTCTAAGGATTCCTCATCAGGTTCGGAGGATGCGATCACTATGAGAGAACTCAGTTCGGAGAATCTGGAGTCTGATTGGAACGAGCAATCATACGTCGACCCACATTGGGCTTTCCTTGTCCCTCTCTATTATTCTTCTAAGGCCGACTTCCCCGGTCCCATTCAATACACCAGAACAATTTGTTATGACCAGACCGATACTTGTGTATCTGAACAGGCCGATATTGTTCATCTGAATATTCAGAGGAAGAACAAATTGACTTGAAAACTGAGCGAACTCTGAGAAAGCAACTCAAGAATAAGAATAGTTGGAGTGACATGACCTTTAATTATTAGTCTTCTAATGACAACTCCAACGATGGCTGGGAATCTTCTGATTCATATTCTTTCTATCAATATTCTCATCCACCACATGCTTCAAAAAAGATCAGCCGTAAGCCTCCTTGATCATCGACCACCCTTTCACCCCACCCCCATCGGTTCCCTTGTATATTTTTCTTCCTATACTTAGGCCAAGGCCTAAGTATAGAGGGGGACCGATGCCATTTGTATTACTTATCATTCTATTCCCCTCTCGATATGTATATTCTCCAGATCTCATCGATTCTCATATTAACTCCTATCCTATTCTTAGGCTGACCAGAGCCTAAGTACAGGGGGACCGATGCCCACCCTGTATGTACTTATCCATTTCTCCTCTTGACCTCGACCACTCCACTTTTTGATCTTCTTCTATACTTAGGTTGACCAGAGACTAAGTATAGGGGTTCGTTGACTTCTATACTCCTTTGTATTTTTCACACTTCTACGCTTAGAACGAGTTATGTATTTCGCCGCTTCTTGTGCTCTGAGAATAACACACGCTAAATATAGGGGGCTTGTATATATTACATATATACTTTACCCATAGCTCATACTTTCACGTATTTTCGTATATATTTTATACAATAATTACTTGATGGGTAAAAGTTCGAAAAAACTTCTTTGCTCTTGCACTTCATTCTTATATTCATACCAAAAGCAAAAAAAGAGTAAAAAAGAAAAGAAAATCATCTTGCACCTCATATGCATATGCATTCCATTTGCATATCTAGCATATGCAATGAGAAAAGTTATTGGGTTCTGAACCGAGTTATGAATAGAAGTGGAGAGTGGTCTTGACTTGACCTTAATCTACGCAATTTCAAGAGGAACTTCATTGAGAAAGAGGATTTTAGAAGCTTCAGGTCTTTTGACTTAATTCTTCGAGTTCTGTATGACAATGTGCAACCTTTGACTCAGTGTCTAACTTGGTCTCCTAATTCTGGGTATAACTTTTGAGTAGGGAATTAATATGTTCTCTCATACTATGCACTTAGCTCAACTCAGACGGGGTGTTAGAAGACTGTACGGGTCTCTCTTCTGATAGCGTAGACATCTAAAAACCAGAGTATGGGTTGGAAATTAAGCTTCAGATAAGGGATGGACGACTAGGCACAATTTTTTCTAAGACCCCAAAACATGTACGGAAAAAAAGATTCCATATCTGTAGGGGCACAAAAGATCCATGCAGAGTTACCAAAAATCCATACCAAAAAAAAGCCAGCTACCAAATAAATATTTGACCAAAAAGGTCCAAGATTCAAGGAAACCTGCAGATCTTGGTGGAGACTTTGCTAAACTATCCGTCTTCATAAGGAGAGGTGATTACACTGGTCACCCTCCAGTTCTTTTCCCATTCTTCTAATTTCTCCCTCTTTTCAATTATGAACACAACGATAGACCTTAGAAGGAAATACCTGACTCCCGGAGGATGAGTTATTGGGGGAGAGGTTTGCATGGTAGTCTGACATTCTTGAAGGGAAGAGCTAAAACCATTCACACACATGAGACAATTGTTCAATGTTCATATGCTTTGGAGGAAGTATTGATCTAAGATGACTTTTGGACCGAATCTATTACAATGATATGTAGAACTCGAGGCTTGTTGATTTAAAACCCTAACTCTTACAAAAGTTCCGCTACACTATTAATCCAAAGGTCAGGTCTAGCTCCATTATCACCTTTTGTTCATGACTTTGTTATGGAACCCAAAATCAATTCATCTTTGCATTTCATTTTAGTTTCTCAGGGAAGAGCAAGGTTTAAGCATATGGGGTTGATGAATCCGTGATTCATCACACTAAAAGTAGAAAATAGTGCTTCGTTACTGAGTAATTATCTGCATTTCATCATTTTTCTGTGATTTTACCATTCATGCACTTAGAATTAATATCTGCATTTTAGCACGCATAATTATATTCATAATCATCTTCACATTCCCACCTAACTTCATGCATTTTGAATTAAATCATGCTAACTCAGATTGAACCCAAACTACCTTCATTATGTACGTACTACTAAAAATTTTAAAGGAAAAAAACAAAAAATTGCTAACTCAAATAATTGGCCCATGAGGCAAAACTTCAATATCAGAATACACAGACTAAAACGCACATATCTTCCTCATACAGTGTTCATTTAGGTCTATCACTTTTAAAGTAATATATATATATATATATATATATATATATATATATATATTCAAAGACCTTCAAAACAAGACTAATTTCATAAAAATCAGAGCTCATATGTGAAAGTTGGGTTTTGGGCTCTTTTGCCCATTGTGTATTTTACCCGATTTTGACATGTTATTTTATGTACACAATTAACTCTTTTTATTTTATTTCTTTTCATTTATATTATTTAATGAAAGTTTTAATAAAATTCACAAAAATTCAGATTCAAAACAAGACTGAAATAAAAGAAACTGACCGAGTCTGAGTGTCCTTTGAGAGTCTGTACAAATATCCCACGATTTCAATTTTTATTTTATTTCCTATTTATCTTTTTTATCATATTTTTTCTCAATTGTTCTTTAATTAAAAATCATAAAAACACAAAAACCAAAAATCTCAGTGTTTTATGTACGTAGAGCACCCCAAAAATATCATTTTGCATTGATGACCTCTTTTGCACTTGGAACCTTCATGAAAGTTGTAGATCTCATCAAGAAGAGCAACTTTCATGAAGAATCTTTTTGATCTGAAGTCTCCTTCTAATTCTTTTTTATTTTTGATTCCCTTCTCTCCCTCTCACTCCTCTCTCTCCACCTTCCGCCTCACATGCAGCGTACGTGAGGACTTTTCTCTCCCAGTCAGCCTGCTGCATCAACCATGTAAACTACCTCGTAACTCCGTCAACTCTCGCCAACCTCTTATCCTTATTGCCTACAACCCTCCTTTAAACCAATGACCTATTGGCCACCGACTCCCCCGCTCTCTACCCTTATCTCTCTCTTGATTCGCTACTTAAACTTCCCATGAAAACCCATCAACGCATCCTCCATAGCCGAGTTCTTCAACCCCTATTGAGTCTAGACACATTGGGGGTAGTGACATCCCCATGATCGCCGATGAAAAATCTCTACCTAGGCGTGATCAGCCAAGCCTCCTCCTCCTCTGTGGAGTTGAGGCGCGGACATCAAAGTAGAGGACTTCGCCCTCCTCTATCTCCTAGGCGACTACTACCTCCCTTTTCCCCTGTTTTACATCCTTTCCTCTGTTCTTCAAATCCTTAGTTCCACCTCCCTATGTATCCATCTTCTTCGACAAGTCTTAACCCCCATCGCCATCTCTTCCTTCGCACGGAGCCTCTACCAACCGGCACCCGTGCGCAGCTGGGCTGCCGCCCATCTCTCAGCCGTGCAGGAGTGGCCTCGCATAACCTACAGTGCCCGCGAGGTGCATCCACATGACTCCACCATCAGCAGCACCAGCACGACCACATTCGTAAGGCTCGTGCTCCGCCAACCCAGGCTCTTCGTCAATGTATCTTCTCCATCGACGCTTGCAGGACCAGTTGCGCCTCTCCACTGCTTCGGTGAGCCCTCGACCTGCCTCCTTGATGGCTCGAAAATCTGATAGACTAAAATGGAAAAATAAGCAAGAGTCGGTGTTCCTAACTGATCAATTCAGTCAATCAAGAAATAGAAACCACTCAGATAAATCAATCAATATAAGGGGACATAATGTCAATGGTCTCCACTATTTATTTAGCATGGTATAACGATCAGGATCTAACACAAGGAGCACAGAAATGTACGAAGTAGTCAAAAATCACATGAATAAAAATATATTTGTGTGGTTTTTAAATTTCAATTTTTTTATATTTTCAAAATTAGAAACAAACAAGCAAGCAAGGCTAAAACTAGTTTTAACAATTTTTATTAAGAGTAAAAATGCTCAAAATTAGAAATAAAAATGTTTTTATGTTTTCAAATATTCATATGTTTTTGGGGATTTTATGGGATCTTTCTAATTTTATTTGATTTTATAAAAATGAAACAAGATCAAAATAGTGAAACAATGTATACCCTTGACTAAAAGGTAAGTTTAAAATAGTAAAAATGCCTTAATGCCCTGGGTGTGATTTTTATGAAAAGTAAATAAAATATCTAACTACATCAACTGAAATCCTATTTTCTTAATTTTTTAGAATTTTAATGGTTTTTATAAGTTTTTTAGAGTTTATAATTTTTTAGGTTTTCATACAAGATAATTCAATAAAAATGCAACTGAATACAAAGCATTAAAAAAACACACACATACAATTTTTTATACAATATTTCGGACAATTTTTCAAATTTTTATATTTTAGAAAATAGACAGACTAGTTTTTGGGTGTTTTTGATTTTTTAAAAAAACATCAAATAGAACTAAATTAATTCACAAAAATTACCAAAAATATTACATGTCAGCAGGAGCTAACTGTAATTTTTATGGAATTTTGGGAGTTGATTTAGTAATTATTTGATTAAAAACAACTCACACATAACACATGGACCTAGATGCAATTACTCGAAAGTTTCCAAGCCAAAATATAACACACATAAAAAGCTATGAGCTTAACTTGCAATTTGTCCACTTAATTCATGCACATGCTAAAAAATACACGCACATGGGTATATATATGTAATAATCAGAAAGTTTATATTCAAAACATAACATTTATAAAGCTCAGAGATATGTCATGCAAATAACCCACAGCTCACGTGTACATGTACGTGTCTCTACTTTGGGAGTACTAAAACGTAAATACTGAAAACATGAGGTCCAAACTGCAAATTGTTTCTACTACTACTTATTTTATAGTACTAAAAGGCAAAACATAAACTAATAGGGATGAAAAGAAAATATACCCATTGGGGCACCTGCGTGGCACGTGAGGGCTCGAGCGGCTCTGATGCATCTCTGAAAAAGAGATAACGGTCATGATACGGTCGGGGACGTGCGCCTGAGATGAGCAGATACAGTACGGATCTGACGGTCCTTAGAAAGCCGTGGGTGTATGGTGTAGATCTGCCCCAAGTACTGATCGAGCCGTTACAAATCAGGCTTGGATGAACGGTCCTGATTAAAACTGGAGGAGGAGCGTCTGATCGACGGCTGAAAAGGGTCCTGGACGAACTCGTCAGGGCCGACCTTCAACCGAGCGAGGAGAGAGATCCTTCGCTCTGATGGAGGTGCGGAGGAGCTCAACACAGTCGTGGATGTGCTCCTCGTCTGGGGTGGTCTCCGATGAAGAAGCCAACGGTCGTATGAATGGAATGGGGTGGCTCCACATGCAGCTGCTCTGCTTGAGCAGGAGGGACTCCAGATGATGCTCCTCTCGTGCACTGGTACCTACAAAGAGTAGAGGGACTCGGGGCGAAGATCCGGTCCACGTTATTGAAGCTAGAAACTAAAAAAAGCGAAGGGGGTGAAGGTCGATCTCTGGTGAAGGCGGCAGAGGGAGATCGTAGCCTCAATCTCGACCTAATGGTCGAGCCTAAGGTTGATCAGATTGCGGTGTGAGGTGGAGGGCGATGCGTAGATTCGATCAGAAGAGGTAGATGCGAATGACGGGGCTCCGACCAGCTGGTTAGAGCAAATAAACATGCGGTGGAGCTAAATGGAAGATTGAATCAAACTGGGAACATGGGGAAGAATGGGCAGTACCTAAGGGTCTGGATGAACTCAGGAATGTCCAGCGAAAATGGGAGTTGGGTTTGTGGCCTCGACCAAGCTTTGAAAGGCCGGGAGGCTAGAAGCGGTGGCGCTTGCCAACCACGTAGCTAAGTTGCGACTCCAGGCCACTAAAGCTCGATCCAAAGGGTTCCTCCAGTTGCTCCCTCTCCAACGAAGATTCCTAAGGATGAGAGAAGGGGCGAGGCATGAGCTACCATGCTGGGTTGGCGGAGGAGATGATTTATAGCCGTCTCTAGGGGTCTCCAAAGATCAATCGGTAGCACGTAACCTTAGGAAGATCTGTACATTCCTAGGGATCCGTGAGGATCACGGATCCGAGGAGAAGCGAAGCGTGAGCAATCAGGGCAGGAGGCAGCTGGAATCGGGCTGGAAAAAGGGGAGAAGAAGGTTCAGCGAACACTATTCGGGTCTGACCCGGGAAGTGGGAGACGTTGACTGGAGGTCAACACCCGAGCTGGACCAATCAGAAAATTCAATTTTACTAAATATTTACAAAATAAAAAAATAGTAAATGGCTTCAAAATAAAAAGTGTTCAAAATAAATTTTTTTTATTATTTTTCAAACTATTTTTCTGTGATTTTTAATTATATTTAGGAAAAATAAATTAGTGTATATATAATATATAGTGTTGTGTACATGTATAATATACCTATTAATTATGCACAAGCATTTTTATTTTGTTATTTTGACACAAATACCCCAATTTTGTATTTTATTTATTTTCAACATGTTTTAAGGGTACAAAATAATTTTTATTTTATTTTTATGATCTATTTACATGTATAGAATAAATAGGGAGAGAGACATATATACATGCATTTTGTACAAGTGAGAAAGGTTTTTATTTTTATTTTTATTTATTTATTTCTTTTTATTTTATTTTTGTTTTATTTTTAGAAATATATACAAGGAGGTAATAATAATATTTTATTTTATTTTATCAAAAATAATTATTTGTATATATAATAAATATGTACAACATATAGTAGGCCCTATCTCTCTACTTATTTTCTTTGGCGATCAGGTCAAGGCTTGCCATTCTCTTGAGGTTCGGGTCACTCTGTATTTATTCTAAATACCTCTTCCCTTTTCTTTTCCTTTATTCTTTTATTTTTGCACAAATACATGCTAAATATACAATTTTAACACATGCATGTTGAATAAAAGAATAAAGAGTGAGAATCAGGGATTCATCACCCCCTATACTTTACCTTTGCTAGTCCCTTAGCAAACATTTATTTGAAAAAGAAAAGAAAAGAGAAAGAATGAGAATCAAGGTTGATTGTTAAACTTGTCTTCATTAAATTGAAGTATGGAGCTCAGTCAGACCTTTGGATTATTAGTTTGTCGGAACCCTATTTGGACTTAAGCTTAAGACTCAACAACCTCTAAGTTCCACCAATCTATGGTCAAGACTCCTCAATAATCCAGGTCAGAACAAGTATACATACACAAACTCTAATGACCATGAATCTTTCCTTGTATGGTACTAGTGATATGTAGCTCCCCACCTCAGAAAGACAAGGCAACAACCTCCCTCAGCAAGGTACCTATGATTCCCTAGTCAAGCAGCTCTTTCCTCGAGGAGCAAGGTATTCCCTTCTAAGTTCAAGTTCAATCGGCTCAAGAAGAGGGGGTAAGAAGAGAATGGACCATGGCCAATGTAGCCACGTATCCCTAGGAGACCAACCAGTGTAGCTGTCTCCTGCTGCAAGCTTCATGAGATGAGAAGGTGTAACACAAGCTTTTCTTTATTTGTCTATATAAACTCCAGCAGGGATTTCATTTTCTATCAGGCCCGCCACTTTTTTGGAGTTTTTCTTTCTTTTGCACATTTTTTTGATGTGCATATGTACAACATATCTACATGGTGCAACATATATACACAAGGACTTTTTCTTCTTGAGCCAGTAGACTATCCCTCTTTTGAAGCACTATTGCAACCCACAACTCTTGTCTTTAGACCTCAACACCGCTAGACCAAGTTGAGATGCACTTCCCTCCCTAAAGGAAGACGAGAGGTCCTTCCTAGAAGCACTACCCTCATATGCTACCCCAAGCCAAAGGAAACTGCCTCCTCACCACCTCATTCGTGTGGAGCTGAGTGTAAAGTGCTGGTCCAAGTAAAGCCATTGTCTGTGAGAGTCATGTGTGTGTAGTTAAGTGTTCTACTTAGGCTCATCAAGATGACATGTGAACATAGCCTAGTGGACTCAAATAATTAAGTCACTAATGTACCTGAAAAGTCTTAACCCAGAATCCTATAAGGTTCCTCTGAGAATTAGGTGGATTAAGGTCTTAACCAAGCTCCATTTTCCAATTTAATTCTAGACTAGTTTAAGTGTCAATCTATGATTCAGAAGAATATACAAATATTTACAAAAATCTTTTTATGCTAAGTTTTTGAAAAATGTACAAAATAGTTAAATGTTTGAATGTATGAATGCAGAAGTTTTGCAAACTATTTACAAACATTTACACATGGATTTTTGCAAACTTTTATTTTTTAAACATTTTGCAAAAAGTTTGTACTATGTACATAATTTTGATACAAAATATTTACAAATTTTTTAGAAGCAAAACATTTTTACAAACATTTGTACAAAAATAGTTTTTATAAATAGTTATGTATGTGCAAGAAAGAAATTTATGTATAAGAAAATTTTTAAAATTTTTGTGAATTTTAATAAGTGTTTTTTAGTCATTTATTTATTAACACGCATACTCAAAGTACGAGTTATGGCTAAAGTATATATGTAATATATACGACACCCCCCTATACTTAGCTCGAATGATGTCCTTAGAGTGATAAAAAAGCGATGAAGAAGACATAACTCGTACATAGTGTAGGGAAGTGATTCCCCATATTGGATCAAGTAATCCTAAGTATAACAAACTATACACAAAGGGAGAACCGAGTGAGAGAATGTACAAGGTCTACCTCCCCTATACTTAGGGTAAAATATCCCTAAGTATAGGCAACAAAACAGAGGTAAAAAGAATCAAAAGAATAACAAAAAATCTGACACCCCCTATACTTAGGGTAAAGTACACCCTAAGTATAACATAATCACAAGATGCAGATGGGGTGTTAGACTAAAGAATGAGATGATATGGACATCTGGATCTATACAAGGCAGGAGACGGTGATAATCAGACATGACATGCGGATGGTGTGAGTCAAAGACCATATCTCATGCAAAATGAATCGGGGCTACGTCAACAATCAACGGATCATGATCTAGGTATGGCTTGAGGCACTGACCATTAACGTGAAAGGTGGACTCAGATGACATCTCAGATATATCGATACTACCATTGTCATGCACCTTTCAGACCAGATATGATCCCTTCCACTTACTATGCAATTTCCTTGGAAATAGTCTAAGCCTGACATCAAACAACCACACTCTTTGATCTGGCTCAAACTCCTTATGGCTGATATGAGAATCATGCCATATCTTCACTCACTCCTTATACTATAGGTTGTTTGAAAAGGCTATATCTCTAACTCCTCCAGGGCTGCCAATTGTGCCTTCTTTTGATCTCCTATACTCTCTGTATCCAATAATATATCAGTTACAACCCAAAGTGACTTATGCTTAATTTCAACAGGTAAATGGCATGGATTTCCATATACGAGATGAAAGGGAGATGTACCAAAGGAGTCATGAAGGAAGTCCGATATGCCCACAAGACCAAGTCCAAAAGCTGTGACCAGTCCTTTCGGTATGGGCGGACTACCTTCTGCAGTATCATCTTGATCTCCCTGTTCGATACTTCAGCAAGACCATTGATTTGAGGTTGATATGGAGTGGCAACTCGATAGTCTATGCTGAACTTGTTAGAAAGGGCCTTTACCTTGTAGTTGATAAAGGGAGACCCCCCATCAGATATCAATACTCTAGGCACCCCAAATCATGAAATGATATTCTTCCTCAAAATTTTGCAAACAGTCTTAGCATCTGCGGTTCGTACGTGTATGGCCTCAACCCAAACACTGACATAATCAACATCCAACAGAATGTACTCAAATCCCCGACTCTTAGGGAATGGACCCATGAAATCGATGCCTCATGCGTCAAAAACCTTACAGAAGCGAATGTGTTGCATCGGCATCATATCACGCTGTCCACATGTGCCCATCCTCTGACAGTCAGTACACTTCTTCATGAATTCATCAGAATCATTGAAGTGGGTAGGTCACCATAGGCTGGATTGGAGCACTTTCTGTGCTGTTCTCCTCCCATAATGATGTCCTCCTTCCTCAAGCTTGTGGCAGTAAGCGAGGATGTTGTGGTGCTCCTCCTGATGAATGCACCGACGCCAGACACTATCTCCTCCTTTATGATAAAGGATGGGATCCACCCAATGGTAAGATTTGGCCTTCGCAAGGAAGGTCTCAAGTTGGTGCCTGGGCCAACCTTGTGGAACTTTCTTGGCGACAAGATAGTTCAGAATGTCGGCGTACCATGGGGGGGAGGTGATAGCAAGGATCACCTCATCTGGGAAGGTCTTTATAATAGGACCAGTCTGCTCAGATTCCTCAAGATTTTCCAAACAAAACAGATGATCCGCCACCACATTCTTGACTCTAGATTTATCCTTAATCTCAATATCAAATTCCTGGAGTAGAAGGATCCATTTAGTCAGTCTTGCTTTGGCATGCTTCTTTTCCATAAGGTACCTGATGGCGGTGTGATAAGTAAAGATAGTCACTTTAGTTCCCAGAATATATGATTGGAACTTATCTAAGGCAAAAACTAAGGGTAGCATCTCTTTCTCCGTGACAGTATAGTTCCACTGAGCAGTATCCAATTTATGGCTAGTATAGTGAATGGCAAATGGTACTCCTTCCCTCCACTGTCCTAGCACTGCCCCCACGGTAAAATAGGAGGCATCTATCATGATCTCGAATTGGAGAGACCAATCAGGCTGTTGAAGGACAGGAGCCTCAACAACTAGGTTCTTGAGAGTCTCAAATTAAGTAAGACACTTACCATCTACAATGAACTCGGTGTCTTTTGTCAGCAAATCAGTCAACGGTCAAGCAATCCTGCTGAAGTCATGAATGAAACGTCGGTAGAAACTGACAATCCCTAGAAAAGACTGTAACTGTCGCAAGATGGATGGTGGATTGAGTTTCCTGATGATATCCACCTTGGTCGGATCAACCTCCATGCCCCTGTTGGAGATGATATGACCAAGCACCATCCCCTGAGTCACCATGAAGTGACTCTTCACCAAAGACAAGACAAGATGAACCTCTATGCAATGCTGAAAAACGCGGTCTAGGCAATCAAGACAAGCATCGAACCCATCGTCGTAGATCGAAAAGTCATCCATGAAGACCTCTAAACAGTCACCCACCATGTCCGAGAAAATGGACAACATGCACCTTTGGAATGTTGCCGGGGCATTACATAGACCAAAGGGCATCCGCCTGAAAGCATACATCCCAAACGGATAGGTGAATGCCATATTATCCGGCTCTTCGGGTGCTATGGCCACCTGATTTTAACTGGAGTACCTGTCAAGAAAACAATAATGACTCTTCTTATCTATCCTCTCTATAATATGATCAATAAAAGGTAGCGGAAAATGATCCTTCTTGGTGGCCTGATTCAATCGTCTGTAGTCTACACAAACCCTCCAAGAAGTGTGTACCTGGATAGCCATCTCCTCTCCAAACTCGCTCACACCTGTGGTTATGACGTCTTCTTGGGCACCACATGAATTGGACTAACCCGCTTAGAGTCGGAGATGGGTAGGCAAAATCGACACTCCACCATTTCAATATTTCCTTCATGACCACTTCTCGAAGATTCGGGTTTAGCCATCGCTGGAACTCACACGATGGCTTAGCGTCCTCCTCGAGATAGATATGGTGAAAGCACAGGGCCCGACTTATCCCTTGGAGATCAGCTACGCTCCATCCTATTGACTTACGGTTTCTTTCAAGAACATCCATCAGACAAGCTTCTTGCTCTCCAGTCAAATCCGCTGAGATAATGATTGGGTACGTCTCATGCTCGCCCATAAGGAATTTATACTTCGGAGACTGCGGTATAGGCTTCAGTTCAGGACAACTGGGAGCTGGCAAATTTGGCCTCGGAAAAGTATGAGTAAATGCAACCAGATATGAATGAGAGAGCTCTCGCTGATCATGCAAAACTGGTGAAGACTGCCCTACTGGTAGTTTGTACTCAGTGTTGGTACGATCTCCACCCTAGCTGTTGGATCTATTGAAATAAGACAAGGTAATAAATCATCAAATTCTGCCCAGTCTATGTCTGAATCCGAGGTATTTGAATCAGAATCACAAGATATATATTCTGCCTCTCTATCCTAAACACGATCGTCAACCTCGAAAGTGTCCTCGACCAAGAGTGTGCTCTCCGAACTCTCCTCTGCTAGAAACTGCAAATCTACGATGTCTGAAGGTGAGAGAAGGGATCGTAAAATGGGATCGGACCAAGCAACTTCATCATCAGTGATCACAAAGTCGCACTCCTGGTGGACGTGTCGCTCTGCCTCTTTTGCCTGCTCTGCATTACTAAACTGCTCAGAGCAAGCTGAGTCTCGTGGTCTGGTCTCATTGACAGTCTCTATTTGTATATTCTCTCCCTCGACGTGAAAGTATACCTTCCCACTATTGTGATCGGATACCGCCTTGGCCGTGGCCAAGAATGGGCGTTCTAGAATGATGGGGGTATCGGTCACAGATTCAGGGATCTCCATGTCCAACACAATAAAGTCCTTAGAGAACTTCATGCCCAGAATTATGACGACCACGTCTTTCAACAACCCTTTCGGCCTCTTGACAGATCTATCAGCAAACTGAAGGACTGTCCTGCTTTGTTGAAGAGGGCCAAACTCTAATCAGTCGAGTAAGGCTGCCAGAAGGAGGTTGATGGAAGAGCTGATGTTTAATAGAGTACGGTCGAATCTCTGCCCATGAATGTGGCATCTGACATAGGGAGCTCCTGCATCTAGCCTCTTGGCTGGCAGGCGGTTCTGAATAGCGAAGCAGGTAGCATGGTTCAGCACATGGATTTCTGCCCGATGGTTCCTCTTCTTCCTGCAAATAGTGGTCTTCTCTCTCAAGTTCTTCTGGAAGAGAGGGATGTGCTCAAGTGCCTCCTGTAGAGTCAGCTGGATATGGAATCTATCAATCATCTGCTGGATGAACTCTAACTGCTGATCTTGTTTTAGATTTTCTTTTTTATTCCCCTTTGTCAAGCGGAGTGCTTGAGGAAAGGGGATGGCTGGGCCCTCCTCAGATGGAGGACTAGGAAGAGGTTCCTGATGCTGAGAGGGAACGAAATCCATACAAGTATCACCAAGCATCACATATGGACTCGAACATGAAGAAACCTTTCCTTTATTTTTTTGGTATTTTTCGTAATGTCTCGAGATACAAGAACTGAAGGTGACACGACTAGAATAACAGGGGTGGCCTGAGTACCAACCATGTCATAGGAAGTTGCAGCATCAACATCGCACTCTGGCTCAACATCTGGGAATCTGGTGGCGTGAGTACTACCCTCTGCATCTAGAGAAATGATGGCCTCACTACTATTAGTTGGATCAACATCCTTGATGGCTTTAGCACCACCGCCATCATCATTAGCGTCATCAGCACCGCTATCCTCCTTTTCTAGCGCTCCAAGATCCTCGTGGTGTCATCGCTCATACGAGGCACCGACGGCTGGCATCCTACTGCTCCTAAGTATAACAAAGTCAACATCAAATGTATATGAAGCAATGTCACATAATAAATCACTAGGAGTGGTGGTCTCTGTAAACTGTACCTGCTCAAACATCCTCTTGAGGTTATTTGGATTAGGCTCAATCTATGCGGGTATGGAGGCCTTTCCCTTGACGATCTCCCTCATCACCTGGAGAAACTCGTCCATCTTCTGCCTAAAGGATGCCTGCTGGTCTGAGAGTAGGCGGGCTAGATCATCAAGAGCTGGGTTCTCATAGGCTGGCCCATGAGAACTGGACAGTTTGCCTCGCTGGAAATGAGGCTGTTGCTAGAACTGATAGGGGGAGGCTGAGAATACTGCTGCTGAGGGTGCTCCTGGTGCTGCCTCCACTACTGTCTTTGCTGGTAGGGACGAGGACCCAAATGGTACTGGTAGGATGGCTGCTGGGAGTAATGGGGCTACTGCTGAGGCTGGCTAGACTGTCCACTCTGAATTAGAGATTGCTGCTGGGATGAGGTACCACCGGTTGACCACGTGAATCCAAGATGATCTCGGCGGATCCCATGCTATTATTGGTCATACCAAATCCCGTTGACTTCCATCAATGGCTCCTGCTCGTAAGGGGTGGAGGGAGAACTGCCAGTGGCTGATCCTGCTGGTACACCACCATCTGAGTGTCCTGAGATGGTGGTGGCTGAGAGTAATGGTGTTGCAATGGCTTGACTGGCTTTGCCTAGATGTGGTGAACCTAATGATACAGAACAGAATGCTGGGACAAACCGCTGCTGCTCGGATCAACCTGTGACCTGATACGGGGCTGAGAAGTCATCCGTGACTCCTGGAGACACATGATCTGGGTCTTCAAGTAATTCAGGGTTTGTGCCAACTGATCTATCTGAGTCATGCTCTAGTACTACTTCTTCTCGATGATCTCGATGAGGTCCAGCTTCTCGCTAATAATGCCCATGTCATCTGTCGATGACTCTACCTGTGCTGTGGCTATTGAGGAAGTGGATGGACCCGCATCAAATTGTGTTATACTCTAATAGGACATGACATGGGGTGAGGGATTCCCCTGAGTGTAGAGCTGGGTCTGAGGCATCACTTGTAGTTCTCGATCATCTCCTCATAGATGGCCCAAACCTGGTCTTCGTCCTTGGTAAAATATGAGCCCCCACAAGAAGCATTCACTAGACCCTGCAGCTCTGGTGTCAGCCCATAAAAGAAACTCTGTACAAATTGGGCTTGGAGATGTCGTGATGTGGACATCAGTCAATGAGCTCACGAAAACGATCCTACGCCTCATGGAACTGCTTGTTGGGTATCATAGAGAAATTGTTGATCAGAGCTCGCGCTGCATTCGTCCGACTGAGTGGATAGTACTCGTTTAAGTACTCGGTCTGAAGCTATTCCCACGAAGTGACGTATCTCCCTATGTGCTTCAGCCAATAGGCTGCTCGATCTACGAAGGAGAATGGAAATACCATCATCTTGATGGTGTCCTCGTCCACGAATCGGTCATGGACAGTGCTGCAGATCATCTTGAACTCCTGCAGGTGTAGATGCGACTCCTCGGTGGCAAGCCCATGGAACTTGTGAAAGAGCTGAATGGTCTGGGGAGGGAGCTTGAAGTCTCCTAGAATCACTGGAAGCTGGAGCCAACGGTGTGTAAGGGTCGCACCAGGGTTGTACAACTCCCTCATTGGTCTGGCTGGTCTGGTTGGCTCCTACGACTCGTCTGGCTATCCTCCATCTCCTCCTCCAACCTCTGGAATCTCTCCACCGCCAGCTCGGTGCGGCTCACCTCTGTCTTCTCGCATCTGTGCCATCTCTCTGCGCAACCTCTGCCATGAAGGCTCCCTGGTCTCTAATCTGCCTCTGCATCATCTCCAAGGAGGCTAATAAGGTGTTGTTGATGGTGCCATGGTCTAGAACATATGTGGTACTCTGGGGCTGTCAATCAGCGTGTTCTTCACTGCTAGCCATCTCTTGGGTCTCTGCAAAGGCAAAAGACACCAACTAAAGTGTCGTCAAATGAATAATTATCTATTATGGTCTCTGCTCGGGTACTTCAAGATTGGAAGAGGGGTGGTTGAGGCAGAACAGGGCAGAATCAAACTCGGGTTTGGAGAGCGGATCTAGGCTCTCCGGAACCTGCCTAGATGAATGGGGTGGAGTGCTCGAAAGTGGTGCTGCCACAGGCTGACTAAGGGATATCCGGTCAATCATCGTGATCTGGAAGAAGTGAGGATGGGATCTGGAAACAAACAAGATCAGAAGTCAAACCCCCAATTCACCTACGTAACGCGAGCTGATGAACGTGAAGGTTCGGTTGTTTATCTTGTCAATTTTATTTAGGTGATAATTCAGTCTAGCAGGGCAACTTAGTGAGCTATTAGCAACCCGATGCTCCCAAGAGACGAGCCCAATCCCAAATCTAGATCTTTCCCAGCCAGTACAAGTTGCGGACCATTTACGGCTAGCCGATCAACTTGCTCTGCTAAGGATATCGCGATCACTTTATTGGAGACCGGAGCGATCCTCACTGGAGAATGACTAACCCCAAGAGCAGTAGTATAACGAGAGTTCATGTATGGCTCTAGCCTAGTGGCGGGTCACTCTCTCACGTTAGCAAACCAAACAATGAGGGGATGACTCTCCCAAGATAGATTTTTAGGTGAAGTATCTTTTAGGATCAAGTTTGTTTAGCAGTTCCAATTTTATGACTTCTCATTTTATGGTATTTTTGTCAATGATCAAACAAACACCTAACGAATTTTTCGATCTCCTGATTATCTAAAGTCTGAAAACGGGGGGAGAAGTCGAAAAAGCCGATGCGTGATCAAAACTTATGATGCATGCAAAGTCAGAAATGCGTACCTGTTGCTAGCACTCTACATGTAGGGTGATCTGTGCATAAATTAAAGATAGAATTTAAACTAATCTAAATGATGCAAGAAGAAAACAACCTTGGACGATCAATTTCTGATTGCGAAGAATAATAGTTAATTGATTAGCGAGAGAGATCGATGTCCGATCTCGGATGCTGATCGGTGTCCGCCACAATAGATCCTGCACGCGTTGTATACGGCCTCTAACGGCACATGATCTCTCACTCAATCAGATTAACTTTTTATTATGATTTTTATTAAGGTCCAATTACGAATCTATAGGTGCATACAATATATTAGGGATTGGGCCTTAACTATTTACATCACAATCAAATAAATTCCTATATCTAGGGGCCAAATTCTTCTAGAATCAAAGAAAAGAAAATGCGAAGAAAATAAAACCGGCGAAAAACCACGGTGAGGTCCCCCGATCACACCGGTGCTCGGCGAAATAGACCCTGATATGCCAATTCCAGAAAAAGTCTGAGTGTCCCAGTATTATTACAACAATAATAATGTGCTGGAAAAAATGCTACTATATCATATATAAATAATTTTCTCATGGCCTCCTGCTCCTTCTCCAATGCAGTTACACCTATCGAAAGTCAAAACATCCTCGGACGATCCCTCGCACAAAAATCAAAGCAAAGAGAATATCAGAAAAATAATTATATAAAATAGTGACAAAAATAAAAATAAAAGGAAATTTAAAAAGACTACTAAGCCGTTTTTCCCGGCAACGACGCCAGTTTGATGGCTCGAGAAACCGACCGACTAAGATGGAAAAATAAACAAGCGTCGTTGTTCATAGCCAATCAATTCGAACAATCAAGAAAATATAAAACACTCAGATAAATCAATCATAACAAGGGGATATAATGTCAGCGGTCTTCGTTATTTAATTAACGTAATATAGCGATCAGGGTCGAACACAAGGAGCACAGAAAAGTGCGAAGTAGTCGGAAATCAGATTAATAAAAATATATTTTTGTGGTTTTTAATTTTCATTTTTTATATTTTCAAAATTAGAAAACAAACAAGCAAGCAAGGCAAAAAACTAGTTTCAACAATTTTTATTAAGACTAAAAATGCTCAAAGCAATGTACAGCCTTGACTAAATCCAATTTTTATTTGATTTTATAAAAAAAGAAACAAGATCAAAACATCAAATCAATGTACAACCTGGACTAAAAGGCAAGTTTAAAATAGTGAAAATGTCTTAATGTCTTGGGGGTAATTTTTATGAAAAAGCAAATAAAAATATCTAGCAACAACAACTGAAATCCTATTTTTTTGTAGAATTTTTAATGATTTTTATATTTTTTTTAGAGTTTTTCGATTTTTAGGATTTTCATAAATGATAATTCAATAAAAATGCTACTGAATACACAGCATATACGAACACACAAACACACAAATTTTTATAAAATTTTTCAAACAATGTTTCAAATTTTTATGTATTTAGAAAATAGATAGAATAACTTTTGGGAGTTTTTAATTTTTAGAAAATATCAAATAGAATCAAATTAATTCACAAAAAATACCATAAATATTATGTATTAGCATGAGCTAAATGTAATTTTTATGGAATTGTCGGAGTTGATTTAGTAATTATTTGATTAAAAACAACATACACAACACACAAGGACTTAGAGGAAATTACTCGAAAGTTTCCAAGCCAAAATCTAACACACATAAAAACTCAGGGCTAAACTTGCAATTTGTCCACTTAATTCATGCACATGCTCAAAAATACATGCAAAAGGGTATATATCAGAAAGTTTCTACTCAAAACATAACATTTATAAAGCTCGGAGATATGTCATGCAAATAACCCACAACTCAGTTGTACATGCATGTGTCTCAGGTTCGGGGGGACTAAAATGCAAATACTGAAAACATGGGGTCCGTACTGTAAAATGTTTCTACTGCTACTTATTTTATAGTACTAAATGGCAAAACATAAACTAACATGGATGAAAAAAAAATATACCCCTTGGGGCACCTACTCGCACGTGAGGGCTCGGGCGGCTTTGATGCGTCCTTGAAAAAGTTCTAACAATCCTGACACGGTTGGGGACATGCGCCTGAGATGAGCGGCTACAGTATGGATCTGACGGTCCTCAGAAGGTCGTGGCGTGCGGTGTAGATCTGCCTCAGGAACTGACCAAACTTTTACAAACCAGGCTTGGATGAACGGTCCTGATCAGAACTGGAGGAGGACAGTCTGATCGACGGTAGGAGAGGGTCTTGGACGAACTCGCCGGGGCCGATCTTCAACCCAGCGAGGAGAGAGATCGAGCGCTCTGATGGAGGTGCAGAGGAGCTCAACACAGTCGTGTATGTGCTCCGCGACCGGTGGGGGTCTCCAATGAAGAAGTCAATGATTGGATTAACAGAATGGGGTGGCTCCGCCTAAGCAGGATGGACTCGAGATGATGCTCCTCTCGCGCACTGGTACGTGCAAAGAGTAGAGGGACTCAGGGCGAAGCTTGGGTCCAAGTTATTGAAGCTATAAGCAAAAGAAGCGAAAGGGGGTGAAGGTCGATCTCCGGCGAAGGCGACAGAGGGAGATCCGAGCCTTAATCTCGACCTAATGGTCGATCTTAAGGATGATTAGATTGTAGTATGAGGTGGAGGGCGATGCGTAGATTCGATCGGAATTGGTGGTTGCGAATGATGAGGCTCCGACCAGTTGGTCGGAGCAAATGAACGTGCGACGGAGCTAAATGGAAGATTGAATCGAACTGGGAACACATGGCAAAATGGGCAGTACCTGAAAGTCTGGATGAACTCAGGAATGTCCGACAAATGTGGCCTCAACCAAGCGGTGAAAGGCCGGGATGCTAGACGCGATGGCGCTTGCCGGCCACGTAGCTATGCTGTGGCTACATGCCACCAAAGCTCGATCCAAAGGGTTCCTCCGGTTGCTGTCGCTCCACTGAAGATTCCTAAGGATGAGAGAAGGGGCGAGGCACGAGCTACCACGCTGGGTAGGCGGAGGAGATGATTTATAGCTGTCTCTAAGGGTCTCCAAAGATCAATCGGTAGCATGTAACCCTAGGAAGATTCACACCTTCCTAGGGATCCACGAGGATCATAAATTCTAGGAGAAGTGACGGGCGGCATATCATGGTAGGAGGCAGCTAGAATCTAGCTAGAGAAATGGGAGAAGAAGGTCCGATCGACACTATCAGGGTCTGACTCGGGAAGGGGGAGACGTTGACTGGAGGTCAACACCCGAGCTGGACCAATCAGAAAATTTGATTTTGCAAAATATTTACAAAATCAAAAAAAAATTGTAAATGGTGTTAAAATAAAAAGTGTTAAAAAAATGTCTATTATTTTTCAAACTATTTTTCTGTGATTTTTAATTATTTTATGAAAAATAAATCAGTGTATATACAATATATAGTGTTATGTACAGTTATAATATACCTATGTATTATTCACATGTATTTTTATTTTGTTATTTTTACGCAATCTCCCTAATTTAGTATTTTATTTATGTTAAACAAGTTTTTAAGAGTACAAAATATTTTTTATTTTATTTTATTGTCTATTTACATGTATAGAATAAATAGGGAGAGAGACATATATACATGCATTTTGTACAAGTAAGAAAGGTTTTTGTTTTTATTTTTACTTAATGTTTCTGATTTTTATTTTATTTTTGTTTTATTTTTAGAAATATATACAAGGAGGTAAAATAATATTTTTTTATTTTATCAAAACTAATTATTTACATATATATAAGAAATATGTACAACATAGAGTAGGCCCTATCTCTCTCTACTTATTTTCTTTGGCGATCAGGTCAAGGCTTGACCTTCTCTTGGGGTTCGGGTCACTCTGTATTTATTCTAAATACCTCCTTCCTTTTTCTTTTCCTTTATTCTTTTATTTTTGCACAAATACATGCTAAATATACAATGTTAACACATGCATGTTGAATGCTAACTTTTTGTATTTACACCTATTTACATGATGCTTTACCACGATAAATAGCCAAAATAAAGGAATAAATAGTGAGAATCAGGGATTCATCACTCCTCCGGGCTCCAGCGAGACACGCGCCTCTCCTCAAAGGACTTCGCACGTAGTGCCTCCAGCTGACTCGCGTGGCCCACATGCTCCAGCCGTCCCACGATCGCTAGTACTCTACCTCAAGAGACACCATCACAACCCGCAAGCATCCCTGCCAGCCGCTGCAATCCCCTTCTCCGCCCCTTCCGCCATGGCTGGAAAATCGAAGCCAACTCACGTGCACATCAACAGCTTGGAAGGGAATTTGCAGGAGGCACCATCGAAGTTCCACTGATTTACATAGAAGGACCCACTGTCTATAGGGCACGTGCGATGCATGTGCCCCTCTTTAAATTTTGCAATAAAGCCCCCAATGGGATTGGTAATCTCATTTAGGCTCTTCTACTTCAATTTTTTTCTTTATTCTATTTATTGTAATTGCAAATAGAACCATGTGTTCTCTATTTATTTTAAACCCCTACATTACATCATTTTATTATTTCAAAAATTGCATTTTGTTGTACAATTAATTCTCTACATTGTGGCATGCCTATCATATTTTTATACTCTATGGTTATTTATTAATTAATATTCTTGTGGAAATTTGCTTTATTTGCCAATCTGGGCTTAGAAATTCATAGATAATTACTTACAGATCCAAAAATGATAAAAAAATCACGGATAGTAAAATTAAATGTGTTTTACATTGTGCCCAAAAAGAATTGATTTGCATACATATTTTGTTCTATAAAAATCATTCTGTATATTTCATTAATTAATTTTTAATAGGTAATAAATTCAACAATTTTAGAGTTTAGAAATTTTCTGAGATATATTACCTAGTGATATATCTTAGATAATTTTATTTATTGAAATTAATGAGTTTAAGATTTATTGTGATTAATTATTGAAAATCACATTGTTTGCATTCCTAAATTCATTATTTATTCATCTTGCATCCAAAAATTCCAAAAAATTATAGTGCATATATTTCATTATTACTTATATTCCGGCCAAGTTTCGTAATTTTTGGACATTTTTTGAATGAAAATTACATTTTAGTCCCTAAATGTGTCCAAAATTGCCAATCGCTCATTCATTAGATCGACTAAAAACAACCTAAAGAGACAATTTCCTCCCTGAGTTCGACCATAGACTTCTCAAGTAAAAAAAGTTGACCGCTCGCTTTAATTGGACTAATAATTAAAATTAGTGGTCGTTTTGATCAATCTGAATTTGCCTGACTGCAAAGAACAAAATTAAAAGTTAATTTTGCAAGATTAACAAGGGCATTTTTAGGGTTCTTAAGTGAGGGATGGTTTATTTACATCCAACCCCTCTAAGCTTCCAGATTTTGCAAAAAGGTCCAGCCCAGGCATAAAACTCACGTGTCGTGCCTAGGCAAATTGCATAAATACCACACCGACTTTCATGAATTGCATCCATGCCCCTACGAAGGACCTATTTGCAATATTTATCTTTATATTTTGCAAATGTTTACTACATTGATGCCCCAAACTCTATTGATCATAACTTGAGCATATAATCTCCGTTTCAGTTGATTCCAATTTCATTTTAATGCTCCTTTCATTATCTAAACTATGGCATTATTTTTTTATGGTATAACACCTAATTAAATATGCTAAATTTGCAAGGTATACTGTATATATTTCTTTTTGATTTGTAATGCCATTGACTCATTTTAATTCATCAAATGCCTCTGAAATTAACTTATCTTTTTTTGGTCATTTATTTTACGATTTTTAAGGGCATAATTATAGGTAAATGCTTGCTTAGCATAGCATATTTTTGTTTAACATGTGTCTAATTTTAACTGCATAAAAATAAATAAAAAGGCATACACCATTTCTATGCCAATTGTCTGCATTATCACATTGTATATTTATGCATTGTGATATGTGCATTGTATATGCATATGAAGACCAAGATCTATGATTATAATTGCTCGAACTAAATAATTAATTTTCCATAGATAGACATGGAGGTTCGTGTCCTTGTGTTCTACCTTGGAACACTTGCAAAGTTAAATTCTCCACATATTCAAACGTGTGGTTCTACTTGAATCATTTTCACCACCTATGTTACGATAATATACAACTATTAACGTGGTGAAAATGAGGTTCATCAAATGGCACCGTTACTAGTGACACGACTCATCCTTATTTTTTTCCAAAATTTAGTTCTTTACATTGTGTTTGTTGTTGCATCATTTGCTAATTAATTTTCTCGATGATTTTCTGATGACCTTCTTTTGTGGCAGGGTTTGTGAAGATGGATGATGCTCGATCTGAATGGAGGTGTGGAATTGGGAGCTCTAGCTAGGAGGAGACACGTAGGAAAATCAAGAGACTTCAAGGATTTTTATTATGAAATTCATTTCATTTTCATGTTGTATATAATTATCACAACATTTCTGGCGGTCCTCATATGAGGGATTGCATGTGTAAGTTGGACATGAACCTATGCATGTGTTGTGTGGAGCATGTTTCACCCCAGTCCGGGTGGGACTCTGCTTGAGTGTCGACCTAGGTCTAGGCACACAACTCCTAGAGCTCTTTTATTTTCCTATCAATTATGCTTGCTTTGTAGGTTAAGACACACATAATTCACGAGATGCACATACATCGCTTCACTTAGCCAAATTAATTGAATTCTTTCTCGCTAATAGAAGCATGTTTAGGGTGCGGTTTCTTCAATTTGCAAGCATTTAATGTAAAATTTTAATACAGTTCTGCATGTGCATGGAGATTGCTTGAGGCACTATAAGTTTTTCTCTCAAGCATGCATCATGATTTTTCACGAATGCACTGGCTTTTATCGATCTTACCTTGATTCATCACTTAGGAAATTAAAGGAAATTGGGAATGTGTGATTAGATGATGATTTCTTGATTTGTGCTTTCACACTAAAATAGTGGTAACCTCAAGTTAAAATTGGGACTGTAATGCTAGTTGATATATATAAGATTGGATAAAAATCACTCTTGCATTATGTGAGAGCAATACCCTCGTAGTACTCTCGATGTTTTGAATGTTGAGTGGCAAGGACATATCTCGACGATAATGCCCAAAACCGATGAATCTCCATTTCATTACCTTTATTCTATCATTTTGTCCCTAAAACCCTAGCTAAATGCATATAAATAACATTATTTTATACAAATTCACACTCACTATTTATTTCAATTATTGTCTATAAAATATAATTTTTATTGCCAAAATTATACAATAAAGAAAAGAAAAGAAAAAAATAAAATGCCAAATGTATTTTATGACCCTAAACCCCGAGACCAAGTCAAGAATTGAATTGGTCAATAAGGAATAAGTAAGGGGAGATAAGGGTCAAAAATCCAATAAAATTCACATTCTTTTATTCATCAATAAGTCTTATTTAGGACTTATTTTATTCTTAATTATTTATTCCTCAAATAAAGAAACTTTGTACTTGAAAGTTGTATATAAAATTACAAATAAAAATACTAAAATTGAATTTACACGAAATAATACACATTATACTTTCGTACTCAAAATAAAATTTCAAAATCCAAACTTCCCAGACCCATATCTTCTCTATCTGAACTCAAAATGTATGAAAATCACCTTTAATTGTAGATAACTTTAATAAGCTATTTAATGAAGGCGGTTTCAGTCAATTGGAGTTAGGGTGTGAAAGTTAGGTTTTGGACCCCTATTGTACAATATACCTGAATAAATATTCATTTTATTTCTTCTTTATAATTTTTAAAATTTTATATTTGTATACTTTTGTAAAAATATTTATTATATATGTACATATTTATAATACAATAAAGCCATAAAGAAAATAGAAAAATAAAATAGTCAATATAAATACATAGATGCAATGCCTATACTTATACCTATATATTATATACCTTTATTTGTTTATGTGTACAAAATACATCAAAAAATATAACAAATATATTTATGTATATAAACATAAGTTATAAATATATAAATTAAGAAAATAAATAATAAAATAAAAAAATGCTCAAAACATGGGCAAATATACTTATAAATGAAACATTAAAAAGTGACTTGTGATAAATTATCCATAAAAAATAAATAAAAATTATATTAAAATACTACAGAAAATAATAAACAACTTTTAGATTGTAATTTTTTAAACTAATTAATTTGCAATTTTATTTTTAGCATATAGACCAATTTCATTCCTCATACTATCCTTCGTTTCGCGTGAAAACTCTAGATCAAGACCCCTCGTAGCTTCTCCTGTACATATAGCCTTCTTCCCTCATTTTTGTTTTTTGTTCCTTTTCTCCCCACGCTCAGCCCCTTGGATCCCTCCAATCTCTTCAACAAGGTGTCAGCTTGCTTTAAAGTAGATTCGCAGTGAGGAGGCGTGGCGGAGGGCTGGTTCCACCATCTCTAAAGAAAGGTGATAGCTTGCTCTAGAGCGGATTCATAGCGAGGAGGCGTGGTGGAGGGCTAGTTCCACCATCTCTGAGGAGACCTCATCATTGAGGTTCTGACTCACGGTCTCAACCCGTTTGAGGCATCTCTTTTGCTTTCCTAGGTAATTTTCATATCACATTTAGTCTTAGCATTTTAATTTGATGCATTATTGTTTTTTTAGGTTAGATTAGGTTAATTAAGTTCGCCAAAGCTCTGGAGCTCCAAGCACCCTTTGTCTTACTATAACCCACCTATTCTGACCGCCAATCGCCACCTCTTTATTAACCTGTCATTTCTCGTCATCCCACGTACATCCAGCTCACCAGATCCTCACTAGATCGAGATCTGGGTATTCCACAACAACCACTCGTCGGAACACCTCTGTCCCCTTCCTATATGCATCCATT
Source organism: Ottelia alismoides (assembly GCA_037367405.1). Taxonomy (NCBI): domain Eukaryota; kingdom Viridiplantae; phylum Streptophyta; class Magnoliopsida; order Alismatales; family Hydrocharitaceae; genus Ottelia; species Ottelia alismoides. Next base: position 120,248 of record JAZKJV010005240.1, read on the forward strand.
CCTCCCACTGACTTGTCGAGGATCTTTGACCTTGATTGTATTTTCATTCGTGGAAGACTCGCGTTGAAAGGAGCCCATCTGGGCTCAGATCGACTTGATCTCAAGGTCTCCAGGTCGTGCATCTTCTCCGAGCTTCCAGGCCACCTCCGGTGGGTATAGGACCTGTTGGTGACCATCTAAGGCTGTGGACTCCTTCTGGGCATCTATTGAGCATCTTGGCAGCACGAGAGACCCACTGCACAAGGAGAATTATCGGATTGAAGCGGCTCCATCTCGTGTTCTTCCCAGTTCATCGAGGCGCCCTCACCACGGTCGGATCTTAAGCCTCCTTTTCTTATCTGAGCCGTTTGACTACTGCTCTCCTAGACCATTGTATCTATCTAGTGATCAAACCACAACCGTCCATCACTGAAGGGCATCGCGCATCCTCAGCATGCCACGTGGATAAGTAAAGTAACCTCAACCGTTGGATTGTACGCTTAGTGGGGTATTTTGTACCTTTACCCCTGCTATTTTTGTAATTTTCTATTTGGTTCTTAAACATTCATCGATTATTATAATAGTTTTGTTATATTTGTAAGAAGGCCCTTGAACGTTAGTCATTTTACTATTTAGTTCAGTCCACATCACCTCACGTGCGGTCCCACGTGAGGTGGTAATTTTGCATTAAAATCCCTACGACTTTTGTAATATTGATTTAACCTAGTATCTTTGAATATTAGTTGAATTTTTTGGGCATTTTGCAGAAATATCCCTGAATTTTTTTATTTGCATTTATGCCCTTGCTAGTTCATTACTTTTTGTGTTAGTTTTCTATTTATTAAAATTACATCCGTTCTTGGTAAAATATGCAAGAATAGGATTAAGTGCCCGCTAGCATCTATTTTCATGCCATATTTTTAGATTTGCAATTTAGGCATTTTTCATATTTTATAATAAGAAAAAATAGCACGCCATGCCTGCTTGCTTTAAAAATTATCATAATTATAAAACCTTTTTGAAAAAAAATATATATCTTGTTTATCTTATTAGTTTACAACACCAGAACCTAAAATCCCTAAAAATAGAAAAATAAAATTACAAAAATTAAAAAGTTCCAAAGTACTTTATGAAAATAAGAAAAATCGCCAAAAATCCCAAAAATATTTATTTTTGTCTCAAAATTTTATTTATAGTATTAGTTATATATTAAAAATGATTTAAAGAAATTTGGTCACATTTTGCTATTTTTTATCTTCAAATTAATTTGACTTATTTATTTAATCCATGTTTTGGGATATTTTTGACTTTAAAAATAACAAGAATTAGCAAAATACTTAAAAATCACATAATAATAAATAATTATATAAATCCCCAAAACATATTATTTCCTATATTTTTATAGTAGTATTTATCTATATTACCTTATATTGTATATATAGTCTTATATATTCTTATATTATATATTTAAAAGAAAAGGAAATTAAAATTTAGAAAATTATAAAAAGAAAATAAAAAATATAAAATTAAAAACAAAAAAAATTAAAATCCATAAAAATATAAAATAAGAAAACTAAAAAAAACAAATAGACAAGAAGAAGAACACAAATTTTGTGCATTTTTGCCCAATCTACCGTTTGCTCTCTATGTTCGACACTCTACACATACTTACATCTATACATACATTTGTCGAGTTATAATAAATTTTAACTCTACATCTTATTTTGCATTTATTGACTTATATTATGGGTTAAATATTAAATTAGTCCGAGGTTCTCTTTGGTCGCTTCGACGACTGTGTTCCCGGCTTGTGTGGAGAACAAGACGATATGATTTCCGACTTTTCAAAACCTGTCATTTAAACCTGCGTATTGAACTTCTATTTTGGATGATCACCAACAAATGGACAAGATAAATGACCAACCCTTGTTGGTATTCACGTGTGAGTTGGTGAATCTAGGGTTAATGCTTGCTTGATTGAACCTTGGATGACTATTATTCCCAATCCTCCTGTAACCCTAGATGATCTACCACCCCTCCCATTTCCACCCTTTCATCTCTGTAAATCCACCCCCTATAACCCTAACTAATCACCAGTTCCCCATCCTTAATTCCACATCCAAATACTTAGGCTACTCTTCAGCCTAAGTATAGGAACCTTGTACTGTCACTAATGATTCACCACATGTCTCTCCATCCACATTGCACATCCAATACTTTGGCTACTCTCAGCCTAATTATAGGGGGACCTGAATCATTCATTCACCCCTCTTACTCTTCTTATACTTAGGTCATTTTGACCAAAGCATAGGGGTAGCATCTGAGTCAGTTCTGCTATACCACCTTGTATTAACCTGAGCTATGGCTTCATATCACATTTATTGTATGAGGACATAACAAAAGTCAAGTATAAGGGGGTATACCGTATTTATTGTATATATACTTTAGCCATAGCTCATATGTTGAAATTTTTGAAACTTTTTTGGGCTAGGGTAAACGTATTTGTGAAATGATTTTCGTAAAAGTGTTTGTAAAATGCTTTGAAAACTTTCTAACTGTTTGGCACTATTCTGAAAATTATTTGACAATGGTTTGAAAAAAGGGATTTTACTTGTTTGAAAATCATTTGAAAAAATGTTTTGAAAATCTATATATTATGTGACATGGATTGGAAAATATTTTAAAAAATCTTTTCAAAATTGAGGGAATAACTGTTTTGTTTTGTAAATTCTTTTAACCTTATTCAAAAATTCCATAAAAATCTGAAAAATTAAAAACTTTTCTTGGGAAGCAATTCTGACTACTAAGCTTAAAAATGATTAGATACTTTTCAGTGATGAAACTATGGTCTCCCTTAGTAAAGTGGGTGCTTAAAAGACAACGCATATGGCATCATCTTGAGGTAACACATGTAGTGATTTAATGGTCCTTACTTACACCCATATTGGATGGAAGTAAATGCAACTATACATATGAGTTTGGTCCAGTCATTATTTCTCTAAAGATTAAAAAATCCCATAAAAAATTATAAAATTCAAAAATCACAAAAATTTACTAACTTTGGAGTTGGTGTATTCCGGACACATCCACTATTACTCAGAGCTTAAGGATTTAAGGACACTTGATTTTTGAGATCTTATGAGTTGTTAACCAGACTTAGTCATTAGGGTTTTGAAACTTAATAATCCACACTTCCGTAGTTCGAAAGATTTGATCGCTATATTGAACTCTTCATCTATACCTTCTAAAGAATTTGGTCATCACATTACTTCCACAACTGCATGATTGATGAGATGCATTGAGTTATCACTTGAGTGACTGGGACTGGAGATTTGAGTTTAGACCCGATTTAATGATGCTCGAGGATGGGATAAAGTAAATGAAGGCTTCAAGAAACCTGGGCATTAGCAAAATCCTAGCCAGTAAGTGAACAAGTTGACATGCTATCGCTTGATATTTACCTATGTGCTAGGGTATGATGAAACATAATAAACTTGTTGATTAGTGTGCGCTAACTCTTAGTAAAAGAAGTGGAACTAGCCAAAAAGAAAAGAAAGAAATGTTGAAAGAAAAGCTCTCTCAATTCAAAGTCAAATATAAAAGAGCTTACAATAATGGAAAGCGCTCCCAACCATTTCAAAGTCTCCACTTGGACCGAAGCTACTAGGGCCAAGGAGTCGGGCTAACACCCAACAAGGGCTCTGCATCATATAGTGATACAAGTATGGGTGTTGAAGGCTTCTTATATACTCAAAAGAGACATACCCCGGTGTATTTCCAGGAAAACAAGTGCAGATAACTCCAAACTCTCTTGACGAACAAGCTGGTCAACAACCAAAAATATACATGTGTTGAGTAATAAAGAATTCGAGAGGATCCTTGTTCCAATGTGAGGGAGAGAAGAAAATACACAATCATGTACTCTCCATTATCTGGACTATCATCTACACTTTCGAGTATGACAAACTGATGAGATGGTGGAATGAACATAAGAAAGTACTTATTCCCTAGTATTGAGGATTAGGTCTAGAGGAGAGTCTCCTGGACTGAAACTTTGGGTGACATCTCGACTCAACTCTCATGATTCTAGTACACTAAATGCCATGTCCTTATATTATATGTACAAACAGAGAGTCTGCTAGTTAGAGAAGTCAGATTCCTTTTGACTAAAGCATGATTGAAACCAAATTTTTAGGATCACTCAAATTAAGGGTCTTTGATGATGTGAGCCTTGAAAATTCACATGCACTATCAGGAATTAATCGGACTCCTTCATTCTTTAGATGCATGAGGATGCACGTAGTTTATGTATAGCTGGATGATGAGTCTCTGATTCATCATTTCTATACTCCCTTATTATCCTCGAAGGACAAGAACTTCATTGTAAATCTTCATTAATTCTGCATCTTTATCAATAAATCCTTCACCTATAATTAACCATAATTTCTGTATGGACTCCTCTCCAAGTTATGATAGATTCATTGAAGTAGATAAATATGACCAGTCAGACATCTCTTCATCAGAGTAATTATCCCCCGAGGAACAGTCTGATGCCCATGTGAGTGTTAAGAAGAATTAAAAATACAAAAAATCTCAAACCATTTAAAAGCAGTCTTTTTATCTATTAAAAATATTTGCCAAAGATATTTCTTTACATTTTTGATCTCATTTGACTTTTTGATCAACATGAAATTTGTAGATCTCATCGAGATCTACAATTTTTATTTTTTGACTTTTTGCTAATTTTGTATACTACTATTTCTTTTGTATTTTCCTTTATTTTCTTATTTTTTCGAATAATTTGGTTGGTCCACGTTGCACCCTCTTGGATGCCCACATGACCCCTTCTCCGTACATCATCCGACCTCCACCAGGGTCGTCTGATCTTCCATCCCCCCTCCATCCTGGCCATCCATCAGCTCTTCCATCTCAGCCATCTGATCAACAACCTTCGCTCATCTGAACTGACCCATTCTGCTCTCATCTCCACCGATAGATGAACCCTCATCTAATGACTCCAAGCCTTCGATGCCACCTTCCCTCCTACCTGTAGTATGAGCCCATCATCTAATCATGACCATTCCCTCGCATCGTTTACCTAGCCCTAGGATCAAGTCAAACGATCTAATCTCTGATCATCGTCATCCTCCAGCTCACCCTCCCCCGTGTTCCTCTCCTAGCCACACCCTTGCCCCCTTCCTTTTTTGGTTGCCATCCTCTGCCACCTCGTCATGACCTAAACCCACATCTCCATAGTTGTTACACCCTGAATCCTGTGTAACCATCACTGCCCACAATCCTCTCCTAATCTCCAATGCCAGCCATCCCAATTACCCCCTCACCTTCCATAATTGGCCAGCACTCCACCTATAAATCCTCACCCTCCGCCTCCACTCCGCTTCGTCCATCACTATATGGAGTCCCATCCTAGTCCTCTTGCCTTACCCCATTATAGGGGGAGGTGAAATTACGGTCGATCATGGAGGTGACCTCCAGATGCGACCCATAGAAGTCCTGCCATGCTACGGCTGCTCTCTGTTGTTCTTGAGCACCATGCTCTGGCCAAGCACATCGTGAGACAATCCCGAGCACCTCCGATGCTTCGCCCAGGCCACTTCCTCTGCCTATGTTATCTTCTCTGGTCAGGTACATCCCATTCTGTTTTTTCTTTGATTTCTTCTTTTTACATAGACCCACATACACCACCCCCCATCTGATTCACGCGCACTCCACCTTCACTACACATCCCCTATCCTCACTGATCTCCATGTTCACCGCCTTCCTACCTCTGCTACATCAATTACCTCCAGGCCATCTCCTCCGCCTCCGACGGAGGAGATCTCGCTACATGCACCATATGCTCCACGCTATGCCTTCCATTTCACCTCATCATGCATACCTCAGCTATCGTAATACCTGCAAGTCACATACAACGTCAATGGTCGGAGCCTAGACTTATGCTCCATTCTAGGACATCTATGTTGATGAGGGAGTGCCGCCTCATCACTCTAGTCTCCTCTACAGTGCCCTCCACCGCTCAGGATTTGCCAGCCTTCCAACATGTTGTTCCGATCATCTGCACGTGAGCTTGATGGAGGCGGAGTTCCACGGGGCTTATCGGAGCCCCACCTTTATCGCCACACTCAAGGAGGATGTAGTATGATCCAAAGGCTATAGGTACCATTCGATAAATTTGATAAGATGGCATGCATCTCATGGCAGCCTCGATTCCACACTAGGAGGTTCAGTGGAAACATAGCTAAGAAGAAGCATCTAGGCATGCTACACGTGCCCCAAACCTGCAGCCGACCGAGCCACCGACCAAGCATAGCCTGTGCGTGTGCCGTGCATGTGCAGGGTGGGTTATTTGCATCCAGTCTCTCCGAGCATCCAGATTTTGCAAAAAGGTCCAGCTCAGGCACGCATGTCTCATATGCCGTGATTGGGCAAATTGCATAAATACTCCATCAGCTTGTATGAATTCCATCCATGCCCCTACAAAGGATCTATGTATAATATTTATTTTTATATTTTGCATATATTTATTGTATTTATGCCCTTGGACTCTATTGATCATAACTTGAGCACACAATCTCTATTTTAGTTGATTTCAATTTCATTTCAATGCTCGTTTCATTATCTACATTATGGCATTATTTATTTTACTTTTTACACTTAATTAGATATGCTAAATTTCGAGGCATATTGTGTCTATTGCTCTTTGATTCATAATGACATTGACTCATTTTAATGAATCAAATGCCTTACAAATTAACTTAACTTTTACTGCTCATTTGTTTGATGATTTTTGAGTGCATAACTGTAGACAAATGTTTGCTTAGCATAACATAATTTTGTTGAACATGCATCTCATTTTAATTGCAAAAAAATAAATAAAAAGACCTGCAACAATTCAATGCCAGTTGTCTGCATTATCACATTCTATATTTATGCATTGTGATGTGTGCATTGTATCTGCGTATGAAGACCTAAATCTATGATAATAATCACTCGAATTAGATCAATAATTTTCGATAAATAGACGAGGAGGATCGTGTCCTTGTGTTCAACCTTAGTACACTTACCAAGTTAAATTTTCTACATATTCAAAAGTGTGGTTTTGCTAGATCATTTTCACCACCTATGCTACGACAAGATATGACTATTAACGTAGTGAAAATGAGGTTCATCAGTGACCGCTCATAAAGACCAATTGGTAAATTCATTAATCAACCCGCAATAAATAATCAATAAATGAAATAAAGTGGATCAAAATTTATTATAAACCCTACAAAGAAATGTGTATAATGGACAAGTAAGTATAGGGTGTCGAACATAGGGAACAATCATGTGTAGCATTATTATTTATTGTTAAATAGTGTTTACTTATATATATTTATCTGCATAATATTTACTTAATCTTATTGTGGGTTTTTTTGAATTTTAAGTTTTCTTATATTTATTATTTATATTTTTTTGTTTTTTAATTTTAAAATTTCATTTTCTTTTAATATTTTTCTATTTTTTATTTCCTTTTATATTCAACATATATAATAAGTATAAATAACACTATATGTAATAATAATGATAATAAGAGTACTATATATAATATAATATATGTAATAAATATATATATATAAATATCAAAATTCAAATAAGAACAATCCTTTTTATTTTGTCTCATGAGATCGAACACCTTCTTCTCGAGTGAGATGCACCAAAGAAGATGGTGACCCACGAGTCGTTGAAGCGGCAACACAACGTCAATGCGACGACGAAGGGGACCTTCTCTCTATGAGAAGAGTGGACAACTACTCAAGGAGAGGGAGAATGGTTGGCGTGAGAATGAGAGAGAGAGAGAATGTCAAAGTTTTCATCCGAAGAGCAAGGAGTGCCTCTTCTTATAAATGGTTTTGGGAGTCCATGGATCTCAATCCATGGACAACATAAAATCATGGATGAGATTGATTTGTGTTGATTTCAATGGCCATGATTTTTTTGTAAAAACACAACAATAATTAATTTAATTTGATTTTATATATTGATAAATCAATATAATTAATTTCAAAATTAAATCATTTAATCTTGGAGATAATGGAGGAAGAGATAGCCTCATTGCTAAAAAATGGAGGGACGACCACCAAGTCCCTTTAGGACAATGTGGTCGTCGACCCTCTTGACTTGGAGTGAGTCAATCTCATTAAATTCATGAGATTACCTTATCTCATGTAATTTCCAAGATTATCTAACAAAAATAATTCATAGTTATCTTGTGAAGATTGCAATCATGCCATTAGAATTATGTATCACATTCACACCCCAAAATAAAATGGAATTATATTTTCAGTTATCATCCAATGTGAATCCAATTCACATCAATAATTAATCAACAAATATAATTCACAATTAGTCTCTCTCTAATATATTATAGATCATATGAAAAATTAGATAGTGTTATCCACATTATTCATATCTATAGTAATTAAATCACATTTAATTATGTTGGATTATGATTCTCATGTATTCAAATAATATGAATCAAATTCACATTATTAAGTCACATTTAATTATCTATTTCTCAATGCTTAGATATAATTCAATAATGGAATAATTCTTAAACTCTTTCAAGAATAATGCTCTTTCTTCGTAGGTACTTGGAGATAATGACAGGGCAATTGTACGTTCTACATATAGTGACTGGGATATTGGGATCACATCTCAAATCTAGACCTCATGGAACGTTAAAGATATTTGATTTAATCAAGGCCATAGATCTAATCTTCTCATTGCATATGAATCTCATTCAAATCAATGTCCAACACTTGGACCAAGATGAGATTACTTCTCTACTAAGACGAGTCCCACTAAAATCCAGACATGTTTCATCATTCCCTCGGAATGGAAGCGTCATGGTTATACAATCGTTTATGATCACATCACCCTCAGGTATTCCTAATACTTGTACATCCTGCATAGTGGAAGATCTATGATAAACCCAAAGATATAGATCAGTTTTACACTATCATCTTTAGAGTTTCATGATCAAGTTTCTCATTCTGATCATTTGGAGTAGGTATCGATCATATGCTTTCCAAAAGCATATATCATGCCTTCAAATTCTAGCCATACTTCTAAAGCACGATGGCCATGCATGGAATTTGATATGTCCCAATACCTCATGAGTGAGCTCATGTCTTCTAGTTCACAAGTGAATATGTATGATCTCTTTTAAAAGATCGTATTACTTATATGCCTTCATATGCACACCAGCTCGCCAGTGTATAGACCTTGGTTAGGTCATCAACCTATTGATCTGCCAAATGTATATACTTAGACATATAGTAACACATTTGTCACCGGTCAGAAGATGTGTGAATATATCGTGAAAGTTTATGACATAGAACTTGCGTTATCTAGATCTCGTTAAGTCAACTCTTTGACCTAACTAATCTGACACCTCCGAATCCTATTCCAGTGCAGAGGACATGCATCAAGAGGTCGGTCAGATATCAGCCTAATGAGAAAGGATTGCCATCTCCTACTCAGGATGGCAGTCATCTCTTAACAATTATTTGACGGTGCTTGATGAGTCCTCAATCTAACTCCTTAGATATTCATCCAAGCACCAACCTCTATTATTCAATTATTGAATCAATAGTTGTATGATTATTAAGATGGTTGTTGTACATAATCCTAATTGTACAGTAGGACCTTATAGTATATTCATTCATTTAATTTCAGAAAGGGAGAGAAAGAATCAATAGCTTTTATTGATAAATCAAATTTTACAATAACATTTATTGTAAGAATGGTTCACCTCAGTCTCACATGGCTAACAATCTCCCACAAGCCCTCAAAACCATTTAGGTACAACCTTAAACCCATACTCATTACAAGTTGGTCGAAAACCTTCTGTGTCAGAGGTTTGGTAAGAGGATCGGAAACGTTGTCGGCAGAGGACACCTTGGTGATGATGATGTCACCACGCTTTTGAATCTTCCGAATGATGTGGTATTTCCTTTCCACGTGCTTTCTCTTTTGATGCCATATGGCTTCCTTTTCCTGGGCAATGGCTCATGTGTTATCATAGAGTAATGAGATGGAAGTATCAGAGGAAACTAAACCAAGTTCCAGGATGAACTTACACAACCACACCACCTCCTTTGCATCATCCGGTGCGGCAATGTATTCGACTTCTATTGTTGAATCCGTTATAGTGTCTTGCTTCTTGCTTCTCCAGCTCACAACACCACCGTTCAACAGGAACACAAACCTTGAAGTCGACTTTCGATCATCTATATCCGACTGGAAGTCTGAAACTATGTATCCCAAGACTTGCATATCACCATCTCCATAGACCAAGACAAAATCTTGCGTCCGTCTTAGACACATGAAAATGTTTTTCATTGCATTCCAGTGATGTTCTCCATAGCAGGACTAATAACGACTTACCACTCCCACTACATGGCAGATATCTGTCCTAGTACACATCATGGCATACATTAAACTTCCTACAGTTGATGCATAGTGGCATCCAGCTATGGCTTTCTTTTCCTCAACAATTTGAGGAGCCATCCCTTTAGACAGGTGGATATCATATCTTAAGGGGAGGAAATCTTTCTTGGAACTATCTATACAGAAATGTTCAAGAATTTTCTTAATGTACCCATATTGTGATAATCCGAATATCCTCTTTTATTGGTTTCTGAACAACATCAGACCTAAGATGTAAGAGGCTTCTCCAAGATCTTTCATCTCAAAGGTATGGAATGACTAAATCTTAACACTGGTCATCATCCATGTATCATTCCCAATGATAAGGATGTCATCCACGTAAAGCACGATGAAAGCAATGGAGCTCCCACTAAGCTTCTTGTACACACAAGGTTCATCGGGATTCTGCACAAAATCATAACTCTTTATGGTTTCATCAAATCTGATGTTCCAACTACGAGAAGTTTGTTTGAACCCGTAGATGGATTTCTTCAGCTTGCATATTTTATCTTCCTCGATTATGAAACCCTGGGGCTGCTCCATATAGATATCCTCCTTGAGGTATCCATTGAGAAAAGCTGTCTTGACGTCCATCTGCCAGATGTTGTAGTCAAAAGATGCAACTATAGCTAGCAGTGTCCAGATGGACTTAAGCATAGCCACAAGAGAGAACGTGTCATCGTAGTCGATGCCTTCTCTCTCTGTGTAGCCTTTGGCTACGAGCTGTGGCTTGAAAGTTTATACTTTCCCATCATTGTCCCCTTTTCTCTTGAAGATCCATTTACACCCAATGTGTTTTACCCCTTCAAATGGATCCTCTAGGGTCCACACATCATTCTTATGCATGAAGTCAATCTTTGAATTCATTGCTAGCATCCATCTATCCATGTCATGATCCGTGAATGCTTCATCAAATGAAGTAGGACCATTGTAAGTTTCTCTTGACACATGGAATCCATACTTTCAGATGGTGCAACCACCCGCGGACTCCTTCGAAGAGGTATGGGTGTTTCATCTTTATTTATCTCTTCAAATTTTGGTTCAAGAAGCTCAAAATCCTCAGTGGATTCTATGAGTTCCTCTACTTCAATTCTGTCTTGACCTTTAAGGAAATTATCCTCCAGAAATCTTACCTCTCTAGATATGAAAACCTTATGTGTCTTAGGGTCGTAAAGCTGGTATCCAATACCATCCTTAATGTACCCAATGAAGTAGAACTCTCCAGTGCGAGATTGTAGCTTACTTGCATCCATGTTTTTCACATGGACCAAGCAAACCCAAACCCTTAAGTGATTAACACTTGGTTTGGTTCCATACCAGAGCTCTTGAGGAGTCTTAGGTATAGTCTTTCTAAGAATCTTGTTCAGGAGATATATTGCAGTCTCTACTGCATATCCCAAGAAACTAAGTGGTAAATGTGCTTTGTTCATCATTGAACAGACCAAATCTATGATGGTACTATTGTGTCTTTGAACAACACCATTAAGTTGGGGGTTCCAAGGGAAGTAATATTGGAGACAATTCTACTCTCTTTAAGGTATTCCTTGACTTAATCTGAGAGGTACTCTCCAACTCGGTTAGATAGAATCATTTTAATCTTCCTATCGGTTTGGTTCTCAACCAAAGCCTAGGACTCTTTGAACTTTTCAAAGGTTTCATATTTATGATTTAGTAGGAATATAAATCCGTATCGTCAATGATCATCAATAAACGTCAAATAATATCGATATCCATTTCAGGCCGCGGTACTAACATCAGGTACAAAAAGACATTTTTTAAGTACTAGGACTCTTCCCCCAGATAACGATAGTTGACAGGTCCTGACAGCAACTGCTGCAACACTTGCATCAGATCCTATTTGGATGACTATCTTCCCTTCATTGAGACTCTTAGTTTCCTAAAATAGATGAAACTAATTGCATACATGAACAGAAGCACCAGAATCTATAACACAACTTCCTTCTCGTCGAACGAAAAAACTAGTTTCAATGATGAAAGTAGATTTCATACCTGCTGGGGCTTTACCTTTGTCGACAGACTTTGGGTAATCCGGACAATTACGCTTCCATTACCCCAATTTCTTGCAGTGATGATAGACATTATTTTTCTTTGATGCTATCATAGTGGATTCATTGAAACATGAGCCAACTCCTTTACTCTTCTTCTTTCTGTTCTAGATCGGGCCCTTCCGAGGACCATGCTTCCAATCGCCCTTTCCTTTGACTTGTGTAACCATTACACTGCCAGATGGGCCATCCTTCTTCATTACATCTTCTACAGACTTTACTGCATCCAATAGCCCAACATTATTATAATCAACTTTGCTCATGTGGTACGTGACTAGAAAGTTGTTGAAAGACTTAGGAAGCGACAACAGAATGATGTCAACATGCATATCTGCATCCACGTCAGCTCCTAGGGTTTCCAGCTCAGACAGGTATCCAAACATTTTGAGTACATGTTCTTTGACAGGGGTGCCTCCTGCATCTTGCAGTGAATAAGTTCTTTCATTATATTATAACGCTTTGTGTGGTTTAAATCACCGAACATTTCTTTTAGATTCACCATAATACCATGGCAAGTGTCCATTTCCACATATTGCTTCTGAAGCACATTGGACAATGAACACAGAATGTAACATCTTGCTAGATTATGATCTTCATCATATTTTTCATTAAAATTATTTTTTTCGGAGTCTTCAAGTATGTCTACTTGTCCATTGAAATCACATATTAGATATGCTCATCAGATAGGACAAGATCCAAATTTCAGATCTAATCCAAATAATTTGGTTCGATCAACTGATTGACCTCCAAGAGCCTGCTAAGTGGGTTCAAGGACTTCAATTTCTGAAATTAAGAATGCACTATATTAGAATATATAAATAATAATATATTCAATTGTATTTCTTTGATTAAGGAATTTTTAATCAAATTAGTCTTGCTTTTTCAACTTTGAAAGTTCATTCCCTTAATCACTTTCAAAGCAAGAGATATACTTACCACTATATCTTTAGCAAGAACTAGGATCTCCTCTTTATCTTTGTCACATCCCAATAATATGAAAATCTGTAACTCAGATAAAAAGAAGTGGGAATGCATTCTGCTTTGCAAGTCCAACTTGCATTTCCCAATTCGGCCTTAAACACCCGGGCCAACCAGCCCTAAGGTGATGTTGACCCGTCGTTAATTGAACCAACCGTCAACATGCTTAAAACTCGCTTTGTGCAATCCAATATCGCTCCAATAATATGAGGACCCGATATTGGGGTCACTACACATAAGACCTTACTCTTTCATGAAGCAAAGAGCCTGATCCAGATGCGATTGTATGCATGAGCTGTCACTTTGTACAGGCGTCTCCTACATACAATCCCCAGTGAAGGAACCCTTTGCCTTGACAGGAGATCATGGATGTCACTTATGTGATCCTCCTCCTCCTTATATTCATTCAATTATCATGAAATACATTCATATAATTAATTCTTCAAAGGGAAATACACATATATTCATAATAGAGTGTTTTAATTTGGATATAGTTCATTTAATCACAACAGATCAATTATCAATCCAATTCAATCAACCAGCAAACTTGATTGTTACTTGAAAGGATGGCATTATCTCAAAATACTTACTTTTTCAAATTTTAATAATTAGAAAAATACATCATGATATCTCAAGAATTATCCCTTCCCTACCCGTTGTCATGGTCAGTACCGACTGGAGTGGAATAGACCGCTCATGGAGCAACCTGCTACCCCAACGCTCCCTGACTAGATACCATATCTGTCTCGGATAAGGATAATGCCAAATTGATAACTTTTTACTTGAGATGATAATCGGCTTTTAAACCAAAGTTAGACCATATAGTAATAACACAAATCATTTTGATTATAAGGAAATTTGCTAAACAAATTCCCAATCCTATTCAAGCAACTTGGGTTGTTTGAAAGTAGATCTTGTAACAATTTTGTGATCTAGATCATATCTAATTAATTATTTGTTAAGGCAATGTAATTTAAGGAAATAATTATCATCAAATATTTTCTAAATATTTATCCATAATTATTCTAGGAAAATAACCGTTAATTTCACTAATTTTTTAAATGACAATCACAAGGTTCTTGATTAGGAATGTAATTTCCAGCAGTGACCCTCACTCACTAAAATTATCATATCTCAATCAATTTAAATCCAAATCTTGCAAAATACATTTTCAAAGTTTGATAATTTGATTTATAAAAGAAGACTCAAGAGGCCTATAATAATATAAAGAAAGACAAATGAGCCGACTTGATATTGGCATTGTCATCGCAAAGAAAAGATTCCAGATTTTTATTTTTTCATATTTTTGGGACAGATATAATCAAGTATTTAATTAGTTTCCAATTTTATATTACATATCTGTTGAAATCGCATTTACATGCATTTCAAAACAGTAACTAACTCTTTAGTTACGTCAAGATTCGCCATCCCCAAAACAGTGGATATATGTTCATTAAAAAGATCATATCTAGAGCAATCGGAATCCAAATCATGGAAAAACAAATCACACAGTTTACTTATTTAATGAGAAACATTATGCAAGTGATAATTTCATGTTTAAATATTTTAAATAGAGATGAAAATAATCACAAAATAGGGCTGCGAGAATGAAATGTGATAAAATTTTCACAAACCCTAATGAGCCCAAGTCTTCCTAAGTTTATGGATCGTATCCAAAACCTCCGACCTAAGGCTCTGATACCAATTGTAAGATATGGAAGAATCTTTAAGTGCATCACGGAAGTGTGAGGATCGCATCATATACGATCGAGAGCGACTAGTCGTACTAGTTTCTCGGTGCATCGGAATTTAAAAAATTTCCATTGATGAAACCACATGATCCAAGAACACTTCTTGGATCGTTTTATCTAAACATGTTATAGATAAAGGAATACCTCTTGTAGCATGGTTGTGATCGAACCTCTAAGAGAAGAGACCTCCTGTCTCAAGTCCGATCCGTCGTAGGAGATGCTTGCGAGCGCGGAGACGAATCACGTGCTTCTCGCAATCCAATTCGATGATCCAAGCATTGGATCTCCTGATCTCATCTCACGAGATCGAATGCCTTCTTCAAGAGTGGGATGCACCAAAGAAGACGGAGACCCAAGAGTCGTCGAAGCGACATCACAACGGTGATGCGACGACAAAGGGGACCTTCTCTGTATGAGAAGAGTGGATGGTCACTCAAGGAGAGGGAGAAGGGATGGCATGAAAATGAGAGAGAGAGAGAGATGTTGTCAAAGTTTTTATCCGAAGAGGAAGGTGTGCCTCTTCTTATATAGGGTTTTGGTAGTCCATGGATCTCAATCCATGGACAACACCGAATCAATGGATGAGATTGACTTATGTTGATTTCAATGGCCATGATTTTGTTGTAAAAACACAACAACAATTATTTAATTTAAATTAATATATATTGAAAAATCAATATAATTAATTTCGAAATTAAATCATTTAATCTTCAAGATAATGGAGAAATAGATTGCCTCATCCCTAAAAAAGGGGGGGACGACCACCAAGTCCCTTTTGGGCAATGTGGTCGTCCACCCTCTTGACTTGGAATGAGTCAATCTCATTCCAGTTCATGAGAGTACATTATCTCATGTAATTTCCAAGATTATCTCACAAAAATAATTCATAATTATCTTGTAAAGATTGCAATCATGGCATTAGAGTTATGTGAATCACATTCACACACAAAAAATGTAATTATATTTTCAATTAATCATCCAATGTGAATCCAATTCACATCAATAATTACTCAACAAATAAAAATCACAATTAGTCTCTCTCTAATATATTATAAATTACATTTATAATATATATGAATAATTGGATAGTTCTATCCACATTATTCATATCTACAACAATAAAATCACATTTTATTATATTGGATCATTATTCTCATGCATTCAAATAACATGAATCAAATTCACATTATTAAATCACATTTAATTATCTTTTTCTCAATGCTTAGATATAATTCAACAATGGAATTATTCTTGAACTCTTTCAAGAATATGGCACTTTCTCCATAGATACTTGGTGATATGGACAGGTCGATTGTACGTTCCACATATAGTGACTTGGATATTGAGATCACATCTCAAATCCAGATCTCATGGACCTCTCATAGATGCTTGATTTAATTAAGGCCACAAATCTGATCTTCTAATTGCATATGAATCTCATTTAGATCAATGTCCAACACATGAACCAAGATCAAATTACTTCTCTACTAAGATGAGTCACTAAAATCCAGACCTGTTTCTTCACTCCCTCGGAATGGAAGCATCATGGTTATATAATCATTTATGATCACATCACCCTCAGGTATCCTAATAACTGTACATCCTGCATACTGGAAGACCTATGATAAATCTGAAGATATAGATCAATTTTACATTGTCGTCTTTAGGGTTTCATCATCAAGTTTTCATTCTTGGTTATTGGGAATTGGTATCGATCATATACTTTCCAAAAGCATATATCTTACCGTTAAATTCTTATCATGCTTATAAAGCACGACGACCATGCATGGAATTTGATCGATCCCAAGACCTCATGAGTGAGATCATGTCTTCAGCTTCACAAGTGAACATGTATGATCACTTTAAGAGATCGTATTACTCATATGCCTTCATATGCACACCATCTCACTGGTGTATAGACCTTGGTTAGGTCATCAACCTATTGGTCTGCCAAATGTACATACTTAGACATATAGTAACATATCTTTCTCCGGTCAGAGGATGTATGCCTATATCGTGATAGTTTACGACATAGGACTTTGATCATCTCGATCTCGTTAATCTGACACCTGCGAATTTTTATTCCCATGCTGATGGCCTGCATCAATAGGTCGGTCAGATATCAACCTAATGAGAAAGGATTGCCATCTCCTAGTCGGGCTGAAGATCATCTCTTAAGAAGATAAAGTGGAGGAGCATATCTAAGCGTCACATTTTGACCATGGCCACTACCCATGCCATCACTCATCATGCATTCTCTAAGAAAGGAAACACCGCTACACCATTCAGTATATGCACTATCTTTGACTACATATGTGATCACACTCTCCTAGAAGGCAGTGGTTCAATTAGCATAATACCCTTCTCCATTGTACAGTCTCTTCACTTAGGGACTCTTGAGAAAATCAGGATGATTGTTCAGTTTGCTGATGGACCTATAAAGAGGCCGAATGGTATTATAGAGAATGTTATCTTTTGGATTCAGGGCATGATATATACCGTAGATTTTGTCGTATTGCCCATGGAGACCTCCATTGGGGAGCACTCATCCTAGGATGACCCTTTCTCGCCTCCACGAAAGTCGTCATTGATTACGAATCAAGAGTAATTCGCTTCCATTCTGTTGATGGGAGCAATGTGGTCATCACGGCACCTACAACTGATCATAGACCTACATCTGAATGACTACATCTATCTTAGCTTACCCCGAGGACTATGACCTTGATGAGACCATCAGAGATTTTTGTTGTATGTTGGATTCTATTGAAACCTGAGAATTCCTCTACAAAGAAGAATACTCGGAAAGCATAGACCTTGGAGTTCCCTCTTATGGAATTTGATGATGCGTTGACGACTATCAAGGATTTATACTGATGAGGCTGAATTTGATTTGATAGCTTTATAAAGGAATTCAGGCCCTTTGATGATGATTATGATTTGATTGAGACCTTAGAGGACGAATAGGACCATACTACTTACACTTATGAGTTCATTCCCTTTTGTTTTGACCTAGCTGAGACTCGCCATGATGGACTTGACTTGACTACTTCCATTGATGAGTTTGAGCCTTTTCACTTTGATATTTGCGAGACACCCAAGGCCCAACCTAGCCACACTTCTTCCACTGACCCGTCTGTGCCTTCCCACCCTAGGACCACTGAGGATACCTTCCAAGTTGAGCCTTATCGATTTGTGTCATCTGAGGACCCGATGTTGACCTGCACTTTGTCAGATCTATCCCTCAGCGGTCTCGCAAGAAAGTTCGCTTTCTATCTTCTTGACCTCTATACATCCATCTCTATTGTATAGTCACTTTCGTTTATCTTTTTTCCATCCACCGTATCGCTCATCCACCCCATTTTCATGTGTGCCTTGCTTAGAACGTACTTTATCCTAAGTATAGAGGGGTGGACGAGCTGAGTATTCATTCTTCATTCTGTTTCATCACTCTTGTTTTTGCCTATACTTAGGGCTCTTTTACCCTACACCTAGGGGAGTGATGTGCACATTTTCTCTGTCCTCTTCTTCTATATGTATCTATCTTTTCTTCTTTTTTTTCTTTTCGTTTTTTTATTTTCTTTTTCTACCAAATAGGAGTCGCCCCTTTTTATCAGTCTTCTATACTTAGGACATAGTTTGTCCCAAGTATAGGGGGGTATGCACCCTGAGTCCTTTCATTCTTTGATCCTCTCCACTTTCCCCTTTTCTTACCTATACTTAGGGATATTTTACTTTATGTATAGGGTGAGGCAGTCTGAGTATGATCTGTGCATTCCCACCATTGAGCCTCCCAACTTTGTATACAGTCTGCTATACTTAGGATTATTTGATCCTAAGTATGGGGGGAAGGTCGACTTCTCATTCATTTCTTCATCATAAATTAGGCTTTCCGATACTCAGTACAACTTATGTCTTCTCTTTTCTCTCTGATCTATGAAAACATAGCTTAAGCTAAGTATAGGGGGTCGTATATACTACGTATATAATTTAGCCATAACTCATACTTTCATATTTTTAAATATGGCTTAAACACTGCACAAATACTACAAAATTTATTAAAATCACTTAAAAAAAGATGCATATTATTCCTCTAATTCTTTTTGTATTTACTAATTAGTATGTCAGGTAAATTTGTTTTTGCAAAATGTTTGAGAAATAGTTTGGAAATCTTTTGGAAAATCTTTTAAAAACTATTTATAAAATGTTTTGTTAAATATTTTCAACCTTTGTAATAATATTTTGTTTGTAGAAACTTATTTTCTTTGTCTCAAATAAAATGTTTGAAAAATTGATTTGCAAATGGTTTGGAAAATGGTTGCAAAAATATTTTGAAAAATCTATATATACTGTTTGAAAAACCTTTGCAAAATGATTTTCAAATATCTGTAAATGTTTGTTAAAAGTGTTTGTAAAAATTATTTTGGACTATAGTTTTCAAAATTGTTTGTACGATGATCTTCAAATAAGTTTGAGGAATATATACATTATACTACAATTCTTTATTAATTGTATATGCATATCTATAAAAAGGATCACTTATCCCCTGTAAATTCTTAAAACCCAACTCTTGTGAAGATAAGATGCATCCTCGTAAAAATATTTGTACCTATTTTTATCCAAAAAACTTTTCTTTTCCAAATCACAAAAACATTTACAAAAAAAATACCAAAACATTTGTAAAATCTTTTTGAAAAATACCAAAAAAAATGCATTTGCATTATCTTTTCAAAAATCCATAAAAAGTTCAAAAGTTTGAAAATTTTCATCACAAAACTATTTTCATTGCATTGTACATAGCATTTGCATATCATTCACATTTTTCGGATAGGGTTTGGTAATGGAACTAGTCTAAGTAAAATTCGAAGATTGAAGCTTGGTTGGATCTTAAATCTACCTAATCACAGGAACCTTATAGGAACTGAAAATGAGGTACTTCAGGTGTAGTTGACTTAATTCTTTGAGAATCACGAGACTTGGTTCAATGGATTCTTGACTGCCTAAATAGAGTATTTCGGAGCACACACACATCTCTTGTCGATAATGACCTAACTAGGACACCCACACCTTTCACTTGGCTTAAATCAGTTAGAGTGATGAGTGGATTGGATTTGTCGCTATGAGATGCACACAAGTGGAAACATTTGTCCTCATCTAGGGAGGGAAGTGCACCCCAATCCATCCAGTAGCAGAGACGACTAAGGACATGAGAGTGTGGGTTACAATAATGCTTCAAAAGAGGGATAGTCTACTGGCTCAAGAGGAAAAACTCTTTATGTAAATGTTGTTGTATATAGTATTTCAAAAAAAATAAAAAGCAAAAGCTCCAAAAAAGTGGGCAAGCTTGATTGAAAATAAAATGCATGCCGGAGTGTACATATTTGTATAGTAAATAAGCAAGCTTGAGCTTCAAAGTCGTATCATGTGATCCTGCAACTGGATGACTTGACTAAGCTGATCTTGCATCCTAGGATAGGTAGCTACATTGGCTACCATCCATTCTTCTCTTCACCCCCTCCTCTTGAGTTGGTTTCCACTTGAACTTAGAAGGGAATAGCTCGTTCCTCGAGGAAAAAGTTGCTGGATTGGGGAATCATTTGTTTGTCATGCGGGAGAAGTCAGTCTCTTTGTCATTTCAGTTGGGAAGAGCCACTATCACATACAATGTAAACGTGAGATTCATAGTCATAAGGGTTCGCGAAAGAGTTGAAATATTCTGTCCTGGCTATTGAGGAGACTTGAGTAGAGTTTTGGGATTCTCGAAGGCTGTTGTATTTCAAATGTGATTCCCACTAAGGTTCTGCTCGCACTAAAATTACATAGGTCCGAATTAAGTTCCAAACTTTGATTTTGTAAAGACAAGTTTGAGAAATACATTTAATCCACTTTCTTTTTCTTTTTCTTTTCTTTGTTTTTCATTTTCTGCACTTATTGCATAAGTGTTTTCTAGAGATTAACAAAGGTAAGTATAGGGGGTGATGAATCTCCATATCATCACCTTTATTCTATCATTTTGGCCTTAGAAACCCTAGCAAATGCATGTAAATGGCCTTAAATTATGCAAATCATCATTCATTCTTTGATGTATAAATATTGTATAAAATATTATTTTTAATGCCAAAATTATAGAATAAAGAAAAGAAAAGAAAAAGAACAAAATGCCAAAGGTATTTTATGACCCTAAACCCTAAGACCTAGGCATCTTGATGAGTAGGTCGACAAGGAAAAAAGTAGGGGGAGATAAGGGCCAATAATACAATAAAAACCACAATTATTAATTCATTATTTATTCATTTTTTAAAAGCTATTTTATTTTCTTCTTTTCAAAACCTCAAATAAAGAATCTTTTAAAATGAAAGTTGTAGATAATAATATATAGAAAAATACAAATTTATTTCGTACAAAAATAATACACAATGTAAAAGTTATACTCTAAATAAAAAAGCTAAAATCCCAATTTTAAAGACCCATATCTCTAAAATAGAAATTCAAAATATATCAAAATCAACTTTAATTTTATATAACTTTTAATAAGCTATTTTATTAAGTGGTTTCATATTTTTCTTGAGTTATGATTTGAAAGTTAGGTTTTAGATCTGTATTGTATAATATACCCGATTAAAATAATCATTTTATTTATTCTTTATTATTTTTATACTATTATATTTTATAATTATTAGATATTATTTACAATAATTTTAAATATTAAAACTAAAATAAAAAGTAAAGAAAATATTAAAATAAATTAAAATACAAAATTACATTGTTGAAAATACAATGCACACACCTATATAATATACACATATATTTATTTAAGTGTATATATTACATCAGAAAAATATAATAAAAATATTTTCATGTATATAAAAAATAAGTTATAATTATATAAAATTAGAAAATAAAATAATAATATCAAATTTACAATAATAAAAATAAAAGACACAAAACATAGATAAATATACCTGTAAATAAATCCCTAAATAGGTAACATGTAATTAAATACCTCTAAAAAAACAAATAAAAATCATAATAAAAAACCTTCTAAAATAATAAACATTTTTTATTTATAACTTTAATTTAATAAAATCATTTATTATTTATTAACAAATTTACAAATAATTTAAACCAGCCTTTTTCTGATTGGTCCACGTGGACCAACCAGGGGGAGTCAAGAGTTGACTCCGGTCAACTCTTCTCCCCTGGTCTGATCTTTGTCAGAACATTGCTTTTACCCATGTTCTACCTTTTTCCCTGATCGATGCAGTCATCTATTCAGGTTTATTACTTCACAAACTTTCTTCCTCGATCCTAGCCCTATCACGCGAGCGTGATTTTTTGGGACGAGGACCTTTGATTTGCCCGTTGTCCCTAGTTCTTCGATCCACCGCTGCCATCCTTTACAGAACCTCCCTCAATCTTCCTCTCCCATTTCGAACCTACTTTATCCTTGTTTGTCTCCATTCTTGCACTCCGGATCGACGCTTGTGATAGGGGTGTCTCCAGCCAGTTGGGGCAACGCCAAGCGAGGATAGAGGTTGCTTCCACCCATCTCTGGCGACATCACCGTCATGAGGTGTATCTCGTGGTTATCTCTGCTTGAGATCCTTTTTTTTATCAATTTTTACTTCCTAGGTTTATCTTCTACGTTTCTTTTATGTTTTTATTACGCATTTTCGCTCAATCTCACCTTTCATATTTCACTAGGGCTAGTCTCCGATGAACCCCACCCACCGTCCTCCGCCAGTTTTCCTACCACGCCACCGCCATTACTCTCTTCCCCTTAAGATTCTCCATCACCTTTCACCTTCCTATCAACTCGATCCCCTCAGGATCGAGATCCAGGTACTCCAACTCCGCCGCCTCGCCGGAACACCGTCACCTGAGTCACCCACACGCCCACCTAAACTAATAAAGCCCTTAGAACCTCCCTTTTTTGCTGTTAATCTCTCCTGTAGGTTCTGATGGCCAAAGGACCCCTTGGGGGGTCGATTTTGCAGAGGAACGAGGTTCCTGGAGCATCTCACATTTCCCAACCCCAAGAGCTCGTCAGAGATCTTCTTGGGTTTGCTCGTGCCCATCAGCTGGTGCGCATGACTCCTAAGGAATGTTTGCACTTCAGATGAGCCTCTGAGTTGATCAAAGGAGGGATCTACAAGCGATCGAAGCTCAGATCTGGCGAGTTCTTCCCTATTCTTTAGGGGAGTTCTCAGCCGTACGATCGAAGAGGCGTACCAGATCGTCCAAATACCATCAAATCTCCAGATCCGTAGCCATCCGATCTGAGTTGAAGGTCTAATCATGGCCTTAGGATGCGAAACGTCATCAACGCACCACGGGTCGACACGTATATATGTGAACTAGATCTAGTCGTCTGCCTCCATGCAAGAGTAGATATTTTACACCCTACGCCCATTCCAGTTTTTTGTATTTATCAATTAGTCTTAAACTTTCATCCGTTGTTAATTTTGTTTTGTAAATTTTGCAGAAAACCTCCCGTACTTTTGTTATTTGCAAATTGGTACATGCCAGCTCACCTAACGTGCGCACGCACGTGAGGTGGGCATTTGGCAAGAGTGCCCCCATATCTTTCTGTATTTATATTTGGCCCAAGAAAATTTTATTCACGTTATATATTATTGGAAAATTTGTATCGAGGACCTTGCCTTTTATTTTATTTACATTTATACCCCCGACTAGGCCTTGCATTTTTGTTGGTTTGTTGTATTTATTTACAATAGTTATCGTGCTCAGAAAAATCTCAAAAAATAGGATTAGATGCCTGATGAGTTGTAGATCCATGCCATAATTTTGCATTTCAATTTTAGGCATTTCTCCAATTTTTATAAAAATAAAAAAATAACACATTTATTCTTCATCTATAATAAAAAATACCAAAAAATATATAATATTTTTGAAAAATTATAAAAAATATATATTTATTTATTTTGCAATTCTAGGACTTGAAAAACCTAAAAATAGAAAAAGAAAACTATTAAAAAATAAAAATTCCTAAAAACCCTTATAAAAATATATAAAATTCCAAAAATACTATTTTCTATTTTATAATTTTCTTATATTATTATTAAACTAAAAATTGATTTGATGAATTTTTGACCTAGTTTGATATTTTTAACCTTCAATTCAATTCATATATTTATTTACTCCTTAGGGTATTTCTGACTTTAAAAATATATAAGAATAAGCAAAATCACTAAAAATCACAAAAAAACAGTAAAAATTTAATTAAAACCCAAAAATATTTAATTTTGTAATTTTTGGTTATTTTTCTTATCTTTATATCTCTTTATCTATTATTGTATATATATTCGTATATATCATATATTAGATATTTAAAAGAAAAAGGAAATATAAAAAATATAAAAATATAAAATGGAAACATAAAAAAATATAAAATTAAAAAGAAAATATAAAAATATAATGCAAAAAAAATTAAAAAAAATATAGACAAAGAACACACAATAAGTTTTTTGCATTCATTTGCCCGATCTATCTAGTTTGCTCACTGTGTTCGACACTCTACACTAGATTCACATCTTTTGTAGAGTTAAGGTAAAAAATTTAACTCCACATATTTATTTGCATTGCTTTATGTATTTGTAGGTTAATTATTGATTGATTGAGGTTTTCTGAGCGATCACTACACCGACTGGGGTTTCATCTTGTGAAACCATACAATCCTCGACAGATCTCAGTTATCAGTACCTGATCGAAGAAGGGAATATATGTCTCCACGAGGATGGGTTACCAGAAGAGCATACGTCGTGATAGTTCATTTGTTTTGTCTGGGGAGAGCTGAATAAATTCACACACATGGTTCTATCACTTCAAGGTAGCAAGAGTATGCGACTGAGAGGATGGCTCTGACTTGGCTGAGAATTGGACTGGATGATAGGAGTACGAAACCTAAGGTCTGTTGTGTCAAACTTCCTGACTTGCATGTGATTCCGAACACACATTAATCCAAAGGCCATCTTTGAGCTCCAAACTTTGATTTTGCTAAGATAAGTTTAAAAGTCGATAATTATTCCAAGTTTTTTATTTTTATTTTCTGCACTTATTGCATAAGAGTTTGCTAGGGACTAGCAAAGGAAAGTATAGGGGGTGATGAATCCCCATTTCATCACCTTTATTCTATCATTTTGACCTTAAAAACCCTAGCTAATGCATGTAAATAGCATTATTTTGTACAAATAAACATTTATCATTTATTCCATTTATTTTATATAAAATATATTTTTAATGCCAAAATTATAGAATAAAGAAAATAAAAGAAAAAAGAATAAAATGCCAAAGGTATTTTATGACCATAAACTTCGAGACCTAGGCATCTTGATGACTTGAGCGGCAAGGAATAAAGTAGGGGGAGATAAGGGTCAGTAATCTTGTAAAATCCTCATTCTTTTATGCATCAATAATGCATATTTGGGACCTATTTTATTTTCTATTTTCTGTACCTCAAATAAAGAAACTTGGTACATAAAAGAGTTAGATAATAATATATAGAAAAATATATAATTGATTTCAAAGAAAAATAGTATGCAATGTAATTTATACCATAAATAAAAAGTCAAAACCCAAACTTCCCAGACCCATATCTCCTAAATAAAAACTCAAAATGTGTCAAAATCACAATTAATTGTATATTACTTTTAATAAACTATTTAATAATGGTGATTTCACAAAAATCAGAGTTAATCTCCGAAAGTTAGGTTTTGGACCCTCATTGTATAACAAATATGTACAATATACAATTAATATATATACTTTATATTTAAATCATTCTTATATTTTTATTACATATTACGTAAAATTACTAAACAAATAAAGAAATGAAGATAAAAGCAAGAAAAATAAATTAAATAAAGTAAATAAGTATGAAACACAGACTATATGTACCCATATATACTTATTATACATATACTTGTATTTATTCAACCTAATAAATATGTATATAAAAATAAAATAGAAATATATAAATATATATTTAAAATATTTTAAATAAATAAAATACAAAATATTATAGTAACACACTAAAGATACATAAAATAACTATAAATACATAAAATATATTTAATTTTAATACGTAAATAATGGTATCTAAATAATATAACTTATTAATTTTGTAAAAATAAATAAAAAATATATTAAAATAGTACACAGAAAATAAAACACTTTCATGTCTAATGTTTTTTGAAATTCGATCAACGATTTAATTTTAATTTATTTTACATTTTAATCACTATTTTGTCTTTTTCCCACTGACATGGCCCAATCACGTGCCTCCATTGTTTGACTGGTCAACTGTCTGATCTAGGGTCTGAGGCATCTGAAACCTCGATTCTCCCCACCTTCTTCGATTTCCTCTGCCAAATCCACTAATTGAGGGAGCTCAATTTCTTCACGAGGGTTGACCCTCGATCTATGGTCTTTCACGCTAGTAGTTTGCCTCGATCAATGGATCCTCGTACCTCTTGTTATCTTTGATCCAAACTCCCCCTGTATATAACATCTTCACCGTCAAACCTTGAGCCCTTGATCCTTCTTCTACCCTTGAACCCTACTTCTGAGCATTGAGTTGTGCTCCGGTGACAGCATGGGTTGAATCCATTCCTTAGGAATAAGCATGGGTGTAGAATGGAAACGATCCGACCTTCCA
Organism: Ottelia alismoides; assembly: GCA_037367405.1. Lineage (NCBI taxonomy): Eukaryota > Viridiplantae > Streptophyta > Magnoliopsida > Alismatales > Hydrocharitaceae > Ottelia > Ottelia alismoides. Next base: position 147,190 of record JAZKJV010005240.1, read on the forward strand.
TCAAGCCTTGCCGGAGCTCAATCTTCTGGTCGATCCTAGTCGGTAAGCTCTTATATTTTTAATTGTTTTTGTTCTGTAGCGTATCAATAGTGTAGAATCATTCTTTGTTTCATTTGACTTTGCTTAAATCTTCGTGTATTCCAATTTCATCGGACGGCGGAGCCTGAGCTCTGTTGCCTTATTCCGACCGCCTCAGACTTCACACTCCTTTTCACTGACACCTCATCCCTTGTTGTCTTCCGATCATATCACCCACCTCCGGCCATCTCTTTCTTCCACATAATGAGCTCTTGGTCCTCTCTTCTCCACCGCCCACCGGAGGACACCATCCCATAGCATCCTTCACCCATTATCCCTTCTGAAGCACTCCTGAGCTTCAGTTTTTGCCACTTAACAAGATCCTGTAGGAAAGAACCAAAGAAGGAGCCTCTTCAAGGATCATCAAACCTGGAATAAGCCCCAGAGGTTTAGGCGCTCCGCTGGACGACATCATACTTTCTCGTGCCATTTTGAAGTCCCCCACTGATGTAGAAGTACCCTGAGAAGCACTTGAAGCCATCGGGAACCAGAGAGGAGCCGTTCACCTCAAGATTTTGTGAATCAAAGTTAAACAATCCCGTGTTCTTCATGTTTTCTTCATGCACGCCCAACTGCCATCCGATTGAAAGGTGCCACCAGATTACACAATGCCCATCGGATGAAGTGCACCAGAACCGTCTGATTCCATCGAGAGATCTAATCCTCTCCCTCCATTCATGAACCATCATCGCTCGCTCTGAGGGCGCCACTGGATAAGTGGCACTCATCCATCCACCAGTGTGTACTTTGGGTATTTTGCATCAGAACCCCACGTGCCTTTTTGCTTTTATTCATTTGCACTTAAACTTTTGTTCAACGCATTAAAGAGTACGTATTATTTACTCTATGAACCCCAAACTTTCTAGTATTTGCGTGTTAGTCCCCCTCTAGCTCAACCGACAAACCATGGAGATTTTGCAAAGAAACCCTCGCGGGTTTATTTAATTATCATTTTGTCGGATTTTTGGGATATTATGTGTAATATTGTGAATGTAATTTGCACTGTGGCTCTCGTGAGATTTGCTTTTTCTATAAATTCCCTTTCTAGTAACATCTACTAAATTTGTTGGGATAATTGCACCAACACTCTTGTAGATTATTTTGGGGTTTAAAATTGAACTAGGAACTCTATTCCTATAACAAAAGGCCCTTGATTGTCTGTATTTTCTTTTCGTTTTATTTATGCAATTAAAATTAGTTCCATTGCTTTAAAAATTGTAGGAAAATTAATCTAAATACATTTCTACTATATTAATCACATATTTTTTGTGGATTTATATAAGTTAAAAATAAAAAATGTTGCTTTTTGTTCATGTATGAGTTTGAAAAATCCAAAAAATATAAAACCAGTTTGATAAAATCTAAAAAAATTACTTTTGGTGTATTTTTATTTATTCTATCACAAAACAAAAAAATAGTTAAAAAATAAAAGAAAATCACAAAAAATGGAAAAATATAAAAATCTTCTAAAAACTATTAAAAATTCATAAAACTCCAAAAATATATTTCTCTATTTTGAAATTTGTATTGTGAAGTCATTTTGAGTTAAATTACTTTCGTATTTTCTGAGGTGGTTTGTTATTTTTAAACTCAAAATTTCTCTTATTTGTTTAATTTTTCTCTATTTTACTTTTTATTCCTATCAAAAATCCATAAAATTCATAAAAAAATCCTTAAAAATCATAAAAACAATATTAAATTATAAAAACTTTAAAATACATTTTATCTGGATTTTTGGCATATTTTTGCCTATTTTTTTGTCTTGTTTGTATCTCTCTCTCTATATGTGTGTGTATCTACAAGCTTAATGCATATTATCTAATTCGAATTCCATTTTCTTTTTATTCTTATTTTTATTTTATGTTATTTTATTTGCAAAAATTAAAATTATAAAAAATTTCAAATTCAAAGATTAAATAAAAATTCAAAGTTCAAAACCCATAAAAAATCCTTTGTTGGCTAAGTATTTGAAAAGGTAAATTCCTTGTGTTTATTTTTTATCTCATTTACTCTAAACCCTTGTTTCTTGTGTTCGACCCCCACATATTTGTAACTATACATCTTTAGTAGGGTATGATAAATTTTGATTCACACTTACTTGCCTTGCTTGATTTATTTATTGTGTGGTTTAATTGTTGATTGACCGCGGGTTTTGTTAGAGGTCGCCTTAGCGACAAATTTTGTAAGGATACCATTTTAAACCCTTGCAAAATCTATGTCATCAAGGTTAGGAATGTCAAAAGCCTCTTTTGAGAAATTTTTTTATCAAATTTACAGGCTCAAGGTGCCCTGATTCCACTCTGAGCTCTAGGGCCCCATACTTGGGCTTTGGATCCATCTTGAGCGTCTTAGCAGATGTGGAACGTCCCCATGCATCGATTGGGCATCTTAGCAGCGTCAAAAGCCACATGGGAAAGGAGATCTTGCTGGAGGAAGCTCGCACATGTGGAGCTTCTTCCCTGTTCTTCAAGCCATCTCCTCTACTATCGGATTAGGAGCCTCGTCCAGATTGCATAGCTATCATATGATCTTTCACACCATCAATCATCAGATCCCTCGTAGGATCTAATCTCCATTGCTGATCGACGAACTAGTATTGGGTGATCTGGACCATCCATGTGTCTAAGTGACGTGCCTCATCCATCCATCCTCGCCTTGAGGGATATTTTGCTCAACTACCCTCTAGTTTTTTGAATTTTCTTTTCAATACAAAAAAATTCATTTGTAGTTCATTATGTTTTGTAATATTTGCATAAACACCATGCACTTATTTTATTTTCCTTTAAGCCCATCCATCGTCACCTCATATGCTTGTGCACGTGAGGTGACTAGACATTTTGTGATGACGCCCTTACGGGTTAGTGTTATTATTTAGTACAAGAATTTTGTATTTAATGTTATAACTTTGGGAAAATATGCAATCAAGCTATGTAACCTTTTGGTTATTACAAAAATACCCTCGAAAACACGTTTTGTATTAAATCTTCATGGCTTTTCGAATGTGTACCCCTAGACTTACGTAGGGTGTTCTGAAATCAAGAAATACTTTCTGTAATTACATTTAGGTCCCTACTAGTGCATTTAATTTCATTTATTGTGTTTGCCTTATTAAAAATAGCATTTTACATCTAAAAATCTTAGGAAAATTATTTTAAGTGCATGGGACTATATTAAATTGCATATTTTTTTGTGAGGACATTAAAATCATTTTCCTGTTTTTAATATTATCAAAATAATACATTTTTCTCCGCTTTTCATTAAAAATATAAAAAATATAAAATCATTTTTGAATATTCCAAAAAAATTGATTATCTTATTATTGTATTTTGCAACTTGAGACCAAAAATCATTAAAAATTACAAAGGAAAAACACTAAAATTTGAAAAATCCAAAAATCCTTATAAAAATCATTAAAAATTATTTTAAAACTTAAAATATTAGCTTATAATTTTTATTACTGTCTAAACTATATATTATATATTAAATATACTTTTAGAAATTTTTGAGATATTTATCTATTTTTATTCCAAAACACTCCAATATAGTATTTTAATTCAATGTTTTAACATATGTACTCAATTAAAAATACAAAAACTTAACAAAAAATTGTCAAAAATCCACAAAATAGAGGAAAAGATAGAAAGACAAAATATTTTATTTTATCATTTTTTACTATTTATAGCTATATTAGTAAATATAAAACCCTATATATTGTTTATATATATTACTATTATATATCACTTATAATTATTAATAATATATCTAAATCCCTATATATATAAACCCTTAAAATTAAAAAGAATTGTACTTAAGGGTATTTTACTGATTTTGTACTTATATTATTTATTTATATCATACATAGTAATTATATTATATATTACATATATCCACTTATTACATATTAAAAAGAAAAGGAACTAAAAATCAGAAAATTCGAAAACAACAACAACAACAAAGTCTTTTCCCACAATTAAGTAGGGTCGGCTACATGGATTCTTCGCCTCCATTCAGATCTATCTTGAGTCAATCCCAGGCTTATATCCATAAAACTAAGATCCCTTCGTATGGTCTCTTTCCAACACTTATTGGGCCGTCCTCACCCTCTCTTAGTCGGCTCAACATCCCAACACTCGCATCTCTTAACTGGTGCATCAACTAATCTTCTTTGCAAATGTCCAAACCATCTTAAGCGATTTTCTCGCATCTTATCCTCGACCGGAGCTACACAAACTTTCTTTCTGATTACATCATTCCGAATTCGATCTTTACGTGTGTGTCCACACATCCACCTTAACATTTTCAGTTCTGCTACATTCATTCTTTGCACATGTTTATGGTCCACAGGGCAACATTCGGATCCATAAAGCATAGCAGGTCTCACAGCTGCTTTGTAAAACCTTCCTTTAATTTTTAAAGGAATTTTCTTATCACAGAGAACAACAGAGGCTCCTCTCCACTTTAGCCATCCGATACTTATTCTATTATTGACATCTCCATCAATTTCCCCATCATGTTGCAGAATAGATCCCAGATATCTAAAGGAATCTCTCTTCTGAATGTTATCGTCACCAATCTTCACCTCGTTTCCTTCACCATTGCTTCCATCAGAGGTGCACTCCATATATTCCGTCTTAGCCCTACTTATACGAAATCTTTTAGTCTCCAAGTCATATCTCTAGACCTCAAGCTTCTCATTTACTCCATCTCTAGTCTCGTCAATTAACACAATATCATCAGCAAATAACATACACCAAGGTAACTCATCCTGAATGTGACTTGTCAACTTGTCCATAATCAAAGTAAAAAGAAATGGACTCAAAGCAGAACCTTGATGTAAACCAATGTTGATGTCAAAATATCCAGTCTTCAAAGATAGGGTCCTTACAAAAGATAAAGCCCTATCATACATGTCCTTTATGAGGTTAATGTATAGGACAGGTACTTGTCTCTTCTCCAACACTCTCCACAATATCTCTCGTGGGACAGATTCATAAGCCTTCTCCAGATCAATAAAGATCATGTGGAGTTTCTTCTTTTTAGCTCTATAAATCTCCATTGTTCTCCTCAGCAAATGGATGGCTTCAATCGTTGAGCGACCTGGCATGAATCCGAATTGGTTTTCTTTTACGTTGGAAACTTGCCTCAACCTTCTTTCGATCACACGTTCCCAAATTTTCATAGTGTGACTCATCATCTTGATACCTCTATAATTTGAACAATTTTGAATGTCTCCTTTATTCTTATAAAGAGGCACCACAATACTCCTATTCCAATCTTCAAGCATTTTCTGGCTTCGCCAAATAACATTGAATAGATTCGTAAGCCAAGTCAAACCATGCTCACCTAAAACTCTCCATACGTTTACAGGGATGTCATCGGGTCCTACACCTTTCCCGGGTCTCATAACATTCAAAGCCTCCTCTACTTCCTTCCTTTGTATCCGTCTATAGCTTGCACGATTCAAGTAACTTTCACTACAAGCTAGATCACCCAAAGTGATCTCTCTATTTTCTTCCCCAATGAAAAGTTTATGGAAGTACTGCTCCCACCTAGTCTTTATATCCTTCTGAGTAACAAGCACATGACCTTCCTCGTCCTTAATACATCTTACTTAAGAAAGGTCTTTGGTCTTTCTTTCCCTTGCTTTGGCCAACCTGAATATATCCTTCTGTTCCTCCTTAGAGTCAAGATTTTTATACAAAACTTCATAAGCTTTTGACTTAGCTTTGCTTACGGCCTTCTTAGCTTCCTTCTTTGCTATTTTGTAGTTGTGACAGTTTCCTCTATTTTATCCTTAGACATAGCTTTAAAGCAAGCTCTTTTTATTTTTAGCTTCCCTTGCACCCCTTCACTCCACCACCAAGCCTCCATTTGACCTGGAGCTCCTCCCTTTGACTAGCCTAGCATCTCTTTGGCTACCTTTCGGATACAAGATGCTACTGCCTCCCGCATCTCGTTTGCACTACCGCGACAATCCCAAGATAAGTCTTCTAAAACCTTCTCCCTGAAGCTCTCTTGCTTTAGTGGAAGATTCCACCATCTAGTTCTAGTTATCTTAGAAACCTTACTTTTCTTTACCAGCCCTTTCATTTGTACATCCAAGACTAACAAACGATGTTGGGTTGTCAAACTCTCTCCTGGGATTACTTTGCAGTCTTTACAACACAACCGATCTCTTCTCCTCAACGCAAAGTAATCTATCTGTGTTCTAGTTGGCCCACTCTTATAAGTAATTAAATGTTCCTCCCTCTTCTTGAAGAGAGTGTTTGCTCCCTATGAAGAGAAAATTAGAAATAATTAAATGGCCCGATCTCTTTTTGAAGAGAAAATTAGAAAAAGAAATTTAAAAATTAAAAATTAAAATATTATAAAAAACACTAAATTAAAACGCATAAAATAAAAAAAAAGTCAAGAGAAGGAAATTTTGGATTTATTTCATAATCTATCATGTTTTCTCCCTATGTTCGATAGTCTACATACTTACACATATACACATCTTTTGTAGAGTTATACTAAATTTTAAATCCACACATATGTCACATTGCTTGATCATTATATGTGGGTTAATTGTTGTCTAATTCACATTTCGTAAGCGATCGCCAACGACTGTGTTCTCACCTTGTGAGAATACATTTGACTCTCTCGAAAGCATGTCAACAAATGGCACCTTTGTCGGGGAGCAACGCTGCATAGACTGCTTGTCTTCCTTCTTGTTTATTTCATTTTAATTATTTATTACTTTATTTTCATTTTTCTCTATAGAACTGTCTAACCATCTCTTTGTTTGACCTTGTTGCGAGGGACCGCAAATCAAGGGTGGTACTCTTAGGAGTCCTGTGCATCCACATGACGTGGAATCAGCTTTTCAGCACAAGCCGATAGGATAGAGAAGCAGGAGAGGACCGAGAGCTATTTTTAGGACATTATTATTATCTATTTTTTTATTTTGTAATTTAAGTGAGAGACAAGCATTTTGAATTTGTAATAATTTAATCTCTTAGGACACTTCGACACCCAAGGTCTATTACCCAAGTGATTGTTCATTTGAGGCCTCATCGGATTTTTCACAGATTTTCTTTTTTTTTTCTTTTATTTTCATTTTCGTGTTTTGAGTTTTCTCCTTTCTTTTTAATTATTTTGTGAGATTGAGCCATGTCTTAGCACTTTCTTGCTCGATAGTCTAAGAACCACAATCATAATTATTAAATGAACCATATATTGTACACTTGGACTTGGAAAAATTATTTTCTGATTACTTAGAGTTGGAACATAGCGCCAAGAGATGCTTTATACATCGCAAGCAAGATCCGCTATGGTGGACATCGAAGAGTCTCCGAAACCAGACAATTAGGTTCCATCTTTGAGTATTTAGCATATGGTTCTTCATGATTAATAGAAATTCATGTACTACAGCAATTTCCTCGTCTTTGCATTTGCATATAGAATATGATTCAGTTCTGTTTAGCATCCTATATGAAGAGAGATTTGAAGCAAGGTGAGCATCTCTGACTAAGCATGCATCATTGATTTTTTGCTTGCATTGCTTTTCTGATCTTTCCCTCTGATTTTGGCCACTTAGGATTCTAAAGGAATTGGAACCTCGCTAGGCATCATGCATGAAAAATAACCAAAAAAGTGATAACCAAAATAAAATCACAACTGCTAATTTCGTTTGACTTTAAAATCAAACGTAATTTGATTCATTGTATTGGGAAGAACAACTCCCTCATTGTACATAGGTTGCAATCAGACTGAGCGAGGCATGCACACTTAGGACTAGAGCCTCCATCCTTGGATGTGTGCCCTAAGTGCTTGGGTTGGCTCTTGGGCCCTAATACTTGATGCAAGAACTTGCCTCAACCATAAACGAAGTATCTTGTGTTCAAGTTGGTGTACTTATCCAACATGAGCACTACTACACTTGTGAGTTTGTATAATTGCTTGAAATTCACCTAACTCTAAAATTGAAAAGATAATTGACCTATCTCTTACGGTTCTAACTATATCAAGTTGGTGAATTGGAATTTGCTTTGTGTTTAATTACTAACTATGGATTTGAGTGCAATTATTTTCATTTTGTGTTATTAGTCTTTGAGTATTTTTCTTCTTTTCTTCTTTTCTTCTTTTATTCTTTTCTTATTTTCATTTCTTGAGTCCTTCATCTACTTTGTAATCATGGGTTATCCTTACGTTCAACAGATCCTACGACTTCTTTTCACCCATATCACCGTTGAATCTACATCCCTGGTCCAATCCAATATGACTCTCTTCTTGAGCCACAGCTTTGCCTTGTTTGATTTGACTTCAACCCTCATGTGGTTGGAGTCTTATTTGGAATTATGTTCCGTGTGTCTCACCCACCCTCTTTGTTCCCTCCCATTTCGCCTTCTCTTACTCCTAGGCATGATGTTCTGAATGATGAGGCCCACATTGAGGATCTTGTTGATATTATTGAGCCGGGCAGAGTTGAGGCTAGAGTGAGTATGCTTCCTTCGATGGATTTTGGATCTAATTTGTGTGATGTTATTATTAAGGTTTCTTCAGTTGCATGCCTGGTTTACGATGTGATCTCTGAGGCAATACAGATTGAGGATGATGATAGTGATGTTGTGTGTTTCCGTTTCCATATTCTGACCCTTGAGTTGGTTCTGCATGTCATGTTTCATGAGATTGTTGTATCCACCTTTGTCGGTGGCTCAGGAGATGGAGTCGGAACCCGCATTGTGTCTCCCATACTATCAACCGATTCTCCATGATTTCTCGATCTCAGAGACCACATAGCGTATTTTGATAAATATCCTAAGCCATTCTAGTGGATGTTGTTTGGTGAGGATCAACATTTTCACATGCCCTATTATATTAGCCCCTTATAGAGACCTTACATCCTCCCGATTGATGTGTGATCATTTTTTCGAGGATGAGAGTTTAGATGCCAGAATGACATCACTTTCTAGTGATCAACTTGCATTACGCCCAAGGGTTTCTGCAGGTGGTTGTAACATTCTAGGTACTCGGTCTCACCCTCTGATTGTGCGGCTAGTTTATCGACTGAAGAGACCGAGTCGTTTAATTCCTATGTCTCCTTTGAGTCTGCTCTCCTCGATTACCCTAGTGAGGATAAGCGTTGTTTTGAGGCATTCGATGATTTCTCTGATATTTCGACCACATGCCCATCGGATGCCCAGTTGCTTAGAGAGTCTCCTAGTCTTTACTCTTTGTATATTATTGAGATTGTATTTACGTGGAGGATTCCATGATAGATCCTTCCTTCTCCATTTTTCATTTAATGAGATTCGATCATTAACTCCATTCTTACAAGACGATGATTTCTTCTCAACCACCAGACCCTGGCTTATTTTTCGATTCTCCTCTCCCGATGGCATACACCCAGTTGATTGCATGTATGTGTGTTCTTTTTGATTTCATCACTGTTCTCAGTGTGAGACAAGGGAAAGAGTAAAAAATTCGTATGACAGATGTTGTCTTGAACCTTGATACAACATTGTGCTAATCTTTGTGCCCAGCTGGGGGCATATAACCTAGCACTCGATGAGAGGCACCTAAATATTCTTTACCTCATGTATATATGTGTTTCGTCTTCCATTCCTTCTATCTTCCGTTTGTTCTACACCCCAGATCTAGTGTCCGATATTTGTGTCTATATTTAGGATGTACTTTGTCTTAAGTATAGAGGCTGTTGACCGAGTTATTCTTTCTTCATTCTGTTTCATCAATCTAGTTGTTGCCGATACTTAGGGATCTCTTACCCTATGATGCATACATTCTCGTAATGTATTTTTTAGTTCTATTGGTATATTGGTCCCATCGCTTGTCTCATCTCTTATTGATATTTCTATCTATACTTAGGGATCTATTAGCCTAAGTATAAGGGGAGATTCATCGAGTCGTTGTTTTGTTTATTCCCACCCTCGACCCTCCATGCATGTTGTATATAGTATGCTATACTTAGGATTAATTTATCCTAAGTATAGGGGCTATTATTGACTTCTACTCTTTCATTCTTTTATCATTATATGCTCTTCTATACTCAGTACACGTTATTTCTTCCTTTTTCTCTCTAATCTATAAAGACATGGCTCAAGCTAAGTACAGGGGGTTGTATATACATTGTATATACTTTAGCCATAACTCATACTTTTGTATTTTTAAATAAATAGCTAAAATACTATATAAATATATGATTAATTGACTGTAAATAATAAACCAATATAAATATGTATATAACTCTTCATAATTCTTTGTAAATGTTAATTAATAAATCGGGTAAAAAAATGTTTTGCAAAATAATTTGAAAAATGGTTGGAAAAAATTGAAAAATCTTTTGAAACCATTTGGAAAACTTTTTATAAAATGTTTTCAAACCTTTATAAAATCTTTTATTTGTAAAAATCTCTTTTATTTGCTTGAATAAAATGATTTTAAAATTAGTTTACAAATGGTTTGGAAAATAGTTGTAAAAATATTTTGAAAAATCTATGCATGCTATTTGAAAAATCTTTACAAAATGATTTTTAAATTTTATAAATATTTATAAAAATTATTTGTAAAAAATATTTTTAAAATAAAGTTTTCAAAATGTTTGTTAAAACATTTTCAAACTATTTTGGTAAAAATAAAGATTATTTACAAATCCTATTTATAAAAACCTATAAAAATAATTAAAATCACTTGTACAAATCCTTAATTGTAAAATACACTCAAATTCTTCTAAAGAATGATACAATCCCATGTAAATATCTGCACATAATTCTTTTCTAACTCTTTTGTTTTAAATAAAAACCTAAAAAATCTACAAAATTAAAAGACCATAAAAATTTGCAAAACCTTTTCAAAATCCATAAAAAGATCAAAATTAGAAAATTATTGCATGAAAAGATTTTCTTTTCATTGCATAGCATTTGCATTTTTCGTATTGATAATGACAATTGAACTACTCTAAATAAAATCTGAAGATTTGAAATTGGTTGGACCTTAATCCACTTAATCACAGTAACCTTATAGGAACTGGAATTGAGGCGCTTCAAGTCTACTAGACTTAATTCTTTGAGACCATAAGACTAGGTTCAGTGTCATCTTGACTTCCTAAGTAGAATATTTCGAAACACATACATGACTCTTGTCGACAATGACCTAACTTGCACACTTTCACCTTGCACTTTTCTCAACGCATTGGAAGTGGTAGAGGGCTGGATTTGCTAGCACGAGACACAAGCGAATGAAAAGATATGAATTCACAATTATGTGGCCATTGTGCCCCAACCCTATTCAGTAGCGATGAGGTCTAAGGATAGAATGTCTACGTTGCAATAATGCACGAAAAGAGGGGCAGACTACTAGCTCAAGAGGAATAGTCCTTATGTAAATGTTGTTGTTGTTGGACATGCGAGCCCACGGCTAGCCATTATGAAATAAATGTTATTGCAATTCACTCCTTAATCTGAAATGAAAAGTACATAATTTGCATAATAGGTCCCTTAGTACACTTAGGGTTATGTACCATGGCCATCTTAATGATCACACATCTGTAGAATCAAATATTGAATCATAGAGGCTGGTGCCTGGATGAACATCTAAAGAGTTAGATTGAGGACTCATCAAGCACCATCAAATTGTTGTTAAGAGATGATCTCCAGCCTGAGTAGGAGATGGCAATCCTTTCTCAGTTAGGCTGATATCTGACCGACCTCTTGATGTAGGTCCTCTGCATAGGAATAGAGATTCGGAGGTGTCAGATTAGTTAGGTCAAAGAGTTGACTTAACGCGATCGAGATAACCAAAGTCCTATATTGTATGTTGTCATGATATAGGCACGCATCCTCTGACCGGAGACAGATGTGTTACTATATGTCTGGGTATGTACATTTGGCAGACCAATAGGTTGATGACATAATCAAGGTTTATACACCTGCGCGCTGGTGTGCATGCAAGGGCAAATGAGTAATACGATCTCTCAAAGGGATCATACAGGTTCAACTACTGAACTGGAAGACATGAGCTCGCTAATGAGATATTGGGAAGAATCAAATTTCGTGCATGGTCGTCTCGTTTTGGAAGCTTGACTGAATTTTTAGGTTTGATATATACTTTTGGAAAGTATATGATCAAGACCTAGGTAAGATATATGCTTTTCGAAAGTATATGATCGATACCGACTCCCAATGATTGAATGAGAAACTTAATGATAAAACTCTGAAGTAGAAGTGTAAAATTGATCTTATACTTTGGGTTTATTCCGAGTCTTCCAGTATGCAGAATGTATAGGTATTGGGAATACCTGAGGGTGATGAGATCATAAACGATTGTATAACCATGACGCTTCCATTCCTAGGGAGTGATGAAACAGGTCTGGATTTTAGTGACTCCTCTCAATAGAGAAGTGATCTGATCTTGATCCAAATGATGGACATTGATCTGAATGTGATTCAGATGCAATGAGAAGATTGGATTTACGGTCTTGATTTAATCAAGCATCTATCGAAGGCCCAAGATCTGGATTTGAGATGTGATATCCAAGTCACTATACATGGAACAATACAATCGCCCTATCCTTATCTCCAAGTATTCGCGGAGAAAGCACATTATCCTTGAAAGAATTAAGGATAATTTCATTCTTGATATAAGTATTCGAGCATCGAGAAAATGGATAATTAAATGTGATTTAATTATCATAAATAATATGAATTTGATTCATATTATAAAAAGAGTTATCTTAGATAATTAAATGTGATTTGATTGTCAAAGATGTGAATAATGTGAATGTGATTCATATTATTTGGGCACATGAGAATGGAGATCCAAGATGATTAAATGTGATTTAGTTATGGTGGATATGAATAATGTGGATAGCACTATTTATATTATTCATAATATATTATAAGTGTGATTTATAATGTAGTAGAGAGAGCTAATTATAATTTATATTTGTTGATTAATTATTGATGTATATTGGATACACATTGTGTAATTAATTGAAAATGTAAATTATATTTTGTTTCGGATTGTGAATGTGATTCACAAATTTCCAATCGCAAGATTGCAATATTCTCAAAATTAATTGTGAATTATTTTTGAAGAATAAAACACAACAAAAGTTGTTGGAAATTATGGGAGAAATTCATGGAGATATGCAATCTCATGTGATTATATGAGATTGCCTCCACCATTAGGACATGGGGGACGGCTACACATTCCCACAAGGAATGTGGTAGCCGTCCCCCCTTTCCTTTGGGGAGTAATCTCCATGCTAATTTCTCCTTAATTTCTTGATCTAATTTAGGATTGAATCATATTTGATATGTCAAGTATATTTGATTTAAATTAGATTATTATTTGTTGGTTTTTTACCAACAACAATCTTGACCATTGGGTTGAACATAAATCAATCTCATCCATTGATTTTATATGTCCCATGGATTGAGATCCATGGATCCCAAAACTCTAAAAATAGAGAGGCATACCTTGCCCTTTAGGGTTATTCTTTTGAAGCACATCTCTCTCTCTCTCTCTTCTCTTCCCACATTCCTACTCTCTCTCTCTCCCTCTCATATGGCCGTCCACCATGGATGCCCTAGAGGGAGTCTCCATTGCGGCAGCGTCGTTGTTATGTTGCCCGATCGTCTACTCGTGGATATCCGTCTCCTTCGGTGCGCCTCGCTCGTGAAGAAGACATCGGATCTCATGTATCGAGATCAGGAGATTCGCCGCTTGGATCATCAACATGGATTGCGAGAAGCAAGCGATTCATCCCCGTGCTCGCAAGCGTCTCCTCCGTCAGATCAGACTTGAGACAGGAGGTCTCTTCGTTTAGAGACTCGATCGCAACCACGCTTCAAGAGGTAATCCTATTACTTGTGTGTGGTTTAGATGAAATGATCCGAGATGTGTTCTTGGATCATGTGGTTTCGTTGCATAATTTTTTTAATTTCCGTTGCATAGAACAACTAGTGCGATTAGTCATTCTTCGTTGTATTCGATACGACGCTCATGCTTCCGTGATGCGCTTGAGGATTATACCATATCCTTTCAGTGGTATCAGAGCCTTAGGTCGAAGGTTTTTGATACGATCCATAAAACCTAAGGCGACTTGGGTTCGTTAGGGTTGCGAAAGTTTTATCGCATTTCATTTTCGCATCTCTATTTAGTGATTATTTTCGGACCTGTTTAAATTATTTAAACGCGAAAATAAAACTTGGATTTTGTTCCCCATTAAATAAGGAAACCATAGGATCTGAGTTTACGTAATTTGGATTCCGTTTGCTCGAGATATGGTTGTTTTAATGAACATGTATTCACTGTTGCGGGAACTGCGAATCTTAACATGATTAATGAGTTAATTACTGTTTTGATCCACCTCGAAATGCGTGAAATATAACTTAGGTTCTGTCCTAAATCAAATTAACAATCTTTGAAAATTGATTTGTCTAATTTGGATTTAAATTGATTGAGATATGTTAATTTTAGTAAGTAGGGGTCACTGCTGAAATTACAGTCCTAATCAAGAACCATGTGATTGTCAATTAGTGAAATTAATTGTTAATTTCATGAAATTATTATGGAAAATATTTGAGAAATACTGAATGATGATTATTTCCTTAATTTACTTGGCCTTAACTAATAAATTGATTAGATTTGATCTAGATCATAATTGGAAACACAATCATCAAGCTCCTTGCTTGAATAAGATTGTGAATTTGTCTAGCAAATTTCCTTATAATAAAAAATATTTTGATTATTATTATATGATATAATTTTGGTTGAAGAGCCGATGATCATCTCAAGTACAAAGTGATTGATTCGGCATTATTTTTTTCCCGAGGCGGATATGGTGTCTAGTCAGGGATCACTGGGGTAGCGGGTTGCACCAGATGCGGTCCGTCCCACTCCCGCCGGTACTGGCCATGACAGTGGGTAGGGAACGAATGATGTCTGAGAGATCATGATGTATTTTTCTAATTATTAAAATTCGAATTAATACGTATTTTGAGATAATACCATATATTCAAGTAAAAATCAAGTTTGTTGGTTGAATTGGATTGAAAATTAATTTAATATGATTGAATTAATTATATCCAATTAAAAACATTCTATTATATTAGATGTGTTATTTCCCTTGGGAGAATTAGTTACATGAATATGATTCATGATAATTGATTAAAATTTAAATAAGAGGTGGAGGATCACATAAGTGACATCCATTGTCTCCCGTCAAGGCGAAGGGTTTCCGTCACCAGGTATTACATATAGGAGACGCATGTACGAAGTGACAGCTCCTATATGCATGCACATCTGGATCAGGCTCTTTGCTTCTCGAAAGAGTAGGGTCGTATGCGTAGTGACCCCAGTATCAGATCCTCATATTATTGGGGCGATATTGGATTGCGCATAGCGAGTATTATTCCTGTTGAAGGTTGGTTCAATTAATGACGGGTCAACATCACATTAGGGGTGGTGGGCCTGGGTATTGAAGACCGAATTAGGAGATGCTAGTTGGACTTGCAAGGTGGAATGTGTTCCTGCTTCTTTTTATCCGAGTTGCAGATTCTCATATTATTGGGATGTAACAAGATAAGGAAGGAGATCCCAGATCTTGCTGAGATATGATGGTAAGTATATCTCTTACATTGAAAGTGATTAAGGGAATGAACTTTCACTGTTGACAAGGTAAGATAACTTTGATATAAAAAGTCCTAATCAAAGTAAATTATATATTTATATATGTTTATGCAAATTTCTTATTTCAGATGATCCTTCTTTAATCCCACTCAATGTTATACTCAAAAATAACCAGTAGAATATCATGGATTGGACCTATGATCCAGATATTGTACTTGCAATTGGACACATAATGTATGCCGTTGCAATGTGCAAGTTTCCTCATAATAATGAGGAATGATAATTAAATAGACAATAGGACTAAAACCCTAGGGTTTGCATGTCTCTATAAGCCTTGATCTCATCGAATGTACTTTTGAAGTGACATGTCAATAGTGATCGTAATTATCAAATAATCCTTATAAAATCTAATAAGGTGTTCTGGCATACGTATGTGCTCTCGACATATAATCATGAATGACATGGTTCTCTGCATTATGCAGAATGGTGGCTCTATAAGAGATGATGTATTCAAATTATTTGAGTACCTACCTGAACCTAAGTTTTAGAAGTTTAAATGGATGTAGATACGATGAATGTCATCATTCTACTATATATACTCTAGTCATTCATGAAGATTCATAATATTCATATTGTATGAATTGAATGAAGCATGTATAAATGTTGAAATACTCTTATATTGAAATTTTTGATTTCAACATAAGAGATCCTTTGTCTTGAGCAATGGTTGCTTATAGATAAAGGGAGCGCTATGGAAGCATGGGTTGGACCCAAGTAAGAAGTATAGTCAAAGAGTTGACTGTACTTCTGTGACTTCCATATGACATCCAAAGAGTTGGATGAATGCCAATACTGCAATAAGTTGATGTGTTGATAGTATGACTATCAAATCTATCTAGAATCCTTAGAGAAGGAATCAGATAGTACATCAGAATAATCTACATATAATCATTGAAATTGACTTACTTATTTGATAAGATAAAGTCTAATAATTGTATCTCAATTTTCTAATGACACTCGCAATTGGTTGCATCGGAATTATAATATTAGAAATTTGATCTTAAAGTTTAATGGCCATCCGTGTTGGAAGTGATGCAATTGTTGCAACAATTTCCATTGGATCAATAGACTTCATATTTTTAGTGGGAACTCTTAGTCTTAGAGAATGTCTCTGTGACCTGGATATTAAAATACACTCATAATTTATTTCTAAATGTTGGAAATAAACATGAATTATGGAATAAACCTATCATAGAGAGTTAAGATGGATATATTTCAGATAGTAATCTAACATCTAGGGGACTCCACTAAATTAGAAAATTAATGAATGGTTCATTAAGATTTCTAATACTGAAAATTAAACCTTTAATGATCAATAGGAGGATAAAGATCATTTGACAATGATCTGGCATAATGTTTTGGACATATGTCTGTTGATGAGATCAATGGACAAGTAAGAGATGAAACTTTAGAATGTCTAAAATTTCAAAAATTGCATACTTATGAATATTGTATTAAAAGTAAAATGTCCAATACACCCTTCTTTGGGAAAGGTGTAAGATGTCAAGGTATTCAAGATCTCATACATATTGATGTATGTGAGTCATCTATATCAGAATAAACATTATGGCTATGTGATATCTATTGATGATTATTTGTGATATGAGATTTCTTCTCTTCACTTAGAAACCTTTGAAATGCTCAAAGATTTCACAAGTTTGGTTTAGAACCAAAGATTGAAGGAAGATTAAATGAACTTGACCTAATCTAGGTAGTCAGTACCTATTAGATGAATTCATGGAATACCTCATAGAGATATGAATATTATTTTTATCTCACTCCTCCTTAATAACCTAAACTCAAGAGAGTTGTAGGGAGATACAATTGGATCATGTATGACATGATTTGATCAATAATGATTTTTAGCATAATTACCTCTTAGTTTCCAAGGTATATATGTAGTTGAGACTACAATATATATCCTTAATAAGGTTCCAGGCTAGTAAGCTGGAATTTGACACCTGAGAGTGCCTCTTCATTAGGAAAATAAAGGATGGTATTGGATACCTACTTTATGACCTTGAGATTCTTAAAAGATTTCATATCTGAGATTGTGATTCTTAGATGATGAGACTCTTGAGAATCAATATGAAAATGAAGTAAAGGAACTCATTTAATCTTGAGAAGATAATGAGGCTCCTGAAATCAGAAACTAAAAGAATAATTGAAGATGAAACACTAATACTTCTTCAAATAAGTTTGAGGATGTATTCCATGTGTCAGTTAAGTCTGAAAATGATCGGATTTCATGTGGATCATGACATGGAAAGATGGATGTTGGCAATAAAAGTCTAATGTAGACTTCATATACAAGTGTTGTACATGCACCCTCGACGATCCACCTATATGGGTAAGACCCATTAAGGTGTAAATGGATCTTCAAGAGAAAGAGGGAACCTGATGAGAAGGTAGAGACCTTCAAAGCATGGTTCGTAGCCATGAGCTACACACCGAAGAGAAGACATTGCTTGTGATGAGACTTGCTCTTCATTGACCATGCTTAAACCCATTAGAATAATTCTAACCATAGCTACACAACTTGACTATGACATCTTCATGATGTTAGTCAGGATTGCATTCCTCTATAAATACCTCTCTGAGGACATTCACATGAAGCAACCCCATAGCTTCATGGTTGAGGAAAGCAAGGTGTGCAAGCTGAAGAACTCCATCTATGGACTCAGATAAGCTTCTTATAGATGTAACATAAGATTTAATGAAATTATAAATGTTATGATTTCAAATAGAATCTTGATGTACCATGTGGAGATTAGTGGGAGTGTCATTGTGTTCATCGTGCTAAATGTAGATGATATCCTAATCATTTGGAATGATATAAGGATAATAATAAGTGTTTTATAGATTGGCTATTCCATACGTTGAGATTTGATCTCAAGGATACCCCTTAGATCTTAGTTCTGAAGTTGTTCATCAAAGAAAAGAGGGTATTGGGACCGTCACATTAATGGTATACCTTGGACATTTCCATTTTATGGAAAATTCCAAGAAAGGATTCTTTCCCTCAAGATATGGTACTGACCTATCTAAAGGAATAGCACCTCAAGAGTTGAGTATGTTAATGCTAAAAACTGCTTGCCCTTGTGCATTATTTTCGAGAATCCGGGTGTATGCTAGATGTGTACGAAAGCCAGATGTCTGCCATGCAGTGGGAGTAGTAAATGGTTACTAATCCTACTATGGTGATTAAACACTTGATTGCAGTAATAACAATATCTTCAAAGATGATGAAACTTAGAGATAGTGATCTCAAAGTCTTATCTTCAAAAGTTTGAGACCTTGTAGATAGTAATCTATAAAGGTATTAACTGTAGATACCTTAGGAGATAGAGATCTCCATGAATAAAGGTAGTCTGGTAAGGACTATGGACATACTGGTTATAATAATTATCGAGCTATAGTGTCAAGGACACTATAACAAAATTGAGTATCAGTTGCATAAGATGCAACATTCGCATTGGATGCGAACACTGTTACTAGGAGATATGCAATTGCTGTAAAAAGACTTGGCATAGTCTCTCGAGAACATAGTGACTGATATGCTTACCTAACTATATTTTAAATAGCCTATGATTGTCACATGAGTGTGGGTTTAATGATTAGCCCATTAATGGCTCTTTGGGCTAGTGGGAGATTGTTGGACATGCGAGCCCACGGCGAGCCATTATGCAATAAATGTTATTGCAATTCACTTCTTAATCTGAAATGAAGAGCACATAATTTGCATAATATGTCCCTTAGTACAATTAGGGTTATGTACCATGGCCATCTTGATGATCATACAATTGTTGATTCAAATATTGAATCATAGAGGCTGGTGCTTGGATGAACATCTAAAGAGTTAGATTGAGGACTCGTCAAGCACCATCAAATGATTGTTAAGATATGATCTCCAGCCTGAGTAGGAGATGGCAATCCTTTCTCAGTTAGGCTGATATCTAACTAACCTCTTGATGCAGGTCCTCTGCATAGGAATAGAGATTTGGAGGTGTCAGATTAGTTAGGTCAAAGAGTTGACTTAACGAGATCGAGATAACCAAAGTCCTATATTTGATGCTGTCATGATATAGGCATGCATCCTCTGACCGGAGACAGATGTGTTACTATATGTCTGAGTATGTACATTTGGTAGACTAATAGGTTGATGACCTAATCAAGGTCTATACACTGGTGCGCTGGTGTGCATGCAAGGGCAAATGAGTAATACGATCTCTCAAAGGGATCATACAGGTTCAATTACTGAATCGGAAGACATGAGATCTCTCATGAGATATTGGGAAGAATACAATCGCCCTGTCCTTATCTCCAAGTATCCGCGAAGAAAGCGAATTATCCTTGAAAGAGTTCAGGATAATTTCATTGTTGATATATGTATCCGAGCATCGAGAAATGGATAATTGAATGTATTTAATTATCATAAATAATATGAATTTGATTCATATAATAAAAAGAGTTGTCTTAGATAATTAAATGTGATTTGATTGTCAACGATGAGAATAATGTGAATGTGATTCATATTATTTGGGCACGTGAGAATGGAGATCCAAGATGATTAAATGTGATTTAATTATCATGGATATGAATAATGTGGATAGCACTATCTATATTATTCATAATATATTATAAGTGTGATTTATAATGTATTAGAGAGAGCTAATTATAATTTATATTTTTTGATTAATTATTGATGTGTATTGGATACACATTGTGTAATTAATTTAAAATGTAAATTATATTTTGTTTTGGGATGTGAATGTGATTCACAAATTTCCAATGGCAAGATTGCAATATTCTCAAAATTAATTGTGAATTCTTTTAGAAGAGTAAAATACAACAAAAGTTGTTGGAAATTGTGGGAGAAATTCATGGAGATATCCAATCTCATGAGATTACATGAGATTGCCTCCACCATGAGGACATGGTGGATGGCTACACATTCCTACAAGGAATGTGGTAGCCGTCCCCCCCTTTCCTTATGGGGAGTAATCTCCATGCTAATTTCTCCTTAATTGCTTGATCTAATTTAGGATTGAATCATATTTGATATGTCAAATATATTTGATTTAAATTAGATTATTAGTTGTTGGTATTTTAGCAACAACAATCTTGACCATTGGATTGAACATAAATCAATCCCATCCATTGATTTTATATGTTCCATGGATTGTGATCCATGGATCCCAAAACTCTATAAATAGAGAGGCATACCATGCCCTCTAGGGTTATGCTTTTGAAGCACATCTCTCTCTCTCTTCTCTTCCCACATGCCTACTCTCTCTCTCCCTCTCATATGGCCATCCACCATGGATGCCTTAGAGGGAGTCTCCATCGCCGTAGCGTCGTCGTTATGCTGCCCGATCGTCTGCTCGTGGATCTTCGTCTCCTTCGGTGTGCCTCGCTCGTGAAGAAGATGTCAGATCTCGTGTGTGGAGATCAGGAGATTCGCCGCTTGGATCATTGATGAATACCCATTCATCACTCTTTATTCTTATATTTTAGCGAAAAAACCTATGCAAATGCATGTAGATATGTGTAAATAGGAATAATTACCAAAAGCATGCATTATGTAAAAACCTATAATTAGCATGTTTTTGTGCAAAAATAAAAGAATAAAGATTAAAAAGAAAAAGAGGGAAATATTTAGAACAAATATTGAGCAACCTAACCCAAGGGAGGGCTCAGTATGGGCCTGACCGCATAAAAGCCAAAGTAGAGGAAGATAGGGGCTCATGTGTGTAAATACCTATGTAAATAAAATAAAGATATTTTCCTCACCAAAAATAGCTTGAAATATGCTTGTAAATACTTGTATATATCTATAAGTATAAAAACAAAAGAAAAAAAAAGATAAAAATCAAAATAACCAAAAATACCACCTTCACCATGTATATAGACTCACATACATATTTATTTAGCCTTGTAAATATTTAAAAAGTAACTTTTATAATTTTTATAAATATTTTATGTTATGTTTTATAATATATAAAAAAAAACAAGTAAAATCAAAACAAAATAAAAATAGCAAAATTAAAAACACAAAAATACATTGTACATATACCATGTATATGAATGTATAGATGTATTTATTTCACTTATGTAAATAAATAATAAAAATAAAATAAAAATACCTTTTTATTCCTTATTTTATTCTATAAATAAATAAAATATAAAATAGGAATAAAATTGCAAAATAATAATTAAAAAATCAAAATCAAAAACCCTATAGTGTACAAATACCTATATATAGCTATATAGTGTAAGTACTTTATTTTTATTTTGAAAAATTAATTAAAAATCACAAAAAATAGAAAATATTAAAACAAAAATATTTCATGTTTTGACATTTTAATAATTCTGCCATTTACTATTTATAATTGATTTTTCAAATCTTTTCCACGTGGCAGCTTCTCATTGGCCCACGGAGATGTTGACCTCCGGTCAACTCCCTCCGCGGACCACCTTCTCCAGCGGATCTCGCGCCCGACCCGACTTCTCCTCTTTTTCCGCGCTTGATCCGCTCGTCATCTCCGCAAACCCCGGGTCCTATCTCTTCTTCTTGCATCCGAGACCCTCGCCGGGGTATCCACATCGGGATCCGCGCTTCTCACAGCCCTACCAGACCAGCCCTAGCCGGACCTGCACCCACTTAAATACCCAGCTCCGCCACCCATTTTCTCTATCTTTGGTCATTCGCCTTCTTCTCCTGTGAGCTCCAGAGAGTGTGTGAGGTGACAACTCGCGCCTGAGCCTGTTGCATCGAGGAGAGGAGGCGATTCCATCGATCCGGCGAGCCCAGCCGCCGCAGCTCCGCCACCAGCGTGAGCTTCGAGCCTCGGACCGAGACGATCCTCGAGGCGATGACCAGGAGCATCCCCACCTCCTTCCCAGTGTCTCCGTTCACCCAGGCACCCCTGTAGCTCCGCCGTTTCCTTTAATTTCTATTTTCGCCCAATTCGCGCCGCCGTCGTATTTCTTTGATTCCGACCATCCCGCCACCCATCTCGATCATCGGAATCGACCATCACGTTCGCCTTCGTCCGACGCACCTTCTCCACCCATTCACTCAACCCAGCTCGCACAGGAGCTGGGAACCGAGCTCCTCCGTCCACCACCTTCGCCGGAGCTCGCCGTCCCGACGCACCAGCCACCCCCACTTCGCCTAACCGGGTCGAGGCAGTTTGCCCTCGACCCGCGAGTCTCCTGAGCTGTTTTGCAGGTGATACCGAGCCCATCTGAGGGCTTGGTCATTCAGGCCAGGAAGTCCAGCTCCGCCGACCTCGTCCGAGCTCATCGGAGCTCGGCTCGATCATCGGAGCCCACCGGCAGACGCGGGAGCCTTCCGCGATTCTTCTCCGACCTTGAGAAGGCCCCCAAGAGGAGCCTAGCGCACGCACGACCCCGGCGAGTCTCGCCGGGGACTTGTTCTTCGAGGACCCTCCATCGCCGTTGATCGACCCCCCTCGCTCCAGTATTGATCCTGGCCGTCCATCTTTGGAGCCACCAGCACCGTTCGATCTGAGGAGAGACGATCCGGAGCGCCCACCATTAGCAGCCGTCAGATCTCCACGTGGCGCGCATCCAGCCCATCCGCTTAATAAAGGGTAATTTACCCTTAGGCCCCTGTCTTTATTTTATTTCGTTTTAGTCCTGTAAATATTAAAGTCAGTTGTTTAGTTTTAGGTTTATTTGCATAGTGGACCCTGAGCTTTATGTTATTTGCATTTATACCCCTGCCAGTTGTGGACACGTGCATCGACACGTGACATTTTGGGTTATTTGCAGTAGATACCCCTGTAGTTCTGGATGTTACTAAATGAATGAAAATTTTCTCTTATTTGCATTTATACCCCTGTGCGTGGTTTAATTGAGCATGTGCGATATATTTTGGGTAATTTGCAGGTGAGCCCCCTGGACTTTTGGTACCTGTTACCAATAAGTCCTCGGGACTTATTTTTCTTTCATTTGGGTCCCTGAGTGCCCCAGGAACGCGCGTGGCGCGTGTTTTGCTTGGTATTTTGCACCAGACCCCCCAGAACTTTGGGTATTTGCACTTTGGTCCCTGTGCACAGTACCCTTCCTTTATTTTTGAATAAAATATCAAAACACCTCCAAATCCAACGAAAATTTGACACATGGCTCCTGCCATGGTGTAGGATTTTTGTGGATTTTTGAGGACATTTTTGATTTAGTTTGATATTTTTAAAAAATCAAAAACCTTTATTTTTGTCACTATCTAGTTTGAAAAATCACAAAAAATATAAAAACTCACTTAAAAATTCTATAAAAATTATCTACTGTTTAGTTTGCTTAGTTTGATTTTCTATCCAATTTTAGCTATTTTCCATTGCCGAAAACCCATAAAAACGTAAAAACACTCAAAAACCCATAACAATTCTAGTAAATAATTAAAAATACAAAAATAATAAAATTGGTACCTAAATTTTCCTTGTTACATCTTCTTTACAGGAAAATTACCTCCAGGACTTTTTGGAGCTCTTAGATATTTTATCTAGGGCTTTTTGGCTCGGCTGGACAATACCCACTGTTTGTTTCACTTTTGATTTTTAGAAAATAAAATAAACATCAGAAAATTCTCAAAAATTCAACAAAAACACTAAAAAATATAAACTACAAAAAAATATTTTTGTTTGAATTTTTGGTTGAATTTTTGTGCATTTAATAATTTGTTGAAGTGTGTGCCTTCTTTGTTTTCCTTATTCTCTTAATCACTTAAAAATCCAAAAAAAATATAAAACAAATTAAAAACCACTAAAAATATTTTGTTCTTTTATTTTCTTTCTTTTTACTACTTCGTAGGCCTCTCGGCCAACCCGTGCTCCTTGAGTTCGACCCTGGGTGCTATACCAGGTTAATCCTATAGCAGGACCGCTATTCGTGTTTTGATTGATTTTATCTTTATTTAGTGGTTCATTTTTTGATACACATCGTCTGATCGCTTGGGTCGCGACGACCTATTTTTAGTACCTTATACCCGAGTGCTCGGACCTGTTATCAGAATGGCTCCATTGCCGGGGAGCACGGCTTAGTAGTTTTATTTTGATTTTCGTTTTTGTTTTCACGGCTTTTCGCGGCTCTTGTTCATATTTTATTTTTGTTTTATTTTCTTTTATTTTCTTTTCTTTTGTTTTTATTTTTGTTTTCTTTTGAGTGATTATTTTATTTTGCATTTTTCATATATATCCTCATTTTCTTTCATTTTATTTTTCTTCGTATTATTTGCTTATTTTTATTGGTCTGACCACTTTGTTTTCTCTTGCGAGGGCCCGAGGACCGAGGCGGCTGATTTCGAGAAACCGACGCAACCGCGGGATTCGAAGGCGGCTCCCTTCTGTACGGAGCCGCAGGAGAGAGTGAGAGAGAGTTGAGTGGGAGAGGAACTTTTATTTTTATTGCATTATTATTGTAATAATACAGGACACTCTCAGAGACACTTGGACACTTGTGGAGCTTGCTTGAGACTTAGCGGCTCTGTTTCGCCGAGCACCGGTGTGCTCGGGGGACCCTTAGGACTTTCGCGGTTTTAAGCGGTTTTGGTTTTCTTTTATTTTCTTACTGCCTTTTCCGGTGTTTACGTGGTTTTTGCGCGAGCCCCTAGACTTAGGAATTTCTATTGCTTGTGCCGTAATTAGTAGGATCCCCACACCTAACTGCTTGTCTGTTCCTATAGAACGTTAATTGGACCTACTAATAATCAATTAATAAAAATAACCGTCTCATCTCCTTCGTAGCCTACGTGCCGTAGCCCGTCCTGTAAAGCGCTTTATCCTACCCCCGATTTGTCGGACAGAGGAGGGACGGGCCAAGACCGGACTCTTTGCCTTGGAGGTCGGTGACCGGTTAGAGGTTCTTGCGCTAGAAATTGCTCATCTAGGACTCGGCTTTCCCGTTACATCATATAGGTAGTTTACTTTCAGTCTTTCAATTCTGCGCGGATCACTTGCATGTAGAGTGCTGGAGACAAGGTACGCATTTCTTACTCAGCATGCATCATTGACTTCATCGCGCATCGTCTTTTTCGTCTTCTCCCCCCTGTCTTGGATAAAATAACCAGGAGAACCGAAAAATTCGTTAGGCCTTTTGTTTTAATTTGAAAAAGATTAAAAAGAGAAACCATAAAATTGGGACTGGTTAACTCTATTGATCTTAAAAGACGCTCACCCTAAAAATTTTGTCTTGGGGAGAGCAACCCCCTCATTGTATGGTTTGGATGCGCGAGAGTGTGACCCACACCCTAGGTAGAGCCCTCCGGTGCTAGTCCCGACTGATTACCGACTCTTCCGTGCGGGCCAGTCGGTTGGGATAGCATCGGGTATCCTAACAGGTCACGTAAGCGCTCTGATATTTTGTGTGTTCACCTAATAAAATCGACAAGATAATTTGACCGAACTTTCACGGTCTTCAGCTCGCATCGCGTTGGTGAACCGGGGGTTTGTTTTGTGATCATAGTTTCTCCAGATCTCATCCGCCCTACTCGCAAGATCAAGATGATGGGTAGACGCTCTCTTAGGCAGCCTCTGGCTACACCGCTTTCGGGCACGTCTACCCAGTCATCTAGGTTGGCCCGCGAGAGCCGAGACCAGCTCTCCGAGCCCGAGTACGACTCCGCCCTGTTCCCCCTCGACCCCCTTTCTTTCCGACCCGAGAGACACGAGCCCGAGGAGAGATTGATTGATTTGACAGCACCTGAGTTGGGCTCGTTTGATTTTGCAGACGTCGCCGTGGCCGGCAGTTCAGATGATCACTCCCGTCTGCCAGAGCATTTTGTATTAGACCGGGGAGCGATCAACTCCACCCTGATCGCATCA
Source organism: Ottelia alismoides (assembly GCA_037367405.1). Taxonomy (NCBI): domain Eukaryota; kingdom Viridiplantae; phylum Streptophyta; class Magnoliopsida; order Alismatales; family Hydrocharitaceae; genus Ottelia; species Ottelia alismoides. The sequence goes on from JAZKJV010005240.1 coordinate 173,805, forward strand.
CTTGAGACAGTCCAGCTGCAGTTACGCGATCAGGGAGCGTTCATGATTGAGATGGGGAGAGAGTTGGAGCGCCTCGGAGCAGAGAGAGATCAGAGCGAGCCTGAGGATGGCCCAGATGCAGAGGCACGAGCCGCAACAGCAGCAGCAGCAGCCGCAGCCGCCGCCGCAGCGGCAGCCGCCGCGGCAGGAGGACCACCGAGACCGATGCGGGAGTTGCAACCCCGAATCTACACTGATGCACCATTGGGTGGTGGTACCTGCTATCGTGGGGGACTTCAAGTTCCCCCCGAACACCCTGCAGATGCTTCCCCGTTTCCACAGGCTTGCCACCGAGGAGCCCCATCTCCACCTCCAGGAGTTCCTGATGATTTGTAGTACTGTCCACGACCGCCATGTGGACCAAGATACGATTCGGATGATTGCCTTCCCCTTCTCACTAGCAGACAGAGCAGCCACCTGGCTGAAGCATCTGGGGAAGTTCGTCTATACCTGGGAGCAGCTCCGCACCGAGTACTTGAACAAGTACTATCCACTCGGGCGGACGAATGCAGCGAGGGCCCTGATCAGCAACTTCTCCATGCTCCCCAATGAGCAGTTTCACGAGGCATGGGAGAGGTTTAGAGAGCTCACGGACAGATGCCCGCACCACGACATCACGAAGCCGAACCTTGTGCATAGCTTCTTCAGCGGGTTGACACCAGAGCTTCAGGGCCTGGTGAATGCTTCTTGTGGCGGGTCCTATTTCGCCAAGGACCACGACCAGGTCTGGGCCATCTTCGAGGAGATGGCTGAGAATTATATGGTGATGTCCCAGACCCGGTTGTACACTCAGGGGAGACCCCAGCAGCAGCCAGGACCCGTGCAGTACCAGCGGATAGCACGGGTCGATGCAGGTCCTTCCAGTTCGTCCGCAGTCGCAGCAGCACAGGCAGAGTCGTCCGCTGCGGACATGGGGATCATCAGCGAGAAGTTGGACCGCATGGAGCTGATAGAGAAGAAGCAGTGGCAGAGCATCGCGCAGATGGATCAGATGGCACAGACTCTGAGCGACATGAAGACCCAGCTCATGTGTCTTCAGGAGGCACAGACGGCTTCACAGCCCCGTCTTCAGTCGCGAGGCGACTCCGGCAGCAGCAGCAGCTCGTCCCAGCGCTCCAGCTCCCTACAGCAGCCTAGACAGGTTCATCTTGTACAGGAAGAGCCGTACAAGCAGCCGCAGCCCACCTACTAGTCCCCACTATCTCCAGACATGCAGATGGTGGTCTACCAGCCGGACCAGCCTCTGGAAGTACTCCCGCCAGCCCCCTACGATGCAGAGCCGTTGATGGATGTCAACGGGATTTGGTATGACCGCCCCCAGCCTGGAATCCGACGAGACCATCCCAGATTCAGGTGGGGGAATGGAGGTACCCAGCCCCAGCAGCAGCCAGCCGGTCAGGGAGGGCAGTATGGCCAGCAGAGGGATCACTAGCCGCAGCAGCAGCCCCCAGCCTACCAGTCACACGAGCAGTCGTCCTTCGGTCCTCGTCCCTATCAGCAGCAGGGATAGTCGTGGAGACGTGAGCAGCAGGCTCACCCAGCATACCAGCAACATCCCTCTTCCTACCCCTCTCAGCAGCACCACCAGCAGTTCCAGCAGCCTCAGCACCAGAGAGGCTACCCGTCGGGCTCCCATGAGAGCCCCGCCTTGGATGACATCGCCAGCCTCCTCACGGATCAGCAGGCCACATTTAGACGGGAAATGGACGAGTTCCGCCAGGAGATGCGGGACCTGGTGAGAGGGAAGGCCGCCATTCCTGCACAGATCGAGCCGAACCCGAACAACCTCAAGAGAAAGTCTGAGCAGGTAGTTTCTACTGAGCATGCCACTCCTAGTGACCCATTTGATGATACATCTTTGGATCTATTTGATGCTGATTTTGTTACACTTAGGAGCGGTAGGACACCAGCAGGCGGCGACGCCTCGTCTGAGCTACACCACGAGGATACTCTCGGGGCGCCACATGAGGAGGAGGAGAGCGGTACTGAGGCCGCTCCAGATGACGATGGTGGTACTGATGCCACCAAGGATGCTGATTCCACCGATGGTACTGAGGCCGCCGCTTCACCAGTTTGAGGAGGTGGTACTGACGCCACCAGTTTAGCCGAGCCAGCCCGCGGTACTGATGCCGCGAGACGTCCAGCAGCAGCAGCAACAGAGCCAGCCCGTGGTGGTACTGAGGCCACCGGTGTGTGTTTTGATAGAGATGTTGTCTTTCCTCATGTTACTGGATCTCAGAACTCTATTTTGAATAATGGAAAAGGTTTAGTTTCTTCTGGTCCCACTGTGGTGAGTGATGTATGTGTGGATCCGGCCGTCGAGCCGTCTAGGTCTTTTCCTAGTCCTTCATCTTCGAAGGACCCTGTGATCCCCTTCCCTAGAGCCCTTCAAATGGGGAAGAGGAAGAAAAAAGAAAATGATCCAAAAAAGAGAGAGTAGGAGGAGTTCAGTCAGAGCATGATCGATAGATTCAACATCCAGCTGACCCTCCAGGAGGCTTTGTAGCACATCCCCCTTCTCCAGCGATCTTTGAGAGACAGGACCACAGTCAGGAGGAGAAGGAGGAACCACACTTCAGAGATCTACGTGCTGACGAAAGCCACGTGTTTTGCGATCCAGAACCGACTGCCAGCCAAGAGGCCAGATTCAGGGGCCCCGTATGTTAGATGCCAGATCAGTGAGAAGAGGTTCGACCGTACTTTATTAGATAGCGGATCGTCGATCAACCTTCTTCCGGCAGCCCTTCTCGACCGCTTCGAGTTGGGCACTCTCCGATAGAGCAGGACAGTCCTTCAGTTCGTTGATCGATCTGTCAAGAGGCCGAAGGGGTTGTTACGAGACGTTATCGTCACGATTCAGGGCCTTAAATTCCCCGTGGACTTCGTAGTGTTGGACATGGAGATCCCTGATTCAGTGACCGATACCCCCATCATCCTCGGTCGTCCGTTCTTGGCCACAGCCAAGGCAGTGACTGATCATGACAGCGGGAAGGTGTACTTTCGCGTCGAGGGCGAGAGTATACAAATAGAGACGGTCGAGAACTACAGAGCCAGAGAGAGAGCACGCTCAGAGGCTAGCACAGATTCAGAGCAGCTGACAGACGCAGAGCCAGACATCCACCAGGACTGTGATTTTGTGATCACAGACGATGAGGCAGCATGGGCAGATCGTGCAGCACAGGCCATCCTCTCATTTTCAGATACAGCTGATGCCGAGATGATAGCAGAGGAGAGCGTGGAGAGCACAACCCTGGTTCAGGATACTACAGAGGCAGCAGAGCCGGTCCTTGATCGCGACACGACTATCAGTGATGGTGGTGCTGAGGCCACCTTGTGTGATGGTGGTACTGACGCCACCGTATTTGATGCAGATCCCTCGGATTCAGAGTCTGATTGGGTAGATTGTGATGATCAGATGCCAGACTTGAGTCCACTTGAGCCGACAGATGAGGAGGAGGCAGATGCAGAGCGGATCAGAGACAACACAGTTGAGCAGCCTTCTCCAGATCCAGTTTACGAGAGTTCGCTTTCTTTCTCCCAGGCAGATTTGGCAGACTTAGCAGCATTCACTCATTTCCTTCCGCAGCCAGATTTGCCAGCACCCAGCCTTCCAGAGCTGAAGCCGCTCCCTACTTCGCTGAAGTATCGGTTCCTTACGGGCGAGCCAGAGATGTACCCAGTCATCATCTCCGCCGATCTGACTGGAGAGCAAGAATCCCGTTTGATGGGGGTTCTTGAAAAGAACCGCAAGGCAATCAGATGGAGCGTAGCAGATCTCCATGGGATTAGTCCATCAGTGTGCTCCCACCATATCTATCTCGAGGAAGGGGCGAAGCCGTCGTGTGAGTTCCAGCGGCGACTGAACCCCAACCTGAGAGAGGTTGTGATGAAGGAAATATCAAAATGGTGGAGTGCAGATTTTATTTATCCCATTTCCAACTCCAAGTTGGTCAGCCCCTTGCATGTGGTGCTCAAGAAGACGGGCATCACGACTGTGATCATGGAGTCGGGAGAGGAGATTGCTACATGAGTACCCACCTCTTGGAGGGTTTGTGTTGACTACAGGAGACTCAACCAGGCCACCAAGAAGGACCATTTCCCCTGCCTTTTATTGACCAGATCATTGAGAGACTGGCAGGGAAGAGCCATTATTGCTTCCTGGATGGGTACTCGGGCTACAATCAGGTAGCCATCGCTCCTGAGGATCAGGAGAAGACCACCTTTACCTGTCCCTTTGGTACATATGCCTTTCGACGCATGCCATTTGGGCTATGCAATGCCCCTGCGACTTTTCAGAGGTGCATGCTGTCGATATTTTCGGACATGGTAGGGGAGTGTTTGGAGGTCTTCATGGATGATTTCTCGGTCTACGGCGATGGATTCGACTCCTGTCTTGACTGCCTAGACCGAGTACTCCAGCGATGTATTGAGTATCAGTTGGTTCTATCTTGGGAGAAGAGTCACTTCATGGTGACTCAAGGGACGGTGCTTGGCCATATCATCTCCAACAGGGGCATGGAGGTTGATCCGGCCAAGGTTGATGTCATTAGGAAACTCGCACCGCCATCCAATCTGAGGCAGCTACGGTCATTCCTGGGGCACGTTGGATTTTATAGGAGATTCATTCAGGATTTCAGCAGGATTGCCCGGCCGTTGACTGCCCTCTTGACGAAAGACACTGAGTTCCTTGTCGATGACAAGTGTCTTTCGTCCTTCGCGACTCTCCAGCAGTGTGTGATAGAGGCTCCTGTCCTCCTGCCGCCGGATTGGTCTCTCCTATTTGAGATCATGACGGATGCCTCCGATTTTGCCGTAGGGGCAGTGCTGGGACAGAGGAGGGATGGAGTTCCATTTGCCATTCACTACGCTAGCCGCACATTGGATTCCGCCCAGCGGAATTACACGGTCACAGAGAAGGAGATGCTAGCCGTAGTGTTCGCCCTAAATAAGTTCAGATCGTATATCATTAGATCTAGTGTGACTTTGTACACAGATCACACCACCATCAGGTACCTCATGGCAAAGAAGGATGCCAAGGCCAGATTGACTAGATGGATCCTTCTACTCCAGGAGTTCGACATTGAGATCAAGGATAAGCCTGGAGTCAAGAATGTGGTGGCGGATCATCTCTCCCCTTTAGAGCAGCCTGAGGAGTCTGAGAAGATTGATCCTATTAGAGATACCTTCCCAGATGAGGCGATCCTTGCTATCGCCTCACTCCTGTGGTATGCCGATATTGTGAACTTTCTCGTTGCTGGGAAAGTCCCACAAGATTGGCCCAGGCAGAGGCTAGAGACCTTCCTTGCGAAGGCCAAGTCCTACCATTGGGAGGATCCCATCCTTTACCACGAAGGAGGGGATAGCTTCTGGCGTCGGTGTATTCCTCAGGAGGAACACCATAGCGTCCTCACTTACTGCCACAAGCTTGAGGCAGGAGGACATCATTCTGGGAGGAGAACAGCACAGAAAGTGCTCCAATCCGGCTTGTGGTGGCCTACCCTCTTCAAGGACTCAGATGCGTTCGTGAAGAGGTGTACTGACTGTCAGAGGATGGGCACTTGCGGACAGCGTGATATGATGCCGATGCAGCCCATTCACTTCTGTGAGGTTTTTGACGCATGGGGCATCGATTTCATGGGTCCATTCCCTAAGAGTCAGGGATTTGAGTACATTCTGTTGGCCGTAGATTATGTTAGTCGTTGGGTGGAGGCTATCCCCGCCCGAGCCGCTGATGTGAGGACCGTTTGCAGATTTTTGAGGAAGCATATCATCACGCGGTTCGGGGTTCCACGAGTTCTGATTTCTGATGGGGGATCTCACTTCATCAACGACCAGGTAAAGGCCCTTGCTAGCGAGTTCGGTATAGACCATCGTGTTGCCACACCTTACCATCCACAGACGAATGGTCTAGCCGAGGTGTCGAATAGGGAGATTAAGACTATACTACAGAAAGTCGTCCGCCCTGACCGAAAGGATTGGTCACAGCTTTTGGACTCGGTCTTGTGGGCATATAGGACGTCTTTCAAGACACCATTGGGCACATCTCCCTTTCGCCTCGTATATGGCAAGCCGTGCCATTTACCTGTTGAGCTGAGGCACAAGTCACTTTGGGCAGTCACAAATATTCTTATGGATCCAGATGGTATGGGAGACCAGAGAAGGGCAGAGTTAGCTGCCCTGGAGGAGCTTAGAGATTCAGCTTTCTCAAACAGCCTACATTATAAGGAGAAAGTGAAGGAGTGGCATGATTCTCATATCAGCCACAAGCATTTTGAGATTGGACAGAGAGTATGGCTGTTTGATGCGAGGCTACGATTGTTTCCAGGGAAGCTACAGAGCAAATGGAAGGGACCTTACTTGGTCAGAAAGGTACACGACAACGGTAGCATTGACATATCTGAGTTGTCTTCTGAGATTACTTTTCGAGTGAACGGCCAGCGGCTCAAGCCATTTCTAGATCATGAGCCGCGGGTCGCTGATCTTGCCCCTATTCATTTTGCGTGAGATGTGGTCTTTGACTCACATCTAATGCATCTCACGCCTGAGTTTCACTGATCTTCCACCTTGTATAGATCCAGATGTCCATATCACTACATTCTTTAGTCCTACATCCCTTTCTTCATCTTGTGATTATGCTATACTTAGGGTGCACCTTACCCTAAGTATAGGGGGGATGTGAGACCTTTTGGGTATTTCTTTTGTTTCTGTCTACCCCTGTTTTTATTGCCTATACTTAGGGATATTTCACCCTAAGTATAGGGGGGTAGACCCTGTACATTCTCCACTCGGTTTTCCCTTAGTGTACAGCCTACTATACTTAGGATTATTTGATCCTAAGTATAGGGGGAAGACCCGAGACCCTTTTGACTTTTTCTATTTTCTTCTTGTTCTTTGTATATAGCCTTTCTTTTCACTTCCCTATACCTGGTACGAGTTATGTCTTCTTCATCTCTCTTGACTCTGAGGACATCGTTCGAGCTAAGTATAGGGGAGTGTGTATATATTTCATATATACTTTAGCCATAACTCGTACTTTGTGTGAGTGTGTTTATAAATAAAATGGCTAAAAATCACAAAAATTAAAAATTTTTCATGTACATAAACTTCTTTTATTTGCACATAAATAGCTAGTGTACAAATTATTTTTGTAAAAATGATTTCAAAAATCTTTTGTGTAAAGCTTGTGTAAATATTTTTTGTATCAAAATTATGTATATAGTACAAAATTTTTCCAAAATGTTTTGAAAATCAAAAGTTTGTAAAAATCTTGTGTAAGTGTGTGTAAATATCTTTTTGCAAAACTTGCACTTCATGCATCATCCATTCATGATTTCAAAGCATTTTTCAAAAATTTTGCATGATTGTAAAATTTGTGTAAATAAGCATCTTTTTGTAGATATGTATATAGTTTTTCTGGATGATAGTTGACATTTAAACTAGCCTGGAATCAAATTAAGAAATGGAGCTTGATTAAGATCTTAATCCACCTAACTTCTAAGAGGAACCTTATAGGGCTTAGGTTTAAGGCTTTTCAGGTCCATGGTGACTTAATTCTTTGAGTCCACTAGGCTATGATCACATGTCATCTCAATGAGCCTAAGTAGAGCACTTAACAACAACACATGACTCATATAGATTATGGCTTTACTTGGACACCGGCACTATGCACCGAGCTCTCTACGGATGAGGTGGTGAGGAGGCAGTCTTCCTTGACTTGGGGTAGCATATGAGGGTAGTACTTCTAGGCGGAACCTCTCTTCTTCTTTTAGTGAAGGAAGTGCGTCTCAACTTGGTCTGGTTGCCATGAGGTCTAACGACGGGAGTTGTGGGTTGCAATAAAGCTTCAAAAGAGGGATAGTCTACTGGCTCAAGAGGAAAAACTCCTTGTATATATGTTGCACATGTATATGTTGTATAGATGCACTTGAAAAAAAATGTGCAAAAAGAAAAGAACTCCAAAAAAGTGGTGGGTCTGATAGAAAATGATAACCCCACCGGAGTATGTATATAGAGTGCAATAAGCAAAGCTTGGTTTCATGATCCACCTGTTGTAGCTTGCAGCAGGGAGACTTGGCTACACTGGTCAAGCTCCCAAGGGTACTTGGCTACACTGGCCTTGACCCATTCTCTTCTTCCCCCTCTTCTTGAGCCGGTTGAACATGAACTTAGAAGGGAATACCCCGCTCCTCGAGGAAAGAGTGGCCAGATTGAGGTCAGAGAGTTACCTTGTTGGGGAGGGTTGTCAAGTTGCCATTTCTGAGGTGGAGAGCATAGACTTCACATTCACAGGACAAGAAAAGATTCATGGTCTTCAGGGTTTGTGATTGATGACTTGTTCTGATCTGGAGCATTGAGGAGTCTTGGTTATAGATTAGTGGAACTTGGAGGCTGTTGAGTTTTAAGCTTAAGTCTAAATAAGGTTCCGACACATTAATAATCCAAAGATCTGATCGAGCTCCATACCCCAATTTAATGAAGGCAAGTTTAACAATCAACCTTGATCCATATACATCCTCTTTTTCTTTTTCTTTCTTTATTTTTCAAATAAGTGTTTGCTAAGGGACTAGCAAAGTTAAGTATAGGGGGGTGATGAATACCCATTCATCACTCTTTATTCTTATATTTTAGCTACAAAAACCTATGCAAATGCATGTAGATATGTGTAAATAGGAATAATTACCAAAAGCATGCATTATGTAAAAACCTATAATTAGCATGTTTTTGTGCAAAAATAAAAGAATAAAGATTAAAAAGAAAAAGAGGGAAATATTTAGAATAAATATTGAGCAACCTAACCCAAGGGAGGGCTCAGTATGGGCCTGACCGCATAAAAGCCAAAGTAGAGGGAGATAGGGGCTCATGTGTGTAAATACCTATGTAAATAAAATAAAGATATTTTCCTCACCAAAAATAGCTTGAAATATGCTTGTAAATACTTGTATATATCTATAAGTATAAAAACAAAAGAAAAAAAAAGATAAAAATCAAAAAGACCAAAAATACCACCTTCACCATGTATATAGACTCACATACATATTTATTTAGCCTTGTAAATATTTAAAAAGTAACTTTTATAATTTTTATAAATATTTTATGTTATGTTTTGTAATATATAAAAAAACAAGTAAAATCAAAACAAAATAAAAATAGCAAAATTAAAAACACAAAAATACATTGTACATATACCATGTATATGAATGTATAGATGTATTTATTTCACTTATGTAAATAAATAATAAAAATAAAATAAAAATACCTTTTTATTCCTTATTTTATTCTATAAATATATAAAATATAAAATAGGAATAAAATTGCATAATAATAATTAAAAAATCAAAATCAAAAACCCTATAGTGTACAAATACCTATATATAGCTATATAGTGTAAGTACTTTATTTTTATTTTGAAAAATTAATTAAAAATCACAAAAAATAGAAAATATTAAAACAAAAATATTTCATGTTTCGACTTTTTAATAATTCTGCCATTTACTATTTATAATTGATTTTTCAAATCTTTTCCACGTGGCAGCTTCTCATTGGCCCACGGAGATGTTGACCTCCGGTAGACTCCCTCCGCGGACCTCCTTCTCCAGCGGATCTCGCGCCCGACCCGACTTCTCCTCTTTTTCCGCGCTCGATCCGCTCGCCATCTCCGCAAACCCCGGGTCCTATCTCTTCTTCTTGCATCCGAGACCCTCGCCGGGGTATCCACATCGGGATCCGCGCTTCTCACAGCCCTACCCGACCAGCCCTAGCCGGACCTGCACCCACTTAAATACCCAGCTCCGCCACCCATTTTCTCTATCTTTGGCCATTCGCCTTCTTCTCCTGTGAGCTCCAGAGAGTGTGTGAGGTGACAGCTCGGCGATTCCATCGATCCGGCGAGCCCAGCCGCCGCAGCTCCGCCACCAGCGTGAGCTTCGAGCCTCTGACCGAGACGATCCTCGAGGCGACGACCAGGAGCATCCGCAGCTCCATCCCAGTCTCTCCGTTCACCCAGGTACCCCTGTAGCTCCGCCGTTTCCTTTAATTTCTATTTTCGCCCAATTCGCGCCGTCGTCGTATTTCTTTGATTCCGACCATCCCGCCACCCATCTCGATCATCGGAATCGACCATCACGTTCGCCTTCGTCCGACGCACCTTCTCCACCCATTCACTCAACCCAGCTCGCACAGGAGCTGGGAACCGAGCTCCTCCGTCCACCACCTTCGCCGGAGCTCGCCGTCCCGACGCACCAGCCACCCCCACTTCGCCTAACCGGGTCGAGGCAGTTTGACCTCGACCCGCGAGTCTCCTAAGCTGTTTTGCAGGTGATACCGAGCCCATCTGAGGGCTTGGTCATTCAGGCCAGGAGGTCCAGCTCCGCCGACCTCATCCGAGCTCATCGGAGCTCGGCTCGATCATCGAAGCCCACCGGCAGACGCGGGAGCCTTCCGCGATTCTTCTCCGACCTTGAGAAGGCCCCCAGGAGGAGCCTAGCGCACGCACTACCCCGGCGAGTCTCGCCGGGGACTTGTTCTTCGAGGACCCTCCATCGCCGTTGATCGACCCCCCTCGCTCCAGTATTGATCCTGGCCGTCCATCTTTGGAGCCACCAGCACCGTTCGATCTGAGGAGAGACGATCCGGAGCGCCCACCATCAGCAGCCGTCAGATCTCCACGTGGCGCGCATCCAGCCCATCCGCTTAATAAAGGGTAATTTACCCTTAGGCCCCTGTCTTTATTTTATTTCGTTTTAGTCCTGTAAATATTAAAGTCAGTTGTTTAGTTTTAGGTTTATTTGCATAGTGGACCCTGAGCTTTATGTTATTTGCATTTATACCCCTGCCAGTTGAGGACACGTGCATCGACACGTGACATTTTGGGTTATTTGCAGTAGATACCCCTGTAGTTCTGGATGTTATTAAATGAATGAAAATTTTCTCTTATTTGCATTTATACCCCTGTGCGTGGTTTAATTGAGCATGTGCGATATATTTTGGGTAATTTGCAGGTGAGCCCCCTGGACTTTTGGTACCTGTTACCAATAAGTCCTCGGGACTTATTTTTCTTTCATTTGGGTCCCTGAGTGCCCCAGGCATGCGCGTGGCGCGTGTTTTGCTGGGTATTTTGCTCCAAACCCCCCAGAACTTTGGGTATTTTCACTTTGGTCCCTATGCACAGTACCCTTCCTTTATTTTTGAATAAAATATCAAAACACCTCCAAATCCGACGAAAATTTGACACATGGCTCCTGCCATGGTGTAGGATTTTTGTGGATTTTTGAGGACATTTTTGATTTAGTTTGATATTTTTAAAAAATCAAAAACCTTTATTTTTGTCACTGTCTAGTTGGAAAAATCACAAAAAAATATAAAAGCTCACTTAAAAATTCTATAAAAATTATCTACTGTTTAGTTTGATTAGTTTGATTTTCTAGCCAATTTTGGCTATTTTCCATTGCTGAAAACCCATAAAAACGTAAAAACACTCAAAAACCCATAATAATTCTAGTTAATAAATTAAAAATACAAAAATAATAAAATTGGTACCTAAATTTTCCTTGTTACATTTTCTTTACAGGAAAATTACCTCCAGGCCTTTTTGGAGCTCTTAGATATTTTATCTAGGGCTTTTTGGCTCGGCTGGACAGTACCCACTCTTTGCTTCACTTTTTGATTTTTAGAAAATAAAATAAACATCAGAAAATTCTCAACAATTCACCAAAAACACTAAAAAATATAAACTACAAAAAAATATTTTTGTTTGAATTTTTGGTTGAATTTTTGTGCATCTAATAATTTGTTGAAGTGTGTGCCTTCTTTGTTTTTCGTATTCTCTTAATCACTTAAAAATCCAAAAAAAATATAAAACAAATTAAAAACCACTAAAAATATTTTATTCTTTTATTTTCTTTCTTTTTACTACTTCGTAGGCCTCTCGGCCAACCCGTGCTCCTTGAGTTCGACCCTGGGTGCTATACCAGGTTAATCCTATAGCAGGACCGCTATTCGTGTTTTGATCGATTTTATCTTTATTTAGTGGTTCATTTTTTGATACACATCGTCTGATCGCTTGGGTCGCGACGACCTATTTTTAGTACCTTATACCCGAGTGTTCGGACTTGTTATCAATCATCAACATGGATTGCGAGAAGCACGCGATTCATCCCCATGCTCGCAAGCGTCTCCTCCGTCGGATCGGACTTGAGACAAGAGGTCTCTTCATTTAGAGACTCGATCGCAACCACGCTTCAATAGGTAATCCGAGAAGTGTTCTTGGATCATGTGGTTTCGTCGCATAATTTTTTTTAATTTCTGTTGCATAGAACACCTAGTGCGACTAGTCATTCTTCGTTGTATTCGATACGACACTCACGCTTCCGTGATAGGCTTGAGGATTATACCATATCCTTCAGCTGTAAATAGTATTCAAAAAATGCAAAATCAAAAACTTCGAAAAAACAGACGGGAAAAAATCAAAGAAAATCAATTCCCGCCTGTGTATTGATGAATCCTCATATCACCACCTTTATTTTTCCATTTTGACCTTCAATCCCTAGCTAAATGCATGTATATCTCATTTTTTAATGAAAATAAACACTCTATAATTGCACAAAATACTGTAAAAAAACTATATAAAATATTGTATTAAATTCCAAAATAAAAGGGTAAAGAAAAGGAAAGAAAAAGAATGAAGTGGTAAAGACATTGAATGACTATAGCCCCTTAGACTCAGTCATCATAATGACTTAGTTGACAAAGAATAAATTAGGAGGAGATAAGGTGGCCAATTGTATAGAATACACGGTCTAAAAACCTAGTTGTACAACCCGATAATTGCATTTTGGGACCTATTTTTCATTCTTATTTTTATCCTTCAAATCCCTCTATTTAAATATTGTACATAAAAATATAAAGAAAAATATAAAATTAATTTCACTGAAAAATGTTGCACAGTGTGTCAGGGATACACAAAATAAAAAGCTGCAAAGAAAACTTTGCAAGCATGTATCTTCTCCATACATATTCAAAATGGACCAAACTCACCTTCATTATTCATAAAATTTAATTATCTATTTAATGAATGATTTCATTCAATTTATAGTTAAGATTCAAAAGTTAGGTTTTAGGCCTCCATTGTGTAGTATACTTGTATATTATATCCAATATATTTATTCTTTACATTTTTCACTTTCTTTTGTCTTCATAATTTTGTAAATATTATTTGAAACATATGTACATAATTACAATAAAATAAAACAATTAAAAACAAATTAAAATACATAATACATTTCAATGCATAGATAAAGTATACCTATATATACATATAAGATATATATACATAATTAATTCTTTTTAGAAATAAATTTAGTAAAATACAAAAAATAGCTAAATATGCATTTAAATAAACTTAAAATATCTAAAATACTTGTATATAATAATAAAATGTAAATTACAAATTAAAATTTAAATATACATACTACATGTATATTTACCTATATCACTACATGTAAATATTAACCTATAATTAATAGCCGTGAAAAAATAAATAAAAATGGGAAATAAATACTATACAAAATTACAAACATTTTTCATGTTTTCATCAAAACTTAATAAAATCAATTGTTAATTTTATCTATTTTATGAGGAAGTTTTGCCTCGGATTTTTTTGGTTGGTCCACGTGGACCAACAAGAAGCTAACCCTAGTTGACTTGGGTCAACTACCTCCTCTCTCTTTCTTCTGTCAGACGATGGAACCCCCATCTTCTCCCCTTTTTCCGGATATTGAATCACTCCATTTGATCTGATTTTTCACGTAAACATGCCATAGATCAATCCTAATACATGCCTAATCCTCTTATCTTGAATGCATAGCCCCGATTCATTAGAAACCCAGGGACAATAGAGCCCATTGGTTTTTCTATAAATAAAAAACCCAAACCTTCCTTCACGATTCGATCCCTTTTTCTCATTTCTTAGCACCTTTGACCACCATAATCGCATCGACTTGTGACATGAGGTAGAATCGAGGTCATGTAGCGAGGAGGAGGTGTGGAGAACGCGATTCAAACCCCATCGTCAGAGATAGCGCTGGTAGGTTCTGCTTTGTCAGCCCTTGGCTGAGTTGAGGCCACTTTCTTCTGCTTTCTAAGTTATATTTTACGTAGCATTTCATTTACACACTTTAATTTCATCTATAAATTGTTAGATTACGTTTAATAAAGAAATCCATTTTGTCCTGGAGCTCGAGCTCTAGATCAAATTCATCCATGTTTGACTATTCTTCCGCCCCCCAACCATCCTATTTCATTCCTTACTGCTTCCTCCGCAAAAGCCCTAAATTTTGATCCTTAATTTTGCATTAATATGAGCTTACTCCTTTGCCTTCATCAGAGCTTCACCGCCCATTCATCCGATGCAGCTTCCAGCTTCATATTCCGATCAAGGAAGTATCCATTGAGTCTCGGAATTCTTTGTTGTAGGATACAAGATAATTTGGAGCACTACAAATCAATCATTAACCACATGAGTTCCAGATCATTATCGCCAACATATGGATGCATTTGGAGCCTACATGTACATGTGGAGCAGCACCAATAACCCATTGCCCCAGTCGGAGCAAGGAATCAACGTCAGGGGATGAAGAACGGAGGGATCGAAGTATGCCCAGGCCTTGTTCTTGGGTTGTTCATCCATACTCCCTTGGAGCTATCAGATCAAGAACACGGCCTAGATCAAATCTAGGTTGTCCAATGATTTTGAACTGTTGTGGGAGATGAGTCATTAGATTGTCCACGTGTCAACCGAGTAGAGGTTGTTTCAAGGGAATTTAAGTGGGGTAAATTACTAATCCCTGCCTTTTTGTATTTATTAAATAGTCCTCTAAATTTTGTATACGTAAAAGTTGGTGGAAAATTACAAAGGACCCCTTGTATTAACTGGATATTGCACTTTAGTCCTATGTCAGGTCACCTCAGGTGGTCCCCAAGTGAGTGGAAATTTTGTACTTTTACCCCTCTGGCTTTGAATATTGTTATTTAATATTTATAATCAATTTGTAATTCAAAAACTTTTGGTATTTTGCATGTAAATCCTCGTATTTATTTTATTTTGCACTTATGCCCTTACCATCTTATTGATTTTTTTTACATTTCTATTTTCTTTAAATAGTTGTTCTGCTACGAAAAAATTTGCAGAAATAGGGGAAAATACTGATATGATGCTCATTCACGTTATGTACTCCATTTATCATTTCATTTGCATTTCCAATATTTTTAAAATCAAAAAGAGAACTTTTTTCTGTATTTGACTTAAAAAATACAAAAAATTACGAAACCACCTCCAAAAATTCCAAAAAGATGGCTACTATCTATTACTATATTCACTAAAAATACAAAAGAAAAACCAAAAAATAGAAACCCCTTTATAACCCTAAAAAATTAGAAATATTTCCCAAAATTCCCAAATAAAAACTTTTTGTCCTATATTTTTATATATACTATTACTACATATTAAAAAAAGTTATGATAAATTTTGACTCTATTATCTTTTTTTAAATCTCAAAACCAATCTGCCTATTTATTTAGTCACTATTTTGGACTTTAAAAATACCTAAAAATTGAAAGAAAAATCCCCAAAAATCTGCAAAAATAAAAGAAAAATATGTAAACACAAAAAAATTTTATTTTATAATTTTGACTAAGGCAGATCAGGGGCAAGCAATTGCTGACCAGCTAGCTGATCACCTAGCCTCACTCACCCATATATATTTATACATATAATACACTTTTGTTGTACATATATATATATCTAGTTATAAACTTAATATTATTAATTACTCTAGATACTATAAATATTTCTTAAAACCCTTTTTTAAAAAAGTATTGTTCTTGCTTGAATGTCCAAATTATATATTACATATAGAGTTATATATATTATATATTATAAATACAAAAGAAATAAAAAATCAAAAAAATCTATAAAGAAAATAAAAATTATAAAACTCAAAACAAAAAATTATATTAATTTAAAACAAAAAATTAAATAATTAAAAAGCCCACAAAAAGACAGCAAATATTGTGATGATAAATATATACTAGTATACATTATTTAACAATAAATAATATTGCAAAACCAGATTGTTCCTTGTGTTCGACACCCTAAACGTACTTGTACACTGTACACATTCTTTATAGGGTTTATAATAATTTTTATTCACTTGATTTCATTGCTTAATTATTTTCTATGGGTTGATTGTTGAATTTATCAATTGGTCTTTGGGAGTGGTCACCACAACGACTACGTTCCCACCTTGTATGGAACATACGTCCCTCCTCCTTAGATCTTTTTGGTATTTAAAATGGCGCTATTGTAGGGGAGCAACAGATCGTGTAGCTTTTTGTTGTATATACTTGCACATTAATGCTCTGTTTATTTTCTGTTATTTATTGTTGATAATTATTTTATTTGTTTCTGACCCCTCTTGTCTTTCTTGACATTCTTCCAAGGAATCGCATAGAGATGACTACTTATTAGGAGGTGGATGAGCTCGAGCTGCGAGGAGACTGGTGCTTCTTCTATTGTGCCAATTGGAGAGAGCATGAGAGAGAGGCAGAGAGAGAAGGAGAGGAGCAGACCCTTAACAATATTTTTATTTTGTGAGAGAGTGTTTTTATTTTATTTTTATATATTATTTGTAATAATTCAGGACACTTGGACACTTCACACTTCACAAGGTTCATTGCTTGAGTGCCTATTCACTTGGGAGCCTCGTTGGTTTTCTTGTGTCTTCAATTGCCTTCTACCTTTTTGTTCTACCTATTTTTCCACTTGATTCACCCTTTTTGAGTTTTGCACCTTCTTTTCATTTGTTTTCCATGATTGAGCCTCTAGATTTAGGATTGCTTGAATTGATAGTTAGGTCCAAAGCTTAATTAAAATCATGCACCTATAGTTCTCTATGCTTGGATATAGTCAAATATTAATTGTTGATTATATGGATTTGAGATCGAGCAGCGTTAGAGGCTCCATACATCGCTAGCAAGACCCAAAGTGCCATGCACTAAAGAGTCTCCAAGACTGGACTTTTGGGTTTCATTTATTGATAATTAGTATTTGGTTCTTCACGTCTAATAGTTATTCCTCTTTAGGATGATTTCACGCTTTTGTATATCATATATGTAGTGTAAATATTAAAATGTATGTCTTGCATCCCGCATGGAGAGAGAGTTGGGAAGCATTGAAAGTCTCCTTACTTTGCATGCATCATTTGATATAAGGGTGCGATTTCCACCCTAGTTTCCCCTTGCATGGCGTTTCTGCTATCTCCCTCTATTTTTATTTCACCTAGGTTCAAAAAGGAAATACAAAAAATTCGTTAGGCTCATTTTATTGAAAAATACTCCAAAAAATTGAAAATCCAAAAACTAAAACACGGGGACCACTAATAACACTTTGATCTTACTTAAAATTCTTAATTGACATCATTGTTTTGGTTTATAAATACCTCATTATTTTCACGTATCCATCCAGACTGAGTGAGGTGAGGTCCCTAAGGATTAGAGCCCATATCCCGATCTGTGGCAGCCTTGATAATCACCGGGGACGATGAAGTATTGATTCTACTACCGTATGTAGATGACTAGGGCCTTGTCAATGACGATGTTCCCACCTTATGTGGAGCATCCGACTTGGTCTGAAGTACTGAGCTTGGGCCATGGCTTCACGGGTGTGTCTATCTCATCGTCTTATGTCTGAGTACCTTACTTGTGAGGGAAGTATTTGTTTTGTTTATGGCTTCCTTTATCTATTTCTTTGGCTGAATAGCCCCCCAGGTACGAGATCAAGGACATCAAGGTGCGCAGATCACACGCTACAAAGGAGTTGAAATAAGTACGGGGTCCTTTCCCGGTAGTACACACTCTCCTGTAGGGATAGCCCTCTAAGGACTTGTGATGAGATTTTGCCTGAATAACAAAAATAAAATTGAAAAGATAAAAATAGCCGAACCCTTACAGCTTCATTTATGTTTACTTGGTGAATCCAAAACTTATATGGTGTTTATTTGATTTAGATTAAGTTTAAAGATCACTCCCGCACATTTGTGTCATTTTTCATTTTCTTCTTTTTATTCTCATTTGACTCTTGCTCACTTGGAGCCATTCTACTGTTTTACACTCCTTTTGTTCCTTGTTCATCACCTTATCATTCATCCATTCTCTATCTCCCTCATGACCTTCAAAATGGTCACTCATGGATGGCTTGGTCTGGACCCCGTCGACACCCATTTCGATTCCATGCAGCCAACATATACTATAATTCAGGGCGATTCTTGAGATTACTGTTAGGACTTTATGAACCACTCTCTAAACTCCCCGCCTTCTTCAATAATTCGGGATTACTCTTACATTGAACTCTGCTTATTTTGGAGGGAGATCGATTTTAGTCTTTACACATCTCCATCCTTAATGAAGTTTTGTGTTGACCTTAACATAGAATATTTCCCTCCATATAGTGATTCAATCCAGACTGGTCGAGGCATTATTCAATGTACAGATCAAGAGCCCGATCTGGATCCATATATACTTTTGGTTTAAGATTTAGATTCAGATATGTCTCCAACGTGAAAAGGGAAGGGACCTCAACACCCACAACCACAACAGGGCCAACCAGACCAGAACGAAAAAAATGCCGAGTTGCTTACATCTATCCAAGCAATCCAACAGCAGCTCACAGACCAGGCATTGTCCCAGGCTGCCTTCAAGACATGCTCAACGATCTGAGGAGAAGGAGAGACAATCCAGGAGGATGAGAAGAAGGAGAAAGAGAGAATGGAGCTCATGGAGGCCCAGCAGATGATTTAAGAGGAGAAAGGCCCAAGCCTACTCTCAAGAAGACCTACAACCATGGAGCAGGCTCGATGATCGACTCGATTCAAATCCCACTAGTCCAAGCATATGAGTTGAAGCCTCAACTCTTAGCTCTTCTTCCCACCTTCCATGAGAAATCTAGCGAGGAACCATATATCCATCTACAACAGGTTGCTCGCATCTAAGGAAGAACACACTACCATAACATACGTTAGTTGTAGTTAAGATGACGACATTTCCATTCAGTCTTCAGGACAAGGTGCTCCATTGGATCAATCATCTTGGAAAGGTCATCACGACCTGGGAGAATCTCAAGTCAGCATTCCTTCATAAATTCTATCCTCTTGGTTGTCTCAATCATATGTGAGCCAGAATTGCCAACTTCTCCCAAGCCACCTGTGAGTCTATCCATGAGGCTTAGGAGCATTTTAGATATTTACAGGAGAAATATCCCGACCATGATATACCTCAGACCAGCCTGGTCCAACATTTCTTTACGTCATTTATTAAATCTTTGAGGAAATGGCCAAAGGAGAGGCCACCTTTTCATCGTCTCACGCCTATCAGTGCCATCCACAAATTCAACAGAAGTCAGTTCATATGGCGGCAACAAATGATCCAGAGAGGGATGAGAGCTCCATCCTTCGTATCATTAGTAGCCACATATTCAATGTTGACATAATAGAGAAATAATATTAGGACCTTGAGAAATTAGCTATGATTGAAAAGAGGACACAGAATCTGGACAAATTGAATTAGATCACCAAGCAGCTAGAGCTGCTAGTGGGTACAATTAGCTCTTGTCAGTCGGTATCTGCCTCTGCCATGACTCTTGCTCAGATGAAGGAGCCATCAGTACCTCAACCTCCCCAGCAGAGTCCAGCATAATCGACAGTTCAACACATATACTATGTGCACGCATGGAGCCTACATTGTCTCAACAACTGCAACAGCAATTGGTTGTGTACCAGCCTGAGCCCCACTTTATTCTAATCAGTTCTGCCCTTCTCCACCCCTCATTCAGTGGTGAATGTTGTATGGTCCAAAGACACACAGCTGGCCCATCCAGGTGGACATCAGCAAGGCTAGTCTTTATCTTCTCACATATTCCCTCAACATCAGCATGGAAGGAGGTTTGTCCAGAACAACCAACCTCAGCACCAACAGTCTCTACCATACTGGAGAAAATGGAGACAGAGTCAGTACCAACAGCCATCAAACTGTCTACTCCAGTAGTATCATCAGTACGTGGCTTCTCCATATCATCATCCCCCTCCTCAGCATCATCAATATCAACCTTCTCCTTAGAACAATTTCTAGTATTCCTACTAGTAGCCTCCACACCATTCCCAATCTCAACTTCGTCTAGCATGCTGAACCATCTAAGGCTGCTCCTGTGAATCCTGTCTTGGATTACATGTCTCAACTAGTGAAGAGCCTAACAGAAATGAGCTAGAATCTGGATGACCTCACCGTCGCCAAAATACCCATTCCGACACATGTGGATGCAAATCCCAATAACTTCAGGAAGAGAGAGCATGTAGTTTGTGATGTTTCCTCCAATCACACAGAGTCAGATGTGCTTGATATTTTTTTATCTAATGCTATAACTCATACGAGTGGTAGGATCTTGCATCCTTCTACTATATCAAAGGGGGAGAATAAAGCTTCCATTAGCAAATCATCATCATCTTCTACATCAGTGATGAGCCCTAAATTACTCTTCTTAATTCTCGTAAATTAGATGTAATGTTTCGTTAATCGGGCAAATAAGAGATAAATCAAAAATAACCATGGATTCAATGAATTAATCAATTAAGTTAGATGTGGTTTTATGTTTATTTAACCTTGGCAAGTCCTAGGGTCAACTCAAGGAGGAAAAGGAATAACCTAGGCTAATTCTAACAAATTTAGCGAACGACTTTCAAAATGGAAGTTTTTTTGGTATTTTTATGTAATTAATGGATGCAAATGCAAATTTTGGTAAAGTTTAGGGGCTAAACTGCAAATTCGATCAAATGAACTCAAAACCCAATGGAACTTAACCAGAATGTATATGAATGCAAAATTAAGCTACTATAAAACATGAGTTTTTAATAAATAAAACATTATAGACAATGTGATTTTCAATAAATTAATTTTAATAAATAATTAACCTAATTATTTCAGGAGATAAAATTATCCGAGATCTATCAAATGATGATCTATCGAGGAAAAATCCCAAAAAGTAAAAATGTTGAGTTTTTAATCTATTGAAAATTAATTTCTTAAATCATAAAATGATCAATGCATGATAAATTATGCATGCAAATGAGACCATTTTTGGGCAAAAAGTAGAACACAACTAAATCTGACAAATGTGATTTTCATAATTTTAGAGCAATGATTAATTTAATACGAATTTCAGACCATGAAATGGGTAAAATATGCAAAAGTTCACCAAATAAATTATATTTAATTAATCATGTCTCACAAAAATATGAATAAATACCGAAAAGATATATAATTAGTTGAGCTACGAAATGCAATTTTCAGAATAAATAAATAATGTGAAAATAAGGTTCAAATAATAGATTAGAGTCAGGGTTCTAAATGCAATACGTGAAATTAAATCAAATAAAAAGTTATGCATAGCAGAACATATACAAATACCTCAACCCAGGAGCGGTATTATGCAATTTTTCTAAGAGGGCACGTGCTCTGAGCGGCTGGGGTGCTTGTGTATTTTGGTGAATTCCAGGGAGCTTTGCTGCAAAAATCCCTAAGAGGGCATGGGCCTTCACTTGATGTTCTCAGGGCACAACGGCAGAGGTGAGGACGGGTGCTACTACTTCGGAGGATGGTTCTCCGGTGGAGTAGATCCTGGAGTAGGGGGGCTCTTGATGAAGGTGCACGCGTCGAAGAAGATCTGGTGGAGGTTGATGACATTAGAGTCGGTTGAGGGAGTCGAAGCTGGAGGTCGACGACAAAGCTCTAGTCTTGGGGATTATTAATGGCGTCGACTCCTAGGCACTCCGATGAGGTAGAAATGAAGAGGGCTCTGGTGAAGCTGCTCCTGGGGATATCGGTGAAGATGCAGTGCAACACTTAGGACTCCAAGCACTAGTGGAGATGGATCCCCGAGAGAAACATGTGTTGTTAATGTTGAGTGGTTGAGCGAGACTTCGACGTAGACGATGAGGAGGTCGATGATAGAATGGAGGTGAAGGTGGAGGATGGAAGATAAACATCGGAGGATGATTGAGCGGAGGTGAGAGAGGAGGTGGATGAACCTATGGAAGAGATACCCGAGAGGTCAAAGCTCGAGCTGCCGAGGGCAAGTAGATCAGCACTCGGAGGAGGCTGTGATGAGGCGAGATGACTCAGATCTCGCCAACAAGGAAGCGAAGTTGTCGGATTCGATGCTGCTCGACGTGGGCGGAGCTGTCACCTACGGAAGTGGAGCACGCTTCCCTTTCTTTGTTGTGATGGCAGATGATCATGAAGGTTGGAGGCCCTGGAGTTTTAAAGTGATGGAGGGGACCAGAGAAGTAAAGTGGAATTGATGAGGTGATGGGGATCTGATGGATGGTGGCGAATCAAAGATGAGGAGACGAGATCAGGAATTGGATATGGTAGCGGTTGGATTTGGAATGGGTATCGGTGATTGATTGGATGGATTAGAGATGGGGATCCGAAGGGGATTGAGATTGGGCTGGATTCGCAGGTGATCGAGGAAGGCTAGCAGAGATGTCAGGATGATGCAACGCTCATGTGTACGGCTGAGCGGTAGATCAAGGTGGTAGGTGCAGTAGATGGTGGCAGGCGGAAGGTAGAAGATGACACGTGCTACGCACATGAGATGGGGATGAAGGTTAGTCACTTTCATGGCACGTGAGGAGAGAAGGGGGAAGGGGTGACTAAGATTGGGTGCCAGGTGGCCCAATGTGCGTGAGCCATGTGGCATGCATTGACCAAGGTTTGACTGAAGCTAGAAATGAAGAAACAGATATATAAAAATAACAAATGGACTTCGATGCAGAAGTACATAAAATAAGAAATGTAGATTTAATATAGTGTTCATGAAGGACTCATATGCAATTGATACATAGAATGCAAGATATGGATATTTTAGTGATATTTTATTTATATAAAATATCAATTTTAATTTTAAAAATTTTATTTGATTTTTTGGACATAAATAAATGCTTGCAAAAATAAAACATACTATGAAATAATGCAACAGACCCACATGACTTTTTTGAATTTTTATGTATTGATTTAATGTTAAAATAAATTAGAGAAGCGAAATATGTAAAAAAGGATCAAGTTAGAGCATGCATTTTTCATTACTTTTCTGATTTTCTTGGATTTTGATTTTTGGTTATTTTATTAAATCATGAAATGAAATGACAGAATGAAAAAAAAATAGATTAAAATGAATGAGATATGCATATGAAATGCTAGGTCAAAATCAGTGAAAATGCACAATGCATAGTTAGGTCCCAAAACCCTCCTTTTCACAGATGAACTCTGATTCTTTTGAACTTGGTCTTCTTTTGAAGATAATTGAATGTGCACTAGCTCGAAAGTGAGTAGGATTGAATTGATCACTGTATGAGAGAGATATCGTCATTTTAGTCTGACTGTCCTAAAATTAGTGTTTTGTTTTATTTACCACTTACTTTTGTTAGTGATTTTTTAATTTTTCTTTTATTCTCGTTATTGATATGTACATAATGGAGTTGGTTTCGAATGATTTAGAGTTAGTATGAATTAGTTAAAAAAATTAGGAAAGCTAGCTATTTTACAGGTCAGTTTTACTCTGAAATTTTGTCTCTTCATTTAATGCCATGATGAATAATAAAATGTGAAAGTTATTTACAAATGCATGAATGTTAATTATGCAAGATAAATGATTAAATGCAGATGAATTTTCGAAAACTGCGCATAACTATCCCTTTTAGAGTCGTGAATCACAGATTCATCAAGCCCCAACACTTAAATCATGCTCGTCCTCGAGCACTAGAGAATGAATGATTTAGTCGAATTAATCCATGGCTATGCATGTGGAGTACAAGACTCAATCCATTGAAGAACTCTTGGTTTTAGTGATCCCAAAATTCCAAGCTGAACCGATATCGAGTCAAAAGGTATCCAATTCTTTAGTCCTGAGACTCTCTTTGTATACATATATAGTTAGGATATGACATTTTAGTGTTGACTGAGTCTCACGAGTAGAGTCAAAATGTCACCTAAGGTCCCAGTCCAAGAGACTCTCCTAATAACCCAATCCCCAACACATAGGGAATAAATCGGTTCTTGCATACAATCTATTGTGGCTTTAGTTGTTAGTCTTAAAAGTGTAAATGTAAGGCTAGTTGATGGAGGGCATAGGTTTGTGTAATTTTGTTATATCCTTCACATTGGGACAAGGATCCTCTCGAGTTCCTTATTAACTCAACGTATGTATTCTAGGTTGTTGACCAATGCATCTGTCAAGGGAGTTCGGAGTAATCTGCACTTGTTTTCCTGGGAGTACATCGAGGTGTGTCTTTTTTGAGTTCCTATCATACCTTCGACACCTAGATTTATATCACTATACTATGAAGGGGCCTTTTGGGTGCTAGCCTGACTCCTGGTCCTAATAGCTTTGGTCCAAGTGGACACATTGAAAAGGTTGGGAGCGCTCATCTTTGGTGGAAGCTCTTTGAATTTGTATTTATAATGAGAGAGCTTTTCGTTTTAATTAAATGATAGAAATTCTCTCGAAATTTATTTTATTGATGGTTGACTAGCTCAATTGCTTTTACCAAGTTGATGCACACTGATCAACAATTTATTTAGTTTCATTTAACCTAAAGCATAGGTTTATATCAAGAGATTAGTACAAGAACCTTGTTTTCATACTGGTTGAAGGTGCTGACTCTCAAGGTTCATGAAGCCTTCATCGATTTTATCCAATTATCAAGCATCATAAAATCAAATCCAAACTCAAATCTCTCTTACCAGTTCCTCAAGTGAAATCCCAACTCATCTCATCATAAATACAATCATGCAAGTGAGTTGCTGATCATATTCTTTAAGGTAGAGTCTAAGTATGCAATATAGAGTACCCATCTTTTTGACTAGCGAAGTGTGAATAATTAAGTCATAGACCCTAATAACTAAGGTTGGTTAACTCTGAATCTTAGAACCTCATAAAACAAGCATCCTTGAACTTCAGAAGTCTTGTGTGAGTGTGTAAGTGTCAGGGATACATCCAACTAAGAATGCATGGATAAATGGGATGTTGAATGAAGTGCACGAGTGTAAAATGTTCTTTTTGTTGAGTTTTTCAATGCAAGATTTTTATGTAAAATGAATAAGAAGCCAGTTTTCCAAAACTTTTGTTATACACAATTTTATAAACATGGTATTAGTATAAAAAATTTAAAGTTTCCAGATTTTACAAGTTAGTTACCCATCCCATAAATAAGCTATATACTTATGCAAAAGTACGAGATATGGGTAAAATATATACAAAGTATATACACCCCCTATACTTAGCGAGTGTTATGTCCTCAGAACGCAAAGATCACAGCGAAGACGTAGCGCATGCTAAGCATAAGGGAGTGAAAAGGAAAAGAAAAAGAAATGAAAAATAGAAGTCAGCCCACCCCCTTATACATATGTTGTGGACAATCTACGTATAGAAGAAGAGAGAAAATGGGGAAGTCGAGGATGAGAGAAGAGAATGGGTGGAAGGGTATATACAACGGGCATCGGTCCCCCCCCATACTTAAGCCTTGGCCTAAGTAGAGGAAGAAGTACAAGGGAACTGATGGGGTCGGGAGGGGAGGGACACCGATGATCAAGGAGGCTTTCGACAGATCTTTTTGTGGGCTTGTGGTAGAAGGTAATATTGATGGAAAGAAGATGAAGTAGATTATCCCCTACCATCGTCGGAGTTATCCTCAGAACAATAATAATGTAAGGTAGAGGCACTCCAAATATTCTTATACTTAAGTTGCTTTCTGAGAATGTGCTCAGTCTTGTGGTCAATCGACTAGGTCTTGGATGATGAGTACTATACAGAACAAGTATCAGTCTGGTCATAACAAATTATTTTGGTAAATCTAATGAGACCAGGAGAGTCAGCTCTGGAGGAATAATAGTGAGGGGAAGGGTACATCCAGTGTGGGTCAAGACACAGCTGCTTGCTCAGATAGGGCTCCAGATCAGCCAAACTGAGCTCACTCATGTAGATCTCCTCATCAAGACTTGAGGAGGAATCATCAGAAAATTCCTTCCTTGTTATGTCGAAAGAAACTTTCTAAGCCGATTTTATAGAATTTGAAGTAATAAGACGAAGAGGAGATTTATACGGCTTGAGGTGTTCGGGGGAATGCCATGAGGAATCAGTACTCTTCTTCTTACAAGATAACCGACTAGAGGAAGAGGAAGCTGATTTATCAAGCATGGTCAACTTGGTCCTTGGTCTCTCTTTTGGTGGAGGTCTTGGAGGTCGTGAGTTTGTGGTGGTGACAATTGTTTCTTCATTGGAGGAATCACCATATAGATTGTAATACTCTTGCAAGGTCAACGAATGTCTTGGGAATGTGCTCTCAGTTGGCTTGGCATTGGTGAGTTCCTGTATCGGATCATCAAACTGGTCAAGGTGTTTAGAAAAGGTCTTGTCCAACTCAGGGATGTCCCTTTGTTGTGCGTCATCCTTAGAAGTTGTCACGGGTGGTGGTAGTGCAAGAAGCAGGTAATGAGGAAGTGTGGGGATTCTTTAAACCTATGGTCGACTCAACAACCTTCATCTCAGGTGTAGCAATGAGGTAGTAATCTTCTACTGCTTGACGGTTACATCTATTGACAGCTTCGGGGGTTACCTTAGAGTATCATGTATACTAAATGAATGAGTGAGGTTGGAGTTCTCCTAATACAGTGAAATCGATCTCCCGGGTCTCGCAATTGATAATTGCCTTAGCCACGGCTAAGAACAACTTCCCGAGAATGATCCGAGATTGGGAGAACTCTCCTCGGTCCCCAATGTCACAGATCGTGAAGTTGACTTAGAGTGGAGCACCTTGGAAGGTAGTGATAATTGTAATGGTTCCTCTCGACAATTTTATAGATCGATCAGCCAGTTGAATGATCTCTCTCGATTTCCTGATTGGTCCGAGTTTGAGATTGTCAAACACGAAGGTCGGGAGGATATTTATCGGTGAGTCATCATTGATTCAGGCATGGGTGAAAGTAGTGCCTTTGATTTCACAATCAAACCTAGGAAACTGCTTCACTCTGTGGCTCTTGGTATTTCTCCCCACCAAGGAGGAGGCCATAGACAATATGTGTCTCTTAGTCCTTGTTCTCTTTATGTCCGACCTTTTTGGCATCAATTTACTCCTTACAAATCTTTCAAGGTCAGAAAAGTGTTCAAAGCCCTTTATTAAGGGAAGCTCAAAAATCAACTCTTTATCCAGAGCTTCCCTCAAGGCAGGATCCAAATTTTTCAAATCATTTTCATTTTCAAGTTTTATGGTTTTTTTCTGGTTTTTTAATTGTTTGGGTATTTTTGAAATTTTCAATTTTTTATCTTTTTGATAGGTGAATGTACATACTCTAGATTGGAGGGAAAGTGGTTAGTAGAAGACGGAAGTAGAAATAACTCCAGCTGTACAGAGTTTGTGGGTTTCTGAATGTCCTCTAGGTTTTCAACTGGAGATCCAATCCTTTCATTTTCCACTTTCATACATGAGATTGGTGAAAATTATCTCAAAAGATGTCATAATTATTTTAACTTGTCATCCTTCAAAATTTGCTCATGACAAATCATGGAAGGATTCTATTCATTTGGACGATATTGTTGGGATCTATGGATCTCATACTCAACATAACTTGATTCAGGCATGCAATGCTAGGTTGAGTAGAGTCCATCTCTGTGACAGATATTACTCGGTTCCTCATATGGTGGAGTCGATATACCAGGGCAGGTGGGTTGAGCTCATTAGTCCAAACCTTTGTATGCGTAGGCTGTCTGAATGGGTGGTATGTGGGCTTATCCATGTGAGTTTGATCATTATGGTCAATCCAATATGGAATATCATAGGGTATGGGCCTCTCCATTCAGTTTGTTCGAGCCATCATGTTCCTCGTAAGGTCACGTCAGGATGTGTATTTGTGAGTTATTGACCAGTCCGAACATTAGTGTGAGGAGAGAATGAAGTCTGTTGGGGTAGATATCTCTTCCAATCGTTTGTCTCAATGGTGGTTTGCTCTTCAAACGGTTCTTAAGTTTTGGCCAGAGATAAGGAATAAGATGGGTCAGCCTAGGGTGGAAATGGATCATGTGTGGAAGAACGTGGGGTAGGTAAGAAATGTGAAGAAGCGGAGATGTTGGTCAAATTATGGACATCATAATCATGGTGGAATGGATTCATATGTGGGTGAGAGTAGCCTGCGGATGATGGAGGATACATGGAAGAGGGAGTATAGATAATTGGTATCTGGTCGAGGAGAAATGACCTGCTGGGTTTGAAGACCAATATCCTGACATCGTTGAAAGAGGTGAATGAGATGTAGGAGTGGATAGTGATTGAGAACGTGCAAGTGTACAGACTGCCACACAAACAAACGTAAGAACTAACTCAAAATAATGAACCAAGAAGGGAGAGTGATAGCACAATATGCGGGTTTGATATTCGATCTCGATCCATGCACACAAAGGCGAACACAATACAAACCCAAGGTTCACCAACTCACACAGTGAAGGCCGCAAGAGTCCGACCAACTTATCTTTTCAAAAGTAATTGGTGATAATTTCAATCTCGTAGAGCGTCCTTAAGAGAAGCTTTTAGATGTCATAAATTTTTCCTAAAGACCGGCCTAAATTCATACAACTAGTTGCATCCATTTTTAGCTAGTATGGGTGTAGGTACGGATCATTAGAGGCTAACCGTATTACTTCAGGATGGTGCCATGTGCATTGTCCTTTAACCACCCACTCTACTAAGGGAGACCTTAGTTCCTTCACTAAGAAGTAGCTAGTCATTTCTAAAATCAGTAGTCATAATGAAAATTCCATAGTTTGGCTCTACCCTAAGTGTGCGATTCTAATCCTACATACAATGAGCGGGTTTCTCTCTGTAAAAAAACTTGATTTTATGGATTAATTAGAAGTAGGCTTTGTTTAGTAGTCCAATTTTAATTTAGACAATCATTGAAAAATTAAGTGAGCAAAATTACACATCTTCCATCTAGTCCCAATTTCCTTTAGATCTTAAGTGACAAAACATGTGGGAGAATGTCGAGCAAAGCCAATGAAGTGTGAAAGATGATGATGTATGCTCAGTTAGAAGATTTACAATGATTCCTAGCAATCTCAATGCGGGATGCAATACAAGAATTGAAAATTAATCTATATGAAATGCAAGCCAACAAAATCACACTTAGCCGAAAGTTCTATTAGCCGGGAAGAATTGATTTAAATTTTGACTAGGTTGAACAATCTAAGGTGTGTTTCAATTAAGTGCAGTGTGATCCTAAGTTCTAGGAGAACAAGTAATATAAACCTTAGTAGCTCTAATAGCCGTAAGTGTAGGTCTAACCTACAAACCACGCAAGTCGGGCCCACCCTCATCGGATAGTGTAACATGCCCGAGAAACCATAGAAAAGTTCAGATCTTTTTGCACAAGCGAGATTCCAAATGGAACCCACTATAAATAGGCAACTAATTACAAATAACAATAATAATATGAAAAATGTTGAAAAAAATCCTAGACTCTACACTCTCTCACGACTCAACTCGGTCTTAATTTTTATGCAGCTTTTCAATGGGCTGTCGAGATATGTTAGTTTCTACAAGAACCGCTCCACGTTCCTCGGGTACCTCACACAAAATTAAGAGAGAAAATGTAAGAGAGATGACACAAAAAATAATCAAAAATAAGGAATAGAAAATGAATGCTGAAAAAGAAATAGATGCTGGAAACAAATGGAAAATGTACAGTAGCAAGGTTTGAGGGTCAGACTACCCGAATGTATGGAAAACCTAACACTAAATTTTCTAGACAAAAACCAAAGCTATTTGCCTCCCCTGCAACGACACCATTTGATGAGCTCTAAATTACACTTCTTAATTCTCGCAAATTAGATGTTTCATTTCATTGTAGTCGGGCAAATTAGAGATCAATAAAAAATAACTACACAATTCGATGAATTAATCAATCAACCGAAATGTGGTTTTATGTTTATTTAACGTGGGCAAGTCCCAGGGTCGACTCAAGGAGGCAAAGGAACAATCTTGGTTAAGTATATCAAAATTTACCGAACACTTTTCAAAGCAGATTTTTTGTATTTTTTAATATAATTAATGGATGTAAATGCAACTTTCGGTAAAGTTTAGGGGCTAAACTACAAATTCGATCAATTAAACTTCAAACCCAATGAAACTCAACCAAAATGTATATGAATGCAAAACTAAGTTAGTTCGACTTGTGAGAAGCTTTTTATTGACTATTACAATTTTTTGGAATTTTTTGTGCAAATAATTTTTAATAATTAAAACAATGCAGATAATGTAACTTTCAATAAACTAATTTTAATAAATATCAAACCTAATTATTTTCAAGATATAAAATTATCCGAGATCTATCAAATAATGTCTATCCAGGAAAAATCCTAGAACCTAAAAATGTTGAGTTTTTAGTCTACTAAAAATAAATTTCTTAAATCATAAAATGATTTATGCAGGGCAAATATACATGCAAATGAGACGATTTTTGGGCAAAAGTAGAACACAACCATATCATCCAAATTTGATTTTTTTTAATAATTTTTAGGCAATGGTTAATTTAATACGAATTTCAGACCATGAAATGGATAAAATATGCAACAGTTTGCCAAATCAATTATAATAAATTAACCATGTCTCATAAAAATATGAATGAATACCGAGAAGACACAAATTAGTTGTGCTATGAAATGCAAATTTCAAAATTAATAAATGGTGCAAAAATGAGGTTCAATTAATAGATCAGAGTTAGGTTTCTAAATGCAATACAATAAATGAAATAAAAAAAAGTTATGCATAGGAGCACATATGCTAATACCTCAACCTGGGAGGGATTTTATGCAATTTTTCCAAGAGGGCATGCGCCGAGGAAGTGCCCTTGAGCGAGGAGAGTGTGTACATATTTTTGTGAATTCCAGGGGGGCTTTTCTGCAAAAATCCCCAGGAGGGTGTGGGCCTTCAAGTGATGCTCTCGGGCCTTGCACCCGACGCTGGTGCGTAGGCGAGATCGGGCACGACACATTAGAGGGTGGTCCTCCGACGGAGTAGATACTAGAGTAGGGGGGTCTTGATGAAGAGGCAGGCGTTGAAGAAGATCTGGTGGAGGTTGATGATAATGGAGTCGGTCGAGGGAGTCAGAGCCAGAGGTTGACAGCGGAGCTCCAATCCTGGGGGCTTGTCGATGGTGTGATGGCGATGAAGTGGGAGTCGGTGAAGCTGCTCCTAAGGAAATCGATGAAGATGCAGAACTTCATTTGGGACTCCAAGCTCTAGTGGAGATGGAGCCCCAGGTGAAACAAGTGTTTCGATGTTGAGTGGTTGAGCGATACTCCGACGTCGAGGGTGAGGAGATCGATGATAGGATGAGGGCGAAGGTGGAGGATGGAAGATGAACAGCAGAGGATGATCAAGAAGAGGTGAGGGAGGAGGAAGATGAACACGCGGAAGAGATTCCTGAGAGCTCGAACCTCGAGCTGCGGAGGGCAAGCGGAGTAGACTTGGAGGAGGCTGCGATGAGGCGATATGCCTCGGATCTCTCCAATGAGGATGCAAAGTTGTTGGAGTCGACATTGCTCGACCCGGGCGGAGGTGTCACCTCCAGAAGCTGAGCACACTTCCCTTTCCTTGTTGTGATGACGATGATCATGAAGGTTGGAGGTGTTGGGGTTTTAAAGATATGGAGGTGACGAGGCGATGGGGATCTGATGGTTGGTGGCAAATCAGAGATGGGGAGATGACATTGGGAATAAGATATGGACGATTGGATTTGGATGATGGATCATTTAATTATTGGATGGATCAGAGATGGGGATTTGAAGGGGATTGAGATCGGGTTGTATTTGTTGGTGATCAGGGAAGGCTGACAGAGATGTCGGAATGATACATCGCTCTTGTGTGCGGCCGAGCGGCAGGAGAGAGGTGATGGGTACATCAAACAGTGGCGAGCGAAAGGTAGCAGACGACACGTGCTATGCACATGGGATGGGGCTGAGGATCAGTCAAGTGCATGGCATGTGAGGAGAGAAGGGGGAAGGGCTGACTAGGATCGGGGGACAGGTGGCCCAATGTGTGTGAGCCACATGTCATGCGTCGATGAATGTTTGACTGAAGCTAGAAATGAAGAAATAAATATATTAAAAATAAAAAATGGACTCTGATGCAAAAGTGCATAAAATAAGAAATGTAGATCTAAATGCGCTCTACAATGTTCATGAAGGACTCATATGCAATTGATGTGAGAAATGCAAGATATGGATATTTTAGTGTTATTTTATGTATATAAAATATCAAATTTTGATTTTGTAATTTTTTTTATTTTGTGGAGATAAATAAATGCATGCAAAAATCAAACATGCTATGAAATAATGTGTTGAACCCACATGACTTTTTTTTTTGGATTTTTATGGATTTATTTAATGTTAAAATAAATTAGAGAAGTGAAATATGTACAAAAGGATCAAGTTAGCAAGCTCAAGTAAGAAGAGGTCTTTTTAACTACTTTTCTGATTTTCTTGGATTTTGATTTTTGTACATTGCATTAAAGCATGAAAAGAAATGATGGAATGAAAAAAGAAATCGATTAAAATGAATGAGATATGCACATGAAATGACTTGTCAAATCCAGTCAAAATGTACAAAGCACAGTTAGTTCCAAAAACCCTCCCTTTCCACAGATGAACTCTGATTCTTTTGAACTTGTCGTGTTTTGAAGATAACTGACTCTGCATTATCTCAAAAGTGAGTAGGATTGAATTGGACACTATATGAGAGAGATATTAGCATTTTAATCTGATTGTGCTGAAATTAGGGTTTTGTTTTATTTGCCACATACTTTTGTTAGTATTTTTTATATTTTTATTTTATTCTTGTTAGTGATATGTACATAATGGAGTTGGTTTCGGGTGAGTTAGACCGAATTAGTTTAAAAATCATGGAAGTTAGCTATTTTACATGTCAATTTTACTCTGGAATTTTGGCTCCTCTTTTAATGCCACGATGAATGATAAATTGTGAATGTTATTTATACATGCAAGAATGTTAATTGTGCACAATAAATAATTAAATGAATATAAATTTTGGGGAACTGAGCTCAATTAATCTCCAATCCAAAAGCTGGGTCAGGTGAGGAAGAAGAAGACTAAGGAGAAGCACCAAAAATAAAATTTCAAAAAAAATGAGCAAAAACAAAAATATTAAAAAGATATCAATTGCTAAAGCGCACCACGCCCGCAATGGAGAGGACCGCACCAGCAGCCAATCTAGTGCCTAACAACCATTTTTGGGATTCCCACCTATGATGGATGAAGACACTCCTTTTTATCATCCATAAGTACTGCAAGATTTGGACATTAATTTTGATATAAATAAGAACAATGACATTTTCAATAAATATTCCATTTTCTGAAGCTATGCAAAACTTCAAAATATTAGAAATTCGAAAATAGCATTGTATGATCTTGATGTGGTTAAGATAATTCAGAATCCTATTCTTGAAATGCCTCTTCTCATGACCATCAAATACATGTCTAACATTAAGAAAGTACTGATGGAGGCATGTACTTAAAAGTGACAGCTGCGGCGAGCCAGGGAAAGAAATGTGAAGCACATCCTGACCACAACTATAATCAATGCAATCAGCAATCTCCTAAGCAAGAAGAAAAACATGGGATCCCCTCTCGTAAGATGCCTGGTGTTATACCAAGAATTTGACACAACACTTCTTGATAGCAGATCATCCATCAATCTGATGCCTACTTCACTGCTCAAGGAATTTAGCTTAGGACTAC
Organism: Ottelia alismoides; assembly: GCA_037367405.1. Lineage (NCBI taxonomy): Eukaryota > Viridiplantae > Streptophyta > Magnoliopsida > Alismatales > Hydrocharitaceae > Ottelia > Ottelia alismoides. The sequence continues at coordinate 207,748 of JAZKJV010005240.1, forward strand.
TCAAATCTACCAGAATGATTCTGTACTTTGCAGATACAATAGTCAAGTAGCTAAGGGGCATTTTGGAGGATGTCAAGGGATGAAATTTCTTGTGGACTTCATTGTGCTACACATGGACACCACGGTTCCCTTGTTGAACGCCCACCTTTCGTTCCGACGGTGACAAGGTGCCCATTCATATGATACAAGGTCCAAAGTCGACAGAATCTACATCAGATGCGAATGATCCTACAAACCATAGAACAAAAGACTGTGACTTTCTAGTAGAAATCATAGATAAAAATATATTTATGGATGATATAGAGACCCACGAATTCCTCTCCACAGAGGAAGGAGTGGACATCACAGTTGAATTCCTCTTTATCTTTGAAGACGCAATTTTTGTTGAGTAGCTAGAAGAAATGATTGTTGGCCACTTGTCCATGTAGAGAAAGAGGAGATTATTGATGATTTTTGTGAACAAGATGATATCATTGAAAATTTCTGTGCAACATTGAATTCATAGTTTGAATTGCCAATGGTGGATAGCCTACAAATGATGTATCCAACACCATCACCTTGCACAGTTGTCGAAGTTGCCACTATACTGATTCAAACCTACAAGATCTTAAACCACATCCATAAAATATTAAATATCCACAATAACATTAAATATTCCTTCATTGCGGGTGTGCAGAACATGCTCCCGGTGATCACCTATTCCCAATTGACCGAGGAACAAGAATCCCTTCTACTCGAGGGTCTAGAAAGAAATAGCAAGTCCATAGACGGGAAAAATACAAATCTCCATGGGATCAGTCCCTCACTGTGTTCCCACTACATCTACCTTGGAGAAGATAGCAAGCCATCCCGAGAATTTCAGTGCAGATTGAACCCAAACCTCCGGGAGGTTGTTATGAATGAAATTACGAAATGGTTTGATGCAAGATTTATATATCCCATCTCTGACTCAAAATCGATGAGTCCCTTTAATGGCATGTCGAAGAAATCAGGGATCACCTTGTGAAGAATAACAAAGGAGAGGAGATCCCAACCAGATTGAACCCAAACCTCCGGGAGGTCCTTATGAATGAAATTACCAAATGGTTTAATGCAAGATTTATATATCCCATCTCTGACTCAAAATGGGTGAGTCCCTTTCATGTCATGTCGAAGAAATCATGGATCACCATTGTGAAGAATGACAAAGGAGAGGAGATCCCATCCAGAATTCCAACCTCTTAGTGCTTCTGTGTGGATTACAGATGCCAGAATCTAGCGATCAAGAAGGATCATTTTCCTCTTCCCTTCATCGACCAGGTAGTCAAAATACTGATTGCAAAGGAATACTTCTGCTTTCGAGATGGATACTCTAGTTATAATAAAGTTGTAATTGCTCCATAATAGCAAGAGAAGACCGCCTTCACCTATCCATTTGGGACATATGCCTTCTGCAGAATGCCTTTCGGAATGTGCAACGCTCCAGCGACATTTCAGAGATGAATGTTAGTAATATTCCTAGATATGGTTGGATTTTTCTCGAGGTTTTTATGGATGACTTCTAGGTCAATGGAGATAGTTTAGATCAATGCCTCACTTATCTAGATCGAGTCTTGAAAAGATGTTGTGAAGTGAACCCGGTGCTCTCGTGGGAGAAGAGTCACTTCATTGTGATAGAATGGATTGTGGTAAGCCATGTCATATCTAAACGTGACATGGTGGTTGATCATGCGAAGGTCGAAGTCATTTCCAAGCTCGAGCCACCCACAAATTTGAAGCAAGTCCGGTCATTCCTTGGGCAAATGAGATTTTATCGAAGATTCATAAAAGACTTCAGCAAAATTGTCTGACTATTGACTGAGCTTTTGAGCAAGGAGATAGATTTTATTGTAGATGCCAGAGTTATTCAAGACATTAATCAGTTGATAGATTTGATCACTCAGCCAATGTCCTTCAGCCACCATATTGGTCTCTACCATTTGAGATCATGATGGATGCCTCCGATTATGTCATTAGAGCGATCTTGGGACATAGAAGAGATGGTTTACCATTTGTAATTCACTATGCTAGCGATATTGGACGATGCTCGGAAGAATTATACCGTCACTGAAAAAGAGCTGCTAGCAGTCATATTTGCCCTAGAAAATTCAGATCACACTTGTTGGGATCCAAAGTCATTGTGTAAACAAAACATTCTACCATCAAGTACTAATAAATAAAGAAGGATGCTAAACTGGGACTTATCAGATGGATCCTTCTACTCAGGGAGTTTGATTGAGCAGAGCACGTTACCAATTACAGAAACCTTCCTAGACGAGGCAATTCTGTCAGTCACCTCAATCCCCTGGTTTGTCGATGTTTTGAACTATCTTGTTTCTAAGAGAACTCCGCAAGATTGGTCGAAGCTAAAAGTAGACCAATTTTATTAAATATTTATTTTTACCAATGGGAGGATCGTTATCTCTTTCGCGAGGAGGCAGATTACATCTGGAGAAGGTGCATTCCTCAAGAGGAATTTCACAATGTCTTAGAGCATTGCCATAATTGAGAATCAAGAGGACACCACTCTAGAAAAAGAATGGCAAAGAAAGTACTCCAACATGGCCTCTGGTGGCCAACTCTTTTCAAAGATGCAGAAGACTTCGTGAAACATTGTACTGATTGTCAGAAGATGGGCAGAACCATTGGATTGAGAGACACAATACAGTTAAAATACATTAAGATCTCAGACTTATTTGATGCATGAGGCATTAACTTCATGGGACCATTTCCCAATAGTCAGTGGTTCGAGTATATTTTTTTCATTGTCGACTATGTTAGCCATTGGCAGGAGGCTATCCCAACTCGAGCCGCCAACAGTTGCATTGTCTGTCTAATCTCGAAAGAAAATATCATTGCAAGGTTTGGGATTCCAAAGATTCTGAAATCTAATGGCGGTAGCCATTTCATCAAAGAGAAGTGAAGAAGCTGACCTAGGAATATTGCATTGAACATCGGGTTGCTTCCCCATACTACCTACAGTCCAATGTCTTGGCAGAATGATCAAATAGGGAGATCAAGAAAATTCTTCATAAGCTTGTATGTCCAGACAGGAAGAATTGGTCACAATTGCTTGACTCAATTCCTTGGGCCTATTGCACCGCATACAAGTCGCCTTTGGGAATGTCTCCTTACATCCTAATTTATTGCAAGCCATGTCATTTGCACGTGGAATTAATTTGGATTCCAAGAATGCTGACAAGAATAAAAAAGTTGATATGAACAGACTACTCGAATTCAGAGACTATGCATATGACAATAGCCTGATGTACAAGGAGAAAGTTAAGAAGTGACATGACTAGCATATCCGCAGAAAGACTTTCAAACTTGGTCAGAAGGTTTTGTTGTTCGATGCAACATTGAAATTATTTCTAGGTAAGTTGAAAGGCTAGTAGATAGGGCCTTTTGTAGTGAAGCATGTGCGTGATAATGGAAGTATTGTGATATCGGGTTTGTCAGCTGACGCACAACCTTTCATGATCAATGGACAACTACTGAAGCCATATCTTGAGAGTGATATATTCCTGCCCATTGTTGATTCAATACAGGTGGTCTATGAAGATGAGCTTGAAGCTTCAACATCAACAGATTCAGACAAGGCAATCAAAAAATATTTTTGATTAGTTAATCTTTTTCTTCATTTCTTCTTTGTGAATTCCATTATTTAATTCTTCTGAAATCTTCACTCATCCCATTCACCATTAATATACATGGGATATACTTCATCCTAATTATAGGTGGGATGAGTGTATGCAGGTGCTCATTCTTTGATCCCTTACATGTCTCCTCAACTCTTGATATTCTATCTATACTTAGGGATATTTTACCCTAAGTATAGGAAGAGACATGAGGAGCCAATGATTTGTTTATTTCCACCCTCGACCCTCCCTACTTTGTGTACAATCTTCTATACTTAGGATTATTTGATCCTAAGTATAGGGAATGTGGTCGACTTCTCATTTATTTAGTCATTGTAATATAGACTTTTCTATACTTATAATGAGTCATGTCTTCCTTTTTCTCTTTGATCGATGAGGACATCGCTCAAGCTAAGTACAGAGGGGTCGTATATACATTTTATATACTTTAGCCATAACTCGTAGTTTCATATTTTCAATAATATCGCTAATTAATAAAAGTTAAACACACGTCAAAATTGTTTGTATATACTGATTGATATCCAATTTAAAAATGTTTTGCAAAATGTTAGAAAAATGGTTGAAAAATTCTTTGAAAAATCTTTTGAACTGTTTTGGAAAATATTTTGTAAAATATTTTCCAACCTTTGTAAAAATATTTTGTTTGTAAAAATTCCTTATATTTGTTTGAATAAAATGGTTTGAACATCTATTTACAAATGTTTAGAAAATGGATGCAAAAACATTTTGAAAAACTTATACATACTATCTGAAAAATCTTTGCAAAATAATTTTCAAATTTTGCAAATGTTTGTAAAAATGTTTATCACAATATTTTCAAAATAAAGTCTTTAAAATTCTTGTCAAAATATTTTTAAATTATTTTGATAACCTTTTATATAATTGGAGCAAATAAATTTTTTTCACAAATACTGTAGAAATGTGTAAATATTAACAGACTGTAATCCAATGTAAATTCATAAATCTAATTCTCGTAAATAATAGATGTACTCTCGTGTAAATATCTGCACATAAATATTTCACTGACTCTTTTATTTTCCAAAAATCCCTAAAAATTTGCAAAACCAAAAACCATAAATGCTTTAAAATGTTTTCAAAAATTGCATAAAAATTTGAAAAACGTTTTCAAAAAACCCGAAAAAGTTCAAAATCAGAAAATGGATTTACAAAATTATATCTCTTACATTATACATAGCATTTGCATTTTTTGGAATAATCAAGATAATTGAATAAGTGCAAAACAAAGTTCATCGATTGGAGCTTGGTATAGACCTTAATGCATTTAATTTTGGAGGAACCCATTGAGGACTGGAATTGGAGATACTTCAGGTTACCTTGACTTAATTCTTTAGGTTCCATGAGACTATGTTCATGTGTCTATTTAATGTATCTAAATAGGACCCTTCATATCATTCATGAGACTCTTGAGATTGTGACTTGACTGAAAACCGTGTACTTAAAACTTAGCTCAACCTAGAACGATTATTGAAAGATCTTGGAGTCTAGGTCAGGACAATGCTAGGCTGCTTCTTCAAGGGTGTCTCAGGAACCATTCTTGGGGATTCCCAAAACTGGTACTCTAACCGACTACTTTTGGTAATTATGATATATAAAGACTGGAGATGGATTGAGACAATGCTTCGGATGCGGAATGGTCTGTTATCGTAACTTTTTCCAAGATCCTAAAAAATGGGTGGAACAAAAGATGTTATATCTATCGGGGCATAATCAAGAATGCATTAGTTATGCAAAGTTGAAGAAAACATCTAAAGAAGAAGCCTACACCCAAAAATTCCACAAAAACTTGAGCTTCGAGAAAAAGCATGATTCTTAGTGAAGACTTAGTTACCCTGACCGAGCTTCACAAGGAATGAAGACTACAGTGGTACATTCCCACTTCTTTCTCCTTTCTTCTAACTTCTCTCATGTTTGGTTGTAAAGACCGGCATTACCTGACCTTATAAGGAAATATCTGTCTCCATGTGGATGACTTATTAGAAGAGCAGACTCCTTGATAGTTCAACAATTCTATCTATGAAGAGCTGAAAAAAATTCACACACATGGTTATATCATTTTAAGGTAGCAAGAGTATGTGAATGAGAGGATAGTTCTGACCAGACTGTGAAGAGAACTGGATAATAAGATTATGGAACCGAAGGCCTATTATGTCACACTTCCTAACCTTAATGTGGTTCTGAACACACCAATAATCCAAAGGTTTTAACTGAGCTCGAAACTTTGATTTTATTAAGACAAATTTAAGAGTAAAAAATTATTTTAAGTTCTTTTGTTTTCTTTTCTTTATTTCTCTTTTTCTGAACTTATAGGCATAAGTGTTTGCTATGGATTAGAATAGGGGATGATGAATCCTCATCTAATTACCTTTATTCATTCATTTTGGCCCTCAATACCTAACTAAATGCATGTATATCTCATTAATTTGTGAAAATAAACACTCAGTAAGTTGCACAAAATACTATATGAAATACTATATAAAATAATGTATTTAATTCCAAAATAAAAGAATTAAGTGTCAAAGAAACTGAATGACCCTGCTGCCGAGACTCAGTCATAATGATGACTTAGTTGACAAGGAATAAAGTAGGGGGAGATAGGGTGGGCAATTGTACAGAATACATAGTCTAAAACCCTAGTTGTATAGCCTAATAATTGCATTTTGGGACCTATTTTTAGTTCTTATTTTTATACTTCAAATCATAAAACCCTCTATATGAATATTATACATAAAAATATAATGAAATACAAAATTAATTTCATTGAAAAATAATGCATAGTGTACCCGAAACACTCAAAATAAAACGGCGTAAAGAAAACTTTGCAGGCATGCATTTAATTTGGAGTTAAGATGCAAATGTTAGGATTTGGGGCCCGTTGTGCAGTATACATATATATTATATTCAATATATTTATTCTTTGCATTTTTCACTTTATTTTATTTTCATAATTTTGTAAATATTATTTGAAATATATCTACACAATTACAATAAAATAAAACCATTTAAAATAAAATAGAATACATAATACATTTCAATACATAGATAAAGGATACATATATATACATATAAGATATATATACATAATTAATTATGTGTACAAATAAATTCAGAAAAACACAACAGAAAACCTAAATATGCATTTAAATAAATTTAAAAAATATAAAATACATCTATATAATAATAAAATAAAAAAATACAAATTAAAAATTAAATATACATAATACATGTATATTTACATATATTACTACATGTAAATATTAACATATAATGAATAGTTGTGAAACAATAAATAAAAATAGGCATTAAATGCTATATAAATTACAAACATTTTTTCTTATTTTTATTAGAAATTATTAAAATCATTTGTTAATTGTTATCTATTTTATGAGACTTTTTTTCTTCGGATTTTTCTGGTCGGTCCACATGGACCGACCAGAAGCTAACCTAGTTGACCTAGGTCAACTACCCCTCTCTCTTTCTTCCCTTTCAGATGATGGAACCCCTATCTTCTCCCCATTTTGCGGACGTTGAATCACTCTATTCGATCTAATTTTTCACGCAAACACATCGTCGATCATTCCTAGTACAAGCTTAATCCTATGATCAGTGTGCAAACCCCTGATTCATTATAAACCCAAGGACAATAGAGATCCTTTAATTTGCTTATAAATAAAACCCCAAACATTCTTTCTTGATTTACTCCTTTTTTCTCATTTCTTAGACTCTCAGACCACCATAATCGACATCTATCTTGTGACAGGAGGTAGAATCAAGGTCCTGCAGTGAGGAGGAGGCATGGAGAAAGTGTTCCAACCCCATCGCTAGAGGTAGCTCTGGCAGGTTCTACTTCATCGGCCCTTGCTGCCTTGAGGTCACTTTCTTTCGCTTCCTAGGTAATGTTTAGTGTAACCTTTCATTTATGCACTTTAATTTCATTTATAGCTTGTCAGATTAGGTTTAGTTCAGAAATCCCTTTTGACATGGAGCTCAAGCGCCTGGTCAAATTCATTTGTAATCTACTATTCTTTCGCTCTACCAACCATCCCATTTCATTGTTTATCTCTTTCTCTACAAAAGCCCTAACATTTCGTCCTCAATTCTGCACGAATAGAGGTAAATCTAAGCTCGCAACTCTACATCAAGCCTGAACTTCCTGAGCTCCAGATCATCATCGGCAACATCTGGACGCTTTGGAGCCCACCTACACGTGCAGAGCAGCATCAGGAACCCATTGTCGTTGTCGGAGTGAGGAACAAATGCCTGAGGACAAAGAACGGAGTGATCGAAGTATGCCCAGGTCGTGTTCTTGGGTTCTTCGTCCCCCCTCGGAGCCGTCAAATCAAGAACACAACCCATATCTAATATGGGTCATCCAATCATTTCAAAACGTTGCGGGAGTTGAGCATCAGATCGTCCACGTGTCAACAGAGCAACGGTTGGATCAAGGGGATTTAAGTGGGGTAAATTACAAAAACCCCATATGCCTTTTTGTATTTACTAAATATTACTGTAAATATTTAATTACGTGCAAAAGTTGATGGAAAAATTGCAAAGAACCCCTTGAATTAACTGGATATTGCACTTTAGTCATGTGCCCGATCACATCATGTGGTCCCCCACATGAGTGGACATTTTGTACTTTTATCCCTCTACTTTGAATACTATTATTGAGTATTTAGAAATCAATTTATGGTTGAAAAACTTTGGGTATTTTCCAGTAATTTATCGCATTTATTCAATTTTGCAATTAAGCCCCTGCTAGCTTATAAATTTTTCTTTGTGCATTTCTATTTTCTTTAAATAGTTGTTGTGCTCCAAAAAAATTGCAAAGATAGGAGAAAATCCCTGATATGATGCTCTCTCATTTTATTTACTCCATTTAGAATTTGATTTGCATTTTCTATTTATTAAAAAAAGAGAGCTTTTTCCCCTATTTGACTTAAAAAATAAAAAAATATATAAAACCATCTGCAAAAATTCCAAAAATATTATCTAATGTTTATAACTATATTTTATCATGACATACCAAAAATCATAAAAAATACGAAGGACAACCAAAAAATAGTAAACCATTTCTAACCCAAAAAAATTGAAAAAATTACCAAATTTCCAAAAAAATATCTTTTTATCCTATATTTTATATATACCGATTACTACATACTAGAAATACTTTTGAGACATTTTGGCTCTCTTATCTATTTTAAATCTCAAAACCTATTAACATATGTATTTAGTCACTATTTTGGACGGTTTTGGACTTTAAAAATACCTAAAAATTAGTAGTAATTCCTAGGAAATTCACAAAATAGAAGAAAAACATGAAAACACAAAAATATTTTATTTTATAATATTTACTATATATAGATATAATTATTAATAGAATACTCTATATTGTATACATATATCTTGTTGTATATACCTATTATTATTAATTATTATAAATATTATAAATATATTTTAAAAGCTATTACAAGATCAGGAGATTCATTACTTGGATCATCAACTTGGATTAAGAGGAGCACGCGACTCATCTCCACGCTCGCAAGCGTCTCCCCTGATGGATCAGACTTAAGACAAGAGGTCTCTTCTCTTAGAGGATTAATCACAAGCACACTACAAGAGGTATTCCTTTATCCATAATGTTGTTAGATGAAACGATCTAAGAAGTGTTATTGGATCAGGTAGTTCCATCAATGAAATTTTTTTAAATTTCAGTGCACCGAGCAACTAGTGCGACTAGTCGCTCTCAATCGTAGATGATGCGATCCTCACGCTTCCGTGACGCGCTTAAGGATTCTTCCATATCCTTCATATACTAATAGCGTGAAGCACAAATACTAATCACTCAGAAATGGAATCCAAAAGTCCGATCATGGGGAGCTCTTCGGTGCTCACTAGAATGAGTCTTGCAAGCATTATGTAGAGTCCCTCTCGATGCACGATCCCAAATCAAAGTAAAGAGCAATTAAGAATTTGACTAAGTCCAAACGATACTATAGGAGAATGCAATGGTAATTAGATGTTTGGCATTAATCTATCGTGAAGCATCCTACAACTAGGGCTCAATCACACAAAAATAAAGAACTCAAATACTTGGAAAATAAATGAAAGAAAATTGATGGAAATGATGAAAAATCGATGAGGCCCCAAGGGAAGAATCCCTCGGGCCCTGGACCTTGTAAAGAGTGTAGAGTCTGGGAGAGTCCTGAATTATTACAGAATAAATGTCTCTCTCTCACTTGAATTACACAATAAATAAATGAAATAAAAATACTAAGCAGAAATGTCTTCAAAATCCTCCCAAGTCTCTTGTGGTGCTTCCTTCTAATAACTAGGCCAAGAAGCCAGCTTGGCTTCACGTGGGTGCGCAGACGCTTCGAGTAGAGTGCCTCCTCGATCCGCGTTACCTCACAACAAAGTCAACAAGGAGAGGTGATTAGACAATTCAACAATAACATCAAATAAAATAGAAAATAAAGAAAGTAAAAATAGAGACAATGAAAACACAATCAAGTAAAACCAATCTATGCGCAGTTGCTCCCCAACAACGACACCATTTGATTACTGACTGCCGAGGGTTGTACGGTTTCACAAGGCGAAACCACAGTCGGTGTATTAACCGCTCAAGAAACCTCAATCAATCAACAATTAACCCACAAATATACAAAGCAATGCAAATAAATGTGTGGAGTTAAAATCTATTTTATTTAACTTTATAAAAGATGTGTATAATGCAAGTAGTGTAGAGTTTCAAACACACGGAGCAAACTAGATAGATCGGCAAATGAATGCACAAAACTGATTGTGTGTTCTTCGTCTTTTTTGGAGGTTTTAAATTAGTTATTTTTTATTTTTGTTTTATATTTTATATTTTGTTTTTAATTTTATATTTTTTTATATTTCTTTTTTTCCTTTTTTTATTTTCTTTTTCATTTAAATTTATAATATAGGATATATAAGAATATAGACAAAATAATAGATAATGAGATATAACGATAATTAAAAACAATAAAAATTACAGAATTTAATATTTTATAGTTTTAATAATTTTTTACTTTTTGTGATTATTTAGTGACTTTTGTTAATTTTATATATTTTTAAAGTCGAAAATATCCTAAAACAGAGAGTAAATAAATATCCGCAATTGAATTGAAGGTTAAAAATATCAATTAGGTCTAAAATTCTTCAAATCAGTTTTAATAGTTAAACAATAATATAAAGAAAATTATAAAATAGAAAATAATATTTTGGAATTTTTATGAATTTTATATATTTTTATAAAGTTTTTTGGGTCTTTTTAATTTTTAATAGTTTTCTTTTTCTATTTTTAGGTTTTTCAAGTCTTGGAATTGCAAAATAAAAAAAAACAATCACAAAATGTTTTTTTAGAATTTTTCAAAATGATTTTATATATTTTTGGTATTTTATACTTTAGACATAGAATAAATGTGCTATTTTTTATTTTTATAGAATAGGAGAAATGCCTAAAATGGAAATGCAAATTTATGATGTGCATCTACAACATATCAGGCATCTAATCCTATTTTTTGGGATTTTTTTGAGCACAATAGCTATTTTAAATAAATACAACAAACCAACGAAAATGCAAGGCCTGACCGGGGTATAACTATAAATAAAATAAAATGCGAGAGCCTCGGAACAATTTTTCCAAAAAATATAAACATGAAGAAAATATTCTTGGGCCAAATAGAAATACACAAAGATACGGGGGCCCGCCTGCAAAATGCCCACCTTATGTAGGTTCGCACGTGAGGTGGGCTTGCGTTGACCAATTTGTAAATAACTAAATTACAAGAGGTTTTATGCAAACTTTACAAACCTGAAAGAACATCAGATGAATGTTTAGTGACTAGTTAATAAATACAAAAAACTAGAATTGGCGTAGGATGCAAAATACCCACTCTTGAGTGGAGGCGGATGACTAGATCTGGTTCACTTATACACACGTTGACCCGTGGTGCGCTGATGACGTTTCGTGTCCTATGGCCATGATTATATCTTCAACTCGGATCAGATGGCTACGGCTCTGCAGAACTGACAGTATCTTGACGATCTGGTACTCCTCTTCGATCGAACGGCTGAGAATTCCCCTGAAAGAACAGGGAAGAACTTGGCCGGGTCTGATCTTCGATTGCTCGTAGCTCCCTCCTCTAGTCGACTCAGAGGCTCCTCCAAAGTGCAAACGCTCCCTGGGAGTCGTGCGCACCAACATATGGGCACAAGCAAACCCAAGAAGATCTCCAGCGAGCTCTTGGGGTCAGGAAAGGTGAGGTGCTCTAGGTACCTCATTCCTCTATAAAATCGAACCCCAAGGGGTCCTTTGGCCACCAGAACCTGCAGGAGAGATTCACGGCAAAAAATGAAGATTCTGGGGGCTTTATTGGCGTAGGTGGGCGTGTGTGTGACTCGTGTGGCGGTGCCCCAACGAGGCTGTAGAATCAAAGCACCCAAATCTCGATACTGAGGGGAGCGAGTTTATAGGAAGGTGGAAGGTGATGGAGAAGCATCAGGGGAAGAGAGTGATGGCAGTCTCATGGTCAAAAAACTGGCAGAGCACAGTGGGTGGGGTTCACCAGAGGCTAGCTCTGGTGAACTACGAACGACATGATTGAGCGAAAACACGTAATAAAAACATAAAAGCAATGCAAAAGATAAACCTATTAACTAAAAAGTGATAAAAATGGTGCTCAAGCATAGCTAACTGTGAGATACACCTCACGGCAGTGATGTTACCGGAGATGGGTGGAAGCAACCTATAGTCTCACCTGATGCCGCCCGAATTAGCTGGAGACGCCCCTGTCACATGCGTCGATCTGGAGTGCAAGAATGGAGTCAAACAAGGGTAAAGGAGGTTCAAAATGGGATTGGAAGATCAGGGGAGGTTTTGTACAGGATGACAGAGGTGGATCAAAGAATGAGGGACAACGAGCAAATCAGAGGTCCTCGTCCCAAAAAATCACACCCGCGTGATAGGGCCAGGATCGAGGAAGAAAGTTGGTGAATGAATCAACCTAAATCGATGCTTGCATCATTAAGGGAAAAAGTTAGAACTTGGGGTCAAAGTAATGTTCTGACAAAGATCATACCTGGGGAGAAGCGTTGACTGGAGTCAACTCTTCACTCCCCCCGGTTGTTCCACGTGAACCAACCACAAAAAAGGCTCGTCTAAATTATTTGTAAGTTAGTTAATATATAATAAATTATTTTATTAAAATAAAGTTATAAAATACAAAATGTTTATTATTTTATAAGGTATTAATTACAAGTTTCTTTTTAGGGTTTTATTTATAGGTATATTTACCTATGTTTTGTGTATTTTTTTTATTCTCTAAATTTGATTTTATTATTTTATTTTCTTAATTTATATAATTATAAATTATTTTTATATACTTGAATATATTTTTATTATATTTTCTGATGTAATATATATACTTAAATAAATATATGTGTTTTTTATAAATTTGTGTATTATATTTTTATCTATGTAATTTTGTATTTTATTTTAATTTAAAGTTTTCTTTATTGTTTTATTCTAGTTTAATATGTACACATAAAATAAGTAATTATTACCAAATTATAAAAGTATAAATTATAAAAATAATAAAGAATAAATAAAATGATTTTTTTAATCGGGTATATTTTACAATAGGGGTCCAAAACCTAACTTTCACACATTTACTCCAAAAAATATGTAACCACATTCATTAAATAACTTATTAAAAGTTATATATAATTAAAGATATTTTTGATACATTTTGATTTTTTTATTTGAGATATTTGGGTCTGGGATGTTGGGATTTTAGCTTTTTGTTTAGAGTATAACTTTTACACTATGTATTATTTTTGTATAAAATAAATTTTATATTTTTCTATATATTATTATCTACAAAATTCATGTTCAAGGTTTATTTATTTGAGGGATAAAATGTAGAAAATAAAATGGGTCCCAAAAATGAATAAATAATGAATTAATAAATGGGATTTTTATTCTATTATTGGCCCTTATCTCTCCCTACTTTATTCATTGTCAACCTAGTCATCAAGATGCCTAGGTCTTGGGGTTTAGGGTCATAGAATAGCTTTGGAATTTTATTCTTTTCATTTTCTTTTCTTTATTCTGTAATTTTGACATTAAAAGAATATTTTGTACAATATTTATACATCAAAGAATGAACGCCAATTTGCATAATTTAAGGTTATTTACATGCATTTGGTAGGGTTTGTAAGGCTAAAATGATAGAGTAAAGGTAATGAAATGGAGATTCATCAGGTACTCCTGGTCTTTACAACTGAATGAGGAAGAAGTTTAGAAGAAGGGAAAAGAAGTAAGAATGGACCAGTGTAGTCTTCATTCCCTTGTGAAGTCGGTCAATGTAACTAATTCTTCACCAAAAAGCAGGCTTTTTCTTAAGCTGAAATTTTTGTGGAATTTTTGGTTGTCAGCGTCTTTAGATATTTTCTTTGACTTTGTATAGCTTCCACATTCTTCCTTGTGCCCTGATGGATATATCATCATTTGTTCCATCCATTTTTTGGGTTCTTGGAAAAAGTTACGCTGGTAGACCATTCCTCATCCAAAGCATTGTCTCAATCCATGACCAGTCTTTAGATATCACTGTTACCAAAAGAAGTGGGTTAGAGTACTGGTGTCGGCAATCCCAAAGAATGGTTCCTGAGCTACCCTTGATGAAGCAGTCTTGCATCATCTTAACTTAGACTCCACTATTTTTCAACAGTCCATCTTAGTTGAGCTAAGTGTCAGATGCTAGGTTTTCAGTCAAGTCATCATATCAAGAGTCTTACGGATGACATGAAAGGTCCTAGTTAAGCACATTGAATTGACTCATGGACATAGTCTTATGGAATCTAAAGAATTAAGTCAAGGTGACCTGAAATATCTGCACTTCCAGTCCTCAATGCGTTCCTCTGAAATTAAGTTTATTAAGGTCTATTCCAAGCTCCAATCTTCAGAATTTATTAAGACTTGTTCAATTATCTAGGTTATTCCGAAAAATGCAAACGCTATACATAATCAAGAAAAATAATTTTGTGATGCAATTTTCTGATCTGAACATTTTGTAGATTTTTGAAAAAGGTTTTGTAAATTTTTATGCATTTTTCAAAAAAAATTGAAAATGTTTTGGGATTTTTGATTTTGCATTTTTTTAGGTATTTTTAAATAAAAGTCTTGGCAAAGTAATCGGTACAAATGTTTACACAGGATGCATCTTTTATTTACAAGAGTTGGATTTATAAGAATTTACAAAAGTTAAAAATATATAAACAGCTGGTGGAAAATGTTTATTTATTAGGATGATGTATATATTCCTCAAACTTATGTGAAAATAATTTTACAAACAATTTTGAAAACTATAGGCTAAAATAATATTTGCAAATAATTTTTACAAACATTTACAAATATTTGAAAATCATTTTGCAAAGATTTTTCAAACAATATATAGATTTTTCAAATATATTTGCAACCATTTTCCAAACTATTTGCAAATAAGTTTTCAAAACATTTTAATTCAAACAAAGAAAAGAAATTTTTACAAACAAAATATTTTTACAAAGGTTGAAACTTTTTACAAAACATGTTTCAAATAGCTTTCAAAATAAAATAAATTTTCAAACTATTTTTCGAACATTTTGCAAAACAATTTTAGTAATCAGTATATATAAAAATAATGTGAGGAATAATACACATCTTTTTATTAGTTGATTTTAATTTTTTTTATAATATATATAGTGCTCTGGCCGTACTTATTGAAAATACGAAAGTAAGAGTTATGTCTAGAGTATATAAAACGTATATGTGACCCCCATACTTAGCTTGAGCTAAGTCTTCATAGATCAAAGAGGAAAGAGAAGACATAACTCGACTGAGTATTGAAGAGTCTAAAGAATAATAACTAAGGAATGAATGAGAAGTTGGCCATCCCCCCATAACTAGAACCAAATAATCCTAAGTATAACAGACTGTACACAAGGTAGGGAGGACCGACGATAGAAATGTACGAAATCATCGGCTTGACCTATTCCCCCATATACTTAGGATAAAATATCCCTAAGTATAGACACAGTGTTAAGAATTGAGGGGATATGTGAGGGATCAGAAAATGAACAACTCGAGGTGTACACCCCCCATACCTAGGACAAAGTACATCCTAAGTATAACAATGATGAAGGAGGTGACATCTTCTCAGAAGAAAGAGAAAACAAAGAACAATAGGAAGAAAATAAGAAAAGAAGAAAAGAAGAAAAGAAGAAAAGAAGAAAAGAAGAAAAAGAATGATCATTCAAAAATATTTTGATTTGCTTTGTCTGAAACTGCGGTAGTGGTTTCTTTCGGCTCTTCTTCATATACAACTTGACAGATGGTAATGTATCATGCTTTAGGTAAGGCTATAGAAGTTGTCCATTGACTACAAAAGGTTGTGCATCAGCTACCAATTCAGATATCATCACATTACCATTGCCATACACATGTTTCACTATGAATAATGCAATCCATTTGCTTTTCAATTCGGATGAAAAGATCTTCAATTTTGCATCAAACAACCAAACCTTCTATCCCGACTAGAAAGTCTTGCAGCGGATATACTTGTTATGCCCTTTCTTGACCTTCTCCTTATACATGAGGTTGTTATCAAATGCATAATCTCTGAATTCCAGCAATATGTTCAGATCCACTTTTCTATTCTTCCCGACCTTCTTGGAGTCCAAATTGCAAATATTCATTGCCCATAAGGATTTATGAATCAGTTTGACAGGCAAATGGCATGGCTTGCCATTGATAAGGCGGTAGGGAGACATTCCTAATGGTGATTGTACACGGCTCTATAAGCCCAAAGAACTGAGTCAAGAAACTGAGACCAATTCTTACGATCCGGACACACAAGTTTCGGTATAATTGTCTTTATCTCTTTGTTGGAGCATTCATCCAAGCCATTCGACTACAGGTGGTATGGAGAAGCGACATGATGTTCAATTCAAACTTCCTGAGTCATCTTCTTCACCTCTCTATTGATAAAGTGACTAGCTCCATCTAATATGAGGATTTTTGGTATCCCGAACCTTGAGATGATGTGATTTTTTAGAAATTTATCGACAGTACGACTATCTGCGGTATGGGATGGAATAGCCTCCACACAACAACTCACATAGTCAATAGTTAGCAGAATGTATTCATAGCCCTGACTGTTCAGAAATGATCCCATGAAGTCGATGCCCTAAGCGTCGAAGACATCTGATATCTGAATAAATTTCAGAGGCATTGTATCTCTCTTCCCTATGGTACCACCCATTTTTTGGTAGTCAGTGTGGTACTTGACGTAATCTTTTGTATATTTAAATAATGTTGGCCACCATAGGCCAATTTGAAGTACCTTTGCTACCGTTCTACTTCATGAATAATGTCCTCCAGATTCATGGTCATGAAAATGTATGAGGACACTTGAAACTTTCTTCTCAGGGATACACCTCCGCCAGATGCAATCTGCCCCCTCACGAAAGAGATATGGGTCATCCCACTAATAGAAATGGATATCAGACAAAATTGTGTCAACTTTTAGTTTGGGCCAATCTTGTGGAGTTTTCTTGGACACAAGATAGTTCACGACATCGACATACTAGGGTAGCGAGGTAACAGATAGGATCACCTCACCTAGAAAGGTCTTTATAATCAGCTGGAAGTTCTGCTCCGAAGATTCCGGCTCAGGAAGTCTGGGCAAGTGGTCGACAACCACATTCTTGACTCCAGGTTCAGCTTAATTTCTAGATCAAACTCCTGGAGGAGAAGGATCCACTTGATGAGACGTGGTTTGGCATCCTTCTTTTGCTGTAAATACTAGATGACCGAATGATCTGTATAACAATGACCTTGGATCCAAAGAGATGGGATCTGAACTTTTTCAAGGCAAAAACTATCACTAGCATCTCCTTCTCAGTGTGTAATTCCACTGAGCTTCATCGAGCATTTGACTAGCATGGTAAATAGAAAATAGGACATTCTCTTTCCTCTGTCCCGATACAGCCCTGATGGCATAATTCGATGCATCATTCATGATCTCGAATGGTAACATCCAATCAAGCAACTATAAGATGGGGGGCTGAGTGATGAGTTCTTTCAGCTGATTGAAGGCAAGGAGCATTGATGAACGAGATTTTGTCGAAGTCTTGTCAATATACAAGGCGGATCCACAGTCGTCGAAGTGACCTCAAACAAAAACCCAATTCAATCAACAATTAACCCAAATAAAGCAATGAAAAGAAAAATTTGTGGAGTTAAAATTAATTATAACTCTACAATAGATGAGTATAGTGTGCAAGTATGTAGAGGTTGAACACAGGGAGCAAAATGGATAGATCGGGCAATGAGGTGTGAAAAATTTGTGCTTCTTGCCATCAATGTATTTTTGTGGGTTTTTATTATTTTTATTTTTGTTTGACTATTTTTAATTATTTTTAATTTTATATTTTTATTTTCTTTTTATATTTTTTGATTTTTTAATTTCCTTTTCTTTTTATAAAAGGTATATAAGGCTATATATACAATATAGGATAACATGGATATAATTACAACTCAAAATAAATAAAAAATATATAATTAAATATTTTTTAAAAAATTTCTATTTTTGTGATTTTAAGGTTTTTTTTGCTAATTCATGGATTTTTAAAGTCACAAATAACCCAAATCGGGGATTTAGTAAATAGGTTGAATTGAAATGAAGATTACAAAATAAAAATGATGTCCAAAATTCTTCAAATCAATTTTAATAAATAGCTAATAATATAAAAAAAATTCAGGGATAAAATTATATATTTTTTAGATTTTTGGGAGGTTTTTATCTTTTTATACTGGATTTTTTAGCTTTTTAATTTTTTATGTATTTTCTTTTGTTATTTTTAAAGATTTTTGGTCTAAAGGATGCAAAATAACTATATAAACTCGAAATATATTTTTTTTGGAATTTCTCAAAACAAATTTGTAATTTTTTGGGATTTTAAAAACTAAATAAGGAAAAAAATTGTGCTAATTTTTATTTTTATAAAATAGGGAAAAGTCCTAAAATTCTAAAGTAATTATAGGGTGTGAAAATACAAGCAATCAGAAACCTAACCATAATTTGGTGATTTTTGGAGCATGATAGCTATATT
This sequence comes from Ottelia alismoides, assembly GCA_037367405.1. Lineage (NCBI taxonomy): Eukaryota > Viridiplantae > Streptophyta > Magnoliopsida > Alismatales > Hydrocharitaceae > Ottelia > Ottelia alismoides. The sequence continues at coordinate 226,623 of JAZKJV010005240.1, forward strand.
TAGTAAATGGGAAACTATCACAAAAATCAATGGCCTGACAAGGGATTATATGTAATATAAAATAATGTCTAGGGCTTACTTGCAATTTAACCAAAACGTTGTAATTGATTATCCAAAATTTAAGACCAAATACTAATAAACTAAACCTACATGAGTTTAAGTGCAATTACACCATAGTTTGTCAGTTGACCTCGAGAAGGACCTAAGTGTGAATACCAAAAAGTTTCGGGTCTAAGTAGTGAATATTACAGAATTTAAAAATGGAAGATGAATGCTTATGGATGCAATATTAAATACAAAAAGTGGTTGATAAAGATTGCAAAATATCCCCTATATAGCACGGGCGAATGTCTGGATTTTGTTAACTAGTACAAGTGTAATCCCCAAGCGCGACGATGATGGCTTACGAGGGAAGGCTGGGATTAAATCTCCCAAGGTAATCTGACGGCTCCAACTCTGCCTGATCCAATGCTAGATGTACCACCTGGATTGGAACGGAAGATCGAACGACGGGAAGAGGGTCTGGACAAAAAACCAAAGAATTGGGCCTGGATGAGCTCCGATCTTCTTAAATCTTCATGTACAAGATCCTCCGTCACTATTGATGATCCGAAAAGAATCCCAGGCTCCTCTTGCATTGATTTGATGTATCAAAATGCCCCGTGGGGATCTGGTGATGGCTGGCGGTGAAGGTGGACCTGGGGCTGCTCCTACAGTAGGATGAGGCTAGATGAGCCTCTGTTCTGGGTATTCTCTTACCGAGGGTAGTCACAACCAAAAATTCAATGCTCCAGAGAGCCTCAGAAGGTGGAATGGGCGAAGGAGGTTGCTGGGTGGCGCTCTCCAATGGATGGCGGAGAAGTGAGAGCGGATGTCCAAATCCGCAAGGGATTTGGGTAGTGGGTGGAACGTTTGGAGGAGGGAGAGGAAGGAGAATGAAGTGATAGCGGGGTCAGAACGGTGGAGATCACTGTGAACAAAGTTTGCTGAATCTTGCTCTAGCGAACTACAAATCAGGGCTATAAAGCTAAATCATGCACTTAAAGGTAAACAAATGCAAAGCATGAAATATAAACCTAAGAGTAACCTAAAGAGTGAGAAAGAAATACCTCAAGCAGAGCAAAACTATGAGATGTGGATCTCACACCTAGTGGTAGGAAGAGTTGGTAGAACATGTCTTTTCGCCGCTTCCTTGACCCAGCAATGGCTAGGCGAGCCTCCTATGACAAGACTCGAGCCAAGGAGTTTTAGAGGAGGGGATATATTAGGGTCAAAATGGTTCAAAATGGAGAAGGCGACAAGGGTATTTTATATAGGTGGTGGAATGACGATATTCGAGGCAAGATCACAGGTGAGTTGAAGATGTTCTACCCTAGGGGAAGGCTCGGTGTGGATATGCATAATGAAGATATCCTATGAAGGTTTCCATTGCCCTCGAGCAATGTATCATTGCGAGGAAAGTCGAGAAAAGAGGGAGGCGTCAGAACTAATAGGGTTAGAAAGTCAGGTTAGACAGTTGACCGTAGTAAACCAACGAAGCCACCTGGTTGGTCCATATGGAACAACCAGGAAAAACCAGCACAAAAATAATTGGAAATTCTATAAAATAGACTAAAAAATTTATTAATTTTAAGTAAAAAAATAAAAAAATATTTATTATTTTTCTGAAATATGATTTTTATTTATTTTTTGAGCTTATTTATTATAGGATTATTTTTAGGGTTTTATTTATAGGTATATTTACCTAATTTGTGTATTTTATTTTTATTTTGTATTTTTTATTTTATTATTTTATTTTATTATTTTATATATTTATAACTTATTTATATATATATATATATATATATATATGAAGTAATATATACACTTAAATAAATTGGTATATATCATATATAGGTATACGTTGTTTACTCATCTATGTATTTTATTTCTTATTTTATTTTAGTATTTTATCTATGGTTTTATGTTAGTTTTAATGTGTACTTATATTATAAATAATATTTACATAATTAAAAAAATAAAATTATAAAAATACAAATAATAAATAAACTTAATATTTTATTTGTGTATATTATATGATAGAGGTCCAAAACCTAACATTCACATATTAACTCCAAAAATATGAAACCACCTTCATTAAATAGCTTATTAAAAGTTATATACTATTAAAGGTGATTTCATATATTTTGAATTTTAATTTAGGATATATGGGTCTAGAAATTTGGGATTTTAGAATTTTATTTTGAGTATTCCAGTCATCAAGATGCCTAGGTCTCATGGTTTAGGGACATAAAATACCTTTGGTAATTTATTATTTTTATTTTCTTTTCTTTACTCTATAATTTTGGCCTTAAAAACAGTATGTTTATACAATATTTATACAATAACGAATGAATGTTAATTTGTGCAATTTAATGCTATGTACCTGCATTAGCTAGGGGCTTTTAAGTCTAAAAGGATAGAGTAAAGGTGATGAAAGGGATATTCATCTCCCCCTATACTTTTCTTTGCTAGTACTTAGCAAACACTTATGTAATAAGTGTAGAAAAATAAAAAAAATAAATAAAAGAAAAAGATAATGTTAATTTTGAAACTTGTCTTCACAAAATCAAAGTTTGATGCTTAAGTCGGACCTTTGGAATTTTAGTGTGATTGGAACCTTATTAGGATTCAGAATTGAAACACAACAGACTTTGAGAATCCCAAAACTCTGCTCAAGTCTCCTCAATAGCCAGGTGAGAATACTCCAACTCATAGCAAACTCTTATGACTATGAATCTCACTTGTACAATGTATGTGATAGTGGTTCCCCTCAAGCGAAATGACAAAGAGATTGACTTCTCCAGCATGACAACTCAATGATTCCCCAATCTAGCAACTCTTTCCTCGAGGAGCGGGGTATTTCCTTCTAAGTTCAATTGATAACCAGCTCGAGAGGAGGGGGTGAAGAGAAGAATGGATAATAGACCATGTAGCTACCTATCATAGGATTCATGACCAGTATAGTCAAGTCATCCAGCTGCATGCTGACAAGGCATGACGTTGAAGCTCAAGCTTGCTTATTGACTATACAAATATATACACTCCGACATGCCTTTTATTTTCAATCATGCCTTTCCACTTTGTTGGAGTTTTTGCTTTTTGCTTTTTTTTGAAATACTATATACAACAACATTTTAATATGGAATTTTTCCTCTTGATCAAGTAGACTATCCCTCTTTTGAAGCATTATTACAACCCACAATGTCCTATCTTTAGAAATCTCTGCTATTGGACGAGTGGGGTGCACATCCCTCCTTAGACGAGGATAAATGTTTCCACTTGTGTGCGTCTCATATCGGCAAATCCAATCCTCTCACCACTCCAACTGTGAGTGATCTAAAATACTCTACTTAGGCAGTCAAGAATAAACTGAACCAAGTCTCACGATTCTAAATGAATTAAGTTAACTAGACATGAAGTACCTCAGTTCCAGATTCTATAAGATTCCATTGATTAGGTAGATTTGAGGTCCAGCCAAGCTCCAATCTTCGGATTTTGCATATACTTGTTTAATTATTAAACTCAATCCGAAAAATTCAAATGCTATGCACAATGCATAAAATATTTTTTTGATGCAATTTTCAAAATTTGAATTTTTTCAAATTTTGAACTTTTTATTGATTTATTTTAAAAAATGCAAAATTTTTTGGTATTTTTGGTTTTGCAAAATTTTTTAGGCTTTTTAAAACAAAATATTTTGGAATAAAAGATTGTCGCAAATATATCCACAGGGATGCATCTTATAATTTACAAGAGTTTGAGTTTTTAAGAATTTACAAGGGATGTGATAGTTAATGTTATAGATATATTTATACAATTAATAAAGAATTTTGGTGTGATGTATATAATCCTCAAACTTATTTGAAAATGAATTTTTGAACTTTTTTTAAAACTATAGTCCAAAATAATTTTTACAAATAATTTTTAAAAATGTTTACAAAAATTTGAAAACTATTTTGCAAAGGTTTTTCAAACAATATATATAGATTTTCAAAAGATTTTTGCAACCATTTTCGAAACATTTGCCAATAGTTTTTCAAAATATTTTTATTTCATACAAAGAAAAGGAATTTTTACAAATAAAATATTTTTATAAAGTTTGAAAATATTTAACGAAACATTTTCCAAATAGTTTTCGAAATATTTTTCAAAAAGATTTTCAAACTATTTTTCAAACATTTTTTTAAAAAAGATATTTTACCTGATTTATTAATCAGTAAATAAAAAAGAAATTTTGAGGAATAATATACATCTTTTATTAATGATTTTTAATGAATTATATTGTATATAGTATTTTATACAGTATTTTAGCCATAATTATTTAAAATACGAAAGTACTAGTTATGGCTAAAGTATCTTTGTAGTATATGCATCCTCCCTATACTTATTTTGAGCTATGTCCTCATAGATCAGAGAGAAAAAGAGAAGACATGACTCGTACTGAGTATTAAAATACAAAAAATAACTAATAAGGAATGAATGAAATAGTGAGAAGTTGACCACCCCCTTATACATAGGATCAAATAATTGTAAGTATAGAGACTACACACATGACAACGAGGGTCGAGGGTGGAAATGAACAGATCGTACTCAGACTATCTCTCCCTATATTTAGGGTGAGATATCCCTATGTACAAGGAAGAAGAGGAGAAAGTGGAGGATATCAAAGAATGAAAGAACTCGGGGTGCACAACCTCCTATACTTAGGACAAAGTAGGTCCTAAGTATAGAAGACTGACAAAAAGGGGTGACACCTTCTTGGTAGAAAAAGAAAAATGAAAACAAAAAGAAGAAAAGATAGATGAAGGAATCGAAGAGAATGCACACGTCACTCTACCTATACTTAGGGTAAAAGAAACCTAAGTATAAGCAACAACAAGAGTGATGAAACGGAACGAAGAATGAACACTCGACTCGTCCACCCCCTATATTTAGGACAAAGCACGTCCAAAGAAAGCCCACACATGGAAATGGGGTGGATGAGCGAAATGGAAGATGGAAAGAAGTAAACGAAAGCGAATGTACAAAAAGGATCAGGAATATACAAAGATCAAGAACGTATAAAGTGAATCTTCTTGCAGAACTGCTAAGGAATGGATCTGATAAGGTGCATGTCGATATCAGGGTCCTCAGTAGATATAAACCGATCAGGGTCGACCTGGAAGGTATCCTCAGTGGTCCTAGGGTGAGAAGGCATAGACGGTTCTGTAGAAGTAGTGTGGCTAGGTCTGACCTTGATGTCTCACAGATATCAAAGTGAAAAGGCTCAAACTTATCAATGGAAGTAGTCAGGTCGAGTCCTGCCTAACAAGTCTTAGCTAGGTCAAAACAAAAGTGAATGAACTCATCTGTGGAAGTAATAAGGTCATGTTTATCCTCTAAGGTCCCAACTGGATCATCAATATCATCAAAAGTATTGAATTGATTTATAAAACCAATTAGATCGAATTCGGCCTCATCAGTCTCTACAATATCTATCCTCCGCTCAAAGGTATCAATCGTGTAAATCCCGCAGATGTCATCAACACAACGCCAATCGCAGGAAGAGGAAACTCTAAGATCTATGCTTTCTGAGTCTTCCTCCCTATGAAGGAATTCTCGAGTCTCATCATCGGTCATAAAGAAAATCTCTCTAATAACATCAGATAGGTCATAGGCCTCAGGTCGGCTAATACAGGTATAGTCACATCAGGTTTAGGTCTTTGGTCAATAGTAGGTGCAGTGATGACCAAGCGCTCCCGTTATCAGTACAGAAGCAAATCTCTCCTAGTCCGTAATGAATAACGACACTCGCAGAGGCGAGAAAGGGTCATCTGAAGATGATTGGAGAGTGATCCCCAGCGGTAGGGGTCTCCATGGGAAATACAACAAAGTCGATAGTGTAGCTCATGTCATGAATCCAAATGACAACATTCTCTAGAATACCCTTTGGCCTCTTGATAGATCCATAAGCAAATTGAACGATCATCCTGGCTTTCTTAAGAGACCCTATGTGAAGAGACTGTGCCAACGAGAAGGGTATGATGCAAATTGTAGCTCTGCCGTCAAGGAGAGTGTGATCTCATGAATAGTCAGAAATGGTGCATCTAATGAATGATGAATCAGTGTTCCCTTTCCTAGAAGAAGGTTGGTGGGTGATGGCGTGGGTAGTGGCCATGGTCAAGATATGACGCTTAGATCTGCTACTTTGCTTTCTCTTCCTGGGTTGAGGAGCAAATAAATTGGTCATGGCCTAGCTAAGTGGGGCATCATTGATCTCATGAATAGCAACCACCACTTCGGGTTCAATCAACAATTTTTTGGAATGTTTGGACCTCCTCCATACAAGAGAAGAGATCGAAATCGTCATCTACACATGGATGACTAAGGGCAGTCTGTATAGTATCATCCTTGGGGTCGAAGGTTGGACATGAGTTGAGTGAATGTGGGGTATGGGATCTGGCATGTGAGCCCTCTCCTTACAGTCTGAATCAACAAAATGTCTCCCGAAATCTTTTCGTATTTTTTTATTTTCCTCATTTCTTTGTATTTTTGGCGATTGTAAACTCTCATAAGAATCCTCGTATGAACCCATATCATCAAATGATCAAGCGGTATTGTGTCACTTATTTATGCTAGTGATGTCATCAATCCTCTATCTCATATTCTACATCATCTAGGTCAAGTACTCAAAGGTGGACTCCATGGAAGGTGACTCCAACAGATCAGTTTCAAGTGCGTGAGGTGGAGGAAAATGTGAGGGTGGTGGTGGTGGGTAAAAGTCTGAGGCTTGAAACTGTGGCTGAGGCAAATATGTACAAAAACCAGGGGCAAAGTCCTCTTGGAAAAGTGGAGGTGGACCGGTAGGAGGGTATGAGGGATCCACAAAGTCCAGATAAAATTCACTCCAATAAGCCATTTCCAAAACAAAAGGAAAATAATTTTGAGAGCACGATGGTTTAGTCACGAGATGTAAGAACAAGGCGAAAATGCACATAGACGATCGAGGATGCACACAAATAATCACAAACAATAACACACAAAACTAACCACTCAATTCACCTACTCAACTCGGTGAAGACCGTGAAAGTTCAGTCTTTTATCTTGTCTGTTTTCGAGTTAGATGAGAAAAATTTCTAGAAATACTTAGGAGCCATGGGATTGTTGTACTAGCCATAGTGTGTACGTGAGAAAATTAAAATCAGTACAATAAGGGGGTTACTCTCACGAAGACAAATATTTTCTTTTTGATGTATTTTAGGGTCAAGTAATATTAGTAGTCCAATTTTATCGATTATCACTTTTTTGTAATTTTATTAACAATGCATGAGCCTATCGAGGAGTCAATTCCTTTGGCAAGCTAAGTGGTCAAAATCAAAGGGAGAGAGTCGGAAAAGCAATGCAAGTGACAAATCAATGATGAATGTTAAAGCATTAATGCTCATCTTGCTTCCAGCTCTCTACATGCAAGGATGCTAGGCAGAATTGAAACATATCTATATGCAAATACAAGCTGATGAAATCGCCCTAGATGAGGATATACTATTTGCGTGAAGAACTATATACTAAACACTTAGAATAGAACCAAAGGGTCTGATCTTGGAGCCTCTCTGGTGTCCACCACAGTGGGTCCTGCAAGTGTTGTTTAGAGGGCTCTCGTGCTGCGCAGTTCTGAGACTAAGTGAAGTGCAATTAAAAATTTGACTAAGTCCAAATGAAAACTATAGGTACATTCAATGATATTAAACGTTTGGTCTTAATCTACTGACAAGGAAACCTATGCTAGTGCCCAATCACATAAAACAAATAAAATGAAATCGAAAATCAAAGAAAAATAAAGTGATGAAAAACGACGAGGCTCCCAAGGGAACAATCCCTCGGGCACTGGACCTTGTGAAGTAGCAAAGTGTCCTGAAAGTCCTGAATATCTTACTTCAAATCACAAATTAAAAAATAAATGCTTAAAATATTGCCTTCAACAATCCTCCAAGTCCTTTGTTGCCACTTTTTGACAACTAGGTCAAAATTCAGCTAGACTTCATGTGGGTGCATAGGCGTTCCTATTAGAGAGCCCTCCTCAATCCGCAGTACCTCACAGCAAAGTCAAACAAGGAGAGGTGATTAGACAATTCAACAATCATTTCAAATAAAGTAGAAAATAAAAAAAGGAAAAATATGGATAAAAGAGGCAAAGATGACACAATCAAATAAAATCAATCTATGCGCAGTTGGTCCCCGGCAATAGTGCCATTTGATAACTGTAATTTTATTTATTTTTTAGAGCTTATTTATTGCAGGTTTATATTTTGATTTTATTTATAGGTATATTTACCTATGTTACGTGTATTTTGTTTTTATTTTGTATTTTTGATATAATTATTTTATTTTCTTATTTTATATATTTATAACTTATTTTTATATACATAAATATATTTTTATTATGTTTTTATGTTGTAATATATACACTTAAATAAATAGGTATATATAATATATATGTATATGTATTATAGACTAATCTATGTATTTTATGTTCTTATTTTATTTTGATATTATATTTATGTTTTTATTTTTATTTTAATATGTATATATAATAAATAATATTTAAAAAAATCATAAAATTATAAAAATATAAAATAAATAAATTAAAATAAAAACTAATATTTTAATCGGGTATATTGTATAATAGGGGTCCGAAACCTAACTTTCACATATTAACTCCAAAAAATATGAAACTACCTTCATTAATCTGCTTATTAAAAGTTATATTAAATAAAGATGATTTTGATATATTTTGAGTTTAAATTTAGGAGATATGGGTCTGGGATGTTTGGATTTTGGACTCTTATTTAGAGTATAAAATGTACATTGTATACTATTTTTGTATAAACTCAATTATGTTCTTATATAAATATTATTTTCTATAACTTTTGTGTACACAGATTATTTATTTGAGGTATAAAAAGTAGAAAATAAATTAGGTCTCAAAAATGCAATATTGATGAATTAAAGAATACGATTTTTAATCTAGTTTAGCCCTTATCTCCTCCTACTTTATTCCTTGTCGACCCAGTCATCAAGATGTCTATGTCTCATGGTTTAGGATCATAAAATACCTTTGGTATTTTATTCCTTTTCTTTTCTGTATTCTATAATTTCACATTAAAACAATATTTACTCAACAAAGAATGAATGTCAATTTGTGCAATTTAATGCTATTTACATGCATTTTCTAAGGTTTTTAAGGCCAAAATGATCAAGACCACAATCGTTGACAATAAAATCATTCTCCTTGCCCAACAATTCAATCAACGGTCGACCCAACTTGCTATAGTCTTTGATGAATCATTGGTAGAAACTTACATGACGCAAAATGGTTGGACTTGTTTTATTGTTGTTGGTGGCTCATGTTAAGAAATCACCTCCACCTTGGTTGGGTCAACATCCATGCCATGTTTTGGTACTACATGACCCAACACAATTCCTTCAGCAACCATGAAGTTGCTCTTCTCCCACGAGAGCACTAGATTGACTTCGCAACACCTCCGTAGACGTCAGTCTAAATAGTAAAGGCATTGATAAATTGAATTCCCATAGACCAAGAAATCATCCATGAAAACCTCCAGAAGACTACCCACCATGTCAATGAACACTACAAGCATACACCTATGAAATGCGGCCGTGTCATTACATAGCCCGAACATCATGTGTCTGAAGGCACACGTCCCAAATGGACAGGTGAACGTGGTCTTCTCTTGGTCCTCAGCAGCTATCACAACTTGATTATATCCGGAGTATCCGTCCAAGAAGCAGAAATATTCCTTCACAACCAGTCTCTCAAGAATCTTGTCAATGAAGGGCAATGAGAAGTGGTCTTTCTTGGTGGCGAGGTTCAATCTTCTGTAGTCAACGCACACTCACCATGAAGTGGGTACTCTGGTCGGAATCTCCTCTCCTTTGTCATTCTTCACAACGGTGATCCCATATTTCTTTGGCACTACGTGTAGGGGACTCACCCATTTGCTGTCGGAGATGGGATATATAAATCCCACGTCGCACCATTTCCGAATCTCTTTCTTGATAAACTCCCAAAGATTCAGATTCAGCCTTCTCCGAAATTCACGGGAGGGTTTGCTATCTTCCTCAAGGAAAATGTGATGCGAGGAAAGGGAAGGATTGATCCCATGGAGATCTGAGGTTTTCCAAATCTCCTTGCAATTACGTTCAAGAATCTCCATCAGACGTGATTCTTGGTCTGCAGTTACATGTGCATTGATAATGACGGGAGCATATTTGGCTCACTTGCAAGGAAGGCGTATTTCATGTTGGAGGGTAGTGGTTTCAGCTCAGGAGGAGTGGGAGATACATCACTGGTGACTTTGGAAATGATCGTAGGTGGTTGTTCTTTCAACTGTTCAATGTCCACCTTTGACTATTCAGGCTCATCTTTTAAAAATGCAGAGAAATTATCAATTTGATCCACATTATTATAGAATTCATCAATGATCTAATCTTGGTCTTACATGCTCTTTGTCCCCACAGATAGTTCTTCAAACTCATTAGGCACATCAACAAATATCTCATTCTCATCGACAAAGGGGAATTCGACTGCTTGTTCCACTTCTTCCTTTGGGTAGAGGATGTCATGGATCTCCATGTTGTATAGGAAAATATCTTTATCACGGAATTCCTTCAAAAATCTGAAATCTTCATGATGATTGATTTCACGCACACACTTGGCAGATGCTCCCACTGTAGGCTTTGGCTCGGTAACGATCTCTATCTTCACTTTGGCACTACTGGAGCTAAAGTGATCCCTCCAGTGTCGTAATTCACTACTGCTCCGACCGTTCGGAGGATATGCTGGTGGTATGAAGCAGAGGTGTGGAGACGTCCATGTTGAATACGACAATGTCAAAAGGGAACTACATATCTTGAACAACTACAATCACGTCCTCCAACAAGCCTCTAGGCCACTTGACTGACTTTTCTGCAAACTGTAGAATCATCTGGGTGGGCTTGAGCATAACTAACTTGCATTCAGTGAGCAGTGAGGCTGTCATCAGATTAATAGAAGACCTGTTGTCGAGTAATATGTGTTCAAACTTTTGGTTGAACATCTGACAATGAATGAGTGGCTCTCCCTTGTCTTTCATTTTATCCGGGAGATTGCTGATGGCGTTGATAGTGGCCATGGTGAGGATGTGCTTTTCATGCTTGCCACCTTAACTTCTTGGATTGTAGGGACGAGGTTAATGCCCCGTTGTACATGCATCTTTTAATCCTTTCTTCAAAGCTGACATGTACTCAAGAGATTTCATGAGAGGCAAATTCAAGATCAAATTTTGAATAATTTCGACAATTGTTGGATCAAACATATCATTTTTTAAAATTTTGATTTTTTGTGTTTTCTCATTGCTTCAGAAAAAGTAATATTTACAGACTCAGAAACTGTATTGTCCAAAATCTTTGTCCATATCACAATGTAAATGTAGATGGTAAAAAATGTAAAGAATCATCTACGAGTTGTGGACTAAAAATGTTGGCTCGGCTTCCTTGACTGGCTTCGGATCTGCTACATGTGGGGGATTTTCTAAGATTGGTGCTAGAGCTACTACACGTACATGTATCACTAAAGCTTACTGGTCTCCGCCGAGGATGTTGATGTTTCGTTCTTTTTGTATTTTTGAGTTCTATTCATTTTCTTTGTATTTTTGTTGCTTTTTCTAGTGATGCTCCAAAAATGGTATCTGTCCCTAGTGCTGGTTGGGCTGAGAACTCCTCATCAGATGCATGATGCTTTCCCTTCGCGGTGGCTGACGGTTGTAGTATCATACCGCTCCTAAGAGTAACAACATTAGATAAAAAACAATTAAGATCAACCGAATTGGGGTTGACACTACCAGCTACCTGCTCCTTGCGACAAAAATTGTTTGGATTAGCCTTGTCATGAGATAAACAATCCACGGTTGGGTTCACCGACACCACCTCAGAAGCGTCGCCCTATGTGGGCCTCAGGTGCTCCAAAGGCTGCTGGTTGTACCCCTGGTAAGATTGATGGTAAGGAGGAGGTAATGAAGGTTACTGAAAGTATTGAGGAGGACCAGAGTACCGGTGATGATATTGAGCAGCCAACTGCTGCTAATGGTAACTCTAGCTGCAGTAATCGGGCTGCTGAGGGCCTTATTGATAGTTTTACCTCCAGGTGTTGTGGTATGGAGGCTCTATTGATGAGAGGGCTGGTATGGTCTTCCACCCTGATGTTGCTAGTGGTACGACGGCATTTAATGACACTTATTTTGAAATGGAGCCATTTGATGACATAGATTTTGCAAGTTTCTAAAATGGTATCCTCACAGAAGCGAAGAAATATTGTCATTGAGGCGAACTCTAACAAAACCCGCCATCAATCAACAATTACCCCACGTAATAAATAAATCAAGCAAGGCAAGCAAGTGTGAATTAAAATTTAATATACCCTACTGTATAGTGACACATATGTAGGGGTCAAACACATGAAACAAGGGTGTAAAGCAAATGAGATAAAAAATCAACACAATGAATTTATCTTTTCAAATACATAGACCACTTAGGATTTTTTGTAGGCTTTTAATTTTTATTTAAAATTTTATTTTGTATTTTTTTGTAAACTTGACTTTTGCAAAAAAATATAATAAAAAATGAATAACAAGAAAATGGAATTAGAAATAGATAATTGGAATTAAGTGTGTACACATATATATACACATAATACAAAAATAGGTCAAAATATTCTTAAAATCTATATAAAATGTATTTTTATGTTATGATTTTTTTTATTATTTTTCTGATTTTTGGGGATTTTTTTATGAATTTTTATGTATTTTGAATTGGAATAAAAATTCAAAATATTGAAAAATTTAAAAAATAGGAGTAAGTTTGAGTTTAAAAATAATAAACCACCTCAAAAAATTCCAAAATAATTTTTAACTCAAAATATACTTCATAATGCAAATTTCAAAATAGAGAAATATATTTTTGGAGATTTTATGAATTTTAGAAATTTTTTTGAAGATTTTTAGACTTTTCAATTTTTAGCTTTTCTTTCATATTTTAGTTGATTTTTGGTCTGATAATAAAATAAATAAAAATACACATGAAGTATTTTTTTAGAATTTTTCAAACTGGTTTTATAATTTTTTGGATTTTTTGAAACTCAAATAGAATCAAAAAGAAACCTTTTTTGTTTTTTTTAAAATAGAAAATTAACTTAAATAAATCCACAAAAGATATATGTGATTAATTTAGTGGAAATGTATTTAGGTTAATTTCATGCAAATTTTAAAGTACTAGTACTAATTTTAATTGCACAAATAAAACAAAAAGAAAATATAAACAATCAAGGGGCTTTTTGCAAAGGAATAGAGTTCCTAGTTAAATTTCGAACCCCAAAATAATTTGCAAGGGTACTGATGCAATTATCCCAAAAAAATAAGTAAACATTACTGGTAGGGGAATTTATGCAAAAAGCAAATCTCACGAGGGCCACAATGCAAATTTCATTCAAAATATTTCACATAATATCCCAAAAATCCAACTAAATGATAATTAAATAAACTCAAGAGGGTTTGTTTGTAAAATCTCCAAGGTTTGTCATTTGAGATGGAGGGAGACTAACATGTAAATACTATAAACTTCAAGGTTCAAAGAGTAAATAATACCGACTTTAATGCTTCGAATGAAACTTTATGTGAGAATTAATAAAAGAAAAAAGACGTGTAGGGTTCAGATGCAACATACCCAAAGTACATGCCGATGGACAGATGGATGAGTGCTACTTATCCACGTGGCACCTTCAGAGCGAGCGATGACAGTTCGTGAATGGAGAGCGAGGATTATATCTCTGGATGGAATCAGATGACTTTGGTGCTCCTCATCTTACGAGAGCTATGCAATCTGGAGGCGTCTCTCAATCGGATGACTATCGGGCATGCACGGTGAACACGCGAAGAACATAGGACTGTTCTTCTTCGATTCGCAAAATCTCGAGGTGGACAGCTCCTCTCCGGTTCTCGATGTCTTCAAGAGCTTCCTGGGGTCCTTCAGCACTGATGGGGGACTTCAAAATGACACAAGAAGGTCTGATATCATCCAGCAGAGCACCTCGACCTGGGGGCTTCTTCCTAGTTTGATGAGCCTCAAAGGGGCTCCCTCATTGGTTCTTTCCTGCAGGAGCTTGTTAAGTGGAAAAAACTGATGCTCGGGAGATCTCCAGAAGGGTGAATGGGTGAAGTATGCTGCAAGATGGTGTCATCTAGTGGATGGCGGATAAGGGAGGACCAGGAGCTAATTCTGTGAATGAACGAGATGACTAGAGGTGGGTGAAATGATCAGAAGATGATAAGGGATGAGATGGCGGTGAAAAGGAGTACATAGCAAGTCCGAGGGGGTCAGAATAAGGCAGCGGAGCTCAGGCTTTGTCATCCGATGAAATTGGAATACACAAAGATTTAATAAAAATCAAAGAAACAAAGAACGATTCTACACAACTAGTATATTACTGAACAAAAACGATGAAAAAGAGAAAAACTTACCGACTAGGATCGACCGGAAGATGGAGCTCTGGAGAGGTTTGACGGAAGGCTCGGATCGCTTCGATTCTACACCCACGCTCACGCTTAAGGAGTGGATTTAACCCATGTTGTCTCCAGGAGCACTACTCTCAACGCTCGGAAGTAGGGTTCAAGGGTAAATCAAGGGCACAAGGTTCGACGGTGAAGATGTTATATGGGGGGTTTGATCAAATGTAATAAGAGTACGAGGATCCATTGATCGAGGCAACTTACTAGCATAAAAGACCATAGATCGAGGGTCAACCCTCGTGAAGAAATCGAGGTCCCTCGATCACTAGATCAGGGGGTGGAAATCGAAGAAGGTAGGGTGAATCGATGTTTCAGATTCCTTAGACCCTAGGTTAGACAGTTGAACTCAGGTCAACCAACGAGGGTGTGTGATTGGGCCACAACAGCGGAAAAAAGGGTAAAATAAAGCGAAAAATGGAAAATAAATTAAAATGAAATAGAAATTGATCAATCTTTAAAAAATGTTAAACATGAAAGTGTTCATTATTTTATGTACTATTTGAATATGATTTTTATTTATTTTTACAAAATAATTTAGTAGGTGATATTATTTATTTATATACTAGTATTTATGTATTAAAATTAAATACATTTTACATATTTATATTTATTTTATGCATCTTTATTATATTCCTATAATATTTTGTATTTTTTATTTAAGATATATTTATATATATACATATTTTTATTTTATTTTTATATACTTATTTATTAGGATAAATAAATACAAGTATATGTATAATATATATATATATATGTACATTTTGTCTGTGTTTCATGCTTATTCATTTTATTTAATTTACTTTTCTTGCTTTTATCTTCATTTATTGCTTTGTTTAGTAAATGTACAAAATATATAAAAAAATATAAGAAGAATTTAAATGTAAAGTATATATATTTATTGTATATTGTATTAGTTGCTATACAATGAGGGTCCAAAACCTAACTTTCATAGATGAACTCCATTTTCATGAAACCACCTTCATTAAATATCTTATTAAAAGGTATATATAATTGAAGTGATTTTGACACATTTTGAGTTTTTATTTAGGAGATATGTATATGTGAAGTTCGGGTTTTGGCTTTTTGTTTAGGGTATAAATTGTACATTGTATATTATTTTTCTATGAAATCAATTTTCTATTTTTATAAATATTATTATCTAAAAGTTTTATGTACCAAGTTTCTTTATTTGAGGTATAGAATATAGAAAATAAAACATTTCCCAAATATGTATTATTGATGAATAAAAGAATGAGGATTTTACTAGATTATTGATCCTTATCTCATCCTACTTATTCCTTGTCGACCTAGTCATTAAGATGCCTAGGTCTCGGAGTTTAAGGTCATAAAATATCTTTGGCATTTTATTCTTTTTCTTTTCTTTTCATTATTCTATAATTTTGGCATTAAAAACTGAATTTTATATAAAATACATGGAATAAACGATAAATGTTAATTTGTATAAAATAATGTTATTTACATGCACTAGATAGGGTTTTTAAGGCCAAAATGATAGAATAAAGCTCATGAAATGAGGATTTATAAAACCTGCATGAGAGGCTTAGGCACAAAAAAATATAGGTCCAAGGGGCCTTATTGCATGGTGATGGGTCAGAATCGGGTCGAGGCGATGCTCTCTGGTGATCGATGGCGGAGAAGAGCGAATCTCCTGTTCTAGGGCAGATCAGGGAGGATGAAGTGGATTTGACCATAGTGAAACAAAGGGGAAAGGAGATGGATGCGAAATGAGCATCGGAATAAGGCTAGATACAGTAGAAATAGCGATTGGAGCAAAAGCTTCGGTGAAGTACAAAATATGATTCTACACTAAAATAAACAACAAATGCACGAAATAAATGCATAAATGAAATGCTCGAAATTAAATCTACCTAAAATGCAAGGAAACTATGGCTCAATTTGTAGAACAAGGAGTCGAGGTGGAGCCCAGCCAGAAGGTCTCTGAAGAGCCCAGATCGTGCTCCTCCCACCCTATTGTTGAGCATTAAACTCAGGGTTTTTTTTTCAATGAATTAATCACAAGTAGAACAAAAGTTGTTGCAACCTAAAGAAGCGTCAAACAAAAATTTTTATTTAATCTCAAGAAAAAATAAAGAAGAAAATGTAGCAAGAGATTTTACTATTTATTTTACCTGTATAGCTAACAAGTTTGAACTCAAGGAGGCTACAAAAATCCCGAGGGTTATTCTATGCAATGAAAAATCAATGAAAGAATGAAGGTATTTCTATTCACGCTATGCTTGGATGAGGTATTTTCTTTTTGGATTTTTATATTTTTTATGAATTTTAATTTGAAATATTTTTATTTTGTTTTCTATTTTAAATTTTTAATTTTTCAAAGAGATATTTTTTATTTTAAGAAACAATAAAGTGATTAAAGAAAAAATAAAGTACACACATAATAACATTTTTTGTATTTTTAATTATATCAAATATAAACAGAAAATTAAAAAAATATTTTTGTTTTAAAATTTTCTGATCTTGTTATGAATTTTCCACAAATATTTCACAATTTTTAAAACTTTTAAATATATTAAAAATAGAAAATAAAGTAAACAGAAAGAAACTAAATGATTTTGAATTTTTAAAATAATAAATAAAATCAAAATTAGATGAAATATATACATAATGAAAGATATTTTTTATGTTTTAAAAATAGTCATTTTAAGATTTTTTAGAATTTTATTTAATTGCTCAGAATTTTTACTGTTTTTAAGGTTTTATACTTTTTATGGGACTTACGAGGAATAAAAATGTGAAAATGGATAGAAATTAAAATAAACAAAAGAAACACACAATAATTTTTTTAGAATTTTTGGAAAAGTTTTTATAATTTTTATTACATTATTAATGCAAATAGGACATTTTATGAGGTTTTTGAATTTTAATAATTAATAAAAGTAAAGAAAATGTGAAATGCAAATTAGGGATGCAAGATGAATGCGTTAGGAACTTATAGGAATTTTTGTGCGATTTTGAAACACATTTTAGTATTTTTTATTTGATTTTAAAAATGCAAAAATAAAACAGACTTGCATGGACTAATATGCAATTATTTGATTTATGCAGACTGAATATTTAATAAAAATAAAATGCATGTTATAATATGCATTTTTTATAAAAACTTATGCGCACAGGCATGTGTGCCATGCTGGACTGGATTTAGATGCAATGAAATTAACTTAAAGGTCCAGATAATAACTCAAAACATCTAAACTTTTATTGAAATTTTTACAAATAATCATGTGTAAACCACGCATACAGTTCAAACAAGACTTATTTCTAAATAAAATAAAGTGCATGATAAAAAATGAAAATGTTTAAACAATGATAGAACAACACGTGTCCTTATAGGACTTATTTGAAAATAAAATAGAAACAAAGGGTGTGTGTGCAAATATATACTTTTATGATGTGGAGTGTTGGACTTGGACGACTCAGATGTGCAGTATCTATGATCGGACGATTGGATATAGATCTTTCGTAAAGGGCCACAATCTGATCTTTAAGATGGAATCCACGGGTGGCCTTTGGGGCATTTAGGATGGCAGCGATTGAATCTGACATTGTGTTCTTGATCGTACGACTGCAAGTATGTCTGGAAGAACTGGAAGCAAGTCTTCACTTGCAAACTTAATCTTGCTAGATCTCGCTCGTCTTAGCTCTGAACTCCCTCGACTTGGTATTAAATCAAAGTTCTTGCAAATCCACTTCAATGAAGTACCTTGGATCCTCGTAATATCACCAGGGAATGGATCTGAAAAGTGATGAAGACTTCTACTCCAAGAACCTACTTCTAATCTTGATATCTTCTCTTTTTGTTGTTTCTGAAGTTCCTTTGACCTGCAAAGGAAAGTTCGAGCTCAAAGGTGTCCTCCGGCCAAGAAACTAGGTCAAGAACGTATGAAATGCGGAGTGAATGGGGTCTCCAGCATATGGGGTTTGAGGGGAGATCGGGTTCCTCATCCAATGTGATCTGGAGACAGGTAGATGGTGGAAGGGTTGGAGAAAGGTTGGACGAACATTTTGGCGAAGTCGGGGGTGGTTGATAATGATTGGAGCTCCTATGATTGTTTAGATCTGAGGTGGATGGAATCTATACAATTTATGTGATTAAGATGAAATTAAAGCAAAAAAGAAAGCTTAAATCGAAGAATAGCTACCTATGTTACCTACGGTTAGGAAAGACAGTGGAAATCACCTTGATCTACGATGTGGCTGAGAGGCCGAGACGTGCAGTGAAGGTTGTCGGTGACGTAGCTGGATCTCGAACTTCAGGCTCTCACTCGTACTTTGGATCGTGGGAAACAATAACTGTCACCTACAGCTCACTCTAGGAATCAATCTCAGGGAGGAAAACGATAGAAGAACCGATCGAATTTGGCCGGAGGTGGAGACATATCATTTATAGGCATGGCTCTAATGAATTTTGAAATTCAAAATAGGCGCAGTTCATGAAGCAATCGATGGAGATGAGGGGCTAGCAAGTGTGAGGATTTAAAGAGCGAGAGAATTAGAGAAGGAATCGTGGGTGATTAATGATCAAGGCACGCGAAGAAATTAGGGTGAAGTAACGATGATGCGAGGTTAGTGGGCGAGCAAGTGCAGACTGAGCAGGTGACCCGGGTCAACAAATCCGAGTCAACCAATCATAAGGTTCCAGGAATGAGGACAAAATAAACTAGACGATAAAAAAGGCCAAAAAATGTAAATATATTGAATTAAAAATAGAAAATGAAATTATTTAATTACATAATGCAAATAAAAAATGTTAATAATAAATTAAAGACAAATTTGTGTTTTTATTTAATTAAATAGTATAATTACAAGGGTTAAAATAAATGCTAGGGTATTATTTACAGGTATGTATAACTATATATAGTATTCTGATTTTTTAATTAATTATACATAATTTATTATTTTAAAACATTTTTAAATGGTTTTAATGATATTTTTATTTGATTTTTAAGAATTAATCTATTTTGTTAAATAATTATGTATAAGTATAGTATATAGAGGGTGATACATATACAATATTTACAAGATTTTATTTTTGTTGATTTTTAATTCGTAATTTTATTTCTATTTTATAGGATTGAAATACAATATTTACAAGTAATGAAAAATACAATATTCATAGATATGCACAAGAAAAAATAATATATAGTGTATATAGGTATAATATACAGTAATACCCTAATTGGCCACATTTTACACCTTACCTCGGAATTTTATGAAATCATCTTCATTTTAAGAATAATTTAATTTGAAGTACAATGAAAGTGAGTTTGATGAATTGGGAGTTCAGGCAAGGAAAATATTTATCTTGGAAGTTTATATTTTTGTGGCATTTGGAAAGCGATGGTATTTATATACTATATACAAGTCTTTATTGAAATTGTTTTTATTATTTACAAGAGGATTTTATTCACAAAAGTCAAGAAGAAATAATGATTATTTACAAAGGATTTGGAGATGAAAGAATGTATAATATAGACAATAATATACAAGTGTTAAATATAAAGGTCACGAGTGTATTTTCTGGGATTTTTGGTGTTTTTGGCCTTATGTCCCCCTACTTTATTCCTTGTTGATAATGCAAGTCTTGACATTCTTTAAGGGTTTAATTTAGCATGTATCTATTACATATGTACAGTCCTTTATTTTCTATACTTTTCCTTTATTTATTTATTTATTTATTTGTTAAAGTAGTAATAAATATTTAATATTTACACAATAAGTTAGTAAAAAAATGAATTAGTGACATTTACAGGTGTTTTATAAGGGATTTTAAGCTAAAATAAATGAATAAACATGATGAAATGCATATTCATCACCTATGCACATTGCAACTCGTTCAAAGAGAACGTTGTCACCTAACTCAACTCGAATTTGGGTCGATCTGAGGGCCCTGTTCAGAGAAAATAGATCAAATTCAAATAGGAGCTTGGTGAGCGTTATTTGTACAAGGGAGTCTTTGATAAAGAAGACATCTCAACTTAATGATCTATTGATCGAGGAGATGTGCTGGTGTGAAAGGGCGTTGATCGAGGAAGAAAATATGTGAAGGAATAATGCTTAAAAGATGAATGAATCAAAGGGGAATATCGAGGAATAAAAGGGTCTAGCGCCTGACAGATGCAAACTTAGGGATGCCCGATAATTGATAGAGGTCAACTAGGATCGGTCTCCCATTGGTCCAAGTAGGACACTAGGCGATAAAATTGGGATTTAATACCTTATTAAATCAATTTTAAATAGAAAATGAATTTATTATTGTTTTGTTCAAAACATGAAAATTATTTATTATTTTATGTAGTAATTTATTATGATTTTTATTTATTTTTACAAGTAAAATTATTTGGTGTTACTTTTTAAAGTATAATTAACGATATATTTACCTATATATTATGGATTTTATTTTTATTTTGTATTTTAGATTTTATTATTTTATACACTTATTATGTAGATTTATAACTTATTTAAATAGTCATGTATATATTTATTGTATTTTTCTGAAGTTGTTTATTTACTTAAATAAATATGTATAGTTATTATATAGGTACTTATAAGTATAATTCAACTATGTATTCATGTATACTTACTTATCTTAATGTATTTTGATTGTTTAATTCTACTTTAATTATGTACATGTATTTTAAATAATATTTACAAATTATTAAAATATAAGAAAGTGAAAAATATAAAGATTAAATATATTGATTATTTCATAAAGGTATCTTGCACAATGAGGGCCCTAAAGACAAATTCTTAATCTTAACTCCAAACTGGAATAAAGACATCCGTATTAAATAGATAATTGAATTTTATCAACAATAAAGGTGAGTTTGTGAAATTTGAGCTTGTATGGAGAAGATACAGGTCTGCAAAGTTTTCTTTACAGCTTTTTATTCTGAGTGTCAATGGTACATTGTGCATTATTTTTAAATGAAATAATTTT
This sequence comes from Ottelia alismoides, assembly GCA_037367405.1. Lineage (NCBI taxonomy): Eukaryota > Viridiplantae > Streptophyta > Magnoliopsida > Alismatales > Hydrocharitaceae > Ottelia > Ottelia alismoides. Next base: position 248,244 of record JAZKJV010005240.1, read on the forward strand.
TGTATTTTTCTTTGTATTTTTATATGAAAGTTTCATGTTTAAAGTTTATTGATTTGAGGTATAAATAATAAAGAATAAAATGGGTCCCAAAATGCAATTATTAGGGAATGAAAATTACGGTTTTTATGTGATTTTTGGCCCTTATATCCATTTACTTTATTCCTTGTTGACCAAGTCAATTCTTGACTTAGTCTCGGGGTTTAGGGTCATTCTATACCTTTTATGTTTCATTTATTTTTCTTTATTCTCTTTATTCTTTAATTTTTGCAATAAATACATTATTTTATATAGTGTTTATTGTATAAATAATGAATGCTATTTTGTACAAATTAATGTTTTTGACATGCATTTAACTAGGGATTTAAGGTCAAAATAAATGAATAAAGGTGATGAAATGGAGATTCATCAACGGGGTGTTGGCTTGCGAGCTGGGATTATGAGAATGAGTAATGGGAGCGTTGGCCTGTTAATTGTGTTGATGTCGATATGAAACTGATGACTGTATTGAAGCCTAGAGTCTTTAGCTACTCTTAAAGCGTTTAGTTTATGAACAAATGCGATCAAATATCCGGTCAAACATAATATTTAATTGGATAAGTGTTTTATGATATTGATATTGTGATGCTCACTATGATGCATCATTGTTTAAATTACATTGATAAAAGAAAGACAAAAGTCTCAGCATAAGAATCAGAGTAGACATTATGTTCAAAGATGGTGACGTTGTTCCCAAAGACAAAACCTTATCAAGCTTGTATCGTCTTTTTCTCATCGAGTAAGTTTATAATAAAGTTAATTATAATAGTATTTGTAGAAAAATCCTTGACAAACAACTTAGACACACATAAATTAACATATACATGCTTTACTCACTATTATATTAGTATATATTTGATGAATCTCCATTTGGCCTTAAATCCTTAGTTAAATGAATGTAGAGCATTAATTTGTACGAAATAGCACTCATTATTTACACTGTTAATATTGTATAAAATCATTTATTTAAATCTAAAATAATGGAATAAAGGAGAAAAAGAATAAATGAATGAAGTGTCAAAGACACTGAGTGATCCTATACCCTGAGACCTAGTCATCATGATGACTTGGTCGACAACGAATAAAGAATGGGGGGAGTTACGGACCAATAAATGCATAAAACCCTAATTTTAATTCCCCAATAAATAAATTTTGAGACCTATTTTATTATTTATTATTGGTATCTAAAATCAATAAACATTGAACATGAAACTTGTGCATAAAAATACAAAGAAATACAATAAATTAATTTCATTTAAAAATAATGCATAGTGTGCCCTAGACACTCAAAATAAAAAGGCACAATGAAAAATTTCCAAACCTGCATCTTCTACATATGAACTCAAAATTCACCAAACTCACGTTCATTGTTCATAAAATTTAATTATCTATTTAATAAAGGTGAATTCATTCAATTTTGAGTTAAGATGCAAGAGTTGACTTTTGGGCCCTCATTGTGTACTATACATGTATATTATAATCAATATATTTTTTACTTTACAGTTTTCACATTCTTATATTTTTATAATTTTGTAAATATTATTTAAAATATAGATGAATAATAAAATAAGAATCAAATTAATAAAAATACATTAAAATCAATAAGTATACGTAAATACATAGATGAATTACACTTATATATACCCATATAATAACTGTATATATTTATTTAAGTATTTAATTAAACTTAGAAATATAATAAAAATATGTGTTTGTGTATAAATAAGTTATAGATATATAAAATAGGTGTATAAAATAAAAAAATCTAAGATTCAAAATAAAAATAAAATACTCAATATATAGGTAAATATACCTATTATTATACATATAATAATTAACACCTAATAAATTAACTCGAAAAAATAAATAAAAATCACAATGAAATACTACACAAAATAATGAACTTTTTTGTGTTTTGAGTTTTATTTAATTAAATCATATATTTTTTACTTATATTTTTAATTCTTTATTTCATGTTTTGTCTTTATGCATCTGACGTGGCTCAATATGGGGCCTGTCTTGGTTTACCCGTTTGTTAACTGACCCCCTATTCCCCTAGGTTTGATAGATTTTTTATCCCCCTCATCTTCCTTGATTTTTCCTTGTCGATCCTTCCACTAAACTAGCCCGATTCTTTCAGTGATTTTGTGCCTCGATTATTGCTCTTTCACGCCGTCATCTCTCCTCGATCGATGGAGCTATACAATGAGCTGTGTCCTTGGTCAAAGGTCCCATGTAAATATACCACTCCTCTACCTTCATTTGAAATTTGGTCCCGTATCAACCTCAAAATCCTAATATTTATTCGTGTTTGAGCTTGCTGGTGGCAGCACCATTCCCACCTGAGCATTTGGCGTGGAGGAAGAGGACTTGAACTGGTGATCTGAGCTCATCGGAGACCTCCAAGCAGCGCTCCTCCGTGACTCCCTGTCCAACATGTAGAGCAATAGTTTTATTGCATTTCTATGTAGATTTTAGATGTAAATTTTATCTCTAATTTTTAGTTTAAGTATTAGTCCACTACAATATTGTAGGATTTGATTTCGTGGTTCACCGGAGCTTCTGCTCTGGACATTGTTCCAATGTTCCTCATATGTGATATACCTCATCTGACATCTCCATCAGCCTCTCCATTGTCTTCTCTTCACCCCAGTTAGTCCCATTCACTCTAATCGAGATCCATCAGATCATGTTTCCTCCTCCGCCTCTTGCCGAAGACCGTTCGTCGCAACCCACCTTCGATCATTTTAGCATCAAATCAGGCCTAGAACACCCTATTTTCTTGTGCATTCTTAACTCTGCATGTTCTGGACTTGGAGGACCCAATTTGGGTCGATTTTTGCACATCCAGAGGCATTTTTGGAGCTTCACATTCCTCGACCTTTCAGGACCCCACAAATAGGTCATGAACTTGTTTGAGCTTCCCAACCGATGTGGAAGCTTCCCAATCATCGTTTGCGCTAATCGAGAGCCACTTCTGTGTTCATGGTCGACTAAGAGATTAGATTGAAGTTCTCCCAGTCGGGTGTTCTTCCATGTTCTTCATGGTGGCCTTCTCATCGTCCGATTGAAGCCCATCTCCGGATGCTTCAATCACTGTTGGATGTACATGGCCCCAACAATCAGATCCAAACCTGAGATCTAATCTCGGTTGCATGCTGTAAATCTTCACCGACTGTCCTGAAACTGATGCGTGGTAAGTGGAGTGACATCCGTTGTTTGATCATGAGAAAAAAGGGTAATTTTGTCCGATACCCCTCCGCTTTGTAATTTAATTTTAGTCCATAAACTTGTGTTTGTAGTTCAGAATACTTTGTTATATTTGTAGTTAGGCCCCCTGATGAATATGTGATTCATCACTCTTAAAGTTGAAAATAGAGCCTTGTTCTCGAGTAATTAGGAGTATATTTCCACCAATATTGCATAATTAGCATTCATGCATGCATTGATACATTTGCATTTTAGCATTCGCATCTGCATTAAATAAGAAGCCAAATTCATCTCTAAAAATCACCTATCTGTATATATTTTACACTAACCTTACAACCCATAAATTCACTCTATACTATATGTATATATTACTATCAACAATACAAAAAAATACCTAAAAAATGCTAACTTGTAAAATTGACAAATGAAACCCCAAACCAAGTTAGAGACCATGGACCTTAGAATGCACATATCTCTCTCATAACGTCTCCGATCTAGGTCTACTCACTTTTAAATTAATTCACATTCTAAGACCTTCAAAATGAGACCAATTTCATTTAAATCGTAGCTTTTATGCAAACCTTAGAGCTCGTGCTAAGCGTAAGAGAGCCAAAGAAGTAAAAATGTATAGAAGTCGTCCTGCCCCCTATACATAAGCTCTGGCAGCCAAAGTGTAGAAGAAGATAAAAAATGGGGCGGACAAGGTCAATAGGAGAAGTGGATGAATATATACAAGTCGGGCATCGGTCCCCCTATACTTAGGCTCAGGTCACCCTAAGTATAGGACGGGAGTGGATGATTAGAGTCGCAGGATGGAGGGGTAGAATGTACAGGAATGATGGTTATATACAAGGATCGCGGTCTAAATCTTTCCAGATGCTGCTGATGGCCAGAGTTCACTGTTGTAAGGTCTCATGTGCGGCTTGATGTGTATCTGCTGAATCTGTATCGCGCATGAATACAATCTCCTCAACATGGACTAACTGCTCATTGATTTCGACGAAGTGCTTCAACAATTTTCCATTCACTAGGAATGTCGGTGTGTCATCTGCGAGATCTGAGATCTCAACACATCCACCATCATGCACCGCACGGACAATGAATGGGCCCGTCCACTTGGACATCAACTTGCCTTGGAAGACCTTCAGCCTTACATTAAACAACCATACCTTCTATCTAGGAACAAAGATCTTTCGTCTGATATATCTATCGTGCCAACGAGACACTTTGTCCTTGTACAGAAACTGTTGTCGTATGTGTGGTTTCTAAATTCCACAAGCTCATTCAGATCCCTTTCTCTCTGCTTCTGTCCTAGGTGTGTTTTCCAGTTGACCTTCTTGATTGCCCATTCTGATTTCTGCACTAATTCCGCGGGCAAATGTCAGGGTTTTCCGAATACTATCCGGAATGGGGAGGTTCCTAACGGTGTCTTGTATGCTATCCTATAAGCCCATAGGACTTGATCCAAGATCTGAGACCAGTCCTTCCTGTCTGGGCGGACAAGATTCTGCACTATAGATTTCACCTCCCTATTTGACACCTCAGCCATACCATTAGTCTTTGGGTGGTAAAGGCTAGCGACACGGTGTTCGATGCCGTAGTCCTGTAAGAGTTTCTTCACGTCTCTGTTTACAAAGTGGCTACCCCCATCTGATATCAACATCTTGGGGATCCTGAACCTAGAGATGATATGATCGCTAATGAAATACAGACAGTCCTACTGTCTGCAGCTCTTGTTGGAATAGCCTCCACTCATCTAGAAAGTAATCTACCACAAGAAGGATGTATTCAAATCTGTGTCTAACAGGGAATGGGCCCATGAAGTCGATGCCCAAGGCGTCAAAGACATCACAAATGATGACAGGCTGCATCGTCATCTTATCCTTGGAACCAACGGTTCCTCCCATTCTCTGGCATACTGGACACGACTTCGCAAAGGTGATGGCATCGCAAAACAGAGTTAGCCAGTAAAAGCCACGTTGATGTACCTTCCATACGGTCCTCTTCCCGGAGTGGTGTCCTCCTGCCTCCAAACTGTGGCATAAAGAAAGGACACTTTGGTATTCCTCCTGAGGAATACACCGTCTCTAGACACAATCCAATCCTTCAAAGAAAAGGATCAGATCCTCCCAATGGTAATGTCTAGAATCCGACTTAAGTCGGTCTATGTGGCTCTTGGGCCAATCTTCGGGAACCTTCTTGGAGACAATATAATTCACGATATTGGCATACCATGGGAGTGAGTCGACAACAAAAATCAACTCGTCAGGGAAGTAGTCTCGAATTTGTGAATCCTCGTAAGTATTAAGATCATCGAGACGGGAGAGATGATCAACTACTACGTTCTTCTTTCCAGGTTCATCACGAATGTCCTAGTCAAACTCCTGGATAAATAGAATCCACCTAAGAATATGCGCCTTTGCGTCCTTCTTTTCCATTAAGTATCGTAGTGTTGTGTGTTGTCGGTGAACACAATTACCTTGGATCCGATTAAATGGGATCTGAATTTATCCAAGCCAAACACTGCTGCAAGCATCTCCTTTTCCGTAACTACATAGTTACGCTGAGCGGTATAAAGCACTTTGCTTGCGCAGTGTATTGCAAATGGGACGCCATTCCTCCTCTGTCCTAACACAGCTCCAACAGCAAGTTCTGAGGCGTCCGTCATGATCTCAAAAGGCAAGGACCAATCTGGGGCTTGTAGGATAGGGGTGTCCATGATCATTCCTTGCAATAGCTTAAAGGCCTGAAGACATTTGTAATCAATAATAAACTCCATGTCCTTACCTAAAAGCTCAGTTAGCGATCGGGCAATCTTGGAAAAATCCTTGATAAATATCCAATAGAATCCGACATGCCCGAGGAACGACCGCAACTGTTTTACGTTGGTTGGTGGCTGGAGTCGTCTGATCGCATCCACCTTGGCAGGGTCAACCTCCATTCCTCTCTTGGAGATGACGCGCCCCAACAAATTTCTCTCCATCACCATGAAGAGACTTTTCTCCCAGGAGAGCACTAGATTAACCTCACACCAGTGTTTGAGGACTCAGTCCAGATTCCAAAGAAAGGAATCGAAGGAATCGTCATGGACTGAAAAGTCATCCATGAAGACTTCCAGGAATTTTCCGACCATTTCGGCGAATACAACAATGATGCACCTTTGAAAAGTACCGGGAGCATTGCATAACCCAAAGGGCATGCGTCTGAAAGCATAGGTACCAAAAGGGGCATGTGAATGTGGTCTTTTCCTGTTCCTCCGGAGCTATGGCTACTTGATTTAGCCTGAGAACCCATCCAAGAAGTAGAAGAATTCTTTCCCTGCTAAGGGGGAAATGATCCTTCTTCGTCGTAGTATTCAGGCGTATGTAATCCACACAGACACGTCATGACGTGGGTACTCGCGTCACAATCTCCTCTCCGTCTTCGTTGGTGGTCGACTGAATTCCCGAATTTTTAGGGACATCATGGATCGTGGCCACCCATTTGGAATCGGAGATAGGATAAATGAAACCCGCGTTGTACCATTTCTCTATCTCCTTCTTCACTACCTCTGGTACATTTGGATTAAAACGACGTTGGAATTCACGAGATGGTTTAGCTTCATTCTCCAAGTAGATACGGTGCGCACACAGAACGGGATTTATCCCGTGTAGATCGGAATTACTCCAGCATTTTGCCTTGTGGTTTTTCTCCAGGATCTCTAGCAAGCGCGATTCCTGCTCCTCGGTCAATCGTGAACTGATGATGACCGGATATTTCTTATCCTGACCTTCAAGAAAGGCATATTTGAGTGTTGTGTTTAAAGGTTTCAGCTCAGGTAATGCGTGATCATCTAGGAAGTCTGGCTCAATCGAATCTGGTTCAGTATTGAAAGTGGTTGGATCTGTCTTTGAAATTACTGCCACCAAGTCATTCATCTCTGGAGTCAGATCGTCAAAGGTCTCCATGCAATCGACAAAAGCAACGTCCGACTCATCATCCTCATCATCTGATTGTCCTAAAGAGGGAAGGAGTGACAGGCCCAGCTAGGCCTCTATCAAAGATGCAGGGGGATGCATATTCAGAGCTGTACTCGTTTCTAAGGACCTTGCAAACTGACTTATGCACAAGATCATCTCCGGAGGGTAAGGACTCATCAGTGCTAGCTGAGTTCTATCTCCATGGCCTAAGAGTTTCTACGTGAATGCAATCTACCTCAGATGAAGAGTACTCGGTGCTTGATTCAGAATCAGGTCTCGGCCGTCTGGTTTGCTTCATCTCAAGTTCCTCGTCTCTGCCTAATGTTTGGAACTGGATCTTCCCAATCTTATAATCAAACAAGGCCCCCGCTGTTCTGAGGAAGGGCCTGCCTAGTATGATATAGGAATCTCTCCAATTACGAGGGGTTTCCATATTAAGTACGGTGAAGTCCACCATGTATTCCTGACCCTCGACTTTGATGACAACATTCCTCAATTCTCCTTGTTACCTCTTGGTTGATTTATCAACGAACTGAAGGAGAGCTCTGGATTTCCTAAGAGGTATGAGATTAAGCCGCTAATAGATGGCTATAGGCATTAGGTTGATGGAGGATCTATTGTCCAGGAGAGTGCGTGCAAACGCAGTGTCATCAACATGACTCACCACATAATGTGCACCCATGTCTCTTCATTTCCTTAGAACGAGTTCTTTATTGCTCAAGTCGTGGCTACTAACAGGACGTGTTTCTCAACACGACTTTTGGTATTCCTGCTAACCCTAGTAGGTGTGCATCTCACCTTAAGGTAATTCTGAAACGCAGGTGTAATCTCTACGTACTTGTCAAAGGGGATTGTGACCTTGATATGTTTGTTGCAAAACTCTGCCATCGAAGGGTCATCTTTTTGAAATTTTTTTATTTTCTTCTTTCTACCCTTAAGAGCATGGGGGAAAGGGATTATTGAATTCAACTCAGATTCTGAAACTGAAAGATTTTCATTCAAAGTGAGAACTGAGTTCTGTACAGGACTCGGACTCTGAAATTGACTCGGACTCTGACTATGAAGAAAAGAAAACTACTGGTGCAAAACCGGTGATACGTCCTCTACGTCTTTTGGAACTTCCTCCTCAGATGGAGGTGCGGGATCTTCATCAATTTCAGGGGACTCCCTACTGGTGCGGTTCCCTTGCTTCTTCGAGGACTCAGAAGTCCTCTTCTTCTGTCGGTGGTGGTGGTGGTTGTGTTGCCGCTCCTCTGCCTCCAAGTTCTCCTTAGGTAGAGACTTGGCAGCTTCTTCCTCTAGTGCCCTTGCCCGATCAGGTACGATCACGGTCCTTCCGCTCCTGATGGACATATGGTTTACATTATCGTATGAAAAGATCTCATGTTCAGATAAAGAATTATCTGAATGGTATACCTGATCTCTTAGTCGGTTCTGGCTTTGATTCAAGCTGTTCGGGTTGGCCTGAACCTGGGCGGGAATTGGGGTCTTTGGCGCCATTTGCTGGTCCTGGGTATGAGAAACATGATTCATATCGGTTCTCATATCCAGATAGTCATTCTGAATCTGTTGGACCCTATAAGTCAGGGTCTGGATTGCCAAGGTGAGGGACTCCAATTCGGTGGGCTGGGCTGGTTGATGTTGACTTGAGGATGAGGTCCTATAATGGCCCTGTTGGCCATGCCGGTACTGCTGCTGCTGATGGGAAGGTGACGGGCCCTGCTGGCCCGAGTGGAACGTGCGCTGCTGCTCCTGGTGCTGCTGAGGCTGGTACACTTGTTTAGGCCTGGACTGAATAAAGCCCGGTGCGGGGACGGAGCCGTTTTCCTAGTAAGATAGGGAAGGTTAGTGAGGTTGATCGTTCCCTATCGTCGATTGTCTGCCAACGGGGTCATGGTTGTACCACCCGTTAATCTAGAACACCTGCGGAGGCTCCTCGTATCCTGTCTCCACTTGTAGGGGTGCGTGTTGGTCCTGCTGGGTGTAAGTCTGCTCCTCTACCCAGCCACTCTGAGGCCCCGGTGCATGTTCCTGTACAAGATGGACTCGGTGCACATGTACAGGTGTTGCAGAAGGGGCAGGTAGCTTTATCTTAGCTACCCTCTCCGTAAGTTCCTCCACTTATTTAGGCAAACGTAAGAGAGACTCAAGGTCAGTGACCCTCTTGTGAATCTGTTCAACCATAGTTAAATTGTCTTTGATTATCCCCATGCTAGGGATAATGTCGTCCGTCAGATTCATTACAGTCCTCTGGGTTATCTCCTTGGAGAGGCTCGAAGGAGACAACTGATAGGCCCTAGTGGCCTGAGATCTGCCTGTTTCTGCCATTTGCTCTAGGATCTTCCATACAGCATCTTCATTTTTGTTCAGATAGCTTCCTCCACAGGCGGTACTCACTAACCCCTGCATTTCTGGGGTCATGCTATAGAACAAGGTCAGGACTAAGATGGCTCTTGAAATGCCATGGTAGGGGCATTTCTGAATAAGGTCATTAAACCTATCACAGGCTTCATGGAATGGTTCGCTGGGTCCCTGGGAAAAGCTTGCGATCTTTGTTCTCATTTGATTAGTCCTACTAAGTGGGTAGAACTTTTTCAGAAAAAGGTCCTTGAACTGCATCCAGGTTGTACACATCACCCCAAGATTTTTCAAACAATGAGTTGCCTTATCTCCTAAGGCAAATGGGGTGGCCTTCAGTCTGATATAATCCTGCCCAACCCTAGGGTGGCTAAGGTTGTTGCAAACCAGCTCGAAGTCTCTAAGGAAGGAGTATGGTTCTTTGTTCGTGTTTCCATTGAACTTCGGCAGCTCGAAGTGTGGCTTCAGCTCGAATGCTTCAAGAGGGACCTCGGGTGCTAGCCAACTGTGTATCTCGTTCTATGCTGGATTATAGGCATCTACCATCAGTCGATATGTTCTCTCATCTTTGATCACCTATCCCAGTCTAGTCGTTAATTCAGTGTTAAGTTGTTCGTCTCTAGCCAACCGGGCTAAGACTTGAATCATCGGGTCCTCTCTATTTTCCTCTTCTTTAGGGTTCTTCTTCGGCATTGTGTCCTCTGGTCCTGGGGATGAAACATGGTCTAGGTTAGAGGACAAATAGGGGAATGGGTTCTTACTGAGGCGATGGTCTTCCTCGGTAAGCTCAGAGGAGAGGAAAGGGTTGGTTTGAGAGTAACCACCCTGGGTATGAGGGATCCAAAACTCATGAGGGTCATGAGTTCTGGGTGGTCCAAGTTGCGCGTGGCCGGTGAAGATGAGTTTCATGGGGGGCTCAGAGAGAGATTGGCGAATAAGGAGTCGATATCCCCCTAGTCACTCATCTTGGATTGGCAAGAAGGATCGGGAGTTCTAAGTGAAGATAGGATTTTACTCCTACCTGAAGCAAGCAATTCAATCCAAACCATGTATTTTCACACTCAACACGGTGAAGGACCCGAAACTGAGTCCAATTAATCTTGTTGATTTTAAGTGTGACTTTCAAGCAAAATAGAAAGGAGTTACACGACCTATAGGTAAGTCGGCTCAAAGTCGGATGCGTCTTCCCTGTTTAACCTGTCGCCTAAGATACCGACGGTCCTTCCTTTCTTCGCTCCTATCCCAAGTTGATGGATTCAAAGACCTACCCCTATCTACCTGCAAGCAGGTGGAGGCTGACAAGGCCGGAACTTCACCCTGGCGGGTTACTGGCAACTTATCGCGAAGTACCGCAATTTCTCCCCTATCTACCTGAGACTGGCGGAGGCTACTTGGTACTAGTAAGTGAACCTTAATAATTCAACTTGTGATATTTTCTAGGATTAGTCGGAACGTGATATGGAAGGTGGGGATTTGGGATCTGCCTTAAGGTGTTCACACACACTCAAGTACCCTTACTCAACCTGAAAATAAGGTCGGAGATTAATCTCCCGCAAGCAGAATTTCTGATTTTATTGTTTTTTTTGGTCAATAATGTTAGCAATCCCGGTTGAAGTTAAGTTATCACTGGTTTAGTCCAATCCACACAACACGCCTATCGTCTAGTCCCAATTTCCTTTTACTTAAGTTTGAAAATCAAGAGAGAGAAAAGAGAGAAATCGAGAAAAGCCGATGCACAAAAATCAATAATGCTTATGCCGAGTGAAGAATACATACAATGATCCCTTCGCTTTTATGCATAATGCAAAACAGAATTGAAAACTTTTATACTACATGCAAATGCAGATGACAAAATCCGCTCCTAGACAAGCACTTCTATTAGCGAGTAAAGCACAGGTTGATTTGATGATATCTACGGTCTAATTGTGTCTTTTAAGTGTATTGTGTGGTCCTAAAGAATTATGAGTAAAAGCAAATCCTAGAGTGGCTCGAGGAGCCGCTAGTGTAATCCTAATCTAAAAATTCAATCCGCACAGCACACGGGGACACGACTCCACTAAGTTTACACACGCGAGAACCCAAATGGGAACCGCTAGAAATTATGCAAAAATGAAAAAGGAAAATTAAAATTCCTCACAAATCCCTCAAAAAGTTCAAAAATACAAGCTCCTCGAAGCGTATTCGACTCCTCGTGTTCTTCGCATAGAAATAAATTTAGGTCAGATAGAGGATGACACAAAAATACTTGAAAATTAAATGACAGAAAAATATTCACAAAAGAACCGGGGGTAAGACTACTCGGGGATGGAAAATCAGACACTCAAAAATTAACTATAAATTAACCTAAGCCGTGCCCCTCCGGCAACGACGCCATTTTGATCAACGCTCGTACTACCCTTGTTAATTCCGTTAAATTAATGATTAGAATTAATGTCATATCGTTCATTGCAGTCAGGTAATATGGACTAATAAAAAACCACTTTCAATTAAAGTTTAATTATTTTCATTTAAAAATAATGCATAGTGTGCCCTAGACACTTAAAATAAAAAGGCACAATGAAAATTTTCCAAACCTGCATCTTCTACATATGAACTCAAAATTCACCAAACTCACGTTCATTGTTCATAAAATTTAATTATCTATTTAATAAAGGTGGATTCATTCAATTTAAAGTTAAGATGCAAGAGTTGACTTTTGGGCCCTCATTGTGTACTATACATGTATATTATAATCAATATATTTTTTCTTTACATTTTTCACTTCTTATATTTTTATAATTTTGTAAATATCATTTAAAATATAGATGAATAATAAAATAAGAATCAAATTTATAAAAATACATTAAAATAAATAAGTATACGTAAATACATAGATGAATTACAATTATATATACTTATATAATAACTGTATATATTTATTTAAGTATATAATTAAACTTAGAAATATAATAAAAACACATGTTTGTGTATAAATAAGTTGTAAATATATAAAATAGGTCTATAAAGAAAAGAAAGTCTAAAATACAAAATAAAAATAAAATTCTCAATATATAAGTAAATATACCTATAATTATACATGTAATAATTAACACCAAATAAATTAACTCAAAAAATTAAATAAAAATCACAATGAAATACTACACAAAATAATGAACTTTTTTAGTGTTTTGAGTTTTATTTAATTAAATCATTTATTTTTTTATTTATATTTTTTATTCTTTATTTCATGTTTTGTCTTTATGCATCTGACGTGGCCCAATAGGTGGCCTGCCTTGGTTTACCCTTTGGTCAACTGACCCCCTATTCCCCTAGGTTTATTAGATTTTTTAACCCCCTCATCTTGCTTGATTTTTCCTTGTCGATCCTTCCACTAAACTAGCTTGATTCTTTCAGAGATTTTCTTCCTCGATTATTGCTCTTTCACGCCGTCATCTCTCCTTGATCGATGGAGCTCTACATCGAGTTGTGTCCTTGGTCAACGATCCCCTGTACATATACCCCTCCTCTGCCTTCATTTGAAATTTGGTCCTATTTCAACCTCAAAATCCTAATATTTATTCATGTTTGAGCTTGCTGGTGGCAGCACCATTCTCACCTGAGCATTTGGCGTGGAGGAAGAGGACTGGAACTGGTGATCTGAGCTCATCGGAGACCTCCAAGCAGCGTTCCTCCATGAATCCCTGTCCAACATGTAGAGAAATAGTTTTATTGCATTTCTATGTAGATTTTAGATGTATATTTTATCTCTGATTTGTAGTTTATGTTTTAGTCAACTGCATTATTGTAGGATTTGATTCCATGGTTCACCGGAGCTTCTGCTCTGGCCATTGTTCCAAAGTTCCTCATATGTGATCCACCTCATCTGACACCTCCATCAGCCTCTCCATTGCCTTCTTTTCACCCCAGTTAGTCCCATTCACTCTAATCGAGATCCATCAGATTAGGTTTCCTCCTCTGCCTCTTCCCGAAGACCGTCTGTCGTAACCCACCTTCGATCATTTTAGCATCAAATCAGGCATAGAACACCCTATTTTCTTGTGCATGTTTAACTCTGCATGTTCTGGACTTGGAGGACCCAATTTGGATCGATTTTTGCACATCCAGAGGCATTTTTGGAGCTTCACCTTCCTCGGCCATCCATTACCCCACAAAAAAGCCACGAACTTGTTTGAGCTTCCCAACCGACGTGGAAGCCTCCCAGTCATCTTTTGTGTCAATCGAGAGCCACTTCTGTGTTTAGAGTCGACCAAGAGATTGGATTGAAGTTCACCCAGTCGGGTGTTCTTCCATGTTCTTCATGGTGGCCTTCTAATCGTCCGATTGAAGCCCATCTCCAGACACTTCAATCACTGTTGGATGCGCGTGGCCCCAACAATCAGATCCAAACATGAGATCTAATCTCGGTTGCATGCCGTAAAGCTTCATCGACTGTCCTGAAACTGATGCGTGGTAAGTGGAGTGCCATCTGTTGTTCAATCACGAGCAAGAAGGGTAATTTTGTCCGATACCCCTTCACTTTTGTATTTTTATTTTAGTCCTTAAACTTTTATCTGTAGTTCAAAATATTTTATTATATTTGCAGATAGGCCCCCTAATGAATCTGTAATTCATCACTCTTAAAGTTGAAAATAGAGCCTTGTTCCCGAGTAATTAGGAGCATATTTCTACCAATATTGCATAATTAGGATTCATGCATGCATTGATAACATTTGCATTTTAGCATTCGCAACTGCACTAAACAAGAAGCCAAATTCATCTGTAAAAATCACCTATCTGTATATATTTTACACTAACCTTACGAGCCAGAAATTCACTCTATACTATATATATTACTAACAACAATACAAGAAAAATACATAAAAAATTCTAACTTGTAAAATTGAGAAATAAAACACCAAACCAAGTTGGAGACCATGGACCTTAGAATGCACATATCTCTCTCATACAGTCTCCGATCTAGGTCTACTCACTTTTAAATTAATACACATTCAGAGACCTTCCAAATGAGACCAATTTCATTTAAATCGGAGCTTGTATGCAAAACATGGGTTTTGGTCCCCCATTGTATACTATATGTATGTATATTTGCACCCTTATATTTTATTACTTTATTCGACCTTGTTTCAATTTTTGGTAAACTGAAACTTGTATCTCATCGAGATCTACAACTTTCATGTTTTGAATTTTCCTAAATTCGGCCATTTTCTCCCTCTTATTTCATATTCTTTCTCAACCACCCAGATTGGGCAACGTGGCACCCTCTGGTTGCGCCACGCAACCCTATTCATCACGCGCCATATGCCCCTCTTCCTCCACCGTCCGATGGTGCCTCTTTCCTCTAGATCTCGGTCGTTGATCAGCGCTCGTACTAGCCTTGTTAATTCTGTCAAATTAATTATTAGAATTAATGCCGTATCGTTCGTTGCAGTCAGGTAATACAGACTAATCAAAAACCACTTTCAATTAAAGTTTAATTAATTTCGAGTGGCATTTTTTTTACTTGGGCAAGCCCAAGGTCGAACTCAGGGAGGCAGTTGTCTCCTTAGGTAGATTTTAAGTGAATTTAAGAGCTCGGATTTTCAGAAGATTATTTTTGGTCTTTTTAAACAATTTTTATGCAATTAATAAAAAACTCATGCAAAATCAAGCCAGTTTGCAAGTTAATTCAGAAAATTGGTCAAATTAAATCCAACAATTATGAAACTTAAAAGATAGTGGAATACAATGAAATTAAGCTAGGCTAATTTTTTTAGATTTTTCTGACGCTGTATGAATTTACTATGAATTAAAATGAATGCAAAGTGATTTTGACCAAATTAATTTTAATAAATTCCAAATCATAATATTTTCAGATATAAAAATTATCCCAGATAGATCTAAGTGTGAAGAATCCAAGAAAATTAATAAACCTAAATTTCTATGTGAATTGGACCTATTAAAAATGAATTAAGGAAATCACCAAATGATTTATTCATACCTCGAGATGCGTGTAAATGTAAAGATTTCTGGGCACAATGTAAACTGAATTATCTTAAGTCTAATGTGAATTTATGAGGATTTTTGGAATAACAGAGAATTTACTACAAATTAAAAAGGCACAAATGGGTAAAATATAGCAAAATTTCACAAATTAATTAATAAATTCCATTTATATCACAAAAATCAGACACATATCACATATGAAAGAGGATAAGTTAAGCTACACAGTGCAATTTTCAAACTTGAAAAATGATGTTAAATGGTTACTAAAGATGCATGCAAAGACAGGGGTCTAATTGCAATTACAGAAAATAAAATTGCAAAAATCAAACATGCTGACAAGGACTAAAATGCAATATGTATGCCATATGCCCACAAAACACATGCGCCTCACATGGTGCTCCTAGCAGGGACTGGAATGCAAATATCAAAACCTCCTGGGGCCTTGGTGCAAAATGTCTAGACCGCACGTGAGAGACACGTGAGGTCCCAGGCTCGGTTGACTTCGGAGGCTTGGGCGGAGGCTCGGGGGCTCTGGAGGCTCGGACTTGGCTCGGTGAAGCTTCGGGGGCTCCGAGCCTAATGGTCGGAGCGGAGGCTTGGAGGTGACTACGTGGCACCTGCTGGACCACTAGATCGAGTGGCGATCTAACGGTGGAAGATAGCTGGAGACGTGGTGCATCGAGATCCGTGAGATCATATGAAGATCTAACGACGGAGGATTGCTTCTAAGATGAAGTTGTGGATGATCAACGGTCGTTGGATCAAAATGAATCCAACGACATCTGAAGCTCGAGGCGAGTGGCAACGTAGCATGCTCTAGTGCGTAGGATCCTCCTGATCTGACGGTTGCGCGTTAAGGGCTTCGTGGCTTCCTCAGAACCTTCCGATCAAGGGGATCGGATGGCTACTGTGCCTCCTTCTCAAAGGGTCTGCTTCCTCCTGTAGCGGAGGTGGGTGTGCTCCAGCGAAGAAGCTCTTGCTCCGCCTCCTCCTCTAGTCATCGATAAAGGTCGCCAGTGGCTTCTGAGCAGCTGGGAAGGATCGTGGAGGTGTGGCGGAGCTCTCGGGTGTCTCTGCTGAGGCTGAGGTGGTCTGGAGTGCGGCGACGATGAAGCTCGAAGGATCTCCGATGATGCGTCCGGCCAATCGAAGATGGAGTTCCTGCAGGGGGTTAGTTGAATAGCCGAGGCATGCGACGTGATTGTGGAGTGAACATGAGTGCGGTGTGAAGCCTGAGGAGCGATGAAGGTGGTCTGGTGATGGTGCTCCTCCAAGGTGGCGGAGCTCGCGTCGGCATGAGGTGAAGTGCGTGGTCTGAGAAGATAGAAGGGTGCGCGAAGGTGCCAGCTCTGAGGCAAAGCTCGAAGGATGGTCAGATGAGCGTGAAGTTGCTTGAGGGCGGCAAATAAATTCCGAGAAAAAGCAAGAAAAAGAAGAAGAAGATCAGAGGGAAGGTGAAGGTGTCTACCTGGGAAATGGAGCTCAGATTCGTGCTCCTGGTCGTCATTCAAAGGTCGGTAGAGGGTCCTGAGCTCGTGCAGCTCACGGGGGAGGCTGCGGCACGACAGGGATGGCCGTGGATGTCGCCAGAGAAGAAGCCCGGTCTTCTCTCAATGTCACATCGAATTGCTGTCACCAAATTGAAATTCGGAGCTAGGGGTATCTCTCTGGAATGGCGGATGGGTCGATGGTTGGTGATGATGGAGTATTTAAAGGTGGAAGGTGACAGAGTAGGTGACGAAGTGGTGGAGTTGGTGGAGGTCGTGGAACGATGTGGGCATGAGTCATGGAGTTCGAGGGGTTCGGCGAGGATGAGGAAAGAGTGGGGTACGCAATGGCGGTGACAGGAGGTGGAGAGGGTGGTCGGAGTGGCTCCTAAAATAGGAAGGGGGCGGCTCACGCGCAAGATGCACGACGTGGGGCGCGGGCGTTGCAGGAGGTAGGAGATGATGTCTTGACCGTTGGATCAAGCGATCCAATGGTTAGGGGAAGGGCGCGACGGGATGGCTACGATCAGATCAGAGGGTTAGGATCGAAGGGTTTTGATGGAGCCACGTGGAGGGCGTAGGTAAAAGCATTAACGTGCGGCTGCGATGATGCCCTGGGATTTGATCGAACCGTATAGATAAAGGCCGGGATGGGTGGTGAAGATTAAGAGGGAAAGGCAGGCATCGAAGGGTGCGGATGCAGCCACATGGCACAAGGAGGGCGCGGCGCTGGCGAACAGCCTGGATTGGATCCCGGGCTTGATCGAATGGCTGCGAAGCGCTACGATGATGGAGGGCCCAGATCAAGAGAGTGGGCGGGCGATCGGACGGTGGGAGGAAGACGCGCGGTGTGCAAAGGAGCGGGCCGGGTGGCGCAATCAGAGGGCGCCACGTGGCCTGATCTGAATGGCTGGAAAATAAAATTGATTTAGAGAGAGAAGGAAGCCGAATTTGAAATAACACAAAACATGAAAGTTGTATATCTTGATGAGATCTACAAGTTTATGTTGACAAAAAACGGAGATGAGGTCAAATATGATACCAAAGTACAAGGGTACAAATATACATACCTATAGTACTCAAAGGGGCCCAAAAATTCAAGTTTTGCATATGAGCTCCCATTTGAATGAAATTGGTCTCATTTTTAAGGTCTCTGAGTGTGTATTAATCTGAAGGTGGGTAGACCTAATTCGGAGGTCGTATGAGGTAGATATTGGCATTCTAAAGTCTGGGGTCTTCAACTGGGTTTGGGATTTTTATGAGTAATTTACAAGCTAAGAATTTTTGGCTTTTTCCTTATATTATTAACTAATAATATACACAGTATAAGGAAGGTTTTATTGACTTTTGGAGGTAGTATAAAATACAGGTAGTTAGGTGAATAATTTACAAGTGAATTTTGCAGATGAATTGGCTTCTTATTTTAATGCAAATATGGATGCTAAAATGCATGTATTGTGAATGCATGCATGAATGCTATTTATGAAAGGTAAAGGGAAATATACTGCTAAATACTCGGGAACAAGGCTCTATTTTCAACTTTAGAAGTGATGAATCACATATTCATCAGCCGTTCACGCCACATCTAATTTCAGCTATCTAATCTGGGGCAAAATCTCATCCACGCCGTTTGCCAACGCCTTCACCTTAGTGTGTCACATGGCTACATCTTCAAGGTAGGATCTTCTCCATCATGCCTCCATCCAAGCCGCTCATCCCTGATAAATTCGGACCCTTGGATTGTCTTCGGAGATCTCTTCTGGACCATCACCAGTGCCTTACTCCCCTTTGACCACGTGTCATCACCCCCACCATCCGATCATCTCCACGTACTTGAGATCTCAGCCGTTATCTCTCGCTCAAATGACGACCCTCCGATCCTCAGCCCTGATACAATCTTCGTCGTTCGTCTCTGCTTGAAGATACACCCGCCACGTGTTACGCCCAATGCCCTTCGATCTCGACCCCATGATGTAATCTTGGACCTTCTCTCGTGCCCTTCCTCTGGCCGTTGTATCACGAGATCCAACGGTCCAGAGGTCATCGTCTACCTCCGCAAGCACCTCGCCCACATCACCCCACCTCGTGGTGCCTCCGCCCCTTCCTATTTTTTGGTGCCAGTACAACCACCTTCTCCGCCCATTGATACCTCCATGGTGTAGCCCCGACCTCCACCTTCCTCGCCAACATCCATGATCCCCATGACACCCTCTCCTTCGCTCCATAAACTCCATGCCGACCACCCTCTCCATCACCTGTACCTCCAATCTCCTTCCTATAAATACCTCATCTCCGACCAACTTCCACCTCATCCGCCATAACGAGAGGTATCCTAGAGCTCCGAGCTTCTCATTGGTGACAGAAATTGAGTGTGAAATCGAGCGACGATAGGTCTTCACCTCCGGCGAGATCCACGGCGTAACCCCGCCGTGTCGCAGCTCCTCCAGCAAGCTGCATGAGCTCAGGCTTGCTACTGACCTTCGAAGGATCACCGGAGCCGCTTCAGCGAGCCTCCAACCCCAAGTAGCTTCAGCCATTTCTTCTCCAATGTTCTTCTTGTTTTTCTTTATTTTTATCTAAATTTCTCCACCGCCTCCGATCGATTCCTCTTTTACCCATCTATCCATCGAGCTTTGCCTTGAAGCTTTGATCTTTGCGTACTCCTTTGTTCGCTTCGACTACGCATCGCACCCTCTTCTGACCAAAGCTCTGCCTTCACGGCGTAGGAAGGTCACCGACGCTCTTCGCCACACGCCACAGGAATCATCGCACATCCCCTGCAATCCACGAGAACGAGCTCCTATTTTTTGACAAGAATTAACACTACAGGCAAGTCATCTTTACTAATCGTAGTCATCACCGGAGCTGCTTCGAGCTTCGACGTCTCCATCTTCCAGATAGCTCCTCTTCATCCAAGACCTCCGGATGCTCCGTCACGTCTCCACGATTGATTCGAGCCCTCCAGGAGTCTCTAGCAAGCTTCATCGAGCACATGGAAGGGCTGCGGGGCTGGGGCCACCTCGCCGGAGTCTTGCCAGGTCCGCCGCAGGAGGCGGTAGTGTGGACGAGATGACACACAACTACCATTGGATCACCTTGATCCAACAGTCCTCTTCTGGACACGCCACCCCGTGCCCGCCTCCGTTGGATCAGGAGGATCGAACGGACCTCATCGAGCCACGTCGCATCTTCTTCGAGCTTCAGCCACCGTTGGGTCCATCTCGATCCAACGTCAAGTATTGAGCCACGTCGCCTCGCTCCAGCAGCCATCGCCACCATTTGATCTTCTTGATCTAACTGTCCAGCACGTGCCACGTTCGCCCTCCAAGCCATTTCCCCGACACTAGGCTCGGAGCACCCGAAGTAGACCCGAAGAAAAGTTCGAGCCTCTAGAGCCTCCCGATCCTCCATCCGAGCCTCCAGAGTCTCCCGAGCCTAGTACCTCACGTGTATCTCATGTGAGGGCTGGGTAAATTTCATAGAGGCCCCTGTAACTTTTCAGATTTGTAAATAAGTCATTGTCAGGTGATTCATTTGAGGGGCACGTTTACCCATGGAAAAATTGCATCCATACCCCCTGTATTATAGGTATTTGCACTTTAGTCCCTTTATGCACGTTTTATTTTAAGCAATTTTAATTTCTGTTTTGCATTTTGGTCCCCGTGTTTGCACGCATATTTAGGTGTCCTCTTCTAATCTTTTTTTAAATTCCAAAAATTGCATGTTGTAGTTTAAGTTGTCCTTTACCGTTTGTGACACGTGTCATATTTTTGTGAGCAGCATTGAATTTAATATATTTATTCTTGTGGAATTTGACATATTTTGCCCATTGTGTGCTTTAAATTGAATATTAAATTATTTGTTGCTCCAAAAATCACTATAAAATCACATTAGACTTAATTTAAGTTGCTCTACACTGTGCCAAAAATCATAGCATTTGCACGTATCACGAGGCCTGAATTAATCAAATGGTATTTTTCCTAATTGATTTTTAATAGGAGCCAGATAACTGAGGGAACACAAGGAAGTCAGGAAGCTACTGTTGATATGCTCAAACTATAGACCCCTCTTCCGCAGCGCAGTGACTTTCTTGATTGTCCAATTTCCATCGATTTTTAGCTTTATTAATTTTCTTGGATTCTTCTTACATAGACCTATCTAAGATAATTTTTATGTCTACAAATAATGTGCCTTGGTATTTACTAAAATTAATTTTGCAAAAACTACCCTATTTTCATATTAAATTCATTTTTAATTCATTACAGTCTAAAAATTCCAAAAAATCACAGTAACTTAGTTTCATAGCATTCCATATTCTGGCCAAGTTTCATTAATTTTGGACTTCAGTTGACTATCTTTTGTGATATAACTTAAATTTAGCTTGAAATTGCATTTTGTTTTTCCTTAATTGCATAAAATTTTTTAAAAAAGACCAAAAATATTCTTTTAAAAATCTGACATTAGAATTAACTGAAAATTTACCTAAGGAAATAGTTGCCTCCCTGAGTTTGACCTTGTGCTTGCCTAAGTAAAATAAATATGCCGCTCGCATTTAATTCAATATTAATCGAAGTGGTTTTTGATCAGTCTTGATTTACCTGACTACAACGAACGACAAATCTAATTCAATCATTATTAAATTGGTTGAATAACAAGGGTTAATTGAGCCTCTCAAATGGAGTCATTGCTAGGGAGGCACATCTTAGGTTAATTTTTGGGAAATTTTGATTTTAGATTTTCCATCCAAAGGTAGTCTGATTCCTGGCTTTCTTGTGAATATTTTTCTTTCGTTTATTTTTTTTATTTTGTGTCTTCCTTTATCTGACCTCCATTTATTTTGTGCGAGGAAAACGAGGAGTCGAAGGTGCTTCGTCAAGTGAGCTAAGGATACTACATTTAAATAATATGCATGATTTGTGAGGACTTGTAATTTTATTTTATTTTCATTATTTTTGCATTTTTCTAGTAATTCCCATTTGGGTTTTCGTGCATGTAAGTATAGTGAAAATGTATCCCCGTGTGCTGTGTGGATTGCTTTGCGTAGAATAGGACCTGCACTTGCGGCTCTTAGAGCTAATTTAGGAACTATTTGTGCTCGTAAAATTCTAGGACCACACTTCGCAATTAAAATACGCACTTAGATCGCAGATCTTCACCAAATTCAATATGTGCTTCACTCGCTAATAGAGCTACATGTCTAGGAGCGACTTTTATCGCTTGCATTTCATGTAGTTTAAAAAGTTTCAATTCGATTTTGCATCCTACATAAAAGCGAAAGGATCACTGTAAGTCTTCTCTACTTAGCATTCATCATTGTTTTATCGTGCATCGTCTTTTCTTGACTCCTCCTCCCCTTGGTTTTCTGAACATAGGATTAAAGGAAATTGGGAACAGGACGATAGGCGTGCTTTGTGGTTGCACTAAACAAGTGATCACCTAAATTAAAGCCAGGACTGCTAAACAAAATTGCCCAAAAAAATCAATAAAATCAGAAATTCTGTTTGAGGGAGATTAAGCCCGACCTTGTTTTCAGGCCGAGTGAGGGTACTAGAGTGTGTGTACACACCCTAAGGAAGAGCCAAAAATCTCCGCCTTCCATATCGCGTACCCCGATCCCAGCAAATAATCGCAGGCTGAACTACGGGTTCGACTGACCAGCGCCAAGTAGCCTCTACTTGCTCCAGCAGGTAGATAGGGGCGAAATTCCGGTGCACCGTGACAAGTTGCTAGTAGCCTCTGCTTACTCCAGCAGGTAGACAGGGGCGAAGTTACATCCTTTTCAGCCTAAGCCTACTCTGTAGGTAGATAGGAGCATGTCCTTGAACTTTCGGTTGGTGATAGGAGATGAGAAAGGAAGGGCATTGGTATCTTAGGCGACAGGTTAAACAGGGGAGATGCATTCGGCTTTGAGCCGACTAACCTATAGGTCACGTAACCTTTGCTACTTGTCTGAAAATTCACACTTAAAATTAAACAGACTAATCGGACTCAGTTTTGGGTCCTTCACTGTGTTGAGTTTAAAAAAAAGGGTTTGGCTTCACTTGCTTGCTTCAGGAAGGAGTAAAATCCTATCTTACACTTATACTCCTGATTCTTCTTCTTGCCACCCAAGATGACTGACTGGGGGATATCTATTCCCACTTCGCATATCTTTCTTTGAGCTCCTCACGAAGTTCGTCTTCACCGACCCAAGTGCAACTTGGGCCAACCTGAGCTCATGACCCTCTTGAGTTCGGGATCCATCACTTCCAGGGTGGTTACCATCAAACAAACCCTTTTCTCTCCTCTGATCTCACCGAGGTAGATTATCGCCTCAGTGAGAATGTCTTCATTGATATGTCCTCTAACCTAGACCGTCTTCTTTCCCAAGAGAAGAGGACAAGATGCCTCCGAAGAAACACACAGACGAAGAGGAAGCCAGAGATGACCCCATGCACTATGTCCCGGCCCGGCTAGCTAGAGCCCAGCAGCTGAATGCAGAACTTATGGATAGGATGGGACAAGTGATCAAGGTAGAAGGATTTGATTGACCCATGGTAGACGCCTACAATCCCGTGGAGAATGAAATACACAGCTGGCTAGTACCTGAGGTCCCCCCTGAAGCATTCGAGCTGAATCCCCACTTTCTGAGTCTGCTGCTGAAGTTCAATGGAAATGCCAACGAGGAACCATATGCCCTCCTTAGAGACTTCGAGCTGGTTTGCAACAACCTTAGTCACCCTAGGATTGGGCAAGACTACATTAGGCTGAAGGCTACCCATTTTCCTTAGGTGATAAGGCTGCTCACTTGTTGAAAAATCTCGGGGTAAGATGTCAACCATTTTGACATCTTAGACAATCCAAATTTATATAGATGTCGGAGGAGAGGTATGTTGTGATGAACACGAAGCATACACTTGATGGTCTTCCTCCATATCATGTGGAGGAATATTGTCGTTCTTATTTTACTTATGAACAACCATCATATGTGAGAACCGAAGAGGAAAACAAGTTGGAGAACCTCCACCGAACATTACTATTCTTTCGAGAATGACTCTTGGATGTAGTTCAAGGACCTATTCTTGAAGAAGTTCTACCTGCTTAGTTGGACTAACCAGATGAGAACCAAGATCGTGAGATTCTCCCAGGGACCCAATGATCCATTCCATGAAGCCTAGAATAGATTCAATGACCTTTCGCAGAAATGCCCGGACCATAGCATTACAAAAGCGATCTTAGTCCAGACCTTGTTCTGTGGCATGACCCCGGAGATGCAAGGTTTAGTAAGTGTCGCCTGTGGAGGAAGCTATCTGAAGAAAAACGAAGATGCCGTATGGAAGATCCTAGAGCAGATGGTGGAAACATGCAGATCTCAGGCCATAAGGGCCTATCAGTTGTCTCCATCAAGCCTATCCAACAAGACAACTTGGAGGACTATAGCAGATCTGATGGACGACCTCATCCCCATCTTGGGTATAATAGCTGACAAGTTTACCATGGTCGAGTAGATTCACAAGAGGGTCACTGATCTTGAGGCACTTTCGTGATTGCCGAAACAAGTGGAGGAATTGACTGAGAAGGTAGCCAAGATACGGCTACCTGCCCCTTCTGCACAACCTTTGCCTGTACATCGAGTCCATCTTATACAAGAACAAGCACAGGGGACTCAGAGTAGCTCGGTAGAAGAGCAGCAGTATACTCAGCAGAAGCAACATGCACCCCCACAAGTGGAGACAAGATACGAGGAGCCTTCGCAGGTGTTCGAGATCAATGGGTTGTGGTACAACCATGACCCCATCAGTAGATAGTCGGGGATAGGGAACGATCAGCCACACCGACCTTCCCTAGCTTACCAAGAAACCAGCTTCGTCCCCGCACCGTGCTTCGTACAGTCCCGGCCCAGACAAGGGTACCAGCCTCAGCATCACCAGCATCACCGCACGTTCCACTCGGGCCAGCAGGGCCCTCCCACCACCTTCCCATCAGCAACAGTATCGGCATGGCCAGGAGGGCCAATACAGAAACATGTCCTCTAGTCACCAGCAGCAAGCCTCGCCCACAAACGAATTGGAGTCCCTCACCTTGGCGATCTTGACCCTGACTAATACGGTCCAGCAGATTCAGAATGACTACCCGGATATGAGAACGGATTTGAATCGTGTTTCCCGTACCCAGGACTAGCAGATGGTGCCAAAGACCCCAATTCCCATCTAAGTTCAGGCTAATCCAAATAGCCTAAATCAAGGCCAAAACTGACCACGAGATCAGGTATACTATTCAGATAACTCTCTATCTGAACATGAGATCCTTTCGTACGATAATGTTAATCATATGTCCCTCAGGAGCGGAAGGACCGTGATCGTACCTGATCGGGCACGGGCAAAGGAGGAAGATGCCGCCAAGTCTCTACTTGATGAGAACTTGGAGGCAGAGGAACATCACCACCACCACCACCGGCAGAAGAAGAGGACATACAAGTCCTCGAAGAAGAAGGATAACATCACCAGTAGTGAGTCCGGCGAGACCAATGAGGAGCCCGCACCTCCATTTGAGGAGGATGTCCCAACAGTCACGGAGGACGCATCACCGATTTCGTAGCAGAAATTTCTTTTTAGTCAGAGTCTGAGTTAGAGTCAGCATTGGTTTCAGAGTCCTGTAAAGAACTCAATTCCTTATTTCAATGAAAATCTTTCAGTTTTGGAACCTGAGTTAGCATCAATAATCCCTTTCCTTCGAGCTCTTAAGGGTAGAAAGAAGAAAACTAAAAAATACAAAACGATTACGCTGAGATGGTAGAGTTTTGCAATAAATACATCAAGGTCACAGTCCCTTTTGATAAGTATGTGGACATGGCACCTGCATTCCAGAAGTACCTTAAGGTGAGATGCACACCTACTAGGGTCAGTAGGAAGACCAAAAGTCGTGTTGAGAAGCATGCTCTGTCAGTAGCCACTACATGCACCCTAAAGATTGTGTTTCAAAGGAAACGAAGAGACATGGGTGCATATTATGTGGTGAGTCATGTCGATAACACTGCGTTTGCAAGCACTCTCCTTGACAATGGATCCACAATTAACTTGATGCCTATATCCCTCTATGAGCGGCTTAATCTTGGACCTCTTAGGAAATCCAGAGCATTACTCCAATTTGCAGATAAATCGACCAAGAGGTCCTAAGGAGAATTGAGGAATGTTATCATTAAAGTGGAGGGTCATGAGTACATGGTGGACTTTACAGTCCTTGATATGGATACCCCTCGAAATTGGAGAATTGTTAGATCATTTTAGGAAGGCCCTTCCTCTGAATAGCAGGGGCCTTATTTGATTATAAGAACGGGAAGATACAATTTCATACTCCAGGCGGAGATGAGGAACTTGAGATGAAGCAGACAAGGTGGCAGAGGCTCTATTCCAAATCCAGCATCGAGTACTCTTCGTCCGAAGTAGATTATATTCATATAGACACCGTTGGGCCAAGGAGACAGAACTTAGTCAGCACCGACGAGTCCCTCTCTTCTGAAGAAGATCTTGTGCATGTGAGAGCCTTAGGGAAAGAATACAGCGCAGAAAGTGCATCCCTCTACATCTTCGATGACGTAGAGGCCCAACAGGTCCTGTCAGTGCTTCCCTTATTAGGACAATCAGAAGATGAGGATGACGAGTCAGACATGGCTTTTGCCGATTGCTTGGAAACTTTTGACGATCCAACCCCAGAGCTGAATGAGTTGGTGGTAGCAATTTCAAAGACAGATCCAACCACTACCAGCACAAAGCCAGATTTGATTGAGCCAGACTTCCTTTATGACCATACCTTACCTGAGCTCAAACATTTACCCACAACACTGAAATACGCCTTCCTTGCAGTACAAGAGAAGAAATATCCGGTCATCATCAGCTCATGATTGACCGAGGAGCAGGAATCTCGCTTGCTAGAGATCCTAGAGAAAAAGCACAAGGCAATAGGCTGGAGCGTCTCCCATCTCCATGGGATAAATCCCTCTATGTGTTCGCACCATATCTACTTAGAAAATGAAGCTAAATCCTTTTGTTATTTACAACGTAGGTTGAATCCAAATTTACGAGAAGTCGTGAAGAAGGAGTTAGAGAAATGGTGTGATGCGGGTTTTATTTATCCCATCTCTGATTTCAAATGGGTTACACCAATCCATGATGTCCTGAAAAAGTCGGGAATTCAGACGACCACCAATGAGGACGGAGAGGAGATCGTGACGCGAGTACCCACGTCGTGGTGTGTCTGTGTGGATTACAAACGCTTGAATGCCGCGACGAAGAAGGATCATTTTCCCTTACCATTCATTGATCTGATCTTAGATATATTAGCGGACAAAGACTTCTTCTGCTTCTTAGATGGGTTCTCGAGCTACAATCAAGTAGCCATTGCTCCTGGGGACTAGGAGAAAACCACGTTCACATGCTACTTTGGTACCTATGCTTTCAGGTGCATACCCTTTGGGTTATTCAATGCTCCTGGTACCTTTCAAAGGTGCATGATTGTTGTATTCGTCGAAATGGTCGGCGAATTCCTTGAAGTCTTCATGGATGACTTCTCGGCCCACGACGATTCATTTGATTCCTGTCTTAGGAATCCGAACTGAGTCCTCAATTGGTGTTGCGAGGTTAATCTGGTGCTCTCCTGAGAGAAAAGTTACTTCATGGTGACGAAGGGCATTGTGTTGGGGCACGTCATCTCCAAGAGAGGAATGGAGGTTGACCCTGCAAAGGTGGACGTGATCAGACGAATCCAGCAACCAACCAACGTAAAACAGTTGCGGTCATTCCTCGGGCATGTTGGATTTTATCGGAGATTTATCAAGGTTTTTTCGAAGATTGCCCGACCGTTAACTGAGATTTTAGGCAAAGACATGGAGTTTATTGTTGATCATAAATGTCTTGAGGCCTTTAAGCAATTGCAAAGGATGATCATGGACGTCCCGATCCTACAAGCCCCAGATTGGTCTCTTCCTTTTGAGATCATGACGGATGCCTCAGATTTTGCTGTTGGGGCTATGTTAGGGCAGAGGAGGGATGGAGTCCCATTCTCCATACGCTAAGTAAGCAAAGTGCTTGATACCGCTTAGCGTAACTATACAGTTACGGAAAAGGAAATGCTTGCGGTAGTATTCGCCTTGGATAAGTTCAGATCACACTTAATTGGATCCAAAGTGATTTTGTTCACTGACAATACAACGCTATGATATTTAATGGAAAAGAAGGATGTGAAGGAGCGTCTTCCTAGGTGGATTTTATTTATCTATGAATTTGATTTGGACATTCATGATAAACCTGGAAAGAAGAACGTAGTAGTTGATCACCTCTCCCGTCTCGAGGATCTTAATGCTTCTAATGATACACCGATTAGAGACTCCTTCCCTGATGAGTCAATTTTTGTTGTCGACTCACTCCCATGGTACGCCTATATCGTGAACTATCTTGACTCCAAGAAAGTTCTCGAAGATTGGCCCAAGAGCCACATAGACCGACTGAAGTCGGATTCATGACATTACTATTAGGAGGATCCAATCCTTTTCTTTGAAGGACTAGATTGTGTTTGGAGACGGTGTATTACTCAGGAGGAATATCATAGTGTCCTTACTTTATGCCACATTCTGGAGGCAGGAGGACACCACTCCGGGGTGAGGACCACATGGAAGGTACTTTTGTGTGGCTTATACTCACCGACTCTGTTTTTCAATGAACTGTTGGTTCCAAGGATGAGATGCCGACGCATCCTGTCATTAGTTGTGATGTCTTTGACGCCTGGGGCATCGACTTCATGGGCCCATTCCCGGTTAGCCACGGATTTGAATACATCCTTCTAGAGGTAGATTATTTGTCAAGGTGGGTGGAGGCTATCCCAACCCGAGCCGTAGACAGCAGGACTGTCTGTAATTTCATTGATAACATTTGCATTTTAGCATTCACATCTGCATTAAATAAGAAGCCAAATTCATCTGTAAAAATTACCTATCTGTATATATTTAACACTAGCCTTACAAACCATAAATTTGCTCTATACTATATATATTACTAACAACAATACAAGAAAAATACATAAAAAATTCTACCTTGTAAAATTGACCAATAAACCCCAAACCAAGTTGGAGACCATGGACCTTAGAATGCACATATCTCTCTCATACAGTCTCCGATCTAGGTCTACTCACTTTTAAATTATTACACATTCAGAGACCTTCAAAATGAGACCAATTTCATTTAAATCGGAGCTTGTATACAAAACTCGGGTTTTGGTCCCCATTGTATACTATATGTATGTATATGTGTACCCTTGTATTTTATTACTTTATTCGACCTTGTTTTGGTCAACATGAAACTTCTATCTCAACGAGTATATTATTAGTCAATAAAACCTTCCTTATACTGTGTATATTATTAGTTAATAATAAGGAAAAAGGCCAAAATTCTTAGCTTGTAAATTACCCATAAAAATCCCAATCCCAGTTGGAGACCCCAGTCTTTAGAATGCCAATATCTACCTCATAAGACATCCGAATTAGGTCTACCCACCTTCATATTAATACACACTCAGAGATCTTAAAAATGAGACCAATTTCATTCAAATCGGAGCTCATATGCAAAACTTAATTTTTGAGCCCCTTTGTGTACTATAGGTATGTATATTTGTACCGTTGTATTTTTGTATCATATTTGACCTCATCTTTGTTTTTGGTCAACATGAAACTTCTATCTCAACGAGATCTAGAACTTTCATGTTTTGAATTTTTTCAAATTCGGCCATTTTCTCCCTCTTATTTCATATTCTTTCTCAACGACTCAGATTGGGCCACGTGGCGCCCTCTGGTTGCGCCACAAAGCCCTATTCATCACGCGCCACACACCCCTCTTCCTTCACCGTCCGATGGTGCCTCTTTCCTCCAGATCTCGGTTGTTGATCAGCGCTCATACTACCCTTGTTAATTCTGTCAAATTAATTATTAGAATTAATGTCGTATCGTTCGTTGCAGTCAGGTAATATGGAATAATCAAAAACCACTTTCAATTAATGTTTAATAAATTTCGAGCGGCAATTTTTTTAATTGGGCAACCCCAAGGTCGAACTCAAGGAGGCAACTGTCTCCTTAGGTAGATTTTAAGTGAATTTAAGAGCTCGGAATTTCTGAAGATTATTTTTTGTCTTTTTAAACAATTTTTATGCAATTAATAAAAGACTCATGCTAAATCACGCCAGTTTGCAAGTTAATTCAGAAAAGTGATCAAATTAATTCCAACAATTATGAAACTTGGCCAGATAGTGGAATGCAAGGAAATTAAGCTATGCTATTTTTTTAGATTTTTCTGACACTATATGAATTTACTACGAATTAAAAATGAATGCAAGGTGATTTTGACCAAATTAATTTTAATAAATTCTGAATCATAATATTTTCAGATATAAAAATTATCCCAGATAGATCTAAGTGTGGAATAATCCGGGAAAATTAATAACCTAAATTTCTATGTGAATTGGACCTATTAAAAATGAATTAAGGAAATCACCAAATGATTTATTCATGCTCGGGATGTGTGAAAATGCAAAGATTTTAGGGCACAATGTAAACTGAATTATCCTAAGTCTAATGTGAATTTATGATAATTTTTGGAGTAACAAAGAATTTACTACAAATTAAAAGGCACAAATGGACAAGATATAGCAAAATTTCACCAATTAATCAATAATAAATTCCACTGATATCACAAAAATCAGATACATATCACACATGAAAGAGGACAAGTTAAGCTACACAATGCAATTTTCAAACTTGAAAAATGATGTCAAATGAATCCTAAAGATGCATGCAAAGACATGGGTCTAATTGCAATTACAGAAAATAAAATTGCTAAAATCAAACATGCTGACAAGGACTAAAATGCAATTACCTATAATGATGGAGACATGTATGCAAAATGCTCACAAAACAAGTGGGCCTCACATGGTGCTCCTAGCAGGGACTGGAATGCAAATATCAAAACCTCCAGGGGCCTCGGTTGCAAAATGCCCAGACCGCACTTAAGAGACACGTGAGGTCCCAGGCTCGGTTGGCTTCGGAGGCTTGGGCGAAGGCTCAGGGGCTTTGGAGGCTCGGACTTGGCTCGGTGATGCTTCGGGGGCTCCGAGCCTAAAGGTCGAGGCGGAGGCTCGGAGGTGACTACGTGGCACCTACTGGACCGCTAGATCGAGTGACGATCTAACGGTAGAAGATAGCTAGAGACGTGGCGCATCTAGACCCGTCAGATCATATGAAGATCTAACGATGGAGGATGTCTTCTGAGTTAAAGGCGTGGATGATCAACGGTTGTTGGATCAAGATGAATCCAACGGCATCTAAAGCTCAGGGTGAGTGGTGACATGTCATGCTCTGGTGCGTAGGATCCTCCTGATCCGATGGTTGCGCGTTAAGGGCTTCATGGCTTCCTCAGAATCGTCCAATCAAGGGGATCGGATGGCTATTGTGCTTCCTTCTCAAAGGGTCTGCCGCCTCCTGTGGCGGAGGTGGCTGTGCTCCGACGAAGAAGCTCTAGCTCCGCCTCCTCCTCTGGTCATCGATGAAGGTTGCCAGTGGCTTCTAAGCAGCTGGGAAGGATCGTGGAGGTGTGGCGGAGCTCTCGGGTGTCTCTGTTGAGGCTGAGGTGGTCTGGAGAGCGGCAACGACGAGGCTCGAAGGAGCTCCGATGATGCGTCCGGCCAATCGAAGATGGAGTACCTGCATGGAGTTAGTTGAATAGCCGAGGCGTGCGACGTGATCTTGGAGTGAACGAGGGTTCGGTGTGAGGCTTGAGGGGCGATGAAGGTGGTCTGGTGATGGTGCTCTGCCAAGGTGGCAGAGCTCGTGTTGGCGTGAGGTGAAGTACGTGGTCTGAGAAGATAGAAGGGTGCGCGAAGGTGCCAGCTCCGAGGCAAAGCTCGGAGGATGGTCAGATGAGCGTGAAGTTGCTCGAGAGAGGCGAATAAATTACGAGAAAAAGCAAGAAAAAGAAGAAGAAGATCAGAGGGAAGATGAAGGTGTCTACCTGGGAAATGGAGCTTAGATTCGTGCTCCTGGTCGTCGCTCGAAGGCTGGTAGAGGGTCCTGAGCTCGTGCAACTCATGGGGGAGGCTGCGGCATGGCGGGGATGGCCGTGGATCTCGCCGGAGAAGAAGCCTGGTCTTCGCTCAACGTCACGTCGAATTGCTGTCACCAAATTGAAGGTCAGAGCTAGGGGTATCTCTCTGGAATGGCGGATGGGTCGAAGGTTGAAGATGATGGAGTATTTAAAGGTGGAAGGTGACAACGTAGGTGACGAAGTGGTGGAGTTGGTGGAGGTCGTGGAGCGATGTGGGCGTGAGTCATGGAGTTCGAGGGGTTCGACGAGGATGAGGAAAGAGTGGGGTATGCAACGGCGGTGACCGGAGGTGGAGAGGGTGGCTGGAGTGGCTCCCAAAATAGGAAGGGGGCCGCTCGCGTGCAAGGTGGGCGACGTGGGGCGCGGGCCTTGCGGGAGGTAGGAGATGATGTCTTGACCGTTGGATCGAGCGATCCAACGGTTAGGAGAAGGGCACGATGGGATGGCTACGATCAGATCAGAGGGCCGAGATCGAAGGGTTGTGATGGAGCCATGTGGAGGGCGTAGGTAAAAGCGCTAACATGTGGCTGAGATGATGCCCTGGGATTTGATCGAATGGTATAGATTAAGGTCGGGATGGATGGTGGAGATTAAGAGGGAAAGGAATGCATCGAAGGGTGCGGATGCAGCCACATGGCGCAAGGAGGGCGCAGCAGTGGCGAACGGACTGGATTGGATCCCGGGCTTGATCGAATGGCTGCAAAGCGCTACGATGATGGAGGGCCCAGATCAAGAGAGAGGGTGGGCGATCAGACGGCGGGAGGAAGACGCGTGGCGCGCAAAGGAGCGGGCTGTGTGGTGCAATCAGAGGGTGCCACGTGGCCTGATCTGAATGGTTGGAAAATAAAATGGATTTAGAGAGAGAAGGAGGCTGAATTTGGAAAAAAACTCAAAACATAAAAGTTGTATATCTTGATGAGATATACAAGTTTTATGTTGACCAAAAACAAAGATGAGGTCAAATATGATACAAAAATACAACGGTACAAATATACATACCTATAGTACACAAAGGGGCTCAAAAATTCAAGTTTTGCATATGAGCTCCGATTTGAATGAAATTGGTCTCATTTTTAAGATCTCTGAGTGTGTATTAATATGAAGGTGGGTAGACCTAATTCGGATGTCTTATGAGGTAGATATTGGCATTCTAAAGACTGGGGTCTCCAACTGGGATTGGGATTTTTATGGGTAATTTACAAGCTAAGAATTTTGGCCTTTTTCCTTATTATTAACTAATAATATACACAGTATAAGGAAGGTTTTATTGACTTTTGGAGGTGGTATATAATACAGCTAGTTAGGTGAATAATTTACAAGTGAATTTACAAATGAATTGGATTCTTATTTTAATGCAAATATGGATGCTAAAATGCATGTATTGTGAATGCATGCATGAATGCTATTTATGCAAGATAAAGGCAAATATGTTGCTAAATACTCGGGAACAAGGCTCTATTTTCAACTTTAGAAGTGATGAATCACATATTCATCAGTCGTTCATGCCACATCTAATTTCAGCTGTCTGATCTGGGCCAAGATCTCATCCACGCCGTTGGCCAACGCCTTCACCTCAGAGTGCCATGCGCCAGATCTTCTCCATCATGCCTCCGTCCGAGCCTCTCATCCATGTTAAATCCGGACCCTTGGATCGTCATCCGAGATCTCATCTGGACCATCACTAGCGCCTTACTCCCCTTTGACCATGTGTCATCACCCCCACCATCGAATCACCTCCATGTACTTGAGGTCTCAGCCGTTATCTCTCGCTCAAATGACGACCCTCCTATCCTCGACCCTGATGCAATCTTCATCGTTCGTCTCTTCTCGACGATACACCCGCCATGTGTTATGCCTAATGCCCTTCGATCTCGACCCAATGATGTAATCTTCGACCTTCTCTCGCGCCCTTCTTCTGGTCGTTGGATCACGAGATCCAATGGTCCAGAGGTGGTCGTCTACCTCCGCAAGCACCTCGCCCACGTCACCCCACCTCGCGGTGCCTCCGCCCCCTTCCTATTTTTGGCGCCACTACAACCTCCTTCTCCGCCCATTGATACCTCCATGATGTAGCCCCGACCTCCACCTTCGTCGCCAGCATTCATGATCCCCATGACACCCTTTCCTTCGTTCCACAAACTCCATGCCGACCACCCTCTCCATCACATATACCCCGATCTCCTTCCTATAAATACCTCATCTCCGACCAACTTCCACCTCATCATCCATAACGAGAGGTATCCTAGAGCTCCAAGCTTCTCATTGGTGATAGAATTGAGTGTGAAATCGAGCGACGATAGGTCTTCACCTCCAGAAAGATCCACAGCGTAACCCCATCGTGTCGCAGCTCCTCCAGCGAGCTGCTTGAGCTCAGGCTCGCTACTGACCAGAGCTGCTTCGAGCTTCGATGTATCCAGCTTCCAGACAGCCTCCGCTTCATCCAAGACCTCCGGATGCTCCGCTGCATCTCCACGATCGATCTGAGCCCTCCAGGAGTCTCTGGCAAGCTTCATCAAGCACAGGGAAGGGCTGCGGAGCTGGGACCACCTTGCCGGAGTCCTGCCAAGTCCGCCGTAGGAGGCGGCAGCGCGGAGGAGACGACACACAGTTGCCGTTGGATCACCTTGATCCAACGATCCTCTTCTGGACACGTCACCCCGCGCTTGCGTCCGGTTGATCAGGAGGATCTAACGGACCTCGTTGAGCCACTTCGCATCTGCTACGAGCTTCAACCACCGTTGGGTTCATCTCGATCCAACGGCCAGTATGGAGCCACGTCGCCTCGCTCCAGCAGCCACCACCACAGTTGGATCTTTTTGATCTAATTGTCTAGTACGTGCCACGTTCGCCCTCCAAGCCTCTTCCCTGACACTAGGCTCGGAGAACCTGAAGCAGACCCGAAGAAAAGTCCGAGCCTCCAAAGCCTCCTGAGCCTCCGGAGTCTCTTGAGCCTAGTACCTCACATGTATCTCATGTGAGGGCTGGGTAAATTTCACAGAGGCCCTTGTAACTTTTCAGATTTGCAAATAAGTCCCTATCAGGCGCTTCACGCGAGGGGCACGTGTACTCATGGAAAAATTGCTTCCAAACGCCCTTGTATTATAAGTATTTACACTTTAGTCCATGTATGTACGTTTTATTTTAAGCATATTTAATTTTCCGTTTTACATTTTGGTCCCCGTGTTTGCACGCATATTTAGGTGTCCACTTCTAATCATTTTTTAAATTCCAAAAATTGCATGTTGTAGTTTAACTTGTCCTTTACCGTTTGTGACACGTGTCATATTTTTGTGAACTGCATTGAATTTAATAAATTTATTCTTGTGAAATTTGACATATTTTTCCCATTGTGTGCTTTAAATTGAATATTAATTTATTTGTTGCTCCCAAAATCACTATAAAATCACATTAGACTTAGTTTAAGTTGCTTTATATTGTGCTAGAAATCATAGCATTTGCACGTATCACGAGGCCAGAATTAATCAAATAGTATTTTGCCTAATTGATTTTTAATTAGGTCCAATTTACATCGATTTTTAGGTTTATTAATTTTCTTGGATTCTTCTTACATAGACCTATCTAGGATAATTTTTATATCTAAAAATAATGTGCCATGGTATTTACTAAAAATTAATTTTGCAAAAACTGTCCTATATTTAAATTCATTTTTAATTCATTTATAGTCTAAAAATTCCAAAAAAATCGCAGTAACTCGGTTTCATAGCATTCCATATTCTTGCCAAGTTTCATTAATTTTGGACTTCATTTAACTATCTTTTGTGATTTAACTTAATTTAGCTTGAAAATGCATTTTATTTTTTCTTAATTGCATAAAAAATTATAAAAAAGACTAAAATTATTCTTCTGAAAATCTGACATTAACTAAAAATTTAGCTAAGGAAATAGCTGCCTCCCTGAGTTTGACTTTGGTCTTGCCCAAGTAAAATAAATATGCCGCTCGTATTTAATTGAATATTAATCGAAGTGGTTTTTGATCAGTCTCGATTTACCTGACTTCAACGAACGACAAATCTAATTCGATCATTAATCAAATTGAATAACAAGGGTAAATTGAGCCTCTTCAAATGGAGTCATTGCCAGGGTGGCACGACTTATGTTAATTTTTGGGAAATTTTGAATTTAGATTTTCCTTCCCTGGGTAGTCTGATTCTTGGCTTTTCTTGTGAATATTTTTTCTATCATTTATTTTTTGTTTATTTTGTATCGTCCTTTATCTGACCTCCATTTATTTTTGTGCAAGCAAAATGAGGAGTCGAAGGTGCTTCATCAAGCGAAGCAAGGATACTGCATTAAATAATTTGAGTGATTTGTGAGGACTTGTAATTTTCTTTTATTTTCATTATTTTTGCATTTTCCAGTGGTTCCCATTTGGGATCTCGCGCATGTAAGTATAGTGAAAACGTGTCCCCGTGTGCTATGTGGATTTCTTTGCGTAGAATAGGACTTGCACTTGCGGCTCTTAGAGCTACTTTAGGAACTATTTGTGCTCGTAAAATTCTTGGACCACACTTCACAATTAATAGACGTACTTAGGTTGCAGATCTTCACCAAATTCAATCTTTGCTTCACTCACTAATAGAACTACATGTCTAGGAGCGGCTTTTATCACTTGCATTTCAGGTAGTTTAAAAAATTTCAATTCTTTTTTGCATCCTACATAAAAGTGAAAGGATCACTGTAAGTCTTCTCTACTTAGCATTCATCATTGTTTTATCGTGCATCGGCTTTTCTCGACTCCTCCTCCCCTTGGTTTTCTGAACTTAGGATTAAAGGAAATTGGTACAGGACGATAGGCGTGCTTTGTTGTTGGACTAAACAAGTGATCACCTAAATTAAAATCGGGACTGCTAAACAAAATTGACCAAAAAAATCAATAAAATCGGAAATTATGTTGGCGGGAGATTAACCTCGACCTTGTTTTCAGGCTGAGTGAGGGTACTAGAGTGTGTGTACACACCCTAAGGAAGAGCAAAAAATCTCCGTGTTCCATATCGCGTACCCCGATCCGAGCAAATATCAAAGGCTGGACTACGGGTTCAACTGACCAGCGCCAAGTAGCCTCCTCTTGCTCCGGCAGGTAGATAGGGGCGAAATTGCGGTGCACCGCGACAAGTTGCTAGTAGCCTCTGCTTGCTCCAGCAGGTACATAGTGGCGAAGTTACATCCTTCTCAGCCTCCGCCTACTCTGTAGGTAGGTAGGGGCAGGTCCTTGAACTTTCGATTGGTGATAGGATAAGAGAAAGGAAGGGCATTGGTATCTTAGGTGACAGGATAAACATGGGAGATGAATCCGGCTTTGAGCCGACTCCCCTATCGGCCATGTAACCTTTGCTACATGTCTGAAAATTCACACTTAAAATTAACCAGACTAATCGGACTCAGTTTTGGGTCCTTCACCGTGTTGAGTGTGAAAAATAGGGTTTGGATTCACTTGCTTGCTTCAGGTAGGAGTAAAATCCTATCTTAGACTTATACTCCTGATTCTTCTTCTCGCCACCCAAGATGACTGATTGGGGTATATCTATTCCTGCTTCGAAAATCTTTCTTTGAGCTCCTCACGAAGTTCGTTTTCAACGACCCAAGTGCAACTTGGGCCAACCCGAGCTCGTGGCCCTCTTGAGTTCGGGATCCATCACTTCCAGGGTGGTTACCCTCAAACCAACCCTTTCTCTCCTTTGATCTCACCGAGGAAGACCATCACCTCAGTGAGAATGTCTTCATTGATATGTCCTCTAACCAAGACCGTCTTCTTTACCCAAGAGAAGAGGACAAGATTCCTCTGAAGAAACACACATACGAAGAGGAACCCTGAGATGACCCCATGCACTAAGTCCTAGCCCGGCTAGCTAGAGCCAAGCAGCTGAATGCCGAACTTATGGCTAGGATGGGACAGGTGATCAAGGCAGAAGGATTTGACTGACCCATGGTAGACGCCTACAATCCCGTGGAGAATGAAATACACAGCTGGCTAGTACCTGAGGTCCCCACTGAAGCGTTCGAGCTGAAGCCCCACTTTCTGAGTCTGCTGTTGAAGTTCAATGGAAATGCCAACGAAGAACCATATGCCTTCCTTAGAGACTTCGAGCTAGTTTGCAACAACCTTAGTCAACTAGGATTGGGAAAGACTACATCAGGCTGAAGGCTACCCCGTTTTCCTTAGGTGATAAGGCTGCTCATTGGTTGAAAAAACTCGGGGTAAGATGTCAAGCATTTTGACATCTTAGACAATCAAAATTTATATAGATGTTGGAGGAGAGGAATGTTGTGATGAACACGAAGCATACACATGATGGTCTTCCTCCATATCATGTAGAGGAATATTGTCATTCTTATTTTACTTATGGACAACCGTCATATGTGAGCAGGCGAAGAGGAAAACAAGTTGGAGAAACTCAACCGAACATTACTATTCTTTTGAGAATGACTCTTGGATGTAGTTCAATGACCTATTCTTGAAGAAGTTCTACCTGCTCAATTGGACTAACCAGATGAGAACCATGATCGTGAGTTTCTCCCAAGGACCCAATGAACCATTCCATGAAGCCTGGGATAGATTCAATGACCTTTTGCAGAAATGCCCCGACCACAGCATTACAAAAGCTATATTAGTCTAGACCTTGTTCTATGGCATGACCCCAGAGATGCTAGGGTTAGTGAGAGTCGCCTGTGGAGGAAGCTATCTGAAGAAAAATGAAGATACTGTATCGAAGATCCTAGAGCAGATGACAAAAATAGGCGGATCTCAGGCCACAAGGGCCTATCAGTTGTATCCATCAAGCATATCCAACAAGACAACTAGGGGGACTATAGCAGATCTGACGGATGACCTCATCCCCAGAATGGGGATAATAGCTGACAAGTTGACCATGGTCGAGAAGATTCACAAGAGGGTCACTGACCTTGAGGCACTTTCGTGATTGCCAAAACAAGTGCAGGAATTGACTGAGAAGGTAGCCAAGATACGGCTACCTGCCCCTTTTGCACCATCGTTTACTGTACATCGAGTCCATCTTGTACAGGAGCAAGCACAGGGACCTTGGAGTAGCTCGGTAGAAGAGCAGCAGTATACTCATCAGGAGCAGCATACACCCCCACAAGTGGAGACAAGATACGAGGAGCCTCTACAGGTGTTCGAGATCAATGAGTTGTGGTACAACCATGACCCCGTCGGCAGAAAGTCGGGTATAGGGAACGGTCAGCCACACCGACCTTTCCTAGCTTACCAAGAAACCAGCTCCGCCCCCGCACCGTGCTTCGTACAGTCCCGGCCCGGACAAGGGTACCAGCCTCAGCACCACCAGCATCAGCGCACGTTCCACTCGGGCCAGCAGGGCCCTCCACCACCTCCCTATCAGCAGCAGTATCGACATGGCCAGCAGGGCCAATACAGAAACATGTCCTCTAGTCACCAGCAGCAAGCCTCGCCCACAAACGAATTGGAGTCCCTCACCTTGGCGATCCAGACCCTGACTGATACGGTCTAGGAGATTTAGAATGACTACCTGGATATGAGAACGGATTTGAATCATGTTTCCCATACCCAGGACCAGCAGATGGTGCCAAAGACCCCAATTCCCATCCAAGTTCAGGCTAATCCAAATAGCCTGAATCAAGGCCAGAACTGACCACGAGATCAGGTATACTATTCAGATAACTCCCTATCTGAACATGAGATCCTTTCGTACGATAATGTTAATCATATGTCCCTCAAGAGCGGAAGGACCGTGATCGTACCTGATCGGGCATGGGCAAAGGAGGAAGACGCCGCCAAGTCTCTACTTGAGGAGAACTTGGAGGCAGAGGAACATCACCACCACCACCACCAGCAGAAGAAGAGGACTTCCAAGTCCTCGAAGAAGAAGGAGAACAACACCAGTAGTGAGTCCGGTGAGACCGATGAGGAGCCCGCACCTCCATCTGAGGAGGATGTCCCAGCAGTCACGGAAGACGCACTACCAATTTCGTAGCAGAAATTTCTTTTTAGTCAGAGTCAGATTCAGAGTCAGCATCGGTGTCAGAGTCCTGTAAAGAACTCAGTTCCTAATTTCATTGAAAATCTTTCAGTTTCGGAACCTGAGTTAGCATCAATAATCCCTTTCCCCCGAGATCTTAAGGATGGAAAGAAGAAAACTAAAAAATACAAAAAGATTACCCTCAGATGGCAGTGTTTTGTAATAAATACATCAAGGTCACTGTCCCTTTTGATAAGAATGTAGACATGACACCTGCATTCTAGAAGTACCTTAAGGTGAGATGCACACCTACTGAAGTCAGCAGGAAGACCAAAAGACCTGTTGAGAAGCACATTCTGTCAGTAGCCACTACTTGTACCATAAAGATTGTGTTTCAAAGGAAACTAAGAGACATGGGTGCACATTATGTGGTGAATCATGTCGATGACATTGTGTTTGCACGCACTCTCCTTGATAATTGATCCACATGGGTGCACGTCAAAGGTTTCCCTCTACATCTTCGATGACATAGAGGCCCATCTGGTCCTGTCAGTGCTTCCCTTTATAGGACAATCAGAAGATGAGGATGACGAGTCAGACGTGGCTTTTGTCGATTGCTTGGAAACCTTTGATGATCCAACCCCAAACTGAATGACTTGGTGGCAGCAATTTCAAAGACATATTTAGCCACAACCACCACAAAGCCAGATTCGATTGAGTCAGACTTCCTTGATGACCACACCTTACCTGAGCTCAAACCTTTACCCACAACAGTGAAATATGCCTTACTTGCATGACAAGAGAAGAAATATCCGGTCATCATCAGCTCACGATTGACTGAGGAGCATGAATCTCGCTTGCTAGAGATCCGAGATAAAAACCGCAAGGCAATAGGCTGGAGCATTTCCGATCTCCATGGGATAAATACCTCTCTGTGTTCGCACCATATCTACTTAGAAAATGAAGCTAAATCCTCTCGTTAATTCCAACGTAGGTTGAATCCAAATTTACGAGAGGTCGTGAAGGAGATAGAGAAATGATGTGATGCGGGTTTTATTTATCCCATCTCTGATTTCAAATGGGTTGCACCAATCCATGTTGTCCTGAAAAATGGAATTCAGACGACCACCAATGAGGACAGAGAGGAGATCGTGACGTGAGTACCCACGTCGTGGCGTGTCTGTGTGGATTACAGATGCCTGAATGCCGTTACGAAGAAGGATCATTTTCCCTTACCGTTCAATGATATGATCTTAGAGATATTAGCGGGGAAAGACTTCTTCTGCTTCTTAGATGGGTTCTCAGGCTACAATCAAGTAGCCATTGCTCCTGAGGACCAGGAGAAAACCACGTTCACGTGCTACTTTGGTACCTATGCTTTCAGGTGCATGCCCTTTGGGTTATTCAATGCTCTTGGTACCTTTCAAAGGTTCATGATTGTTGTATTCGCCGAAATGGTTGGCAAATTCCTTGAAGTCTTCATAGATGACTTCTCGGTCCACGGTGATTCATTCGATTCATGTCTTAGGAATCCGGACCGAGTCCTCAAGCGGTGTTGCGAGGTTAATCTGGTTCTCTCCTGGGAGAAAAGTTACTTCATGGTGATGGAGGGCATTGTGTTGGGGCACGTCATCTCCAAGAGAGGAATGTAGGTTGACCCTGCCAAGGTGGGCGTGATCAGATGACTCCAGCCACCAACCAACGTAAAACAGTTGCGGTCATTCCTCGGGCATGTTGGATTTTATCGGAGATTTATCAAGGTTTTTTGGAAGATTGCCCGATCGTTAACTGAGCTTTTAGGCAAAGACATGGAGTTCATTGTTGATCATAAATGTCTTGAGGCCATTAAGCAATTGCAAAGGATGATCATGGACGTCTCGATCCTACAAGCCCCAGATTAGTCTCTTCCTTTTGAGATCATGACGGATGCCTCAGATTTTACTTTTGGGGCTGTTTTAGGACAGAGGAGGGATGGAGTCCCATTCTCCATACACTACGCAAGCAAAGTGCTTGATACCGCTCAGCGTAACAATACAGTTACGGAAAAGGAGATGCTTCTGGTAGTGTTCGCCTTGGATAAGTTCAGATCACACTTAATTGGATCCAAGGAGATTGTGTTCACTGACCATACAACGCTACAATATTTAATTGAAAAGAAGGATGCGAAGGCGCATCTTCTTAGGTGGATTTTACTTATCCAGGTTTGATTTGGACATTCGTGATAAACCCGGAAAGAAGAATGTAGTAGCTGATCACCTCTCCCGTCTCGAGGATCTTGATGCTTCTAATGATACACCGATTCGAGACTCCTTCCCTGATGAGTCGATTTTTTTTGTCGACTCACTCCCATGGTACACCAACATCGTGAACTATCTTATCTCCAAGAAAGTTCCCGAGGATTGTCCCAAGAGCCACATAGACCGACTGAAGTCAGATTCATGACATTATCATTGGTAGGATCCGATCCTTTACTTTGAAGGACTTTATTGTGTTTGGAGACAGTGTATTCCTCAGGAGGAATATCAAAGTGTCCTTACTTTATGCCACATTCTGGAGTCAGGAGGACACCACTCCGGGAAGAGGACCACATGGAAGGTACTTTAGTGTGGCTTATACTGGACGACTCTGTTTCACGATGCACTCACCTTTGCGAAGTCGTGCCCAGTATGTCAGCGAATGGAAGGAACCGTTGGTTCCAAGGATGAGATGCCGATGCAGCCTGTCATCAGTTGTGATGTCTTTGACGACTGGGGCATCGACTTCATGGGCCCATTCCTGGTTAGCCACGTATTTAAATGCATCCTTCTTGAGGTAGATTATCAGTCGAGGTGGGTCGAGGCTATTCCAACCCGAGCTGCAGACAACAGGGCTATCTGTAAATTCATTAAAGATCACATCATCTCTAGGTTCGGGATCCCCAAACTGTTGATATCTGATGGGGGTAGACATTTCGTGAACAGAGATGTAAAGAAACTGTTAAAGGATTAGGGCATTGAACACCGTGTCGCTAGTCCTTACCACCCACAGAACAATGGCATGGCAGAGGTATCGAATAGAGAGGTGAAAACTATATTGCAAAAGCTTGTCCGCCCAGACAGGAAGGACCGGTCTCAGATCTTGAATCAAGTCCTTTGGGATTATAGAACATCTTACAAGACACCGTTAGGAACCTTCCCATTCAGGATGGTATTTGAGAAGATGTGCCATTTGCATGCAGAATTAGTGCACAAATCATAATAGCCAATCAAGAAGGTCAACTGAACACACACCTAGGACAGAAACAGAGAGAGATGGATTTGAATGAGCTTATGGAAGTCAGAAACTAAGCATATGACAACAGTTTGGTGTATAAGGACAAATTAAAGCGTTGGCATGATAGATATATCAGACGAAAGACCTTTTTTCCTGGATAGAAGTTATGGTTGTTCAATGCGAGGCTGAAGGTTTTTTTAGGCAAGCAGAAATCCAAGTGGACGAGTCCATTCATAGTCCGTGTTGTGTATGATAGTGGATGCGTAGAGATCTCAGATCTCACAGAAGGACCACAGACATCCCTAGTCAATGGACAACTGCTGAAGTACTTCGTCGAACCCAATGAACAGTTAGGTCATGTCAAAGAGAT
Source organism: Ottelia alismoides (assembly GCA_037367405.1). Taxonomy (NCBI): domain Eukaryota; kingdom Viridiplantae; phylum Streptophyta; class Magnoliopsida; order Alismatales; family Hydrocharitaceae; genus Ottelia; species Ottelia alismoides. The sequence continues at coordinate 291,990 of JAZKJV010005240.1, forward strand.
TGTATTCATGCGTAAGACAGAGTCAGTAGATAAACATAAAGCTGTGCATGAGACCTTGCAGCAGTGAGCTCTCGCCATCAGCAGCATCTGAAAAGATTCAGACCGCGATCCTTGTGTATACTCACCATTATTGTTTATTCTTTCCCTCCCTCCTATGACTCTAATCACTCGCCCCAGCTCCGTACTTAGGATGACCAGATCCTAAGTATAGGGGGGAGATCACCTGAGTCCAATCACTATTCACTATACATCCTCCAGATCTCATCGGTCCTCATACTCACTCTTGTCCTATACTTAGGTTGACCAGAGCCTAAGTATAGGGGGGCCGATGCCCATCATGTATATTCTCATCTGCTTCCCCTCTTTACCTCATCCGCCTCATTTTTGATCTTCTTCTACACTTAGGCTGCTAGAGCCTAAGTATAGGGGGGCAGGACGACTTCTATACATTTTTATTCTTTTAGCTCTCCTACACTTAGCACAAGCTATGTCTTCTTCCTCGCTTTTCGTGCTCTAAGGACATAGCACACACTAAGTATAGGGGGCGTGTATATATTATGTATATACTTTACCCTTAGCTCGTACTTTCACATATTTTTGTATATACTATTAAATAATTACGAGATGGGTAAAAATGGAGAATTTTTTTTGTAAAATACATGTATATTTGTATTACACTTGTATATTTTGACATAAAAGAATGGAAAAATCAAAATCAAAGGCTTTTTATTTACTCTTGCACATCATCTCTGCATCTAAAAATAAAGAAAATGAGTATTGCATTTCATTCATTTACACAGCATGTCATCTACATCTCGTATGCATATCTTGCATATGCAAAGTGAAAAGTTAGTGGGTCATGAACCAAGTTATGAATAGATGTTGAAGCGGGACTTGATTTGTTCTTAATCCACCTAATTTCAGAGGAACCTTATAGGGACTGGAGGTTATGATTTCTCAGGTCAAGTGACTTTATTCTTTGAGTCCGCAAGTCTATGTTTACATGTCATCTTGATTAGTCTAAGTAGAATATCTCGTGCACACACATGATTCTTATAGACAGTGACCTAACTTGGACCATCACAGTGCACGTATCTCTTTATTGATGAGGTGGTGAGGAGGTAGAATCCTTTGTATTGGAGTAGCACACGGGTGGAAACATCATTCCTCCTCTAGGGAGGGTAGTGCATCTCAACCTAGTATGGTGGTGTTGACATCTAAAGACGGGACTTTGTGGGTTGCAATAATACTTCAAAAGAGGGATAGTCTACTGGTTCAAAAGGAAAAACTCTTGATGTACATGTTGTACCTTGTATATAGTTCGGAAAAAAAAACAAAAACTCCAAAAAATAAGACAGGACAGAGTGAAAATAAAATAACTGTCGGAGTATGTATATTAGCAAGAAGTCTGCAGCTGGATGACTTGGCTACACTGGTCAGGCATCCTGGGATAGGTAGCTACACTGTCTACCATCCATTCTTTTCTCCACCCCCTCCTCTTGAGCTGGTCGCACTTGAACTTAGAAGGGAATACCTCGCTCCTCGAGGCAAGAGTTACTGGACCGGGGAATCAGAGTTACCTTGTTAGAGGAGGCAGGTTGTTAGCCACTTCTGATGTGGAGAGCTATTTTATACTTACACAGTACAAGTGAGAATCATAGTCATTAGAAATTTGTGTATGAGGATTTGTTCTGACCTGACTATTAAGGAGTCTTGAATAGAAGACTTGTGGAACTTTAAGTCTGTTAGGTCTTAAGTTCAGATCCCAATAAGGTTCTGCCACACAATTAGTCCAAAGGTTAAGTCAAGCTCCATTTTCAACTTTTATTCATGACCTTTGTATGGACCCCAAAATCATTTCACTCTTGCATTTCATTTTAGTTGCTCGGGGACGAGCAAGGTTTAAGTATAGGGGGTTGATGAATCTATGATTCATCACTCTTAAAGTTGAAAATAGAGCCTTGTTCCCGAGTAATTAGGAACATATTTCCACCAATATTCCATAATTAGCATTCTTGCATGCATTGATAACATTTGCATTTTAGCATTCATGTTTGCATTAAATAAGAAGCCAAATTCATCTGTAAAAATCACCTACCTGTATATATTTTATACTAACCTTACAACCCATAAATTCACTCTATATTGTATATAATACGAACAATAATACAAGAAAATACCTAAAAATGCCAACTTATAAAATTGACAAATAAAATCGCAAACCAAGTTGGAGACCATGGAACTTAGAATGCACATATCTCTCTCATACAGCCTCCGATCTAGGACTACTCACTTTTAAATTAATACACATTCAGAGACCTTTAAAACGAGACCAATTGCATTTAAATCGGAGCTTGCATGTAAAACTTGGGTTTTGGGCCCCCATTATATACTATATGTTTGTATATTTGTACCCTTGTATTTTATTACTTTATTTGACCTCCTTTTCATTTTTAGTCAACATGCAACTTGTAGATCTCATCGAGATCTACAACTTTCATGTTTTGAGTTTTTCCAAATTCTGCCATTTTCTCCCTCTTATTTCATATTCTTTCTCAGCCACTCAGATTGGGCAACGTGGCGCCCTCTAGTTGCGCCACATGGCCCTATTCGTCACGCGCCACGTGCCCCTCTTCCTCCACCGTCCAATGGTGCCCCTTTCCTCCAAATCTCGACCATTCACATTGCATCTCATTTCAGTCGTCTGATCTGGGACAAGTTCTCTTCCACGCCGTTGGCCAGCTCCTTCATCTCAGAGCGCCATGTGGCTACATCTTCACCACCATATCTTCTCCATCAAGCCTCCATCCGTGCTGCTCATCCCTGCTAAATCCAGACCCTTCGATCATCTTCCGAGATCTCATCTAGACCGTCACCAGCGCCTCACTCCCCTTTGACCACGTGTCATCACCCCCTCCATCCGATCACCTCCACGTACTTAATATCTCAGCTGTTATCTCCCGCTCCAAGGATGACCCTCTGATCCTCGGCCCTGATGCAATCTTCACCGTTCGTCTCCCCTCGACGATACGCCTGCCACGTGCCACGCCCAATGCTCTTCGATATTGACCCGAGGATCTAATCCTGGCCCTTCTCCTGTGCCCTTCTTCTGGTTGTTAGATCACGAGATCCAACAGTCCAGAGGTCGTCGTCTACCTCCGCAAGCACCTCGCACACGTCACCCCACCTCGCGACGCCTTCGCGCCCTTCCTATTTTTGGCACCACTATAGCCACCTTCTCCACCCACTGATACCTCCACAATATTGCCCCGACCTCCACCTTCCTCGCCAGCATCCATGATCCCCATGACACCCTCTCCTTCGCTCTACAAACTCCATGCCGACCACCCTCTCCATCACCTATAACCCCCATCTCCTTCCTATAAATACCTCATCTCCGACTAACTTCCACCCCATCCGCCATAACAAGAGGTATCTTAGAGCTTCGAGCTTCTCATTGGTGACAGCAATTGAGTGTGAAATCGAGCGATGATAGGTCTTCACCTCCAACGAGATCTACGACGTACCCCTGCCATACCGCAGCTCGTCCAGCAAGCTGCTTGAGCTCAGGCCCGCTACTGATCTTCGAGCGACGATCGGAGCCACTTCAGCTAGACTCCAACCCCGGGTAGCTTCAGCCATTTATTCTTCGATCTTCTTCCGATTTTTCTTTGTTTTTCTCTTAATTTCTCCACCTCCTCTGATCAATTCCACTTTCACCCAACTGTCCACCGAGCTTCGCCTTGAAGCTCTGCTCTTCACGCACTCCTTCGTTCGCTCTGACGACGCATCACACCCTCTTCCGAACATAGCTCCGTAGTTACGGTGGAGGAAGATCATCGACGCTCTTCGCCTCATGCCACAGACCTCAGCGCACAACCCCTACTCTCCACGGGCACGAGCTCCTATTTTTTTGCAAGAACTAACAATACAGGCAAGTCATCTTCACTGATCGAAGTCATCGCCGGAGCTGCTTCGAGCTTCGACATCTCCAGCTTCCAGACTGCCTCCGCTTCATCCAAGACCTCAGGACGCTCCGCCACGTCTCCACGATCGATCTGAGCCCTCCAGGAGTCTCTGGTGAGCTTCATCGAGCATGGGGAAGGGCGGCGGAGCTGGGACTACCTCGCTAGTCCTGCCATGTCCGCCGTAGGAGGCGGAAACCCGGAGGAGATGACACACAGCTGTCGTTGGATCACCTTGATCCAACGGTCCTCTTCACGACACATCGCCCCGTGCCTACCTCCATTGGATCAGGAGGATCAAACGGACCTCGTCGAGCCACGTCACATCTGCTTCGAGCTTCAGCATCCTTTGGATCCATCTCGATCCAACGACCAGTATTGAGCAACGTCGCCTCACTTTAGCAGCCATCGCCACCGTTGGATCTTCTTGATCTAACTGTCCAGCACGCGCCAAGTTTGACCTCCAAACCTCTTCCCTGACCCTAGGCTTGGAGCACCAGAAGCAGACCCGAAGCAAAGTCCGAGCCTCCAGAGCCTCTCGAGCCTCCGTCCGAGCCTTTGGAGTCTCCCGAGCCTAGTACCTCACGTGTATCTCACATGAGGGTTGGGTAAATTTCACAGAGGCCCCTGCAACTTTTCAGATTTGCAATCAGTCCCTGCCAGGCGCGTCACATGAGGAGCACGTGTACCTGTGGAAAATTGCATCCATACCCCTTGCATTATAGGTATTTGCACTTTAGTCCCTATATGCACGTTTTATTTTAAGCAATTTTAATTTTCTGTTTTGTATTTTGGTCCATGTGTTTGCAGGCATATTTAGGTGTGTATTTCTCATCATTTTTTAAAATCCAAAAATTGCTTGTTGTAGTTTAACTTGTCCTTTACCTTTTGTGACACGTGTCATATTTTTGTGAGACGCATTGAATTTAATATATTTATTCTTGTGGAATTTGACATATTTCATCCATTTTGTGCTTTAAATTGAACATTAAATTATTTGACGCTCCAAAAATCACCATAAAATCACATTAGACTTGGTTTAAGTTGCTCTACATTGTGCCTAAAAATCATAGCATTTGAATGAATCAAGAGGCCTTAATAAATCAACTAGTATTTTGCCTAATTGAATTTTAATATGTACAATTTAAATCGATTTTTAGGTTTATTAATTTTCCTGGATTCCTCTTATATAGACCTATCTACGATAATTTTATATCTAAAAAAAATATGCCTTGGTATTTATTAAAATTAATTTTGCTAAAACTACCCTGTATTCATATTAATATCATTTCTAATTCATTTAGAGTCTAAAAATTCCAAAAAAATGCAGTAACTTAGTTTTATAGCATTCCATATTCTGGCCAAGTTTCATTAATTTTTGAATACATTTGACTATCTTTTGTGATTTAAATTAAATTTGGCTTGAAATTGCATTTTGTTTTTCCTTATTTGCAAAAAAAAATTATAAAAAGACCAAAAATATTCTTCTGAAAATCTGACATTTGAATTAACTGAAAATTTACCTAAGGAGACAGCTGCCTCCCTGAGTTCGACATTATGCTTGCCCAAGTAAAATAAATCTATCGCTCCCATTTAATTGAATATTAATCGAAGTGGTTTTTGATCAGTCTCGATTTACCCGACAACAATGAACGACAAATCTAATTTGATCATTAATCCGATTAAATTAACAAGGGTAAATTGAGCCTCTTCACCCCCCATATTTACTTTATTTACATTTTGGTGCAATCCACATCACCTCACGTGTGCATACACATGACTGGTCTGGACATTTTGTAGAGGACCCCCTATAGTTTTTTTTATTATTGAATCCAAGGAATATTTATTGCAGCGAACCACCTAAGGACATTTTGAAGAGGCCACCACATTTTGTAGAAGAATATATGTGGCAAAATTGCAAGTATTCCTTATAACTTTTGGATATTGCATTTATACCCCTACGAAGCGTATTTAATTGAATATATCTAAGATTTTTGCACATATTCCCCTGGACGTCTGAAATCTGTTACAGAATGCATCAAATGTTTATTTAAATTACAATTAAGTCCTTGCCAAAGCAATTAATTTTATTTCTTGCATTTTTATAATCAAAAATAACATTTTCCATCTAGAACTTATAGGAATAATATTTGAAGTGCATGGAGTTACACTAAATCACTTACAGATATTTCATAAGGCAATTAAAAATATTTTCATATTTTTTAAAAGTCAAAATAATGAATTTTCATTCTATTTGCATTTAAAAATACAAAAAAATATAAAAATGTTTTGAAAAAAATCTAAAAAATTAAAGTATCTTTATTATTATATTTTACAACTTTAGAAAAAACATTAAAATTATAAAAAACATTAACAATTGAAAAATATCAACAAATTTATAAAAAGTATTAAAAATTATCAAATAATCCAAAAATATTTTTATTTATGTATATTACCTATATTATATTTTATATACTAAAAATAATTTTGGTAAATTCCAAAACAATCCGGTGTAGTATTTGAGTTCCTTGTTTTGATATTTATAATCATTTTAAAAAAATAGCAAAAGTTATAAGAAAAATAATAAAAACAGAGGTTAACATTAAAAACCCAAAAAAAATTATTTTCCTTATTTCTACTATATATAGTTGTATTTATAAATAGAATATTATATATATACCATATAAATTACTATTATATATTACATATGATTATTGTTAATATTTCTAAATACCCTAAATATTTAAAAACTCTTAAAAATAAAAAGGATTGTACCTTAGGGTATTTTTCTGATTTTTTTATATATTATACATTTATATCTTATATATCATCTATATAATACATATTATCTATATCTACTTATATATATTACATATATATTAAAAAATAAAATGAAAAATCAGATAATTATAAAAAGAAAGAAAAAAATTAAAAACAAAAAAATATATATTAAAAAAAATAAAAAATACAAAATGTAAAAAAACCCTTAAAAATAAAAAAAAACATATAAAGCACATTAAAACAATTTTCGATTTTTCTTTTCAATTTTTGTGGCTATCCTCATTGTTCCTTTGTGGTTTGACCCCTACACATGCATACTATACATATCATTTTGTAGGGTATAGTAAATTGTAGCTCACCTTCTTCATTGCTTGATTATTATTGTGCATTAATTATTGATGCACTAGATTACAAATATCTGAGAGCTGAGAGAGCAGTCGATACAACGATCGTTGAACCTGACTTGTTGGGAACCGCAGATCCTCCAAAGCCAGACATTAGGATCATGCCACGATTCAACTCTTCATGAAATTACGCCACTGTTAGAGAGCAACAAATAGGATAGATTTTATGTGCATTTTCTCTTTCATTATTTTCTGTTTTATTTTTATTTTATTTGAGATAATTGTTTTTATGTGCCAATGCATTTTTTCTATTAAATTTCTTGCGAGGGACAGCGTGGCGAAGGAGACTTCGTAGGAGGTTGGCACACCCGAGTTGCGAGGAGATTGGCTTTTCATCTTTTGAGCCAATTGGAGAGAGCGGGAGAGAGATTTAGAGTAGAAATTAGCATAGCATATTTCTTTTATTTTTGTGAGTGAGAGACAATCATTTTACTTCAATTCATTAATTTGTAATAATACATGTGGACACTTTAACATTCAGGCCTAGTTTACCAAGTCATTTTTCACTTGGGGGCTCACCAGATTTTTTGTGGTTTTTTTCACCTTCTCACTTTTGTTCTCCATATTTTCCCCTTTATTTTCTTTTGTTTCCCATGATTTGTGCTTTCCGCCTTGATTTCTATTTGTTTTCTAGGATTGAGCCCGTAGCATTTTAGGATTGTAAGCTAGGTCCATACCCCTAATATGGTCATGTTTTATAGTCTACGTTTGGATCTAGATCAAACTCAATTTTGTGCTTCATGCTAATAGCAATTTCTACTTAGGGAGATTTTACCATTTTGAATTTCATATAGAATAGGTTTAAAATTTTTGTTTTGCATCCCATATGGAGAGAGTTGGGAAGCACTGTAAGCCCTCTATCTGAGCATTCATCATTTTGAAACAAGGATGAGATTTCCATCCTTGTGTCACCTTGCATTGCTTTGCCCCTATCTTACTCTATTTTTGATCACCTAGGCTTATAAGAAAATCCAAAAAATTTTAGGTTATTATTCTTGAAAATTACTCAAAAAAAATGAAAACTCAAAAAATAAAATAAGGGAACTGTGAAATAACTTCGACCTTAATTAAAATATGTAATGAGCATCATTGTTTGGAGTTCACAAAGGCTTGATTGTATTAAGGTACATTCCATATAGAGCGAAGCACATTACTTAAGAATAGAGCCAAAACCCGATCAGTGGCAACCTCGACTATCAACTAGGATCAACGAAGTATTAGCACTTCTCTCGTACATAGGTGAGTAGGGCCTTATCGACGATGGTGCTCTCACCTTGTTTAGAGCATTCTTCTTGGTTTGAAGTACTGAGCTTAGGCCACACCCTCATAAGTGTGTCTGTCTAATAGTCTTGCGTCCGAGGACCTCATTTTTTAAAGAATGTAGTGGTTTCGCCTATCAGTTTCCTCTCTTCTTCTTTGGTTGAGTAGCCACCAAGGCTCGATATTGAGGATCTTAAAAAGTCAGATCATAGGATACAATTTAGGTGGAAAAAGTAAGGGTTACTTTCCTGGCAGTACACACTCTCCTCTAGGGCTAGACGTTAAGGACGTGTTACAATTTTGCATGAATTCAGAACTCTGAATTGAAAATATAAAAATAGTCGAACCTTCATGGCTTCACATGTGTTGAGTTGGTGAGCCCAATTTTGTTTGGAGTTTGTTTGGATCTAGATTAGGATTCAAAGATAACTCCCACGCACTTGTGTCATTTTGTCATTCCTTCTATTTTTCTTTACTCTCTTTGACCCTTGCTCACTTTGAGACTTCTTTTGTTTTGCACTTATTTTATTTCTGGTTCATAATAGTATATTTCATCCCTCCTCAATCTTATTTTTTCCTTCAAGATGTATACTCTTGGATGGTTCGGTCGGGACTCCACTTACACCCACATATTTCCATGGGTTCGACATCTCCAATAATTCAGGGTGATCCTCAAGTGACTGCTTCAGACTCTACGAACCGTCCACAGGGCTCCCTACTTCTTCTACCTCCCACAGACTGGAAAAACTCTCTTCCTGAGTTCTGTCACTTTTGGATGAAGATTAATTTCACTCTGTAAACCTCTCCATCATTAATGAAATTCAAGATTGAACCTAATTATGAATTATTCTCTACATCTGGTGCTTGCATGCAGACTAATCGAGGTATTTTCCCAATTGCAGATCATGACACATATATGGATCTTGATCATTCACAATCAGATTCTGAGATGGCTCCTACACGTAGAGGAAAGGGACCACAACTTCCAAACATTGAGTAGAACACATAACAGGACACAAATCAAAATGATCTGTATAGTCAGTTCTTGGCCTCCATTCAGGAAATCCAACAGTAGTTGACTTATAAAACTTTGTCCAGGTTGCCTTTCAGGATAAGTTGAATGACCTGAGGAGGAGATCGGAAGAGAGATAAGCACATCAAGGATGTAATGATGAATTACATGGTGATGATGAAGAAAACCATTATGTAGATGGACCTTGCGGAGTCAAGGGAGAGGGAAGGAGGGGTCGACCCAATCCCAAACTAAAGCAAACTTATAACCTTGGGGTCGATCACATTACCTAGTGGATCCAAATTCCACCGATCCACGAACAATTCAAGCTGAAATCGTTGCTCCTTTTCCTTCTCCCCAGTTTCCATGGAACCTGAATGAATAACCATACATCCATCTACAATAGTTTGGACACATCTACAACACAACACACTACCTCAACACCCCATTGGGCATGGTCAAGATGATTGCTTTCCCTTTCAGCCTTCAGGTTAAAGCACTCTACTGAATTAACCACTTGGGAAAGTGGTTACGATAAGGGAAGAGCTGAAATAAGCCTTCTTGTACAAATACTAACCACTTGGTTGTCTCAATTTGATGCACTCCATGATTGCCAGTATATCCTAGGGATCCAAAGAGTCTATTCATGAGACATGAGAGAGGTTCATTGATTTGATAGAGAAGTGTCCTCACCATGACATTCCGTATAATAGTTTGGTCCAACAATTTTTTAGGGGACTTACTGAGAACAATCAACGTCTGGTTAACACTTCCTATGGAGGATCATATTTCAACAAGGACAAGGACACAGTTTGGTAGATCTTCGAGGAGATGTCTGAAGGAGAGGACACATTATCCTCATCTTGTTCTTTTTAAGTTCAAAAACGGATCCTCTGCCAAAAATATCAATTTGGCAGACACTTGTGAAGTGTATAGACGTGAGAACTCCAATCTCAACATCATTGGCAGACACCTGTCCAAGGTAGATATCATATAGAAGCGATCACAGGATTTAGAGAAGTTAGTTGTGATCAAACAAAGAATAAAGCGCTTGGACAATATGGATACAATCACCAAGCAGTTGGAGCTGTCGGTTAACAATATTTGTGCCTACAACTCCGTTGTCGCAGCCGATGACACTCCCATTGAGTAGAAGGAGCTACCCATGTCACATCAACCTCAGACGAGTCAGGCATCGCATCATCCAGTACAACATGTCTATTATGTGTGGGCCTCTAAGCATTCATTGCTGCCACCATAGACACAGATGATTGTTTATCAATCCGAGCCACATCCCTAGTTTATTGAGCCATGCTTTCCACCTCTCCCACACATTCATGAAGTAAATGGTTTTTAGAGAAATGATCAGGAATCGACCCATCCTCGGCGATACTCCCACGGTTAGATAGCAGCCATTCGACCATCCTACCAATAGCAAGGAGGGCGGAACATTCATCCCAACCAGTCCCATCACCAGCAACCTCCGTAGCATGGATACACTTGGTGGTCGAACTATAAGCAGTCCAGGGTGATGATGATTCCCCTGCATCATCACCGTAGGTGCCGGGTTTAGCTTTTGGGTGCGAACTTTTTCATCTGCCAAGGACTCGCTCTTTAGAACTACTCGCATATAGCTTTCTTCTTGGGAAAAGGACAAAGACTCGCATCAGCATCTCAATAGGGGGAAGAGCTCGGGTCTAGGATCCCCCAGTCCAACCAGGAATCTGATTCTCGTGATTAGCCTGTAGGCCCGAGGAAGCGCTAGTCCTTGCCTGATCACTTAGTCTTCTACCTTTCCCTAGGACTTCTATCTAAGACCAACCTCAACCACGACAAGGCAGATATTGGAAAGCGGCCGGAAGAGAGTGGGTTGGGGTATGGAGCCGTAAGCGCGGTGGGGCACCTCTATGTATTAGGTCACCCTCCGATAAACGGATAAGGGGAAGGGGGGAAAGGTAACCCTCCGATAAGCAAGGTGTGAGGGTTGATAGAAGCAGTTGGCTAGCTGTGGAGGATTTCCCCTTGCAGTTGGCCAGGCTATCTAGTGGACTCAAGCCAGGTTGCGGATCTTCCGCCTGGAAAGAGAGATGGTAGTCGGTCTTCTTCTCAAAGAGGATGCGAAGGTCAGCGAAGAAGATGTCTGCCGCCTAAATGAAAACAACCAGAGAGAAAGGCGGGAAAAGACTACAGGATATAACTGGTCGTCGAATCAACCCGCCTAGTCGCGTTGGATTGGTATGCTGCCCTGTAGTCTAAGCATCATGGTATGCTACTTCGACCTGCCTTCACCCTTCACGCCGGCATTTGAAGAAATCTCAACAATATATATCTGTTTGAAAAGTCCAAAGAGCGCAGACTCCCTCTCTATCAAGGGCTGTTCAATACGGCTTTTTTTGTTTTGAATATTTTCTAAGTCAAAGTCAAACTTTGAGGAATTAGGGTGGAATTCAAATAGATGGCGAGTGTCTGATCGCATTCAAGGACCTGATTTGCTACTCTATGTGCTTATTTAGCAATTGTCCTAGGCCTGTCGAGTCTTTTGAACTCGCTTCTTTGACTAGGAGCGGGAAAGAGGGCTTCGGGGCTTGCGGGTATCCGGGCACCCGAAAGACCTTTATCATTCTTTTGATTATCAGTAGCACATTCATAGGTAGAGTCCGGGTCGGCACTGCATCTTCTACAGATCGATTGGGGCAGATCAGCAAATCGATATTCTACACGGATTGCCTCTCTACTAGAGATTTTGAAGCTGGTGCGAAACTAAGCACGATGCTCTCTGAAAGTCAAAAACCGAATTGGGATTAGCATGAAGAGTTCCCTGGGAGAGTCCGGAGAACAAGAAAGAGAGCTTTCGGGGAGTCAAACATTTGCTGGGAATTCCGGATTGAAGAAGAGGAAGATCAAAATATGGTGTAGAAACCTCAGTGAATCCCCCTTATCAGACATCCGCTCACTAAGCCTTGCCTCTACCTTCCAGAGACTGAGCTTGACTGATGAGAGACCCCCCGGCACGTCAGACGAATTGGGGGCTGACCGCTGAGCCCACTCTGGCCTCGCAGGGCACGAGTGGGTGCGAGCTGGACAGGGATTCTGTACCGAGCAAAGGTAATTCTCCAGTTCCCAATCTACCCCCCCCCCCCCCCGGGACACCAAAGTCATCGAGGGGATCCTGGAGGATGACGAAGCAATCATCCCTACCATCGTCAAATAAGAGTCCTATGAAGGGCAGGAAGCACTCTTCCTACCTTCTCTAAAGGCTAGGAGTCCTACCAGTCCTGCTATAGACTATCAGTGGTGCGATCGAGGGCAAGAGCGGATCCCTTTGCTTAGTTAGAGTCCAAGCTCCACTCCTTGAACTCTCAGCTTAGTGTCCAAGCTCACCCATCTGATAGACCTCTAAGCTTAGTCAAGCCGAACTAGATTATATATTAGGGCTCAGTCTTGCTGTCCGTCCATCTTCGTCTAGATCAAAGAGGAAGAGCCAACCCTCGGCTTTCTCTCTCTTCTTGACCTCGACTGTGGAAGGACTTTTTCTTGGCCCAGCCTTCTTGCTTTCTTGCCTCGCTGACAATATAGATATAACTCCAAAAAACACGCAATTAGGGACACCTTTCGTAAAGAAGTAGAGAAAACCATTCAAACCTCACGTCCTTTCTCGTCAGCCGTTAGTGAAATCTTCGAGAAGGCCTATCGCGATGGACGTGAATCGCCGATAGTATCCAGCCAAACCGAGAAAGCAGCGAATCTCAGAAACATTTTTCAGCTGGCTCCAGTTCACTATCGCTTCCACCGCTTGGATATGACATGACCCAGAAATGCTACTTTTTCTAGCCAAAAGTCACACTTCGAGAATTTTGCATCAAGCTGGTGAAACTCGCCTTGCCTGAATTTCTGTGGGAAGGCTCTCAGTCTTTTTTCGAGTTCATATCTAGGGAAAAGAGACAGCCTAATTCTTGTTTTTTCCTAGAAGAGTGTGTACCGCACCTAAGTACAGAATTCGCTCTAAGACTGATATCACCGAAACCACCAGCCACCCTGACCTAATTCATGATGAGCCCACCAACTTCCTAGCGAGATGCCTACGGTTAAAAACAACCGACATGTCAAGATCAAAATGCGAATTGCTTCCTCTTCCTGGTCAGAGACCACTGTGTTTGCGCCGGCGGTCCAACAAAGAGGCGAAGTAGACGTGCCGTTCGTACCATGGAGAACGACACGCTTCGCCTGCTCCCTCTGCGCTCCTGTCCAGAGCGAAGAGAAGGCGAAAAAGCGTGTGCCCATCACTCCAGCAATGGCACCGAAGATGAAATATAGAGTACCTATATCCTTGTGGTTAGTGGAGAAGAGCCATCGGACCAGATTTTTCATGAATATATTTAGCGAATTGACTTGATTTATCAGAGAGGGGCCCATGGCCCCTCTGAGAATCCGACGTCCTTTTTGGAAAAAAAGTCATAGGACTATTCTAAGAAATTACTACCTCTTTTTGCAAGGAACGAGGGGGATTCAGACATACTCCTATGTATGAGGTCGGGATAGGAAGATACTGAGTACCACTCGACAGAGGTGCCAATTGAGATCAGCAAGGACATCAGGAGAAAGAGATCGGGTCGTAACCTGGACGATAGCAGGGAAGTTCAATCGAGGGCAGGGGGCCAAAGAGAAAGATAAGGTAGAAGCTTCTTCGTTCAGACGAAAGTACAAGCAGTTCTTAAAGCAAAGCGATGAGGTAAGGGGCTTTGTGACACGGGGCGACCACAGGATGGAGCTTGTGGCACTACACTATCAGAGCGGAGCTAGGCAAAGACATACATGGGGCTCTCAGAAGAAAAAGAAAGCAGTTCGGAGCCAGTCCCGGACTTTTGACCAGCTAAAGATTTGCCCCCGCAACTAGAAATCTATAATCTCAATTAGGTTCTATAATCTCAGTGGCTGCCTCACTCCGGTCTGTAGCCTCAGTCCCTCCACGAACTCCTTGGTCACTTCTAGTTTGATCAGGGAAACCACTGAAAACGAGTCTTTAGAAAACGGATGATGATCTTTCCCCTCCTGTGCTAATCTAGTGCCAGGGACCTTTGCTTAAGGATGACGATCTCAGATACAACGACTTGGGCGGGCTTGTTCTGGCCGCGCTGATAGTAGATAGTGGCTTTTGGCTCTGAGAATGAGGAGTTATCTGTCAGTCGCGGCGGGTCGGCAGCTCAGTTGAAAGCTATGAAACAAGTCCACGGTAGTTTAAAACTGGAATTGGCACAATATCGAGAAGTAGCAGCCTTCGCTCAATTTGGCTCAGACCTTGATGCTGCCACTCAAGCATTACTAAATAGAGGTGCAAGGCTAACAGAAGTTCCAAAACAACCACAATATGAACCATTTCCCATTGAAAAGCAAATTCTAGTCATTTATGTTGATGTTTCTACTTCTCAATTTTGACTTTCCAGCAAAGCCTTTGAGAGAATCAAGTTAGTTCTTCATCAGCATGGAATATAGGCAAGAATCTAGGTTAGAATCCCCATACTCCAAAGAGGGTTTTCCTGACTAGATATAGGATGCTCTATCTCTAGTCAGGAAAACCCTCTTTGGATTTGCTTTTGAATGAATTTCTTTATATAAGGGGTCGCTTGCCTATAAAAGCTGAGATTATAGTACTCCTTCTACCTATACCCCAGTGGAAGCTCCTAAAGGAGAATTTGGTGTCTTTCTGGTCAGTAATGGAAGCAATCGTCCCTACCGTCGTCAAAAATCTTGTGAACTAATCGAGACCAAAATGGGAGAAGGAGATACGAACGGAGAGAAATAACCAATCGATGAAGGAACATGAAACCATTCTGTTTCAATAGAGGTACGGGAAAGGGTTGGGGGCAATGAAGTAGGTGAAGTGGTTGGATTTTCATCAGGAAGATTCTTGCCTTTGTGCGAATATCAAAAACCCTACCTGATGACTGAGTGAATAGGCGAACATCTATTTATTTTGTCCGGGAAGAGAGGCAGATGTAGTATAGATTCGATTCCCTCCTTCCCCACTTTCTTCTTTCTCTCGCTAATAATTCTTTCTTGCCCTGCTCTTTCTGGACGACCTTACCATTAGAAAGAAGGATCTCTCGCATATATGCTTCAAGGAACATCACGGTATAACCAACGAGGTGAGTGGAGTAGGGACCTAAAAGATCGAATGGCACTATATATATAAGTGAATATATATAAGTCAATCCCTGGATTCTCTGATGGGAAAGGGATTCAGCGAGCCTTTCCTTAGACTAAGAGGAGAAGCAATTTCCGGAAGTCCTACTCCTTGACTTGACTAAGAGTGAGTCAGAGGAGAAAAAGACAACAAATGATGAGACCTCGTAGATATTATAGGGCAGAGTCAGTCTATTTCTTTCTCATTTTGTAGCGATATATTAATTGGAAGCACGCCCTGACTTGGACACAATCAGTATGAGAGCTTCCAGTAAGACCTGTGAGTGGGGGATAGGAGGGAAAGACAGACCTCAAGTACCTCATGACTTGACCTCTTGACATCCCCTCGTGTCGTCCATGAGTGAGGACTCGGTCGACAGGGAAAGGAAAAGAAGGCCATTGGACAAGTGATGAAAGTCCGTCATCGAATGAGAAAGAAAGTGGTCTTGGGCGAAAAGAAGCGAAAGCACTGTGCTGGGCCGACCCTTGTTCCCTTCTCACTAGTCTCAGTGCTCTAGCTTAGAGCCTTCACATACTACGCGTCTACTTTCTTTCTTCGGGCCCTATAGATAGAGCAGCTGTCTTTTGTATCGAAGAAGTGAGAAAGGATGAAATTCGACTTCTCGGGAGTAGGACTTTTTCGAGAAATGGCCCCATACTTCAATATCATGATTGGGTCGACCAGGTCAGTCTAAATAATTCAAGCAGTATTCTTTTGAAAATAGATATATAAATAATGGCTTTTTCTTTCGTCGGAATGACGTCGTCTATGAAAAGGCTAGGGATCAGAAGCAAAAGGCCGATCAGTCTATGCTCTCCTTTCCCCTCCGACGTCCCGTGTGCAGACATCTGTGGGGCATCCGAATATTTCATGCAGAAGCATACTTACTGACAATAAATGCTCATATGCAACCAGACCGCCCAATTCCGATAAGCCGCTGAGAGGATAGCCACAGTGGTAGTCTGATAATAGGGGTGGCAGTCTGGAAAAGTCGTATCCATATTGAGAAGCTTCGCGGGTCCCCTTGACGACGATGGAGGAATATTTCCTTCCGTCAGGAGTAGGTAAATGCTCCTTCTTCGCAGACCCGTCAAAAGACCCCATAGCCAATTTCTTTATTGTTTGATGAAAAATGAGATATTTGTCTCGATCTCCTAAGCTTGCTCTTTCTCTTCTATTTATTCAGTCTATTAAGTAGAGGCCTAGGGCTTAATGAAAAAAGCCTTGGCTTCTTCCCCTCGAACTAGCCCTCCTAGTCTTCGGTAAATCATTAAGAGCTAGCTTGCCCGACCTTCCGATTAATTCAAGTAGGTCAGCTCTCTATAATTCGCAGTAGGCCTGTCATTATTCAAAAAGGTCAGCATTTTCTTCTTCAGACGTGGTTATGGTGGCTCTTTCTCTGTCGAATGTCATAGGCTTGATAGGACAGAGCCAAGGGAAAGAGCAGAGTTCGGATAGAGCAGAGTGATATTCGAGTAGTTGTCGATGCGAGAGAGCGGTACGACCAGGAGCCCCGGAACCATGACATCCAGCAACAAACACCCTTGCAGCGTGCAAGATACATCTATGCCGGCCTTCCCGACTTATCGCGATAGAATCCCCGGGGGATCCTTATAATCAGAGTCATTATTTCTGGTGCTATTCTCGCTGATATCCGGTTCCTTGGGGGGAAGGTTGGGGGGGCAGCACAAAAGTCGTTGTGAGTCCCCCTCGAAGAGTGGAGTTGAAGATACTAGTACCAGAAACGAAAGCAAGATCCGAGTGACTTTTGAATAATATGTCGACGTGGTGCGAATCATAGTAGGTTAGGTAATATGCCCGGAGGATAGTTCCCTTGGCAGATCGGACCGATCTGTGCCACCTGGCAAGATCAGATCGGAAAGCACAGCACAATCAGACTAGTGCCACGCCCAAACAAGACTGCTTATTCCGCTAAAACAGCAAAGAGACAGAACCTCTTATCAAAAGCTCTGATTCCGTTCCACTAAATATTTAATAAGAGCTTTCTCTTCCCCCCTTTTCTTATTGCGAATATTTGCCCGGGAATTGTCAAACCGGAAAAGCAGGCAGGGAAGTTGAACAGGCGGGGGCGATGGGATTCTTGGCTCAAGCACAGGGGACAAAGAACAAAAGCGCAGGATTGAAAAGGTTCCACCAGCGCAGGAGAGATTGCAAGAGTACAAGTCCCGCTATGAGCTGAACCCATCTGTTGACTGACATGCCCTCTCTGTTTCGAGAAGCAAAGCGCCCGAGCGGGACATCTGGGGGGGTTAGGGGGGTTTGGGAAGCGTGAATCATAAGGGAGCCGGGAGGCTTTTCGACTGCCTTGCCGATAAGCGGCCGGACCCCACCCACTCCAGCTCGCAGAGTTCTTGAGATCAGTAGATCTCGAGTCTCGCAGAAGAAGATAGGCTTGGGGTGGCTCGCTTCGTGCTCCGCTCGCTGCGGTGGATGGCTGATAATAGTCAAGGCGGAAAATACATGTCGCACCCTGATTTTGATGCTGCTGATTTTTCAGCTTCCGAGGTTTATAGACAAGCCGGGTCGCTTGAATCCATAATTACATGGTTCTCACTCGGAAACTATATATACGGGGTTAAGGGCGCTTTTCGAGATAGGAGAAAGCACCTTCCTCATCTTCTGTCCGGAAATTGACTTTGGGATCCATAGGCAGCTTCATTGCTGAGGACTGAGATCTCAATATTATAGCTGAGGTCCCCTGCAACGAATATATAGTAGTTCAGCCTCTGAGGGTCAAAGAGTGGAAAAGCCTCAAGATGGGCAGAACTGACGTCAGGGACGATCCCCGTCTTCCTCATTCCGGTGCACTCGCTTTATATCTCCGACACAGAAGTCAGGACGCGGTGGGAAGGAAGCAGCCCCCGCCTCCGTCCGGCCGATCATTCCGCTGGCATCTCGCATTCACGCCCCCGTTTGACTGCCGCTCGGGGATGTAGATAGGTGGGCCGGGTCCTAATTTCTCCAGCTAATCCATAAGTAGTGGTCAACCTGTAATCTCAAATCTCAGCGGATTCGCTGTAGCCAGCGCACGAAGGATGTCAGACGGAGATTGGCCAGAAAAAAAGGAACTAGCCACTCATTTTCTTTACAGCCAATCAGTCTTGTCCACCGGATTCTCCAGAAAAGACTACTAACTCGTCAAGCACCCCAGGAAGAGCATCTCATTTCCCTGCTCTCATCTATCCTAGGCTATGTAAGTATATAGGATTTGTGGTATGTCTCTTCGAGTCTATTGCAGGCATTTTCTAATCAACTTTTGACATACTCACTGACACTCCGAAGAACTTCAATGTGCATTGTATTTTCAATGTCCTTAGTGACTAGTCCCTTGCTTCGATTGCCTCCAGTTGGGCGGCTTCGATCAGCCGCGTCATGAGACCTGGAATTGGCGGTGGTACTTGGAAATGATAAAGAATGCCCATTCGAAGAGTCTTCTTCGCTTTGGCACGCACCAGGAAGTCCTCCACCGAATTCGCGTCATTCTATCAGACTCTAATAGGAGGAGTCTGAGTGCCTCACGTCAGGGATGAGATGCGGAGGATGGAGCCAGGGAAAGATGAGATTCCAAGCATGATTTCGCAAAAATCAATAAAGAAATTTCGATTAATCTATTATAGATCTAATACCGTATAATATATGAAAGCCTGCCTCTCCCGCAGCTATTCAGAAGCCATCAGCAAATAGTACGGGCCAGTAGGTAGTCTCCGAGGGCTATGCCTCTTTTTCACGGACCTCATCATCACAGACGGATTTCTCATTATGGCAAGTCTGCGGGAGGTCCCCGGAAGGTGGGTGCCTCTCTCTGGTCGAAGCGGTCGAACCACGGGCGGGGCGGGAGGTCGACGGCCTTATAAAGAAGAATTGACTGAAGAGTCAAATGCGAAGCGGAGAGGTAAGGGGAAGAAGACTCCAGACATTCTTCGGGAGTAGAGTCAGCTTTCTTTCTGATAAAGCTCGGTTAGATATTCCACTAAGCAGGATGGAAGAATGAAAGGTGCGGGGAGAACCGGGAAAGAGAAAATAGAGTGGTGCGAAGCCGTGGAGGCGACTATATATGTCGGAAGCTGGAACTATATATGAGGGGCTAAGTAGGATAGTGAAAACCGGAGGAGACGGAAGTTGGGGGTCAGGGGGAGAAGCGCCCACTCTCCCGAGTAGAAATGCAGAAAGCGATCCCCCCCATAGTCTAGTATTGGGTTCGCAGTGAGGTCAGGAGTGTTCGACGAAAGGAGAAGGGTTCTGGTAAGCCAGAGTGGTCGATGTCGAATGGGAAGTTCCTGCTTCCTGTCGTCTGAGTTGGTGCTCACTTGTAGGACTCAGAAGTGTCTTTTTTCTTACTTTATATCTCCGACCACACGGAATCTGAAAGGGACATTTGATCTACAAGAACTCCGACGAAAAGGCATTTGGCCTTTCTCGTTATGCAATTAGCGCAAGCAAATTAGTGTAGCCATTCGCACGCTCAATTAAGAAGGTTCAGCGGGGCTTCAGCTACTCCCTTATTATATTAGGGAAAAGGCTATCTTTCGAGTTCAGATATAGAGAAAAGAGCCTGGCAGAGAAGGAAATGCTCGGAGGGCTCGAGTGTGAGGTGGGCTGCCTAAGAGTGAAGAGAGTGGGAATAGAACCTCTATCAAACTCTCCGGCCCACGAGACGGTCTCTCAAAGAGGGGGGTATGACCGGGCTTATGAGATGTTTGTCGTCCCCCTCACGGCTTTTGACAGGGGGCACAGAGTCCCCCCTGTCAAAAGCCGTGATACCGTATATGGAAGGGGGCTACATCAGTAGAGCCTCCCCGCAAACTAGAACTAGGTAAATGCCAAACTGGACAAATGCGGCCACTATTGTCATGCCAGTCCAGGAACTCTTCGTGGAAGGATCGGCCGAAAGGGGAGGACCTTTGCCCCCCCCCCGTCTTACCGCGGCTGCTGGCACGGAGTTAGCCGGGGCTTCTTCCTCGAGTCCTGTCATGATCGCGCACTCGACGAAAGAGCTTGACAAGCGGCTATGCCCTTCTTCACTCACGCGAGATTGCTGGATCGGGCTTGCGCCCATCAACCCTTCCTAAAGCGCATTTTCCAGAGTTACTAGTTCAACGCTTAACTATACTATAGCCGAATCGCGAAACCGTTATTTGTAGTTCGTCCAAATCCAGGAGCAAGAGAAAAAGCCGCGGAAAACAATGTCGTGATTTTCGAATATAATAGACTCGGGGAATCGACCAGGCCTCCTTTGAAAAAAGTGAGTGAGGTACTAGCTAATTGGTCACTTCTACGTCTGACGCTCTCTTTCTGTTTCGAGAGCGTGAAATCGAACATCGAACTCTCAGTGGCAAGCAAAAGAGGTCAGGTAGAAGTTGACTACATCTCTGACTCACGGAGTCAACTGTTCTCGGTCCCGCGATAAATTTATACCTCAGAGGTGGTGAGAATGAATGAGGTATCCCAATTACGAAGTTGCAAGGGAACTCGAAAATACCTAAGGGCAAATTCATATCAGCCTTGCTCGTAAATGACTACCAGAAAGTCCCGGAATCAACTTTGTCTCATATCTTTCCTGGTAAGCAAGGTTGCCCCTTGCCCAAAAGTGCCTTATTAGGCCGGTCCCCGAGGGACGTTAAATGTCCTTATTTCTTGAAAGTTATGAGATCGGGGGAGAGTCGTGAGGAGGGCAAAGGTGCATTCTTTTTCATTGACCAGGTGGAGGTAGCGGCATCATCTGGAGGTTCCTAGGATGTAGCCAACCAAGTCTTGACTTTCTTGAAAATCTTTAATAAGAGATTTCTCTTCACCCTTCACCAATCCCTCCTCCTCTCCCTCCCCCGACTTCTTGTTCATCTCCCCTTTTTGATCCCCGGTTCCAAGAGCCGCAGGCTCGATGTGTCACCACCCCCATGCCGCAGCCTCGTGCTAGGTGCCTCGACACCTTTGTTTCCGGGGCTGCTTTGATAATCAGAGCCAGCATTCAACCTCTCCCGGGCCTGAAGGGAATGCCAGACATGCTCACCCCCTCTTTCAATTACTGCATTCTACCTCCTTTCCATTTCTTTGTGGTGTGGAAAATTGTCATTCTTGAAATGTCTCATAATAGTCTGCATTGGAATATTCCATTCTTGTCGGGGTTCGAAGCGCATGAGGGACTTTCTGACTGGACTTGAGATCCCTTTCTCCATGAGAGCATTATTAGTAAAATAGCTCAATCGCTTGTGTATTGGAGGACTTCAATATTGAATAGAAGAAGTGAAGGCCAAAGGTCTCCTAACAAGGGAAAAAGCCTCCACAGGGGGGGGGAGTCAGGATGCAGAAGGCCTATGTATCCTGGAGCTGAGGGAGACTCCCGATCAAAGCATAGTTCCAACCCAGTCAGTTAGCTAATCCAAAAGAGGAAGACATTCCTCAAAAGTAGCTGGCCAAGGGAGCAAGATGAAGTTGACAAATCCTTTTTTGGACCTTCTTCATTTGCGTTGAGGTTCCGCCATCTTTCCCCCACTTCGCTCGGATCGACGGGATGGACCCCCACCCACTTCTCCAACCTCTCTCCTCCCTCTGTCGGAGCGGTGATCCCTTGCTCTCACGTTCGAGTGTTTGCTCCTCGTTTCGGCCGGTGGAGCTGGGGGCAATCGTCTCATTGCAGTCTCAGATCAGTCTCACTGATTCAAAGTTTGTGAATCGTCGTCCTTCGCGAACTTTTTCATATCTAGTTAGTTGCTCAAACGTGGATCTGAGGGTGAAGCTCAGGGCCGAGTCCCTGCAAAAGAGAAAAAATCGACGACTGGGCGATTCACAAACTACCAACGTGTAGCTACCTCACGACAGCGACAGACGAAGCGCCTTGGGGCTCCACTTATAAAAAGCCGACGGTCATGGTTGGCCAAGAAGGGCCCACTTGGAGACTTGGGATCTCAGCAGGAAATGCGAAGGTGAAGCCGGCCTCAAAAAAAGAATCAACGTGGGGGCTGAGTAGGCTCAACATAGGGAATAACCTAACCCTGGGTCCCATTTATGCCTATAGAATGAGAATGATTCTGAGACGCGATTAAGGTCGTCAGCCTTAGCTCATTAATCTGACTCATCGATCGCTAGCTGAAGGAGATGAACCCTGGGTCGTTTGAGTGCTTGATCATTCGACCATAAACCGGGGGGTCAGTGGATGAATGCCAGTTAGTATTGAACTAGTACTCCGCTATTTCTCGAAAAGCCGAGGCCCCACTTGGTCCAAGAATGGGGGCGGTGATGACAGAAAGAACGGAGGTAGGCCTTAATAGCCCTATAACTAGCCAAAGGACCTCGGTTTGGCCTAATATAGTAAGTAGGTTGATTTTCTTCATCATTCCAAGAGTCATTCCGCGGACTCATACTTGTTCTAGTACACTGAATAAAAGACGGAAGCCGAGACACTGCTTGACTACCTTTTCCTTTTTCCAGTTCTACATACCTCCTCCTTGCTGAGGCTCCGAGGCTGTCGGAAGCTGAGGCACCATCTATCGTCTCTGCTGTCTTTCCGTAATTCCTAGCTCTCTTTCTCGAAGGCATAGCCCTCCGTCTGATATAACCGCCGATTATATAGTATGCATCTGACCTCCTCTCCTTCGCCTCCACTGGGGAACTACCTTTGATTCGCATCTAACCTCTTCTCAGCTGGCATCTCCCCCCTTCTTTGACGATCGGATGAGCCCTCCTCTATGCTTGAGCTCCAAGCATGGTTCAATACTCATACTTTTCGCTCACAGCTTTTTTGAGATTGACGTTCGAATCCGTTGATCCTTGACCACTATCCTGCAAAGAGAAAGAGTGCCCTACGATCTATTGAAGAAAGAAAACCATATTGATATCAGGCTTCTTTTGCGCTTCTGAGACTAGCTACTTTGATTTGATATGTAAATAATCCTCTTCAAAGTGCGGTTCGGGCGGATCATTGGGGTAAGAGGGGTACTGGGGAAGGCCAAGAAATGAAGAAGAAAAGAAAGACCTCCGGGGAACTGACTCTTTCTTACCAAGTCATGTTCTTCCCCCCGGCCCCCCCTGATGAGACCCCCCCGAAGCGCAAGGAAAGATAGGTTTCAGGAAGTATAGGCAGTCAAGACGAGATTGAGATGGGCCCTTAAGAACTAGTCTTTCTTAGCCCGCTCTCTGACTATATTCAGATCACGCGAAAGTAGATCTGAGAAGTGTGTCATTGCGGTCTGAATCCCCTCCACATCCCCCTTCTTCCCCCCCGGAGCCAGATCGGCTGATTGGCACCCTTGGAAAGCGTGAGGTAAGGAAGGCCAATCAGCCAATCTCGAGAGCAGCGGAAAGCGAATTCGTCAGTCTGACGCACTTCTCAGATCAGGCCTCTCCAGCTCCGCTGGGCTAAGGGGCCCCGGATGCTCCCGTGATCGGCACCTCCGGGGAGTGGTTGCCAGGCTTGATCGGCCTGGTATCCTGCGCCTCGCGTTCATGATATCTACATTCCACTGTGCGCTCTTTATCCTCGTCGACCTCTTTCCCGGAGCGACCTGGAGTGGTACGAAGGGAGTCTCATAGATAGAACCGACTACTATCTATGAGACCCTCTACCGGGAAAGCTGTAAAGTCAGCTGCAGCTCACTCCGTAGAAAAGAGAAGACCTTCCGGCTCGCTATTTCTCGTTGGCCGGATAGGAGGACAGAAAGGGGTTGGTGAGAGACTTGCCAATCAGCAGCAGTCTGATTATTGGCGGAAGGACGATGACTAAGATCATAGGTAAATCGGTCGGAGGTTAAGGGATTGATTTGATCGGAATTCTTATCCGCCTAATGGTTTGAGAGAAGGTCTCTTGTTACGGGATACCAAAAAGTATGTCGAGAAAGGGCTTGAGTACGTGGTCAAGTTCGGCTGAGTCCTTTCCTTCGGGACTGAACCATGCCTGCAGAACATAAATACAATCCTATATGGGTGAACCTGTTGAATGGCCATCCTATTTTTGAGTTCCCAAGAGTGGAGTATTCTCATTAGGCCAAGCCTAGTCACAGCGGAAAGAAGATGAGGTGACCATTGGCAGTCGAGCCTTTCCAACTCAGGTCCAGGGATATAGATATTTGGCCAGATGGTGGGCGGCGACGAGTTGCCTTTCAAACAACTAGAAAATGCCTCCCCCGCCTGCAGCTTATGTAGATAGGCTTCACCTTATCGAAGATCCAAGGTCAGAGATCTCTCTGATGACTAAATAGTTTGGTTAGTTCTCAAATCCAACCCGTCCCCTGGACCGGGCTAGACGGCGGAAGCAGCGTCCTTCTGACTGTCTATCCATTCTTATCGCGAACCTTATATGAGAGGTTCGGGTAGGAGCATATTTGTCTCGTTCTGGTCAAAGAAGGATGCAGGGTAGTTGACGGGTCGGTCATGCGAGTTCACCCCGCCCAGTTGACCCAGACCAGAGAGAGAAGTGACGCACCCTTCGGAGTGCTGCAGGTTGCGACCAAAAAAGAACTACATGCTCTGATGGACCCTCGACGTGATCAAAGCCCACTTGGCTGTGGGGGGAACAACAGGCCCTCACACGCTTTATTCCCACTACGCTGGAAAAAAGACAAATGAGGCAGGCCACGCCAAACATGGAAAGTGGAGTTCTCGTGATGCCTGCAGCTTCAAGCTCGGAAAGCCCACTACTAATTAGTCCTACTAAAGCCTGGAATCTATACTAGTCTGTCCTACTAGGACTATTAGAGAAAGATCCTAGTACATTATCTTGCGTCCAGTTGCTATATATGAGTTTTCTTTGCGCCCACGAGATATGACACATAGTCCCCAAGTGATTGAAGATGTGGGGATGCAAAAGAGAGGGGATTTAGAAAACGGATTCTGACTTGAACGCGTCACTAGAAGGAGGAAGAGCTCTATATCGAGAGATTGCTACTCAGAAAAAATATGTAGTGCATTTCTTGTTTGTAGAAGAAAGATTGTCCCGGAATACCGAGCCTAGGGCATTGTAGTTGAAAACGGAATGGGCTTGTTTTCCGGACTTAGGATGAGGTCAGTCCAGGTCCTCGATCAGCATGGTAGATTAATCGACGTAGTGTTTTGCAGGGAGGTAGTCTGCCTGTGCCAGTTAGGATCCTCTCCCGGGAATAGAAACCGGGAGAATGCCCCTATGTTAGCAACTCGCGGCTTCTCTCTTCTATCAATCCCATGTAGGGTCGGGGACATCTCCTTCCTGCCCATGGGAGTCTCTCAGAGAGTTCGTCATGGTCCTGACTTTCCGGGATTGACCCTAGGGTTCTTCTTCCTCCCGCTTTCCAGGCCTAAGAACCAGCCAGCCCTGAGGGAGTGAGCTCAAACCGTAATAAGGTGGCTAAGGTTGGTTTTCCTTCTTCTTTAGCTATGGACTATGACTTTGAGGCCGAGGTCAAAGCACTCTTCTGCTATTCTGAAAAGAGATTCGACTTGCATGTTTGAAGCGATGGGCTACTTTGGGAAAGACCCACCCGGTGTGACATGTCGTAGATGTGCGAGTAGGCACCAACTCACCTGAATCGGATGTGACGACCGTGAGTCCGAACTTTTGAGGAAGGACGTCGGGTTGGGCTCACCCACTGTCAGATAAGATATTGTATATATTATACCCACATCGAGCCCTTTGAGCTGAAAAGCTCCTTTCGCAAAGTTAGCGGGAAGGTCACTCACTATACTATAGTTTGGTTGGTGGCTGACGCAAGGAAGGAGAGTCGACCATAGGTTTGAGAAAATACCGGAAATCCGGCCTCCTATTATATATTGGGCTCGCATCAGGGATGTCCGCCGCAAGCAACTGCTATTCCCGCTCTGAATTCCACTTACTGACCTGAAAAGGGAGTGAGGAAGCATCAAGACCTGAGAGAAGTACCGACAGTGGTGAGGCTGGCCCAAGTCAGACCGTCACGCGACTCGACATCGAAGGGAATCGACAGCGAACCCTCACTACCTTCCATTGAAACCCGCTAGAGGACAATAAGCAAGTAGGTTCTTCAGTATGAGACGAGTCTTTTTCGAAATTAGCTGGTCAGTACGTAATATGACAACTCACTTTTATACAAGTTTAGGCTTCTTAGGCACTTTTTCGCCTTCTCTTCGCTCTGGACAGGAGCGCGGAGGAAAGAGAAAAGTGCTAGGACTCGAGCGCATTACTCGAAAATTGCGGAGACGAGAGTTGAGGTAAAGCAAGCACGTTGATTGATGACCAGTCGTCCGAACTCTTTCCGGGTTTTCCACTTTCTTTCGGACTTCGACGCATCCTGTCCCTTGAAACCAGTTGATGAGAGTGAAAACATATAAATTTGATCACTTTGGGGAGGTAACAATCAAATTCCACTCTTCGCCAAGCTCAGTCTCGTTGGGTCGTTGGTCGTTGCTCGCTTGCTTGCTTATTCGTCGCTTCCCACGACTCATCAAAGGTCGAACAGACATCACAGTTACTGTTTTCCTCCCCGCTTATATATAAAGAGAGCGGAAGGGAACGACCGGGAATGGAAAGACTGTCAACTGCTGTTACACCATCCTCCTCAGCTTATATGAGAAGCATTATATATAGTCAAGCCCGGGAAGAATGGAGCGGGAAATGCGGGAAGGTAATAGCTTGCTTCAATTTATATATTCTCTTAATTACTCGCACCAATTATTTCTATAGTTTTGAAACCTCATCGAAATCTCTTCTCAGAATGTGCATTGGATCGTCGAGTCCTGACTACATCTCTAACTAGTATATAAAAGCCACGACCGGAATGATCTTCTATGATATATAGTTCACATGCCCCACTTTCTGAAGGGCGAAAACTAGTTCAATAAAAGTGAGCTCTTTTGCATCAGTCAAATCGAGCAAGGTCCGTTCTTGACTCAGTCTTACTTCTCTAGTTCTCCGAAACGCATCTCAAATCACTAAATCAGGTTCCCTTAGATTTGATCTCAAGTTTTCATAATTTAGAACAAGGATCCGATCCATAAGAAATAATACAACAGCTATCGCTACCATAAGAAATAATACTAAACTTTAGCCATCTTTCTAAGAAATAGGTTCAAAGTAGGGTGCATCAAATCCACTTAACGATCTCAAACCACAAGGTCTTCCCGGACGGATGAAGCCTATTTCAGAAGCCAATATACTTCCGCGGATTCACTACCCAAATCAAATAGCGTAATTAGTCTAGGAGTAAGAGTACCTACTATCTTCTGTTTAGGATAGTAAACAGAAGATAGTAGCTACTCCTACTCCTAGACTAATTACGCTATTTGATTTGGGTAGTGAATCCGCGGAAGTATATCGGCTTCTGGAATAGGCTTCATCCGTCCGGGAAGACCTTGTGGTTTCCTTTCTTCTGTTCCGGGATCCATATTTCCTTCTGATGGTCTACGGGAGAGGGAAGCCCAAGTCGGATCAGGCTTCTGTTGACTCGACTCGAGACGGCCCTCGCCCCATCTCTCGCTTGGTCCTGTTTTTGACGACAGATCGTCGGAGAACTAGTAGAGTCTTGACTTAAACGTGGTGGCATTGTTGAAGCACTGGGACGGCCCTATATAACCTGGTGGGCATGAAAGTTCTTCCTCTGATCATCAGGGCAAATTTCGCCATCTTCTGACTATGGTTCCGACCTCCTAGAACGAGAAAGGCACAAACTCAAGAAACCTAACCCTTGTCACTTTGGAGAGGGTTCCACGCGGCTTAGGACTTGACACCCTCTGCATTGACAATGGTAGAATACCATTGTTAATGCAGAGCCTTTCTTCTTAAATGAATGGTCTTTCATCTTAGATTCTTCTTCATTCAGAATCAGCACTGCACACCGGCACAAGCTTCTAGCGTCATTGCTGAGGCTCCCAGGGAGCCGAATCACAGAAGATGAATTTCTTCTTTTCTCAAGTAATCAAGAATCAAGTCAGCGATGAGAGCAAATCCTCTGTTCTCACATCCGGGTTCAGGCTTCACTATTACCTGGGAAATGCGTGAGCAAAGTAGAGCGGATAAGCAATGCGAGACCTAACCTAGTGAAGTTCTTTTATATAGTTTTGATTTGAGGTTCAGAAAGCAGCCTCAAGAAAAAAAGCGAGATTCTTAATGGCAATTAGTATGTTCAAGCGGTCAAGCAAGGTGGGACTCGATGGAATATAAAGGGATCGTGAGTGTTTCAAATTTCGTGTAAGAAAACACCCTAACATGTCAATCTGGAGACAGTCAATTTCAGCAATTCTGAGACTGTTAAAATTTGACAGTCTTGATGAAGGGGGTAGAAGTCTCAAATTAAGTTGAATTTGGAATGACACCATGGTGATATACGGTGATCAAAATCCCTCAAGATTTCATATCGTGAATGATGGTAAAATAAGTAGCTAAGATTACCTATCTTACCATCTTACAAAAACTCCATCTCTCACAGGATCGCCCTTCTGTGATTAGATTGTAAAAAACCTTACACAAGATTTTTGGTAACTCTCATTACACCATTCGTGACCATCGGGAACCCCACTGTTTGTTTTTTTAGGGTTTAAGATCTGCATTCGATCGTGAACTCCCTCTTTGCTCATTATATAGATTAAATTACCTAATTGAGTTTTATATGTTCGGTACTCCTTTTTTGCCCATGTGTGGATTAGGTGCTATCTTTTTATTAGCTACAACTTAATTTAATATAAACAATATTACCTAAAATAGCTGACTAACCTAATAGTTATACCTTACAAGCTTCTATTAAATTTTCTTGGCCAATGGCGGAAGGATTGATACGATATGCCTCAAGTGAGAAATGAATATGAATCGAAAAACTATTTAATTTAGGGAAAAAATAAGATCAAAATATGATTTAATTTATTAAATATCTTAATTGTGCAAGTTCACGATCAAGTACATTCATTCGCTCCAAAGTCATCTTCATAACTTGCTTGCCTTGGTTTGCCTTGTATCTTGAATATCGATAAATATAAATCATGTTATTCGTTAAAACTGACGATGTTTCTTTCCAGTCATTTGAAGTTGTCCTCTTTTAATTCCATGCACAACAAATAGAAGGAGATGATGTCGCACGATTAAGAACGTAATCATTTAACATTATGAAAAATCCATAGATACACCACCTATATTGAACCAACGAAGTTATCTTAGTTTCATTTGCATTATCATCAGTAAATAAACTATAATCTCGTAAAAATCAGTGGAGAATTCGTTCTACCAAACACATTGTGATAAGCATCATCTCAATCATCTAATAATTCGAAATCCGAAGCGGTGGAAAAAGGTTCTTAAAAAATTATCCAATATTTATATTAGAGGATGGGGAGTATGCACACATGTGCCTATATCTTCCATTTTTTTACTTTTTTGAAAAATATCACCATGTATATTCATCTATATCCCTCCAATATGCTATTCGAATTTCGTCAGAAACATAGACTCGTATGGCCTCCATCTAGAACTGATCGATTACAGCAATTCTAAGACCGCATATGAGTCTCTGTTTCTGACGAAATTCGAATGGCATATTAAATGGATATATAGATGAATATACATGGTGATATTTTCCAGCATATAGACGTGACATGCATGACTTTGAAGTTCTCCAACTCTGGATAGTAGCTCATTGATACATCTCTTAGCATTTGAAGAAAACCAATTGAATTCATATTCCAGAAAATATGATACTAGTTTTTTGTGTTATCATTTTTTTCTAAAAAAATGGTGCTAAGGGTAACCATACTTTCTATTGGTATTGGGTATAAGTGATCACGAATACATAACTGTTTTAAATCATTTCTTTTTTTTTTGAAATATATTTTTTGGAGAAACTATTAAATTGAATATATCAAAACTACTATGCATGATATTCTTTTCAATGTGCATGACGTCTAGATTATGACTGATTTTCAATGTCTTCCACTAAAGGAAATTCCATAAAAAAATATTGTTTTCTTACGTCCAAAACCAATGAGGTACTTCAAATTACGATTTAACACCCAACCTAATGAATATCCCTTAGCTTTAGCACCTTCTACTTTATATTCATGCCCGATTGTCAAATTATATTCGTGGAAAGAAGATTCTTTTGATTTAATATCCCAAAAATGACATATTTTATCATCAAATTTGGTTCTCAATTCACATCCCCTATGTATGTATGAAAGAGAAAATCTCATATGATTAGGATAACATGATTTCTTACTTTCAACTAGACATAAATTATGTGCTTCATCCATATAAATTGGACATGCTAATTTCTCCTTTCTACTCAACCCGACGAGTTACCATGTGTAGGAAACTCATTTATCATCCACAACAAAGTTGTATGAATACGAAATGTATGCTTTGTATTATATCATGTGCTTGAACATAGGACTACCAAAGTACCTTCAGGTCATCAACCAAAGGTTGCAAGTATATACTAATGGTATCTCGAGAACCTTTCAGATGTGGATCGAAAAGTGTTATTCTCCTTTGTCAACTCCTTGTGTCGTAGATATTATAAGGAGGGCCTCTGCCAGCTATAGCGAGAGCGACTTTAGCCTTCTAGTTATCTTTCGCGGGTAGCAGTCGACGAATGAAGTGTCAGCACCCTGCTCCGTACTTATCTTATTTAAACCACAGTCTAGCACTGACATTCTCACAGGCCATTATCAGAGGAGATAATCCTTTGAGAAAAAAAGTCTTTACCCATCACCATCCTCATCAAAAGACCTCGGCACTATATATCTAGGGCTTTCTTTGAACCATCATCGAATTGGCTAAAGACTGATCTGTAGGGTCAAAGAAAAAGTCCCGTCAGGTAGAGACCACAAGGGGCTATAATCTAATCTAGTGGACTAAAGACAAGCCTAGGGTCCGCAGCAAGAGTGAGTAGTGTAGTAGTTTCCAAGGCTCTATCCCTTTTTTCGTTATGACTCGCACCCCATTACCAGGCAGGTGGTCGCACCAGTCCAACAACAGTGGAACCTTGGCAGAAAGAAAGTATGATCTAGCCTCCTCATCATGAAATTCGGATTCATATACATCCACAATGGCATGTTATATGTCATCAACAACACGTGCCAGATTGGATGAGAGAATTTTCATGTGTCTTGCATTCACGAAACAATTCTAATGTTGATCTATTTTGAATCCTAACTATATATTTTACTAACATGGTTAAAGAATCGTTTTGTTTTTACACTCCACAAGAAGGATGGGTGAAACTTGCCGTACTAAACGAGGGTCTCGTTGCGGAGGCATAGTATACGACTTTGATAGAAGCTGCAACGGAAGGCATCTTGTTGAAAGTTTTTATTTGAGATCTAAATCAGGATCGTGCTATCATCTACTGTGACAGTCTCAGTGCAATATGTCTAACCATGGATCAAGTACCTCATGAGAGAACCAAGAACATTGAGGTTGGATATCACATTATCTCTTCTGAGAAAAGGATCAA
This sequence comes from Ottelia alismoides, assembly GCA_037367405.1. Classification (NCBI taxonomy): domain Eukaryota; kingdom Viridiplantae; phylum Streptophyta; class Magnoliopsida; order Alismatales; family Hydrocharitaceae; genus Ottelia; species Ottelia alismoides. The sequence continues at coordinate 323,993 of JAZKJV010005240.1, forward strand.
GGTAAAGAAGTTTGGCACAACACATAATCCAGATGATATGTTCAAAAAGGCAGTTTTTGCGAGTAAGTTCAAACATTGCTTGGAATTGTTCAATGTCGATAGTTTGGCAGTAGCCTCAAGGAGAAGTTGGCGACGGTAAAGCTTGTTATGATTCTCAAAGGATACAATTCATGGTGGAGATTGTTAAGATACCTTGAATTCTAACCATCTATCATGCTAACCCAGTTAAAGAATCGCTTTGTCTACTCTCTCCACAATAAGGGTGGACTAAGCCCACCATGTTAAATGAAAGTCTCATTGTCTTTGAGTAATTGGATATGCTTGTCTTTGGAATCCCTTTGTACTGGAGTTCTACATAAACTCGTTAGGGTTAGGGTTTTCCATATCCTTTGTATTTTGCCTTCTTCACATAAAGTGAAATCGATCATCGATGCCAAAAGACAGCCTATTTAAGGGTGAACCTTGTAAATCCGTGTGCATGTGTATTTGTTTGTTTGGTTTGTGCTTGTTTTCTTTTACTGCTAGTAGTAATCATTCAAGCACGTTGATGTTATTGTATTTAAAGTTATTGTGATTAGGTTTTAATTTGGCAAACCTATGCAATTACATTAGAATTTCATTTTGTTTCAATTTAGAAACTAAATTGCATTGGAGGGAAAATTAGGAATTCCCAAAATTGAAACAAGAAGTAGTTTGGGTAGAAGTTTAGTACCAAATCTAGTATTTCCAAACTCTTGGTGGGTTTATATATGACTTCACACCCCAAGTTCTTGTAGCAATAGTAGAGAGGAGGAATGGAGGACCACACGTATGCGCACGCGTTCCGCTTCTCTCCATCTCGGGCTTAGGCTCGAGCTCGGGAGAGTCAATTCAGATCTCGATACTTTTACTGCGAGTTTCATTTAACGGGTCTATTAAATTAATCATATGGATTAATTTGGATTCGACTGCAATGGGAATTCAGCTCGATGCAACTGCTCATTTTTAGCCGCAGTTTTGGAATCCCGAAGAGACACGCCCGTTGAGGGGCATTTTCAGAAATTGAAAGGTACCATGCGCTAGGACATGTGAACTTCTTTTTATACCTCTCTTCCGACGCTGTTTTTCTTCACTCGTAAGAAAACCCCTCTCATGTCGTCTTAGCTCTGTTCGCGTTCTTCCTCTCTCGTGGACGAACCTGCTTCTCTTTCTCTTGGCTACAGTTCTCTGAGGTACATTCGAGGACGGTCTCGTTGGTGTGCGCAGACGAATATCGTATGCCATCGTATCCTGGGAACGGATCGCCAGTATCTTACGCACCGATATTGTAGGGGTGATATCCTCTCTAAGGACAGTCCATTACATGGACGCTTCGGTGACTTCTAATCTAATCCATTTTTCGTTTTATTAGCTGTAATTCATTTATTGTTTTACCTTTTCTGTATCTCGTCCTAATCCATTTTTTATTAATTGGTTCCTATTTGTATTCTGTAATCGGATAATGAATGGAAAATACGTGATTATCATGATGTTAATCTGTAATACTTATCTTTCAATTCATTTGAATCCGTGTAATTACTATTTAAAATATGCATTGGTGATTCCGTTAAGAACAATCTTAGAGAGGATATTCGAAACTGGTTTTAAAACTATGTCGGAAATAATGTTCAAATCGAGGGTGGATATGACGGGTATGCATGAGAAATTTGGTAGTTAGAACTTCAAGCGTTGGAAACAACGCATGAAGATCTAGTTAACCACTATATGATTAATCTCTATGTTTGAAACTGATTGTCCTACGGTGGAAAAGGAAAATCCCACACCCAATAGTCAGAAGGTGCAATTCACATGGAAGGAACAAGATCGTATTATGTCATGGTTGTATCTTGTTGGATCTGTCCAACATGTTATTTGATGTATATTGTTCGTCCACGGAGACTGCGAAGGGGCAGTGGGAAGATTTCGATCGGAAGTATAATGCTGAAGATCTCGTTATTGAGAAATACTCCGTCGTCAAGTTCTTAAAGTTTTCCATGGTCGAAGCGAAGTCGGTTTCTAAACAGGCACACGAACTTTTACTCCTTCTCTATAGTTTAAAAGATGCCAAAATGAAACTTCCAAAGAAGTTTCAGGTCATGTGCATCATAGAAAAAATCTCCAAGTCTTGGGAAGACTTCGGTATGCCCCTGAAACACATGAAGGAGAATTTTTCTATGGATGACTTGATAGTGGCAATTGCCATAGAGGAGGAACACATGAAACAAAAGCATGTGGTTCATGTCGATATTCAGGCTAAGGTAAATTTCATGACCTCGAAGGGCAAGCAAAAGAAGGGAAAGGATACTAACAATAATAAAATGAAACCAAAGGGTAAGATCCAGAAAAAGGCAAAGAATAAATCATGTTGCTACTGTAACCAGGTTGGCCATTGGAAGAAGGATTGTCCATCCTTAAATCTCAACCTAAAGCTACAGATGGGCGTCCACAAGTGAATATGATCATTGTTGGACTTGGGGATAGCGAGGTGTATATCTCTGTATAACCTGAACTATACCATACCCATGATCCAAATGAGTGGATCATGGATATGAGAGATAATGTATACATGTGTTCTGACAGAGCCGTGTTTTCTTCTTATCAGACTTGCAGTAGCAGGACTATGAAGATGGAGAACGATTCCACGGCTAAGATGCTGAAGTCAGGACAAGTCAACTTGAGGTTCTCCTCTGAACGTGTCTGGACTTTGCACAGGGTGTTGCATGTCCCTGACGTGAAGAACGTTTTATCTGGATCCATCTTAGTTAGAAATGATATTGAATTGAACTTTAAATATAATAAAATTATCATTATGAGACATGACATTTTTTATGGAAAAGACTATTCGGCAGATTTTGATTTGTTGTTTAGAATTAGACGTGATTCAATAAACATTGATGTAATGAATATTTTAAATTCTGAATGTTCTAATTCTATGTCTCATGTAGTTAATAATCTAGAATCTTGTGATCTGTGGCATGTTAGATTGGTACATGTGAATGCAAGCTAAGACACCTAGGAAGTCTTTTCAGTTTGTCTCTAGAGATAGTGGGATCTTGAATTTAGTGCACATGGATATCTATGAGTTTAATGGTGTGTTGACCCGAGACAATAATAAACACTTTATCATCTTTATAGATGATGGCAGTAGATAATGCTATGTATATCTAATGAAAACCAAAGATGGAGCTTTAAAGAAATTTCTTGTATTTAAAAATAAGGTTGAGACACAAACAGGAAAAGTGCTTAAACGCCTAAGGTCAGATAGAGGAGGTGAATATATTTCTAACTTGTTTGATGAACAATGCAAGCTATTTGGCATAGTTCATGAAGTTACTGCTCCATATTCACCACAATCCAATGGGATAGCAGACGGAAAAATAGAAACTTGACTGACATGATCAATGCTCTCCTACTGAGTTTTGGACTTCCAATCTATATGTGGGGAAAGGACTTGAATACGGCTTGTCATATTCTGAATAGGGTCCCTTCAAGACATATGGGAAAATGTCTTTTTGAATTTTGGAGAAATAAGAAACCAAGCTTGAGATATCTCAAAGTGTGGAGCTGTCTCGTGAAGGTATTAGTCCCAGAACACAAGAAAAAGAAGTTAGGACCTAAAATTATTGATGCGGTCTTCTTAGATTACTTGGAAAATAGCTATGCATATAGGTTCTTGGTAATTCGATCTGAGATATCGGGCACAGATGTCAAGACTATTGTTGAAATATGTGATGCTACCTTCTTTGAGAATGTTTTCCCTATGAAGACTGAGATTCCTCATAATTTGACCATTGAGAGTGCCTTAACATCAGGATCTATTCCAGATCAAGTGGAAAGAATAAAGGATGTGGGGGCTGAGACCCAATCTGAACCCAATATCCTTTCAGAAGAGATTGAGCCAAGGAGGTGTAAACGACCTCAAATATCCAAGGATTTGGGTAGAGACTTTATTGTCTACTAAATCGAGGGTGATCCACCAAGTTACAAGGAAGCCATGACTTCACCTGAAGCAAAACAATAGAAGGAAGCCGTCAAATCTGAGATGGATTTTATTATGGCTAATGGAACTTGGGAGTTGGTTGATTTACCCAAAGGGTGCTCTACCATTGGGTGCAAGTGGATGTTGAAGAGAAAGCTGAGGCTTGACGGATCAATCGAAAAGTATAAAGTTAGATTAGTTGCTAAGGGCTTTAGGCAAAAGGAAGGTATCGAGTATTTTGATACTTATTCTCCTATGACTAGGATGACCACAATCTGGATGCTTATTGCATTGGCGTCTGTATATGATCTCTCTTTCCACCAGATGGATGTGAAGACAACCTTCTTACATGGCGATCTTGAAGAGGAGATCTATATGGATCAACCTGATGGGCTTGTGACTCCTGAGAATGAGGGAAAGGTTTGCAAGCTTGTTAAATCCTTACACGGATTGAAACAAGCACCAAAGCAGTGACATGAAAATTTTGACAAAATCATTTTGTCATGTGGCTTTAAGGTTCATGAATCCGATAAGTGTGTCTATTCTAAGGTAAAAGGTGATGAGTGTATTATCTTATGCATGTATGTTGATGACATACTTTTGTTTGGATCACATGCAAGGATTATTAATGAGACTAAAGCATTCTTAAGTAACAAGTTTGAGATGAAGGACATGGGTATTGCTGATGTGATCTTGGGTCTCAAACTGATAAGGTTAGTTGATCGGGTCGTATTTTCTCAATCTCACTATGTTGAGAAGGTACTTGAGAAATTTGGATATCAAGACTGCAAAGTTGTAAGCACTCCTTTAGATTCATCCAAAACATTATTTAAGAATAAAAGTGGATTACATGTAGCTTAGCTAAGGTATTCACAAATAATAGGAAGTTTAATGTATCTTGTCAATTGCACGAGATCTGATATTTCATTCTCAGTTGCAAAGTTGAGTAGATACACTAGCTGTCCTGACCATACTTATTGGGCGCTCTGGGTCGAGTACTGAAGTACTTGAAGGGAACTATTTCCCTTAGTTTGCATTATAGTAGATATTCATCAGTACTAGAAGGATATAGTGATGCAAGCTGAATAGGGAAAATAGAGGAATAAAAGAGTAATGGTGTTATTGGGTATGTCTTTACCCTTGGAGTCGGTGCAGTCTCCTGGAGGTCTGTGAAATAGACCATTCTAGCTCGATCTATCTTTGAGGCCGAGCTGTGTGCTTTGGACACCACTGTAATTGAGGTTAAATGGCTAAGGGGACTTCTTTTAGAAATTTCCATGGTAGGTCAGCCAATTCTTTGCGATCTCGGTACATTGTGATAATATAACCATAATTGCCAAGATCAAGAGTTCAAAGTTTGATCAAAAAATAAGACATACAAATCAGACTTAAAACGTTAAGGGATTTGGTGTCTCGAGGAGTGTTGGTTGTGGATTTTGTTGAATCCAAAGATAAAACGACAGATCCGTTGACTAAGGGACTTGATAGATCTTTAGTCCTAAAGTCTAGGCTTGGGATGAGACTGAGACCTATTGGGAGTTCCTCTACAGTAGTAACCTATCCTTTCTGAGTGGAGATCCCACAAAGTAGGTTCAATGTGGTAATAACAAGTTGTTTGGAGAATTGGTTGACACTCTTATTTTAATGCATATGTATGAGTGTCTTATCCTTGGAAGCTTGAGTATCATTTAAGCTGCTAAATTAGGAAGAGCGTAGGCTCTGAATGGGTTCAAGATTTTGAGCAGGATGTTAGCATTGCATCCTTGGAGAATGCCACTTATGTGAGTGTTACTGTGGGTCGTAGTTAAAAGAAGATGAGATTTCCTGAACATACTCATGAAACAGGATAAGGGTGCATAGCCTTTAAGAGCACCAACTCTGAAGATTATACCAAAAACAACACTTTGTTGTTTCTACTGTATACTTTAACACTAAGGTCCGAAGTTCATTATATAGTTCACTTCATTCCTGTTAAAAGTGAAAGTAGTAAACTCAGGTAGAGGGTCAAATCGGAGGGTACTTTTACTGAAAGCAATGTGTGGCAGCTGAAAGATGTTTTTTAACTCTCTTTCAATCTCTTTTTCAAAATTAGTGAATTCGTGGGGGATTGTTTTATTTAAAGTTATTGTAATTAGGTTTTAATTTGATAAATCTGTGCAATTACATTAAAATTTAATTTGCTTTCAATTGGGAAACTAAATTGCATTGGAGGAAAAGTTGGGAATTCCAAAATTTGAAACAAGAAGTACTTTGCGTGGAAGTTTAGTACCACATCTATTATTTCTAAACTTTTGGTGGGCTTATATATGAGTTTACACCCCAAGCTCTTGTAGCAATAGTAGAGAGGAGGAATGGAGGACTACACAAGCGCGTGTGGGCTCCGCTCCGCTATGTCTCCAGCTCGGACTCGGAAGAGTCATCCCGTACCTCGATACTTTTGCTGCGGGTTTCATTTGATGGGTCGATTAAATTAATCATACGGATTAATTTAGATTCAACTGCAATGGGAATTCGACTCGACGCAATGGCTCGTTTTTAACCGTGATTTTGGAATCTGAAGAGACACGCCCGTTAAGGGGCATTTTCGGAAATCAAAAGGTACCATGCGCTAGGGCACTCTAACTTCTTTTTATACCTCTTCTCCGACATCGTTTTTCTTCAATCGCAAGAAAACCTCTCTCATGCCGCCTTGTCTATGTTCTCATTCTTCCTCTCTCATGGACGAACCTGCTTCTCTTTCTCTCGACTGCGGTTCTTTGAGGTACATTCGAGGATGATCTCGTTGGTGTGCGCAGACAAAGATCGTGTGCCATCGTATCCTGGGAGCGGATCGCCAGTGCCCTATGCACCTGTATTGTGGGGGCGATATCCTCTCTAAGGACAATCTATTACATGGACGGTTTGGTGACTTCTAATCTAATATGTTTTTAGTGTTGTTTGCTGCAATTCGTTTATTGCTTTACCTTTTTTGGATCTCGTTCGAATCCATGTTTTCATTTTATTAATCGATTCCTATTTGCATTCTGTAATCGGATAATGAATGGGAAATGTGTGATTACCATGATGTTAATATGTAATGCTTCTCTTTTAATTCATTATGATCCGTGTAATTACTGTTTAAAATATGCATTGGTGTTCCTGTTAACAACAGATGTAACTTTATGATTTACTTTAATCTTTACTAATTTCAAAAGGAATTGCAAACAACTCATTTTATAGCTAAAAATTATAGTTTTCTCAACATCTTTAAGAAATGTGTAGGACTCATTGACGCCTTCAATTAAGTCCATCAAATTAGTATCTGTAAACCTATTTTCCGAAATGGCATATGAGATAGAAACACAATCTGTTACATGAGATATTAATGACTTTCTTTTTCGTCATTATGTGAAATACACGTTGTATAAATGGCCGCTAGCCAGTTACCATTACATGTTCTAATACAATGTATCGGTCTTGAAGGAAATCATTCATGCATCTTCTTCATGGATAAGGAGTTCAAATCAAGTCTAATCCTTTTCTAAACCTCTTTATATCATCATGATATACCCATTTCAACCATGACACTAGATTTGTAAGTCTCATAATCATGTAACGTTTATTAAGCCACGACCAATTCATTCTATTTAATAAACATTAAAAAAGAACATGTTAAAAACATAGACCAATACATCATATAGGAGCTATACTAAGAGAGGAGAAAAGCTATACTAAGAGAGGAGAAGAGAGCATTTTCTTTTAATTATCACTTGAGCCACATCCATAATGATTTCTGTTTGAATATATCAACTGACCTCGCGCTCAAGCTGTCGCCGGCAGTTGTGCGAGCCGACAGCTGCGCGAAGGCTGAGTCTCAAGCGAGACTCATGCAAATCGGACGTGGTGGAGTGGAGCGGACTATGTGAGGGGCATAACATGCCCTATATATACATCTCCTACTAGAGGAGAAGAACACAAGGAAAAAACGCGATACTCACTTCGCATAGGGAGCCCTCTCCCAAAAACCATATCTCATTCTCTCTCTCGTTTGGAAGTTGCTCGTCACCAATGTAACGGATTAAAATTTTTGAAGATAATAAAATAATTAAAATAAAAATTAAATCACATCACCTTTAAAGATAATACATGATAAGATAAAAAGAGATAAAATAGCTAACAACTCAAGTTGGTTGTTTCATTATCTCTTAATTGAGTCCAATTTATTATTATTAATTATCTCATGGATTGCATCAATAAATACCATGTGACTCCAATGACTTCCCCATACATTGCCTTGGGGAGAGAGTCTAGAGAGAGAGAGAGAGAAGTCAGCGACGACATTCTTTCGTCGTGTCTTTTTCGAATTCATCATCAACAACCCTCTTCGTCAACGTTGGAGTCTTGATCCGATGAAATTGTAGGAGCAACGACGTCGCCGACAACAATACGGATTGGTGGAATCTTGATCGATGAATTTCTTGCATCGACGAGGTGTGTGTCGAACACATAGGATCGTTAAGTTGTGTTTTGTGTCGATCCTTGATTTAGAAATTATGGCTTATAGTTGTATGTATCGAACACATAGGATCGTTAAGTGGTATTTTGTGTCGATCCTTGGTTTGGAAATTGTGCCTTATAGTTGTATGTGTCGAACCCTTTAGGCTTCGTACCACGTAATATCGTTTCACATCGTAAACTGGAAGTAAGATTCATTGTTGGTCATGCACAAATATTCAGATCACATGATATATTACTAAATGCATTAATGACCGTAAGACGTAGTTTATGACATCCTTAGTTAGCATCGAAGAATACATATATCTGATTCTATATGCACTGATGAAAATTGTTCATCAATTATGGACCAACCATTCTCACTAATTGTTAAACCAACATTTTAGTTTATGAGTGATTTCTGTATAAATATTATGGACGATATTAGGATCATTATTATATAAGCCCATACATCAATTTGCTGACTATGATGAGATTTATCTTCCTTCCGATCAAATAATCATTACATGCATTATATGTTTCGGTAGCATGAATCGAAGAGGAAGAATAGCTTGAAGGTTATTTGTGCATGTTAGCATTTATTTAACTAATTATCTAAACATAATGTAGACTGTATGTCGTGGGATATTGGTATTCATCAAACGTGAATGTGGGGTCAATTAACTTCATAATGCATCTGGTTTGCTCATTGTTAATGGATTCCTAACCTTATTTAATTCCACTTACTAATAAAAAGATATAATATTTACGTATATAATATACTGTTAGTTAGTGTATGATTCCATTGGAATGATATGTGGATCTTAAGTTATATGTGGAATGTACAATATGCATTATAACTCAAGTAACCATCTTATATCAGGATACCTCGGATCAATGATATGATTTTGTTGTTTATAGTTTTTAAATAAGAATAATAATAATAATAATAATAATGTTTGTAAGATTTTACAAAGATATCAAGAATAATGGCATAATACTGGTAAGCGGAGCTCAGTGCTACACCTAACGGTGGGAGCCACCTCTAGAGTCCGTTTATCAGGGGCCTAAAGGGTCAACGCCTACCAAGGACGTGAGGCAAAAGATAAGTCCTCTGCAGTTGTAGCTACAATATCATGTTATGTATTGTTTATGGACCGCTTGTGCCAGCGGTAAACCATCAAAGCCATCAAAGCCGCCAAAGAATTAACAATCAAGACCACTCTAAACATGAAAAATGGCATGGCATATGTGCAATATATGTTAATATTATGTGCATATATGCAATTACGTTACTATTATGGACATATGTGTAAGTTTTGTTAATGTTAAGTGCGTGTGTGTAAATTATCTTAATGATATGGGCATACATGCAAATTTATGTTAAGTCTAAGGGCACATGTGCAATTATTCTAATGATATGGGTATACATGTAAATTTATGTTAAGATAAGGTCATGTGTGCAATTATGTTAATGATATGGGCATGTATGTAATTTATGTTAATATTATTTGCATATGTGCAATTTATGTTAATGATATGGACATATGTGTAATTTAAATTAATGCTAAGGGTATATATGTGTTGATGTTAACATTATGGGCATACGTGCAAAATATGGCAAAACTTAAAGGTATATACACAAGTATGATATGCGATGCATGTATATGGAAGAAATATACCTCGTATGCATAAGTAAGTTAATTAATAATACGTATGATGATTTTTACTTTGTGTCAAGCCAAATAGTTTATGCAACATGGCAATGATATAGGATCAAAATTATAAGTCTTTGTTGTTGGAATAATTACCATTATGTTATGTATGGAATAGTTAGATGTGACTTGATTTTTACGCTAGCTGGCTTGACCCCAACTCGGCACATACTGAGTGTTAGGCTCATAACATGTATTATTACTCTTTTTCAGGAGAATAAGATGATTAAGTTATTTATGCTTCAAGGGAGACTTCATCGTCTTCAAAAAGTAGAATCTGTACGGGACTACTGTTGGGTCGGATGTCATTATGCCCACTGGAATATGGAAATCATAGATGTGATTCATCTAGTTTATTTAAGGAACTCTTGAAGTCATGTCCTTATTAATAATATGGAAAGGAAGTTTTTTTAAGTCCATTCTTTATTGCTCTTATGTTATGATTAATGCTATGACTAACGTTCCCGAGATGCCCGCCGAGTTCTCGCTTCCGCATTCATTCTCGGACGATCGAGGATGTTACAAGTGGTATCAGAGCAGGAGTTCCTCTGGGCATGAGATATCTAACCAAATCAAACTTAGATTCATTAGGTTAGAAAATCTAAGTATTCGACTGAACATTTCACACTTCGTCATTGCAAATGGCCCATTGTCGTGGGAATGAGGCAAACGGAGACTGAGAGTCTTCATTGACCCATGAGATGGCTATGGACATGCACTGGCCGATAGTCATAGGGTGTGCAATTTTTTTGGTTAGCTTAATTAGTACAAAACCATATGTGGTGCAACTTGAGTATTTGGAGGTTGTACAAGATTTTCCGATATTTTCCAGATGACTTTCCAAGTCTTCCACCTAGAAAAGAGATTGACTTTACTATTGATGTACTGCCAAGTGCTCATATTTAAAGCACCATATAGGATGTCTCCTGCTGAGTTGGATGAGTTGAAAAAGTAGTTGCAAGAATAATTAGATAAAGGGTTATTGAGACCAAGTGTTTCACCTTGGGATGCTCCCGTCTTATTTGTTAAAAGAAGGACATATCACTTAGGCTCTACATTGATTACATAGCTTTGAATAAAGTCATCAAAAAATACCCGCTATCTCATATCGATGATTTATTCGATCAATAGCAGCAAGAAGTAGTCCAAGATTGACCTACGGTCTGGTTACCATCAACTCAAGATTAGGGATGAAGACATATCAAAGACAACATTCAGGACATGATACGTGCATTATGAATTCTTAGTGATGCCTTTTGGCCTCACAAATGTGCATGCTGCATTTATGGAGCTGATGAATAGGGTATTCTGAGGATACCTAGACAAGTTTGTGATTGTCTTTGTTGATGATATCTTAGTTTATTCACCTGATATAGAACAACATCGAGTGCATCTCGGATTATTTCTTGAGACATTGTAACAACACCAGCTTTATGTAAATTATTCAAATACGACTTTTGGCTTCATGAAGTTGCATTCCTTGGTCATGTTGTATCAAAAAAGGGTATTTCTATGGATCCCTCAAAGGTGGAGTTGTTTTAAGTTGGAGTCAACTGAAGAATGTCTCTGAAATCCGCAGTTTTCTAGGACTGGCATGATATTACACGAAATTCATCCAGAATTTTTTCTAGGATCTCTCTACCTCTGACCCGATTGGTGAGAAAGGACGTAAAGTTTGAATGGTCTCAAAAGTGTGAGCAAAGATTTCAAGAGTTAAAACAAAGATTGACGACTTCTCCTATACTCACGCTACCATCGGGTAGTGGTGGATTTGTGGTCTACACAGATGCATCATGCTCTGGTTTGGGATGTATCCTCATGCGGCATAAAAACGTTGTGGCTTACGCATCCCGATAGTTGAAGGAAGCTTAAAGAAATTATCCGACACATGATCTAGAACTTGCAGTGATAGTTTTTACGCTAAAAATTTGGCGTCATTATTTATATGGAGAGAAATTTAAGGTATTTACTGATCATAAAATCCTCGAGTATATATTCTCTCAGAAGGAACTGAATTTGAGGCAAAGACGATGGTTGGAGTTTTTGTCAGACTATGATCTTTCCATTGACTATCATCCAGGAAAGGCAAATGCAGTCGTCGATGCTCTAAGCAGGAAATATGAAGTAAAGCTTGCAAGTATGAAATTGTAATGGCAGTTAATGAAATATTTAGAGGAATAGAACCCTTTTATTGAAAGAAAGACTATATTTCTTATGGCTGGAATGAAGATCCACTCATCATTGGTAGAGAAGGTTATCTTGCCTCAGAAGGATGATAATGGCCTCCAAAGATTGATAATCGCTTCTCAAAAAGAAGGATCTGATTTCTTAATCAGGATAGATGGAGCATTGATGTCCCGTAATAGATTGTGGGTTCCTGATAATAGTGAATTAAAGCAAGAAACTCTTGAAGAGGCTCACAGGTCCATGTATACCATTCATCCCGACACTACAAAAATGTACAAAGACTTACAACGGAATTTTTGGTGGCCTAAGATGAAGAAGGACATTGCAAGATTTGTGTCAGTGTGTCTTATTTGTCATCAAGTAAAGATTGAGCACCAGAAGCCTGCAGGTCCTCTGCAATCACTAGAGATCCCCGACTAGAAATGGGAGCATATCACTATGGATTTTGTTTGCGGGGTGCCAAAAACAAAGAAGGGTTGCTTTGATACTATTTGGGTGATTGTTGATCGCTTGATGAAGTCGGCATATTTCTTACCCATCAAATTAGATCAATCTACAGAGAGCCTTGCTGAAGTATATGTGAATGAGATATTAAAATTGCATGGTATTCCGGTCTCGATCGTGTTAGAGAGAGATATGAGATATACCTCTCGTTTATGGAAAAGCGTGCAGGATGCTTTGGGTACAAGTTTGAAGTTCAGCACATCATTCATCCTCAGACTGATGGACAGTCTGAAAGAACAATCCAGACATTGAAAGACATGTTGAGAGCTTGTGCCCTCAACTTTGCTGGAAATTGGGATAGACATTTACCTTTGATCGAATTTGCATATAACAATTGTTATCATGCAAGTATTAAGATGGTCCCTTTTGAAGCATTATACAGTCGACCTTGCAGATCACCATTATGCTGGAGCGATGTTGGGGAAAAATACATATTGGGACCTAAATTAGTCCATGCTTGTACGAAGGGTGTGGATGTAATTCGGAAGAGACTTTTAGCTGCTCGGAGTAGACAAAAGTCTTATGCTGATTGTCGAAGACGGGAATTGAATTTTGAGGTAGGTGACCATGTGTCCCTAAAGATTTCTCCTACCAAGCGAGTAGTGCAATTTAAAAAAGGGAAAATTGAGTCCTAGATATGTGGGACCTTTCGAGATAATAAAGAAAGTGGGAGAAGTAGCATATCAGGTTGCTCTTCCACCTCATTATTCCAAGTTACATGATATTTTTCATGTATCAATGTTAAGGAAGTATAATCATGATCCATCGCACGTGATCGAGCATGAAGTTTCGGACATTCAGCCAAATCTGACATATGAAGAAAGACTAGTTCGTATCGTAGACTGTAAGGAGCATCAGTTGCGTCGTCGCATAGTTCCGATGATCAAAGTACTTTGGCAGCACCATCAGAGGGAAGAAGCGACGTGGGAGTTGGAGGACGAAATGCGTCAACATTATCCGCATCTTTTTGGTAAATCTCTTTTTACAGTATAAATTTCGAGGATGAAATTTCTTTAACGAGGGTAGATTGTAACGGATGCAATTTTTGAAGATAATAAAATAATTAAAATAAAAATTATATCACATCACCCTTAAAGATAATACATGATAAGATAAAAAGAGATAAAATAGCTAATAATTCAAGTTGGTTGTTTCATTATCTCTTAATTAAGTCCAATTTATTATTAATTATCTCGTAGATTGCACTTATAAATACCATGGCACTACAATGACTTCCCCCACACATTGCCTTGGGAGAGAGAGTCTAGAGAGAGAGAGAAGTCAGCGATGACATTCTTTCGTCATGTCTTTTCCGAATTCATCATCGACAATCCTTTCTGTCAATGTTGAGTCTTGATCTGATGAAATTGTAGGAGCAACGACGTCACCGACAACAGTCTGGATTGGTGGAATCTGGTCGACGAATTTCTTGCGTCGATGAGGTATGTGTCGAACACATGGGATCGTTAAGTAGTGTTTTGTGTCGATCCTTGGTTTAGAAATTATGGCTTACAGTTGTATGTGTCGAATGCATAGGATCGTTAAGTGGTGTTTTGTGTCGATCCTTGATTTAGAAATTATGGCTTATAGTTGTATTCGTCGAACCCTTTAGGATTCATAACACGTAATATCGTTTCACATCGTAAACTGAAAGTAAGATTCATTGTTGGTTGTGCACAAATATTCAGATCACATGATATATTACTAAATGCATTAATGACCGTAAGAGGTAGTTTCTGACATCCTTAGTTAGCATTGAAGAATACATATATCAGATTCTATATGCACTGATGAAAATTGTTCATCAATTATGGACCAACCAATCTCACTAATTGTTAAACCAACATTTTAGTTTATGAGTGATTTCTGTCTAAATATTATGGATGATATTAGGATCATTATTATATAAGTCCCATACATCAATTTGCTGACTATGATGAGGTTTATCTTCCTTCCGATCAAATAATCATTACATGGAGTATATGTTTCGGTAGCATGAATCGAAGAGGAAGAAAATCTTGAAGGTTATTTGTGCATGTTAGCATTTATTTCACTAATTATCTAAACATAATGTAGACTGTATGTCGTGGGATATTGGTATTCATCAAACGTGAATGTGGGGGTCAATTAACTTCATAATGCATCTGGTTTACTCATTGTTAACGGATTCCTAACCTTATTTAATTACACTTATTAATAAAAACATATAATATTTACGTATATAATATACTGTTAGTTAGTGTGTGATTCCATTGGAATGATATGTGGATCTTAAGTTATATGTGGAATGTACAATATGCATTGTAATTCAAGTAACCATCTTATATCATGTCATACGAATTTAGTTCCAGGATACTCAAGATTAGTGATATGATTTTTTGTTTATAATTTTTAAATAACAAGGATAATAATATTATTATTTTTAAGGTTTTACAAAGATACCAAGAATAATGGTACAATACTGGTAAGCGGAGCTAAGTGCTACACATAACGGTGGGAGCCACCTCTAGAGTCCGTTTATCAGGGACCTAAAGGGCCAACGCCTACTGGGGACGTGAGGCAAAAGATAAGTCCTCTACAGTTGTAGCTACCCTGTCATGTTATGTATTGTTTATGGACTGCTTGTGACAACGGTAAACCATCAAAGCCAATAAAGTCGCCTAAGAATTAACAATCAAGACCACTCTAAACATGAAAATGTCATGGGCATATGTGCAATATATGTTTATATTATGTGCATATATGCAATTACGTTAGTGTTATGGACATATGTGTAAGTTATGTTAATGTTAAGTGCACATGTATAAATTATCTTAATGATATGGGCATACATGCAAATTTATGTTAAGGCTAAGGGCACATATGTAATTATGCTAATGATATGAACATACATGCAAATTTATGTTAAGCTAAGGTCATGTGTGCAATTATGTTAATGATATGGGCATGTATGTAATTTATGTTAATATTATTTGCATATGTGCAATTTATGTCAATGATATAGACATATGTGTAATTTAAATTAATGCTAAGGGTATATGTGCGTTGATGTTAACATTATGGGTATACGTGTAAAATATGGAAAAACTTAAAGGTATATACACAAGTATGATATGCGATGCATGTATATGGAAGAAATATACCTCGTATGCATCATTAAGTTAATTAATGATATGTATGATGATTTTTACTGTGTAAAGCCAAATAGTTTATGCAACATGGTAATGATATAGGATCAAAATTATAAGTCTTTATTGTTGGAATAATTACCATTATGCTATGTATGGAATAGTTAGATGTGACTTAATTGTTATGCTAGCTGGCTTGACCCCAACTCGGCACATACTGAGTGTTAGGCTCATAACATGTATTATTACTCTTTTTCAGGAGAATAAGATGATTAAGTTATTTATGCTTCAAGGGAGACTTCATCGTCTTCAAAAAGTAAAATCTGTACGGGATTACCATTGGGTCGGATGTCATTATGCCCACTAGAATAAGGAAATCGTAGATGTGATTCATCTAATTTATTTAAGTAACTCTTGGACTGATGTCCTTATTAATAGTATGGAAAGGAAGTTTTTTTAAGTCCATTCTTTACTGCTCTTATGTTATGATTAATGCTATGAGTAACGTTCCCGAGATGTCCGTCAAGTTCTCGCTTTTGCATTCATTCTCGGACGATCGGGGACGTTACAGTGGGTGTCGCCTCCAATATGCAATTTCAACGTAAACATATGGCATTTTCTAATATAAAACTCATTTTGGGAAAACTTCAGCAGCATGATTATGAACCTCTCAAGTATACCTCATAATTAAATTGGCTTTAAAGAAGGTTTAACAATATATTAGATGTCAAACCAATGAATCTTTTATAAGATCGATTTGGTATATCAGAACGTAGAGTGGTTAGGATGTCAAAATTTTCTCAACTATAAGTTTATATGTAACAAATACCATCTTTAATTTACGTTAATATCATTATACACTCCCTTAGTCTCAGACCTCCAAACCTGGGGAAGTTAATACTTGTTATTGTTGGAATTAACTGTACTGGGATAGTTTGATGCAATTTAATGGTCATTATCAAGTTGTATTAATGCATCTCAATTCCTGAATTCAATGTTTCAACCCAGTGGGGTGCTGTTTAGTCCCACATCGTGGAGAGTTAAAATTGACACTTAGTTTTTATATGGGAAGTCCTAAGACTAGTCTGGAAACAGACTAGAGAGGACTTTAGACCACAACACATGCACACACGTGCGCGCATCCACCCGCACCGTGCCGGGCCGGGCGTGGGCGCGGCGCGGTGGCTGCGGCTGCGGCGTGGCAAAGATCGGGTCAGTTTTATAACCGCGCGTTTGAATTCCAAGGGACGTGTCCCATTATCCTCTCATGAAATGTAACCGCCCGGACATCTTTAAGTATCTCCTAAAGTCATGGGCGTAGGTTATGAACATAATCGATCCTCATTCTCAACACTCTTCTCTCTCGAGGACGCTCGTCTCCTCTCCTCTCTCGATATCGGGCTTCGTCTACGGAGGTGACTTTCGAGGACGCTCAAGTACGGTGCGCACCGTCGACGAGCGTGGATCGTCGGACCCTGGGAGCGGCACGTCAAGGTCCTGTGCACCAGCAAAGTTGGGGGCGTTGTCTCTCTAAGGGAAGTCCTACGACAGGACACTTCGGTTGTGATTTCTAACTCTCTATATTTCTTTGTCGCATTATTTGTCGTGATGTTTGTTTCCGGTTTTTTCCCTTGCTTTAATATGAATATGTCTTTAAACTGGATATTTCTCTTATCAATGACGATCTGGAGGCATACATACATCGATCTTTTCTGGAAACCTATTGAAAATCAGATTTATGTATGTATGTCGATATCGATTTTCTCAACAATCTTAGAGAGACAGCTTTTTAACGTTATAAGAAAAATGTCGGATTTGAGGTTTCGGTCTCGTGTGGATTTCACTGGTATGCCAGAGAAATTCGGGGGTCAGAATTTTAAGCGTTGGCAACAACGCATGAAAATCTGGCTGACCACGATTGGCCTAATTTTTATTCTGGAAACCGAGTGCCCTAAATTATCTGAACAGAATCCAGATCCAGATGCAGTTAAAATGGCGGATGCGTGGAAAGAACATGACCGTCTGTGTCATGGGTGCATTCTTACTGCACTATCGAACGTTCTGCTCGATGTCTATGGCGCATCCACCAAGACTGCTAAGGATCTGTGGGAGGAACTGGATAAGAAATACAACATGGAGGATCTGGGTATTGAAAAATACTCAGTATCCAAGTTCCTGAAATTTTAGATGATTGAGAGCAAATCGGTTTCGAAACAGGCGCATGAGTTTTTGTTATTGCTCCATAGATTAGCCAAGGCAGAAATGAAATTTCCTGAAAAGTTCCAGGTCATGTCCATAATTGAGAAATTTCCCAAAACCTGGGAAGATTTTGGGATGTCCCTAAAGCATAGGAAGGGGAAAATTTCTCTGGATGATTTAATGATCTCAATAGCTATTGAGGAGGAGTATAGGAAACAAAAACCTGTGATACATGTTGACGTGAACCCTAAGGTCAATGTGATAACCTCAAAGGGAAATATTGCACAAGGGAAAAATAAGAAACTGAAAGCCAATGGAAAATCCAGAAAAAAACCAAAGAACAAATCTTGCTGGCAGTGTGGACAGGTTGGACACTGGAAGAAGGATTGCCCTTCTCTAAAGACCCAACAGAAGTCTACGGATGTCGTTCCTCAGGCTCTTGTGCTAACTGAGGGAGGAGGGCCCGGTGAGAGGTATGTCCCAGTGAACCTTGAACTCTATTTAGTAAACAAGCCTAATGAGTGGCTTGTTGATACTGGTGCAAATGTACACATTTGTACTGACAGGGCATTCTTTGTGTCATATCAGGCTTCAGTCGGTGGAACAGTAATGATGGGGAACAGATCTGCAGTCAAGGTGCTTGGGGTCTGGACGAGTCGAGCTGAGATTCTCAATTGGACGAGTTTGGACTTTGCGTAGGGCGCTGCATGTTCCTGATATTAAGAAGAATGTCATGTCTGGTTCTTTATTAGTTATAGAGGGTTTTCAATTAGAATTTAAATGTAATAAAGTAGTTTTTCTGAGACATGGTATTTTCTTTGGCAAAGGATATTTGGATGATCATGATCTTTTATTTAGAATAAGATGTGACATTGATAGTTCAGTTAATAATATTTCTGGTTTTGATTCTTCTACTTATGTTGTTTCGAATATTGAATCTACTGATTTATGGCATGCTAGGCTAGGACATGTGAATTTCAATTCTATGAAAAGAATGATGAAACTGGACATGATTCTTGATCATGATACAGACAAACTCACCAAATGTGAAACGTGTGCTCAAGCTAAGTTGCTAGAAAGCCTTTTCATTCCGTGAATAAGGAAACTGAAATTCTAGACTTAGTGCATTCTGATATTTGTGAGTCTGGTGGCGTGATGACTAGAGATAACAAAAGATATTTTATCACCTTCATAGATGATAGTAGTAGATACTGCTATGTTTATCTGCTTAAAACTAAGGATGAAGCCTTAGAAAAATTTCTTATTTTTAAGAATGAAGTAGAAACACAAGTCGGAAAAGTAATTAAATGTCTAAGGTCAGATAGGGGTGGTGAATACACATCTAAGATATGTGATGAACAATGCACTTTATTTGGCATAGTTCATAAGGTCATTACACCATATTCACCACAATCCAATGGAATAGCAGAACAAAAGAATAGGACCCTGACTGATATGGTCAATGCACTTTTACAAATTTCTGGGCTACCATCTTACATGTGGGGGGAAGCTTTGAATACGACATGCCATATTCTGAATAGAGTTCCCCCAAGGCATAAAGATAAGAGTCCATTTGAACTTTGGAGAAATAGGAAGCCAAGCCTAAAGTATGTCAAGGTGTGGGGATGCTTGGCTAAGGTCTTAATCCCAGAACACAAGAGAAAGAAGCTTGGACCTAAAACAGTTGACGCGGTTGATGAATGAGATTTTCTATCGGTCTTGCATTCCACACAGAGCGGGAACGCAGTCGCTGAGGCGACCGACAAAAGACCTCGATTAATCAACAATTAACCCACATGAAAGAATAAATTCATTAAGTCCCAAAATTTGTGAATTAACATTTAACTCTACCACAAAATGCATAGTGAATAAGCATGTAGAGGTCGAACCACGGAGAGCAATACAAAAATGAAGCATCCTATGATATTCATGTACAACAGAGTCATCCTTGTATGAATCCTATTTTTGTGGGTTTTTCTCTTTTTATTATTATTATTATATATATTTATTAATATATATATATATTGTTTAATATTATATATTTATATATATATACAATTTATATAATATAGATATGTAAAGGTATACACCCATAAAGCGTATGTATAGATTATATAATACATATATATATAGATTTTATATATATATATATATAATTTTTTTCAATATTGGAATGTATAGACAATGTAGTGAGAGGGGTGATATAATATTAAAATATACTAAAATGCTCAAAAATGCAGAAATAAACTATTTTTGGTCTTTTTATAAATTTTTACTGTTTTTGTGATTTTTAGGTATTTTTCAGAATCTTTTTGGTATTTTTAAAAGGGAAAATAAAGGAAAACAGGGACTTAAACTACTGGACAGAATTGAAATGAGGTCTAAAAATAGAAAATGACATCCACAAATCCTCAAATCAATTTTAAATTATAGATAATAAAAGAAGGAAACTACATAAACTTAATTTGTATTTTTAGGATTTTTCTAAGATTTTTTAGATTTTCCTGAAGTTTTAAGGGTTTTCTTATTTTTAGGGTTTTGTTTTGAGTTTTTTAGTGATTTTTGGACTGACACTAGAGTATGATAAAATACAATAGGTATTGTTTTTGGAACTTTTCGGGTGATTTACTATTTTTTGGTATTTTCCAAGCAGGACAGTAGACAAAATGCATGTTTTTTATTTTTAATAAATGCAAAAATGCAACAAAAATGAAAACTAAAAATATGACGTGCAAGAGCAAGCTAACAGGAGCCTAGATTAATTTTTGTAAAATTTTTCAAGTTAATATGGTGCATGAAATAAATGGAACAAGTAAGCACAAATATATAGCCTAGCAGGGGCATTTTTGCAAATAAAAATAAAGACAGAGGCTGTAGTGCAAAAACACCAAAAATATTATTCTTGGTCTGCAATTTTACAGGCTAAAATGAAATACAAAACCCGCTAGGGACCCCGTGCAAAATGACCATCACGTAGGACTACACGTGATCCGCACCCACAGGGACCAAAATGTAATTTCAACAAAGTTTGGGGTCTTGGTTGCAATTTTCACAAAAATAATACAATTACAATTTTATTTTATGGACTAAAGAGAAATATGCAAACTTACAGGGTGTCTTGTGCAATTTAACCACCTCACGTGGGACGGCATGTGAGGTGACGTGGACTGGACCTAAGAGTAATATCACTAATGTACAGGGAGGTCCGTGCAAAATGTCCAAAATAAAATGAACTTCGATTTTTATTTACACGACTAAATAATAAATACAAAAACATTGGGGTGAAAATCTGCAAATTACCCCTAAGTGCGCGCTGGTGGACGGCGTTGATCTTTTCACTTGGACACGCGTCGCACATCCAACGGTCGGTACCGGTTCGCAGATGAAGGCTGAGATTAGATCAGCCTCGCTGATCGGACGGTGAGGACTGGGCTTCATCTGACGGTTCTCGTTCAATCTGGGGTGCTCCTCCTGATCGGACGGCGATGAAGGGGTCTGGAGGAACAGGGGAGGAACTCGCGCCAGGAGAGCTTTGATCTTGGAGCTCGGGCTCCTCCAGGCTTCTTCCTCGCATCTGAGGTGTTCTGAACGTAGCTGGAGGCGTCCCGCGTCTGCTCGTGGTCTTGGCGTGGCTCTTGGAGGTCCAAGGAGCTCAGGTGAGGTCGATGAAGGTCGGGACCTCCAGGAGCCTCTTCCTGATTCGAATCGAGTCCAAAAGGGCTCCTTGCGTCGTTTGACCTGCATAGGAAGAACCAGGGGACCGAGGGCTTTCTCCTCGACCCTGGGATTTGAAGCTTTGTCGCAAAATGAGGTGAGGCGGAGGAGCTCCGTCGATAGGCGAAGGTGGAGCTCCGATTCGCAAGGACTGGGGGTCCTTGAATGAACAAAGGTGATCGAGAGATGGAGAATGCGATGGGGAACGAGGTGAGGTGTATATGGCAGTCGGAAGTAGTGAGTATCACGGTGAAGAAGTCACCGGAGCGGAGCTCCGGCGAACTTTGATTTGACGATTTCACGCTACGCTACTGAACTAGGAACTAAACTAAGCACTGGAATGGAAAGCTGGAATTAAAATCTACCTAAAACGCAATAAAGAACAGCTCTTATACCTGGGGGATACCAGGGAGCAGGACAGACGCCGGAGCTCCGCCGCGACAAAATTGATCCCTCCTCCGGTCGCGTCGCGTTGCTGAAATGCTCCCCTGTCACGAGGAACCTCCCAGGAACTGAATTGAGGCTTTTGTGTGGATAGAAATTGGCCAAATTTGAGGAGGAGGTCGAGGGCTCTTACTTATAGACAGACCGGTCGCCCTACTTGGCCCGCGTATTCCGGCGAGTACAATGATCGTTTTCTCAATCCAACAAGCATGCGTGATAGATGCATGATCCCTCTACAGATCTCGTGAAGGCGGCGAGCGAGAACAAGGGATGAGACGCCCGGGAAAAATGGTGCAAGTCAAGGAAGCAGTAAGGTTCAGATGTGCCAGGTCCTGATGGGACAGTTGACCAGAGGTCAACAAAGGCCGCGCCCTCATTGGTCCACCTCGGACGCTAGAGGACAAAATAGGGGACCTTATTCTAAAATGAATTATTTACCATAATAAATGATTTTATTAGAATTTTCTTATAAAATAAAAAAATGTGTATTAATTACTGTAGTATTTATTTATGATTTTTATTTAATTTTTTGATGTATTTTATTATGGTTTTATTTTAATAATGTATGTATGCATGTATTTACATGTATTTTGTATATTTTATTTTTATTTTGTTTATTTTTTTATTATTTTATTGTCTTATTTTATAAATTTATAATTTATTTTTGTGAGTGTGAGGGTATTTTTATTTTATTTTTATGAGTTGATTTTCATATTTAAGTAAATAGGTACATATCTATGTAGGTATACATATAGGTAGTTTACCTATATTTTATATATACTTAATTTATTTAATGTAATTTCTTGGTTTTTATTTTGGATTTGTATTTTTGATAAGTTATATGTAAGATTTACAATATTATAAAAATATGAAAGAATAATGAAATCCCCTTTTATTTTATATACATATAGATAGCATATGTATTTTGTCTATGTATCTTATAGACTTATTTTATTTTACAAATTCTTTTTGGTTTTCTTTTAATTTCAATATGTACATGTTGTGTATACATTATTTACAAAATTCTAAAAATGTAATTTTGTAAAAATAATGAACAATGAATAAATTTAATATTTTAATTAGGCAGATTGCACAATGAAGGCCAAAAACCCAACTTTTACAGATGATCTCCAAAAATTATGAAACCAATTTTATTAAATAGTTCTTGGAAAGCTATATACAATTAAAGGTGAGTTTGGGTGATTTGGATGTTTTTATTTGCAAGATATGGGTCTGTGAAGTTGAGATTTTGACTTTTTATTCTGGGTATAAAATGTACACTGAGTATTATTTTTACACAAACTCAATTTTGTATTTTTATTTACATTATTATCTACAACTTTCATGTACAACGTTTCTTTATTTGATGAATGAATAATTATATACAAAATAGGTGTCAAAAATGCATAAATAAATGAATAAATAAATGAGGTATTTATTGTACTGTTGGCCCCTATCTCCCCCTACTTTATTCCTTGTCGACCAATTCCATGCTGGCCTTGTTCTCGGGGTTCGGGTCATAAAATATTTGCAATATTTTATTCCTTTTTCTTTTCTTCTCTTTATTCTATATTTTGGCATTAAAAATCTTATTTTATGTACAATGAATGCGACAAATAATGAATGCTTTTATAGAAAAATTAATGCTATTTTCATGTATTTGCTGGGTTTTTTAAGGCCAAAATGATAGAATAAAGGTGATGAAATGGAGATTCATCACCCCCCTATACTTGCCTTTGCTAGTCCCTAGCAAATACTTATGCAATAAGTACAAAAAGAATAAAGAAAAGAAAAAGGGGATTAAAGAAGGATAGAGTGAATAGGGGTGCTTTCAGTGCAAGGTATGTCTTTATAAAATCTGAATTTGGAGCTCCTGTCAGACCTTGGGTGTAGATGTGTGTGGAACCTAGTCGAGAACCAACTTTAAAATACAACAGCCTTCGAGAGTTACAGAACTCGGTTCAACCCACCTCAATAGCCTGGGCAGAACTGGTCTACACCATACGCAAACCCTTATAACTATGAAGCTGACTTGTACAGTGTAAGTGATGGTGGCTCTCCCCAACTGAAATGACAAAGGCACTGACTTCTCCTGAATGACAACCCAATGATTCCCCAATCCAATAGCTCTTTCCTCGAGGAGCAGGGTATTCCCTTCTAAGTTCAAGTGGCAACCAGCTCAAGAGGAGGGGGTGAGGAGAAGAATGGATGGTAGCCAGTATAGCTACCTATCCTAGGATGCAAGACCAGTGTAGTCAAGTCATCCAGCTGCAGGCTTACATATTTGACTTTGGAACTCAAGCTTGCTTATGGGCTTTACAACATATGTACATACTTTGCAGGCATTTTATTTTTTTGTACAGGCCTGACCATTATTTTTCGAAATACTATTCACAGTAGCATTTACATAAGGAGTTTTTCCTCTTGAGCCAATAGACTATCCCTCTTTTGAAGCTTTCTTGCAACCCACAATCTCATGTCGTTAGACCTCATGGCTATTGAACCAGGTTGGGGTGCACTTCCCTCCCTAGACGAGGATGAATGTTTCCACCCATGTGCGTCTCAGACTGGCAAATCCAACCCCCTCACCACTCCAACTGAGTTGAGCCAAGTGAAAGGTGCAAGTGTCCAAGTTAGGTCACGGTCGGCAAGAGTCATGCGTGTGTCTCGAAAAGTTCCAGTTAGTCAGTTGAGGTGACTTGAACCCAGCCCTGATTTCTCAAAGAATTAAGTCTTCCTAGACCTGCAGTACCTTAAACCTAGTTCCCATAAGGTTCCAGTGCAGTTAGGTACGGTAAGGTCTAACCAAGCTCCAATTTGAGACTTTATTGGACTGATTCAATCATCAAGCTCACTCAAAAAGAATATGAATGGTATTCGCATGCTATGCACAATGAATGATGCAATTTTTCACAAGGAATTTACAAGAATCAAAGAATCTTTTTACACAAAGAATTTTTTTGCAAATAAGAAGCTTGACATATACAAAAAGTACTTACAATTATTTACACAGGCTTGCTGCTTTATTTACAATAGGTATGGATTTTTAAAGACTTCACATGTTTTAATGAAGTAATTTATTCAGATTGTACAGAAAGAATTTTATGTATTTTATTTACAATTTACAAGTATTTGTAATGATGTTTTTATTCCTCAGGTCCAGTTTCAGAATAATTTTGCAAACTATAGTACACGATAATTTTCGCAATCATTTACACACATTTGGAAACTATTTTTTTTGCAAAGATTTTTCACACTATATACGTACATTTTCCACAATAGTTTTGAAAAATATTTTTCAAAACATTTTCACATAAGTTTTCAAATCCTTTATTCCACACAAAGAAAAAGTTTTTCAAACAAGACAATTTTACACAGGTTGAAACATTTCACAGCAAATTTTTCCAAACGGTTCACACTATTTTTCAAATCATACTGTACAGGTATTTAACCTGATTTATTAATCAGTATATACAAAGAAAAACTGTATTGGTTGTACAACATGGTTTTGGCTCTTATAAGCTTTATTTGGGATTATTGCTTATTTTTATATTAGAGATTTTTGTGCAGACTCCTCGGACTTATTCATGAATCATTTTCACAAGATTTTTTAAAAAACTATAGTCCAAACTAATTTGACAAACATGTTCACGCATTTGAAAATGATTTTACAAAGGTTTTTCACACAGGATAGATAGATTTTTCAAAGCAATTTGACAACCAAATTTTTCCAATCATTTGCACCCTAATTTTCACACATTTTTATTTCACTCAAAGAAAATAAATTTTACAAACGAAACTTATTTTACAAAGGTTGAATACTTGTACACACTATTTTTCAAGCAATTTTCAAAAGATTTTTCAAAGAAAACTTTTTGCACAAAACGCTTTTCCTGACTTATTAATCAGTACAAGTACAAAGAGTCTGAGGAGCTCACAATCATCTTTTATTATTATGGAACTACTTATTACTTTTTAGATTGAGGTGATGTTTTATTTTTCAGTATGAGTTATGTCTTATAGTATATACATTGTATATACGACCCCCCCAAACTTAGCTTGAGCTATGTCCTCATAGGTCGAAGATAAAAGAAAAGACATAACTCGTACTGAGTATAGACAAGTCTAAAGAATATATATGAATAAGAAATGAACGAATGAGAAGTTGACCGCCCCCCTATACTTAGGATCAAATATTCCTAAGTATAGCAGACTGTACAAAAAGCAGGGAGGGTCAAGGGTGGGAATACACAGATCGTACTCAGATTGTCTCCCCCTATACTTAGGGTAAGGTACTCCTAAGTATAGACAAGAAGAGGAGACAATGGAGAGGATCGAAATGAAATGAAAAACTCGGGGTGCACATCCCCCCTATACTTAGGACAAAATACGTCCTAAGTGTGGAAAACTGTCTACAAGGGCGGCACCTTTTTGATACAAAAAGAAGATAGAAAAAGAAAAGAAGAAAAGAAGAAAAGAAGAAAATCAGATAAACAGTTTTTGGGGTGCATCGTCTGAATCTTCTGATGTTGTCACTGTCGTGGATATGTCATCATGGTGTACGAGCTGAATGGAGTCTACAACGGCCAAGAATGTATCTGGTTCGAGGTAAGGCTTCAGGAGTTGACCGTTGACGACGAATGGATGTGCGTCCGGGGACAATTCTGATATGGTAATACTTTCATTTTCACGCACTTCACAAACTCGAAATGGCCCTGTCCACTTACTCTTTAATTTGCCCGGGAAGATCCGCAACTTTGCATCAAATAACCACACCTTCTGTCCAACATCAAAGGTCTTTCGTCTGATGTGCCGGTCATGCCAGCATTTCACCTTCTCTTTGTACATCAATGTGTTATCGTATGCATAGTCTCGGAACTCCAAAAGTCTGTTCAGATCATCCTTTCATTTCTGTCCACTTTTTTGTGAGTCCAAATTGCAGCTGTTAACTGCCCATAAAGACTTGTGAATTAATTCGATGGGCAAATGGCACGGCTTCCCGTATACAAGACGATAGGGTGACATGCCCAAGGGAGACTTGTAGGCAGTTCTGTAAGCCCATAGGACCGAGTCCAAGAGTTGGGACCAATCTTTTTTGTTTGGCCTGACAAGTTTCTGCAGGATAGTCTTGATTTCTCTATTTGATAATTCAGCCATGCCATTGGTCTGAGGATGGTAAGGAGATGCGACACGATGATCGATGCCGTACTCCTTCGTCAATGTCTTGACCTCTTTGTTAAAAAATGGCTACCCCATCTGATATGAGAATTTTTGGTATCCCGAACCGCGAAATGATGTTCTTCTTCAGGAACTGACATACTGTTCGGCTGTCGGTGGCTCGAGCAGGGATAGCTTCAACCCAACGACTCACGTAAACAACGGCAAGAAGGATGTGCTCAAAACCCTGACTATTAGGGAAAGGTCCCATGAAGTCAATGCCCCATGCATCAAAAACGTCTGCTATCTGAATGATTTTCAGGGCATCGAATCTTTTGCAGTGAGTGTACCTTTCAATCTCTGACAGTCAATACATCGTTTGACAAATTATGCGGCATCCTTAAATAATGTGGGCCACCAGAAGCCACACTGAAATACTTTGGTTGTCGTACGATCTCCAGAGTGATGTCCACCAGATTCGAGCGAGTGACAATGCTCGAGGACACTAGATTGCTCCTCCTGAGGGATGCACCAACGCCAAATGCAATCCGCTCCTTCCCTGAATAAAAGAGGATCCTCCCATTGATAGAATTGGATGGTCGACATGAATTTGTTCTTCTGATTCTTCGTCCAATCCGATGGTGTTACCCCAGAGGCGAGGTAATTGACTATATATGCATACCAAGGAAGGGAATCCACTGCTAAGATTGCTTCGTCAGGAAAGGTTTCTGTAATGGGTGCACTATTCAGAGGAGGCTCGTGCTGCTCAATTCTGGAGAGATGGTCTGCTACCACATTCTGAACTCCAGGCTTGTCCTTAATTTCCAGATCAAATTCCTGGAGGAGAAGGATCCATCGAATCAGTCTCGGCTTGGCATCCTTCTTCTGTTGGAGGTAACGGATAACAGAGTGGTCGGTAAAAATTGTAACTTTTGATCCAAGCAAATAGGATCTGAACTTCTCAAGGGCGAAAACCACAGCCAGCAACTCTTTCTCTGTCACTGTATAATTTCTCTGTGCTTTATCTAATGTTCTGTTGGCGTATTGGATGGCATAGGGCGCTTTCTCTTTCCTCTGCCCAAGAACAACCCCGGCTGCAAAGTCTGACGCATCGGTCATGATCTCAAAGGGAAGAGACCAGTCAGGTAGCTGTAGGATTGGAGCCTGAGTGATGAGCTCCTTCAGCTGATTGAAAGCAAGGAGAACCTGTTGATCTACATTAAACTCAGTTTCCTTGCACAGAAGTTCTGTCAAAGGTCGGGCAATGCGGCTGAAATCCTTGACGAATCGTCTGTAAAATCCCACATGCCCCAGGAATGACCTTACATTTTTCACTGTCTGAGGTAGCTGTAGATTTGCAATAACATCCACCTTCGTCGGGTCGACTTCCATGCCACGTTTGGAAACGACGTGACCCAGCACGATGCCTTCGGTGACGATGAAGTGGCTCTTTTCCCATGAAAGCACTAAATTGACTTCCCGACACTTCTGAAGCACTCTGTCTAGGTGCTCAAGGCAAGAATCAAAACTATCACCATAGACAGAGAAGTCATCCATGAACACCTCAAGAAAACTGCCTACCATCTCGGCGAAGACTGCTAACATGAATCTTTGGAAGGTTGCAGGTGCATTGCATAATCCAAAGGGCATTCTCTTGAAGGCGTAGGTGCCGAACGGGCAAGTGAAGGTAGTCTTCTCGTGATCTTCAGAGGCGATTGCCACTTGGTTGTACCCGGAATACCCATCCAAAAAGCAGAAGAACTCCTTGCCTGCTAGTCTTTCCAAAACTTGATCAATGAATGGCAAGGGGAAGTGGTCCTTCTTAGTTGTTGCATTAAGACGGCGGTAGTCGACACACACCCGCCAGGATGTTGGTACCCGAGTGGATATTTCCTCTCCTTTGTCATTTATAACCACGGTAAGCCCGGATTTCTTTGGAACTACATGCAGTGGGCTTACCCATTTTGAATCGGAGATGGGATTAATAAAGCCTACATCACACCATTTCGTTATCTCTTTCATGACGACGTCCCGGAGGTTAGGGTTCAACCTTCTTTGGAATTCGTGGGACGGCTTGGCATCTTCTTCCAGATAGATGTGGTGCGAACACAAAGCTGGATTTATCCCTCGGAGATCTGATACACACCAACCAAGTGCCTTGCGGTTCTTTTCTAGAACCTCGAGAAGACGAGATTCCTGGTCCGAATTCAGTCTGCTGCTGCTGATGATCGGATACATTTGTTCTCCACCCGCAAGGAAATCATACTTCAGGCCTGCAGGAAGTGGCTTGAGTTCTGGTTTTGACCTGTCCAACTTGTCGGTCACCTCAGATACTATACTGGTGGTGGGATGTACTTCTTTGAAGGGGCTACCATCCTCATCATTCTGTTGAGATCCCAGTGATGTGCTGAACAGTTCTGCGCTAGGCGGATCGTGTTCGGTCTGGAGTGAATGATCAAAGAGATACACCTGCATCTGAGAATATGTCTCCCAAGAATCATCGGAGCATAGGGTGACTGTGCTTTCCAAGTCCTCCTCGAGTGTGAGGATTTCTCAGGTCCATGAATCATTCAATGACAAGGATGAATCTCTGATTTCTGCAATAAAGTCACAGTCTGCCTCGGATGCTGCATGGCTCTCATCAGTCGTGGCGTTCAGCTCTCTGCTCATGTTTATAGTGATTTGCTTGGCGTTTGAGCTAAAAGTAATCTTACCAGACCCGTAATCAACCACGGCACCTGACGTACGTAAAAATGGTCGGCCATGGATGATAGGGGTCTGGAGCAGAGGTGTCGATGAGTCCATATCAAGGACTACAAAATCAGCCGGGAATTGCATCTCCTGCACTTTAACTACAACGTCTTCCAAAAGACCTCAGGGCCACTTGATGGATCGGTCAGCGAACTGAAGGATCATTCGTGTCTGCTTGAGCGGACCCAGCCCAAATTCTTGCATTATTGAGGATGGCAAAAGGTTGATGGAAGACCCACTATCAAGAAGAGTGCGCTCGAAGACTTGATCAAAAATCTCACAACTGATAAGAGGTGCTCCTGTGTCTTGCTTCTTTTGTGGGAGGTTGCTGATAGCTGCCACAGTGGCCATGGAGAGCACGTGCTTTTCTACATCTCTGTGTCTGTTCTCCTGTGCTGGGCGACGCTTGTTGGTACATGCCTCCTTTAGTCCTTTCTTCACAGCTGGCATGTACTCCACGGCCTTCAACAAGGGAATCTCAACAGTCAACTTGTCTAGTATTTCCACAACTCCTGGATCAGACAATGCCTTTTTTTGTTTTGCAATTTTTTGGATTTTTCTATTGCATGAGGAAAAGGAATATGTACATCTTTGGCAGGAAAAATAGATTTCTTATTTACATCAAAATCATCGCCCATAGAATGTTGTACATCCGGACTACAAAAAGGAGTACAAACTGTATCCTGGCATGCTGGTGCTTAGGGGCGAGCAAAAAGTATAGCGTCGGCTCCGTCGGCTGGCGAGGGATCGGCTGCTGCTGGCGGCTCCTCCAAGGCTGGCGCAGCTTCGCTTCGGCTGCAAGATTCTTTTTGTTGTTTTTGATTTTGCTGATTTTTTTGTATTTTCGGCTGGAACTGATGGTATTGCACGACGGCTGGATTGGCTTCTAATTCTTCTTCCTCCTCACCCGCCCCTGTAGCTGGCACGGCTGATGCGGAAGATGACGATCCACCTGTTTCTTTATTCGCCCCATTCTTGGTAGCAGGTGGTGGCAAAGCCCTACTGCTCCTGAGAGTAACAGCATTAGAATAAACAGTAATATCATTTTCAGACACGGACATGACATCACATTCTACCTGCTCTTTCTTCTTGAAATTATTGGGGTTGGCTTCGACCTGAGCTGGAATGGTAGTTCCAGTGGAGGTCAGATCGTCAAGCCTCTTTGTCATTTTCGCCAGCCCTTTGACAAGTTGGGCTAGACAATCCATGGTAGGGTTCACAGGGGGTACTTCGGTGGGTTCAGCGCGCAGACCATGATGTTGTTGCATGGATGGGTGCGGAGGTTGTTGCTGGTGGTGCTGGGGTGGTGCAGGAAGTTGAAGTTGCTGATAAGAGGGGAAGGATACTTCTAATACTGCTGAGGTGGGGCAGCCACATACTGATGAAACGGCTGTGGATGGCGGTATTGCGGCTGCTGGTATAGCTGATTCTGCCTCCATTGATTTGCATACTGGGGAGGCTGATGATACTGCTGATGAGGCTGAGAGGACTGTCCAAAACGACCACCCTGAGGTTGGTGGTATTGCCGGTTGGCAAGTGGCTGACCCTGGGGTTGTCCTATAGGACGGGTCGGCTGTGCATCGTTGGTCCATACCCCGTTCACTTCCTGAATCAGGGGTGGTGGTGGGAAGACTGGATCAGGTCCTAAAAGAAACTCTGGTTGGTACACAACCATCTGCTACTGCGGCTGGCCCTGGTCGGACGCCTGCACGTAGTACACGTGCTGGACTGCCGGTGGCTGCTGGCTCGGTTGAGGCTGATGCTGCGGTTGCTGCTCGTCCTTCTTCTCAGCTGGAGCTTCCGATGGTATCGTTGATTGAACAGAGTTGATGGTGCCCACCAACAGTTCAAGGTACTTGTTGATCTGATCAAGCTTGTCTAAATTCGGATTCCTCTTCTCGATCACAGCGAGTTTCTCAAGATCCTGTGATCGCTTCTCAATGATATCAACTTTAGAGAGATGGCCCCCGATGATACTAAGGTTGGAGCTCTCATCTCTCTCTGCCTCTTTGGACGCTGCCATGTGTACTTGTTTCTGGAGGATCTAGGGCTGTTTCTGATATGCCTTGGATGAAGAGAGGGCAGCCTCTCCTTCGGTCATTTCTTCGAATATCTGCCAGACTACGTCTTCATACTTGTTAAAATGCGAACCCCCACATGCTGCGTCAACGAGCCTTTGGCTCTCGATGTTCAGTCCCCCAAAGAAGTGCTGGACCAAGCTGGTCTTCGGAATCTCATGATGGGAACACTTCTCCTGAAGATCGGTGAATCTCTCCCATGCTTCGTGTACTGACTCATGGGCTCCTTGGGAGAAATTACTGATTCAGGCTCGCATCTGGTTGAGCCGACCGAGAGAGTAATACTTATGCAGAAAAGCTGACTTCAGCTCCTCCCAGGTCGTCACAACCTTCCCCAGATGGTTGACCCAATAGAGGGCCTTGTCTTGTAAGCTGAAGGGGAACGCCAACATCTTGACAATGTCCAGAGGGACATTGGGATAGTGAGTAGTGCGACAAATGCGTGAGAATTGCTGCAGGTGAATGTACGGCTCTTCACTGGTATTTCCATGGAATGCAGGGAGAAGAGCAATGAACTGGGGTTTCAGCTCAAAGTGAGCGTGTACCGGTGGAATGAGGATCCACTCGGTCATCTGGCTGTCTCCCGGATTGTACGTCTCTTTTAGTGTAGGCTTGGGTGGTGGTGGGAATTCTGGATCGTCATTGTTAGGCCCACCACCACCTCCACCTCCACCTCCACCTGCTCTTCTGCCTCCTCCTCCCTCGTCTCGGTTCATCATATCATTCAACATATCCTGAAATGCTGTCTGCGTGAGGGCCTGCTCGGTCAGCTCTGTTGGATGGCCTGGATAGACGCCAGTAGTTGTGCATTGACTTGATTCTGGTCTGGCATCTGTCCTTCTGGTTGGGGTGGCTGCTGACCCTTGCCCTTTCCTTGGGGAGCCTTATCTGGGTCTGAGTCGGACGAAATGAACTCTGGAGTAGTCTCCAGGGCTCGCTCTGTCTTCTATCTGCAGAATGAGAGAGTCCTGATCAGACCACTTGCAATTAATAGTATTCAACTGTCATGATGAAGCTGGAATTCAAGTCAACCCCAGCGTGTTGTGAACGGAAAAGGATGTGGACTGTAAACAACTTCCATTCACAACGGCGAAGGCGGGATAAAAGTGATCCCAGTTTATTGGGTGGCCAAGAGAAAGGTAGAAATCGAGGAGTCTGGAGATCGACCCGCAAAGTCCGGATCGGGTTCTCGGGAATCGCCTCGAATTTATTGGCGGAGTTGAGTCTATGGAATCGATGTGGGTGTCGGCGAGGTCCCGACGGAAACCATCCATGGATCAACTTCGCGAAGCATGAAAGAGGATCGGATGTTGGAAGAAGGATACGATGGTCAACGAAGAATAAAAAGGAGTGTAAAATAGTAGAAAGGCTCGGGTGAGCGGGGTGATCAAAAGGAGAATGACACCACAAAATGTGCGCTAAGGCGCGAGACTCGATCTTTGAACCTCAATCTAGATCCACACAAACGCAATACAAAATTGGGTTCACCAACTCACGCCATGTGAAGCCGTAAAGGTTCGGCTATTTATTATCTTGTCAAGTTTTAGAGTTGTTATTTCAGGCATATCTTGTAATAAGTCCTTAGTACGCTACCCTATAGGAGAGAGAGTACTGCCAGAAGAGTATCCCGTACTTGTCCTCCTCCTGTGTAACCTGTAGTCTTTACTTTTTCGAGTCCTTGTAATCCTTCCTGGATTCCTACTCAGCCAAAGAAATAGAGAGAGGAATCCGATAGGCGAAACTGCTACTTCAGTTCTCGCTCGCAACAGAATCACCTGTGAGCGTGCAAGAACCTACTCGGACGCAGGACGATGAGACAGACACCCCCGTAAAGGCGTGGCCTATGCTCGATACTTCGGACTGGGTCGATGCTCTACACAACAGAGAGTCATCATTGGTGACCAAGTCCTACTCGCCTACGTACGATAGAAGCGCCATTACTTCGGAAATCCAGGCGATACACAAGGCAGTTGCAAACTGAGTTTTTCGCTCTAATCCTTATGGGGTCGCACTCGCTCAAGGGAGTAGGGTTTTGGTCCCCCTCCAAGGTACCTGAAAACAATGAGGGCTTTGTGAACCCAGTACAATGATAGTCCATTACAGATTTTATTAAGGTCAAAGTTTATTTAGCAGTCCCCTTGTTTTAATTTTTTGGGTTTTCACTTTTTTTGAGTCTGTTTTCATACCAGTGCCTAACGTTTTGTAGATTTCCATTTAAGTCCTAGGTGCTCAAAATCAGAGGGAGATAGCGGAAAAGCCGTGCAAGTGGTTCCGTGATGGAAATCTCACCATTGAACCGAATGATGCAAGGTGAGTTAGAAGACTTACAATGCATCCCAGCTCTCTCCATGTGGTATGCAAAACAGAATTTTTAAACATATCTACATGTCGGTATGCAAGGCACGAAATTGCCCTAAACATTAGCTGCTATTAGCGTGAAGAACCATAAGTTGCTCATTTGTCTTTAGCCTAAAAAGTCTGGTCTTGGCTCACCCCTCCTCTGCTCAACACACTTGAGTTTAGGAGATAGCGCTTTATGGGGCTCGCTGTGGCACAAGGGCTAAGAGACAAACGAACGGCTTGTTTAAGTTTGACTAGATCCATACGAAGTATACTATAGGAACATGCATTCTTATTAATGTTTGAACCTAGCTACCGAATCAAGCAACCTATATATAGGGGCTTCAAGCACACAAAACAAAGTAAAATAAAGGCGGAAAGCTCAAAACTTCGGGAAACAAAGAAAAGAAAGCGATGGAAAACTTGAAAAACCGCGATGAGGCCCCCAAGTGAACAATCACCCAGGCACTGGACCTCATTGTGAAGAGTAGAGCCCTGTTAATTATTACATACCAAAATTGTCTCTCTCTCACAATAAATTACAGAAATAATTCTAATTGCTCTAAACCTATCTAACTCCCATCCCCTTGTATCCTTGGTGCTCTCTCCAACTGGTCTTGAAGTGAAGACCAACCTCCTCCAAGCTCGGCTGCCTTGGCTCCCTAAGAAACCATCCTCGCGTGGCGGGCCCCCCTCGCAACAACGACACAAAGAGATTGAATTAGTATAGCTCAATCAGTTAAATAAAGCAGGAAGAAATTAAGGCACAAAGAGATTGAATTAGTATAGCTCAATCAGTTAAATAAATCAAGAAGAAATTAATCACAATAAATAAATCAATCAAGCATAGTGATCAATTGCAAAATAAACAGCTGCTCACAAAATTAATGATACATCAATTTCAAAACAAGAATGACAAAATTAATACGCTCATTGCTCCCCGGCAACAGCGCCATTTGATGAATGAGATTTTCTATCGGTCTTGCATTCCACACAGAGCGGGAACGCAGTCGCTGAGGCGACTGACAAAAGACCTTGATCAATCAACAATTAACCCACATGAAAGAATAAATTCATTAAGTCCCAAAATTTGTGAATTAACATTTAACTCTACCACAAAATGCATAGTGAATAAGCATGTAGAGGTCGAACCACAGAGAGCAATACAAAAATGAAGCAGCCTATGATGTTCATGTACAACAGAGTCATCCTTGTACGAATCCTATTTTTGTGGGTTTTTTCTCTTTATTATTATTATTATATATATTTTTTATTAATATATATATATATAATATTGTTTAATATTATATATTTATATATATATACATACAATTTATATAATATATAAAGGTATACACCCATAAAGGGTATGTATAGAGTATATAATACATATATATAGATTATATATATATAATTTTTTTCAATATTGGAATGTATAGACAATGTAGTGAGAGGGGTGATATAATATTTATAAAAATATACAAAAATGCTCAAAAATGCAGAAATAAACTATTTTTGGTCTTTTTATAAATTTTTACTGTTTTTGTGATTTTTAGGTATTTTTCAGAATCTTTTTGGTATTTTTAAAAGGGAAAATAAAGGAAAACATGGACTTAAACTACTGGACAGAATTGAAATGAGGTCTAAAAATAGAAAATGACATCCACAAATCCTCAAATCAATTTTAAGTTATAGATAATAAAAGAAGGAAACTACAGAAACTTAATTTGTATTTTTAGGATTTTTCTAAGATTTTTTAGATTTTTCTGAAGTTTTTAAGGGTTTTCTTATTTTAGGGTCTTCGTTTTGAGTTTTTTAGTGATTTTTAAACTGACACTAGAGTATGATAAAATAGACAATAGGTAATCTTTTTGGAATTTTTCGAGATGATTTACTATTTTTTTGATATTTTCCAAGCTAGACAGTAAACAAAATGCATGTTTTCTGATTTTTTAAATAAATGCAAAAATGCAACAAAAATGAAAACTAAAAATATGGCGTACAAGAGCAAGCTAACAAGAGCCTAGATTAATTTTTGTAAAATTTTTCAAGTTAATATGGTGCATGAAATAAATTGAACAAGTAAGCACAAATATATAGCCTAGCAGGGGCATTTTTGCAAATAAAAAATAAAGACAGGGGCTGTAGTGCAAAAACACCAAAAATATTACTCTTGGTCTGCAATTTTAAGGGCTAAAATGAAATATAAAAACCCGCCAGGGACCCCCGCGTAAAATGACCATCACGTGGGACTACACGTGATCCGCACCCACAGGGACAAAATGTAATTTCAACAAAGTCCAGGGTCCTGGTTGCAATTTTCACAAAATAATACACTTACAATTTTATTTTTATGGACTAAAGAGAAATATACAAACATACAGGGGTCTTGTGCACTTAACCACCTCACGTGGGACGGCACATGAGGTGACGTGGACTGGACTAAGAGTAATATCACTAATGTACAGGGAGGTCCGTGCAAATGTCCAAAATAAAATGAACTTTGATTTTTATTTACACGACTAAATAATAAATACAAAAATGTTGGGGTGAAGATCTACAAATTACCCCTAAGTGCGCGCTGGTGGACGGCGTTGATCATTTCACATGGACACGCGTCGCGTATCCAACGGCTGGTACCGGTTCGCAGATGAAGGCTGAAATTATATCAGCCTCACTGATCGGACGGTGAGGACTGGGCTTCATCCGACGGTTCTCGTTCAATCTGGGGCGCTCCTCCTGATCGGACGGTGATGAAGGGGTCTGGAGGAACAGGGGAGGAACTCGCGCCAGGCGAGCTTCGATCTTGGAGCTCGGGCTTCTCTGGGCTTCTTCCTCGCGTCTGAGGTGTTCTGGACGTAGCTGGAGGCGTCCCACGTCTGCTCGTGGTCTTGGCGTGGCTCCTGGAGGTCCAAGGAGCTCAGGCGAGGTCGATGAAGGTCGGGACCTCCAGGAGCCTCTTCCTGGTTCGAATCGAGTCCAAAAGGGCTTCCTTGCATCATTTGACCTGCATAGGAAGAACCAGGGGACTGAGGGCTTTCTCCTCGACCCCGGGATTTGAAGCTTTGTCGCAAAATGAGGTGAGGCGGAGGAGCTCCGGCGATAGGCGGAGGTGGAGCTCCGATTAGCAAGGACTGGGTCCTTGGTTGAACAAAGGTGATCGAGAGATTGGAGAATGCGATGGGGAACGAGGTGAGGTGCATTATGGCAGTCGGAAGTAGTGAGTATCACGGTGAAGAAGTCGCCGGAGCGGAGCTCCGGCGAACTTTCAATTTGACGATTTCACGCTACGCTACTGAACTAGGAACTAAACTAAGCACTGGAATGGAAAGCTGGAATTAAAATCTACCTAAAACGCAATAAAGAACAGCTCTTATACCTGGGGGCCACAGGGAGCAGGACGGACGCCGGAGCTCCGCCGTGACAAAATTAATCCCTCCTCCTGCCCGCGTCGCGTTGCTGAAATGCTCCCCCTGTCACGAGGAACCTCCCAGGAACTGAATCGAGGCTTTTGGGTGGATAGAAATTGGCCAAATTAGAGGAGGAGGTCGAGGGCTCTTATTTATAGACAGACTGGCCGCCCTACTTGGCCCGCGTATCCGGCGAGTACAATGATCGTTTTCTCAATCCAACAAGCATGCGTGATAGATGGATGATCCCTCTACAGATCTCGTGAAGGCGGCGAGCGAGAACAAGGGACGAGACGCCCGGGAAAAATGGCGCAAGTCAAGGAAGCAGCATGGTTCATAGGCGTCAGGTCCCGATGGGACAGTTGACCAGAGGTCAACAAAGGCCGCACCCTCATTGGGTCCACCTCGGACGCTAGAGGACAAAATAGGGGGACCTTATTCTAAAATGAATTATTTATCATAATAAATGATTTTATTAGAACTTTTTATAAAATAAAAAAATGTGTATTAATTCATGTAGTATTTATTTATGATTTTTATTTAATTTTTTGATGTATTTTTATTATGGTTTTATTTTAAGAATGTATGTATGCATGTATTTACATGTATTTTGTATATTTTTATTTTTATTTTGTTTATTTTATTTTATTTTTATTGTCTTATTTTATAAATTTATAATTTATTTTCGTGAGTGTGAGGGTATTTTTATTTAATTTTTATGAGTTGATTTTCATATTTTAAGTAAATAGGTACATATATATGTAGGTATACCTATAGGTAGTTTACCTATATTTTATATAAACTTAATTTATTTAATGTAATTTCTTGGTTTTTATTTTGGATTTGTATTTTTGATAAGTTATATGTAAGATTTACAATATTATAAAAAATATGAAAGAATAATGAAATCCCCTTTTATTTTTATATACATATAGATAGCATAGGTAATTTTGTCTATGTATCTTATAGACTTATTTTATTTTACAAATTCTTTTTGAATTTTCTTTTAATTTCAATATGTACATGTTGTGTATACATTATTTACAAAATTCTAAAAATATAATTTTGTAAAAATAATGAACAACGAATAAATTGAATATTTTAATCAGGCAGATTGCACAATGAAGGCCAAAAACTTAGCTTTTACAGATGAACTCCAAATATTATGAAACCAAGTTTATTAAATAGTTCTTGGAAAGCTATATACAATTAAAGGTGAGTTTGGGTAATTTGAAGTTTTTATTTGCAAGATATGGGTCTGTGAAGTTGAGATTTTGGCTTTTTTATTCTGGGTATAAAATGTACACTGAGTATTATTTTTACACAAACTCAATTTTGTATTTTTATTTACATTTATTATCTACAACTTTCATGTACAAAGTTTCTTTATTTGATGAATGAATAATTATATACAAAATAGGTGTCAAAAATGCATAAATAAATGAATAAATAAATGAGGTATTAATTGTACTGTTGGCCCCTATCTCCCCCTACTTTATTCCTTGTCGACCAATTCTATGTTGGCCTTGGTCTCGGGGTTCGGGTCATAAAATATTTGCAATCTTTTATTCCTTTTTTCTTTTCTTCTCTTTATTCTATATTTTGGCATTAAAACCCTTATTTTATATACAATGAATGCGACTAATAATGAATGCTTTTATAGACAAATTAATGCTATTTTCATGCATTTGCTGGGGTTTTTTAAGGCCAAAATGATAGAATAAAGGTAATAACATGGAGATTCATCAGCGGTCTTCTTGGGGTATCTGGAAAATAATTATGCAATCGATTCTTAGTAATTCGGTCTGAGATCATGGGCATAGATTCTAATACTATTGTTGAACTTCGAGGATGCTACTTTTTTCGAGGGATATTTTTCCAATGAAAAAGGAATTCCAGAAAATCTGACTAGTGACGTAGCCTCCACATCTGGTTCTATTCCACAACAAATAGAAAAGATGTCCAATCTGGGGGCTACCTCTTCTGAACCAATGAATTTTTGGAGGATGTTGAACCTAGATGGAGTAAGAGACCTAGGATTGCCCAAGGAATTTAGGTAGCGACTTTATCTCCTACCAAATCGAGGGTGATCCTCCCACATACAAGGAATGTCATGGCTTCTACTGAAGCAAGGCATTGGAAGGATGCCATTAAATCCTGAAATGGATTCGATCATTTCAAATGGCACGTGGGGAATTGGTCGATCTACCTCATGGGTGTTCCACCATAGGAAGCAAATGGGTATTCAGAAGAAAACTTAGACCAGACGGATCCATAAAAAAATATAAGGAAAGACTTGTAGCCAAAGGTTTCAAGCAGAAAGAGGGCTATTGATTATTATGATACATATTCTCCTATTACTAGGATGACTACGATTCTGATGCTCATTGCATTGGCCTCCATACATGATCTCACAATTCATCAAATGGATGTGAAGACTGCCTTTTTATATGGCTATCTTGAGGAGGAGATCTATATGGACCAACCTGAGGGATTCGTAGCATCTGGTAATGAAAGAAGGTATGCAAGCTTGTAAAATTCTCTTTATGGGATTAAAACAAGCTCCGAAATAGTGGCATGACAAGTTTGATAAGATTATCCAGTCTTACGGCTTTATTGTTCATGAATCCGATAAATGTGTGTATTCTATGATTAAAGGTGATATTTTTGTTGTCTTATGCCTATATGTAGATGATATTTTGATATTTGGAATCAAAAAATAAGGATAGTGGAAGAAAATCAAGAGGTTCTTGAGTAGTAAAGTTTGAGATAAAGGAATTAGGAGTTGCAAATGTGATTTTGGGGCACCAAACTGGTTAGATCTACTGATGGGGATAGCTGTGTCTCAGTCACATTATACTGAGAAAGTTCTTGAAAAATTTGACTATCAGAGCTGTAAATCTGTATGCACTCCTTATGATTCATCTAAACCTCTCTGCAAGAACAAGAGTAGAGTACATGTAGCACAGCTACAATATTCCCAGATTATAGGTTGATTGCTGTATCTTGCGAACTGTACTCGACCTGATATTTCATTCACGGTCGCAAAGTTGAGTAGATATACGAGTTGTCCTGACCGTACTCATTGGGAGGTCTTGGGATCGAGTGTTTGAAGTACCTTAAGGGTACTGCACTTCTTAGACCGCATTATGGTAAATATCCTCTTGTCTTAGAAGGATATAGTGATGCAAGTTGGATAGGTCAAATGGAGGAACTCCGGGAGTAACAGTGTGACTGGGTATGTATTTACCCTTGGAGGCGGTGCAGTCTCCTGGAGGTCTGTTAAATAAACCATCTTGGCTCGGTCTACCTTTAAGGTAGAGCTGTGTGCTTTGGACACAACAGGTATAGAGGCTGAATGGCTTAGGGAGCTTCTCTCTGAGATGCCTATGGTGGGTAAGCCGATACCGGTGATTTCTTTATATTGTGATAGCATGACTACTATTGCAAAGGTAAAGAGTTCAAAGTTACAATCAGAAAACTAGAAGACATATCCAAGTTAGATTTAAGTCTATTAGGGGATTTGGTGTCTTCTGGAGTGATTGCCGTGGAATTTGTTGGTACCAAAGATAACACGGTAGATCCACTTACAAAGGGACTTGATAGATCTTTAGTCCAAAAATCCAGACTTGGGATGGGGCTGAAACCCACTAAGAGTTTACCTACAGGAGCAACCCAACCTAAATGAGTGGAGATCCCACAAAATAGGTTCAATGGGAAAACAAGCTGTAAGGCGAACTGGTTGGCACTCATTATGCAATATTTTGCATGTGAGTCCTATCCCTGAAAAGTCGAGTGCCTGAAAGCTGCAGGAAAAGGTTGAGCATTATGCTCTTAATGGATTCAAGCTTTTTATAAGCGGGATGTGAACAGTGCATCCTTGGAGAATGCCACCTATATGAGTATTTCTGTGGGCTGCAGATAAAGGATGAGGGTTTATTCTTAATATACTCATGAAACAGAGTAAGGTACATGGCCATTAATAGCATCAAAACTAGAAGATTGTCACCATACACTTCACTTTGTTGTTACCATTCGATACCATTACATCAAAGGATTAAAGTTCAAGACTTAGTTCACTTTATTCCTGTGGTGGTGAAAGCGGATAACTCAGGTAAAGGTTCAAACTGGAAGGTACCTTTACTGAAAGCAGAGTATGGAAACCCAAGATCCTTGGCTCTTTGTGTTTCAACAGTGAATTCGTGAGGGATTGTTGGAATTAGCTGTATTGGGATAGTTTGATGTAATTTGATGGTCAATATCAAGTTGTATTAATGTATCTCAATTCCTGGAATTCAATGTTTCAACCCTGTGGGGTGCTGTTTAGTCCCACGTCATGGAGAGTTAAAACTAACACTTGATTTTTATATGAGAAGTCCTGAGACTAATCTGGAAACAGACTAGAGAGGA
Organism: Ottelia alismoides; assembly: GCA_037367405.1. Taxonomy (NCBI): domain Eukaryota; kingdom Viridiplantae; phylum Streptophyta; class Magnoliopsida; order Alismatales; family Hydrocharitaceae; genus Ottelia; species Ottelia alismoides. Next base: position 366,500 of record JAZKJV010005240.1, read on the forward strand.
CTTTAGACCACAACACACGCATGCAAGCGTGCGCACCTGCGGCTGCGGCTGCGACGTGGCGTGGCAAAGACCGGATCAGTTTTGTAACCGTGCGTTTGAATTCCAAGGTATGTGTCCCATTATCCTCTCACGAAGTGTAACCGCCCGAACGTCTTTAAATATCTCTTAAAGTCGTGGACGTATGTTACGAACATAATCGATCCTCATTCTCAACGCCTCTTCTCTCTCGAGGGCGATCGTCTCCTCTCCTCTCTCGATCTCGGGCTTCATCTACAGAGGTGACTTTCGAGGACGCTCAAGTACGGTGCGCACCGTCCGACCCTAGCGTGAACCGTCGGACCCTAGGGGGGCGATGTCTCTCTAAGGGGAGTCCTACGACAGGATGCTTCGGTTGTGATTTCTAACTCTCTATTTTTCTTTTTCGCATTGTTTGTCGTGATGTTTGTTTCCGATTTTTATCTCTTGCTTTAATATGAATATGTCTCTAAACTGGATATTTCTCTTATCAGTGATGATCTGGATGCATACATACATCGATCTTTTCTGGAAACCTGTTGAAAATCGAATTTATGTATGTATGTTGATATCAGTTTTCTCGACAGTTACATCGTATACAGACATCTTAAGCCTTGCATATGTGAGTGGTACATATGCAAGATATAACCAGATGTATGTATATTATGAGAGTTTACATATTTTGACTGGTTTATTGCTTGTTAAAATGGGACATATGTGTAAGGATAATCACTATAACAAAATTGAGCTATAGTGACTGGTTTTCAAAATCCGTCACTATATTCGCTGTTGTTAAATATATAATGACGATATTATTCGTTGTGAAAGGATTTTTCTTACTCGAAATTAGCAACGAGTATCATATATGTCGTTATATCATTAGCAACGGTCCACATAGCGACGCTTATCCTTTGCTATTTTTCGAAATTCTCATTAATCGTCGCTACGTTTTGAACTAAAAAATTAGTAACGATTAGTTGATATTTTGAAAAATAGCAAAGGATAAGCGTTGATATGTAGAACGTTGCTAATGATATAACGACATATATGGTATTCGTTGCTAATTTCGAGTACGAAATCCCATTTCACAATAAATAATATCGTAATTATGTATTTAACAACGGCTAATTTAGTGACGGATTTTGAAGAAAACATCACTATAACTCAATTTTGTTATAGTGAATATAGGGTAATTGTCTCCTTGATTTAATTATTCTAAATTAAAAATGAAAAACTACAATATGTTCTAAAGAGGCAGCCTAAATATCACATCATTTTGAGGTTGAAAGATATCTATTCATATTTTCAATATTTATTTACGCTATTATTGCCTCTTGTCAGTTTGGAGTAGTTGTGAGTGGAGGTGCTGGTCAGCGAGGGATTATTATGATGTATAGTATGAATAAAATTATATGAACATCACAAAATATCTTATATGAATATCATACCACATTCAAAAATAATCTCAGAGGGATATCATAATTGAACTACCAAATAAAAAAATCATCATTGAAACAGTATGATATGAAAGTGTGAACAACTTCACAGCGCCCCCCCCCCCCAAGCCACCCACTACCCAGTCAATCAACCCTGATGAAGAATAGAATCCTTACAGACACCATATCCTCTCACAACAGCATCCCCCACTCACAACTACCTACACTTAACACCCCCCCGCCACATCCTGTGATGGGTTGGTGGTGGCAGCATTGTTGGTGATTTAGGAATCCATTGATGGTGATGGAGGACATGTTGATGCTGAACTGTTGGTAGTCATGGGTCTTCTTAGCCTACTCATGTCGTCTAGCACACATAGTAGGTTGGTGATGGTGTCGATAATGGTGATGGGACATAGATCTGTCACTGTCCTCATGTGATGCTTTCGGTCATTGAATTTGGGTATGCGGCAAACAAAGAAATTAAAGTTATGGAGCAGAAATTTTGGATTTGTTAGATTTTGAATTTAACTAAGCAATGATCGGTCCCAAGCCCGGATAAATTGAGGAGAGTTGCACGTTAGGTAGCCGACGGCTAATGCAAGAGAGATAAATTCCAATATAGTGTTCTTTCTAAGAAAACTATTTAGGAATTTATCAAATAGTTCGGAGTTTTCAACATGGATTTAAACAAACATTTAAACTTTGTTGGGTTGTTCCCTACGAGTGGTATGTTGCATCGCCCAAACACAATGAGAAGTTAGCAAGGGCCGCTACATTGTTGTCCGGATGTAGTTCAAAATGTGCAAGGGTTCTCGCTTGAGTAATGCATGCGAGTAAATAAGCTACTTCCACTACATTTCACCGTCCGAAAGCAGCTCAAAATTTGCAAGTGTTCTCGCATGATGGCTGCATGCGAGTAAAAAAGTTAGTCCAAAAGAGGTCGCAAAGAAAGTTGTGGATAGGTAGTTGAAATATTGGCACTTTGAGTAGAAAATCGATGGAGATTGTAGATACGATAGAAAGAAGGAAGATTCAGACACTATGTCTCCAAGAGCAAAATGGGTTGGATAGAAAGCAAGGGGGATTAAGAAGACATGTTATAAACTTTGGTATTCATGTAAAGATAAAGGAAGAAATGGTGGTGGAGTGTGTTCATAAGGATTTGAAGGATTGTGTGGTTGAGGTGTAAAAATTCAGAGATCGAATTATTTTGATAAAATTGATGCTCGAAAAAGAAATTACGAATATCATCTCCGTTTATGCATTGTAAAGTGGTTTATATGAAAGGAGTAAACAAGCTTTTTGGGAATACTTGGATAAGATTATGCAAGAAATCCCACAAAGAGAAATGATTTGCCTAGTTGGAAATCTTAATAGACATGTGGGAAGGATACTTCAGGGTATACTAGTGTTCATAAAGGACATGGTTTCAGAGAAAAAACTGAAAGAGGAAAAGCTATTCTACATTTTTAACGGCTTATGACCTTTTCATAGCAAATTCTCTCTTCAAGAAAAGTAGGGAGTATTTAATTACTTATAAGAGTGACCTGACTAGATCAGGGATAGATTACTTTACATTGAGGAGAAGCAATCGATTGCATTGCAAAGTCTGCAGAGTAATCACAGGAGAGAGTTTGACAACCAAACGTCGCTTATTAGTCATGGATGTGCAAATAAAAGGGTTGGTAAAGAAAATGATGGTTTCCAAGATCACTAGAACTAAATGATGGAATCTTCAATTGACACAATCAAGCTTCAAGGAGAAGGTTGTATAAGACTTATCTTGGGATTATAACGGATGTTCAAACAAGATGTGGGAGGTGGTAACATCTTGTATCCGAAGGGGGAGCCAAAGATATGCTAGGAGAGTCAAAGGGATGACCTCCAGGTCAAAAAGAGGTTTGGTTGTGGAGTGGAGGAGTGCAAGAGAAGCTCAAATTAAAAGAGTATGCTTTTAAAGCTATATCTAAGGATAGAACAGAGGAAATTGTCACAAACTACAAAATATCGAAGAAGGAAGGAAAGAAGGTTGTAAGCAAAGTTAAGTCAAAAGCTTATGAAGTTTTGTACAAAAATCTCGATTCTATGGAGGGCCAGAAGGATATATTCAGGTTGGCCAAAACAAGAGAAAGAAAGACCAAAGACCTTTCTCAAGTGGTATGTATTGAGGATGAGGAACGTCATGTTTTTATTACTCATAAGGATATAGAGACTAGATGAAAGCAGTATTTCCATAAGCTTTTCATTGGAGAAGGAAATAAAGAGTTTACTTTGGGAGATCTAACTAGTAGTAAAAGTTACCTGAATCTTGTAAGTTATAGACTAATATAAAGGAAGGAAGTAGAGTTGGCTTTGAAGGTTATGAGACCTTGGAAAGACGCAGGACCTAATGACATTCCAATAGAAGTATGAAGAGTTTTAGGTGAGTGTGGTTTAACTTGACTTATAAATCTATTCAATAATATTTGGCGAAGCAAGAAAATACCTAAAGATCGGGAGGAGAAGCATCATGGTGCCTCTTTATAAAAACAAAGGAGGCATTCAAAATTGTTTGAATTAAAGAGGTATTAAGCTGATGAGTCACACTATGAAAATTTGGTAACGTGTGATCAAAATAAGGTTGAGGCAAGTTTTCAAAGTAAAAAAAATCAATTTCAGAATCATGCCATGTCGCTCTACTATTGAAGCCATCCACTTGCTAAGGAGAACAATGAAGATTTATTGAGCTAAAAGGGAGAACCTCCATATATTTTTTTATTGATTTGGAGAAGGCTTGTGATTCTATTTCATGGGAGATATTGCAGGGAGTTTAGGCGAAGAGAGAAGTACCTATCCTATATATTAACCTCATAAATGATATGTATGATATGGCTTCATCTTGTATAAGGATTCAGCCTATGAATACTGATTAATTGGCATCAACATTGATCTGCATCATTGTTCAACTTTGAGTCCATACTTTTTTACTTTGTTTATGGATGAGTTGACAAGTCACATTCAGGATGAGATACCTTGGTGTATGTTATTCGCAGATGAAATTGTATTGATTGATGAGACTAGAGATGTAGTAAATTAGAAGCTTTAAGTCTGGAGACATGCAATGAAGACTAAAGGATTTTGTATAAGAAGTCTAAGACTAAATATATGGAGTGTACTTTTTATGGAGGCAATGGTGAAGGAATTGAGATGAGGATTGTTGATGATAGATACTTGGGATTTATTTTGCTACATGATGGAGAATCGATGAAGATGTTACTAAAAGAATAAATGCAGGTTGCTTAAAGTGGAGAGGAGCCTCTACTATTCTCTGCGATAAGAAAATTCCTTTCAAAATCAAAGGAAAGTTTTACAAAGCGGTTGTGAGACCTACTATGCTCTATGGATCTGAATGATGGGCTCTGAACCCTTGCAGAGAATATCAGTAGCAGAAATAAAAATGCTAAGGTGGATGTGTGGACTGCGCGTAAAGATCGGATTCGGAATGATGCAATCGGAAGAAAAGCTGGTGTAACTTTGATTGAGGATAAGATGCGAGAAAACTGCTTAAGGTGGTTTGACCATTTGCAAAAGGAGGGTTGTTGATGCACCAGTTAGGAGATGCGAGTTTTGGGATGTTGAGCCAAATAAGAGATGGCAAGAAAGACTCAAGAAGTGTCAGATTGAGACAATATGAAGGGGTCTTAATTTTTTGTATTTAAGCCTAAGATTGACCCAAGATAGATCTGAATGGAGGCAAAGAATCCATGTAGTTGTCTCTACTTAATGTGGGAAAAGGCTTTGTTGTTGTTATGATATTTTGAATTTCAAAGTATTAAAATGACCATAGAGATCTTAAATCAATAATATAATAAATACTTTTATTTTTATCATACAAAACATGATTAAAAATAAAATGAGGTGATGGAAGGCTTCCTTCACTGCACATATATCCTACCTCATTTGAAGATTCATATACACACATATACATAAATATATATGCATACATCTATGGATAAAATATATATGCCTATTGGGGAGCATGTCTATATGGAAAAAAGTTCAGATTATTTTCTAGAAACTAATATGGGGCTTTAGATCAAGTATTGTCATACATTTGTAAAATGAGGGTGCTCATTACAATCATAATAAGTCATGTTCACATTATACCTTATGGTCTCCAATATCACGCGCTTCGGAAAAGGAGAAGAAGACCACTATAATTATCGTGCAGTCATCATTGTAATAGTTGTTGCCATGTGTGGAGGAAAAGAAGATCATGGAGAAGAAGCTCATTGTGGTTTGCTAGCATAGAGGTAACACGAAGTTGTAAGGAATACACACGTGGTAGCAAAAGTAGAAACAAAAATGCAAAAACAAGCATGGAGTAGTAAAAAATAGACATGGAACTGTGAAAGATAAGCATAAAGTTGCGAAATTGCTTGAAGCTCCAACTCTCTAATATGTAATTGTAAAAAACAAACATAGAGTTGTAAGAAATAAATATGGAGTTGTAAATATAAAAGCCAAGCTGTAAAAAAATAGAGTTACAAAACTAAACAAAGAGTTGTTGAACTTGTATTAAATAAATAAAAAGTTGTAAACGGTAAGAGAATAATCAAAATAAATAAATATACGGTTGTAAATCATTTTTAAGGAATCGTAATATAAAACTTTCCTTGTAGATTTAAGATCAACTTAAAATAAAAAAATGAATGGTTGTGATCACATACTTATTATATATAATGTGTTGAATTCATTTTCAATTAACACAAGATTCATTAGCAATATAATAAGCATGCAAACTTAGCTTTTTTAATCTTTCCTCTTCAATAACTACATAAAAATATTTGAGGTTTCCAAAAAATGTATGTCAGTTTGCTCTCAATTTTATAGTTTTGCAAATAAATAAGAAAATCATGTCTTTTTAAGATTACCTTGAATATGTGTGAGAATAATATTAATTACAATTATTTTATTACATGTTATAACTTTGCATTTATTCATTGAGTCTTTGATATATAATATAACTCTTGCATTCATTTATAATGTAATGTGCAACGATTTTATAACTTCAAACTCAATTTTTATAACATTGTGTTCATTTTCTTATAACTTTGTGTTCATTTTATTATTACTTCATATTAAAAAATGGTATTTCAGTTTGCTCTCAATTTTATAGTTTTGCAAATAAATAAGAAAATCATGCCTTTTTAAGATTACCTTGAATATGTGTGAGAATAATATTAATTACAATTATTTTATTACATGTTATAACTTTGCATTTACTCATTGAGTCTTTGATATATAATATAACTCTTGCATTCATTTATAATGTAATGTGCAACGATTTTATAACTTTAAACTCAATTTTTATAACATTGTGTTTATTTTCTTATAATTTTGTGTTCATTTTATCATTAATTCATATTCATTTATCACAAGTTCTGCTCATTTTTTAAAACTATAGCATGGATTTTACATATTTCATTGATTCGTTTACAACTTAGTGATTTTGTTAACTTCATTTTCTTTTTTTACAACTCCATGTTTGTTTTTGACGACTCCTTGTTGGTTTTCAATGGCAAGATCATTTTTTACATATATGTGTTATACTTTTATAAATATATAATCATCTCATTTTCAATGTTAAAAAATGATAACATGGGTGTAAAAATTGATAACATAGTGGTAAAAATAAAAGAGCAGAAAAAAATAAACCAACAAATTGATGTAGAGGGTGTTAGCTATTTTTAGATAGTGACCGAGTAGTCATTAGACTCGATAAATCTCGCACTAATCGGGGGCGGTTAGAGGAATAAGCGGGATTAGGCGGTTAGGGTTAGGGCGTACGGGCGCGAGCATGGGCCTATAAATAAGAACGGCACGCTTACGGAAGCCCTCATCCCGACCTACTCACCTCTCCTCTCTCCCTTCGTTTTCTCGCACTGGTGTCAGAGCCCTCGTTCCCGAGTCGCTCAATCCGGCATTCATCTGCGCTTGCTCGAAGGGGTGTTCACTCGAAGCGGTCGCTCCCCCGTAGATCTCTGTTCTCTCGCTAGCCTCGAGTGGAAGGGTGAATCAATATATCCATGGCAACCAAACTGATCGCATCTGAATTGGCTAAGTTGGAAAAGCTGAATGGTGTCAACTATGACATGTGGAGTCGTAAAATATTGTATGGTCTAATGCATGACAATCTAGATAGTATAATTGGCACCCCTCCTCCTGAACTCTCCAAAGAAGACACTGATTCTGAGAAAGCTTCCCACAAGAAACTGTTTGAGCAGTGGGAGAAAACAGATAAGAAAGCTCGTAGTTTCATCCTCATACACATGGAGGATGATTTGATTAGGGTTTTTGAAACCCATAAATCCACATATGAGTTATGGAGAGCGATCAAGGGGAAATATGACTCCAAGACGGACGTGAATGTGCAGCTCCTGTTGCACAAATATAATACGTGCAAAATGAAGGAATCCGATAGTGTTATTGAACACGTCAATCGGATGATAGTCATGGCGAAATACCTTCAGATAGCAGGAACTACTATTCCTGAAAATTTACAGGTGGCAACTATATTGAATAGTCTGCCATCTTCACTCGATATGGCTGCCACCACCTTGAGGTTAAATGGAGCCATAAAGAGTGTGACCGACTTGCCCGCTCAACTTGCGATTGAGAAGGACTTAACTGCCAGAAGGAAGAAGACTGATGTCTTCGAGGTTGAACAGGAAGAGGCGCATGTTGTTCATCACAAGAAGTATATGGGTCCCACAAAAGCAAAATTCAAGGGAAACCAGCAACAACGTGGAAAAGGACCATGCGGATCGTGTTATTCTTGCGGAAAATTTGTTATTTCAAGGCCAACTGTCCCAATAAAGGGGTGAAATCGGGCCCGGCTAAGGTCCAAGAAAATAAGGGCAAGAAGCACAAATTTGTTGGTGTGGTTGAGTGTAACTCTGCCACGACCGACTGTGAAGGCTGGTGGGTGGACTCTGATGCCACCCGACATATAGCAAAGACCAAAGAGGGGCTCGTGGACTTCAAAGAGCTCAAAAAGGGAGAGCAGAGGATCTACATGGGCAATAACACCTACCTGGATGTGGAAGGTGTTAGAACTTATAGGTTGGATCTTGGGTTGAGTGTGATGACCCTCCAAGATGTATTCTATGCTCCAGGGATCCGAAGGAATCTGATTTCAGTAGCAGCTCTCCTAAAGAAAAATCTGGAAGTTAGATTTTATAATAATCGTGTCTCTATAGGTCGAGATAGAAAAGTCTTTATAGTCGGCAAATTTGTGCCTGAGCATGACTTATTTTGTATCCATGTTTTTGCTGAATCAATAAAGGGTGATTTGAATTACTCCTTGTGTTTATTGTCTGATTTTGATTTATGGCATATGAGACTAGGGCACTCAGGAAATAATAAAATGAATCAAATAATAAAGTTAGATCTATTGCCTAACATAACAAGAGCAAGAACATTGTCCTGTGAGCATTGTTTGACCGGAAAAATGACTAGAAAACCATTTTCTAGTGGTCAAAGTTCAAAGGAATTGCTAGAGTTGATTCATTCAGATATTTTTGGTCCCCTAAGTGCCAAAATATATGGAAATAAGGAATATTTTATTACCTTTATTGATGATTATTCAAAGTTTACCTTTGTATATCTCTTGGAAAGAAAAGCCGAAGCTTTTGAATATTTTAAGAGGTATAAGGCTGAGGTAGAAACTAAATTGGGTAGATCGATCAAAGTACTTAGAACGGATAGTGGTGGGGAATTTAACTCGAGAGAGTTTAATGATTTTTGCATTCATGCAGGCATTGTTTGATATACAACAATGCCATATGTGCCACAACAAAATGGAGTGGCGGAGAGGAAAAATCGAACATTGATGAATGCAGTCAGGTGCATGCTCTCACATTCAAGACTCCCAAAGAATTTGTGGGGTGAAGCGGTATTGACTGCAAATTATATACAAAATAGAATTCCCACAAAATCCGTTGAATCCACATCATACGAGATATGGAATGGAAGAAAGACACATTTAAATCATCTCCGTAGATGGGGATGTGAAGCACATGTCTTAGTCCCATATCAGCTTAGAGATAAGCTTGATTTTAAGACAATGAAGTGCGTTTTTATTGGTTATTCAGAGAAATCCAAAGGATATAGGTTTCTACATCAAGAAAGAGGTCTAATTGAGAGTCGTGATGCTACCTTTCTCGAGAATAAAGAGGATAAGGAAGCGGAATATGAGGATTTGGAACCTCTAGTTGATTTGCATGATAATAATCCTGACTCGGAAACAGACCTATTAGGAAGGGAATTTCTTCTTGATGTAGAGGATGAACCTGTGAATATCGATATTCCTTTGGAGGTTGTGGGTGAGCCTAGTCAACCCACTGGTTTAGCTTGAAACAAAAGACCCAGAACGCAACCTGCATGGATGGGCGACTATCATCTATATTCTTGCGAGGTTTCGTGTTTTGCTGTTGATGAGGACATTGTGGATTGTACGGATCCAGTGTCTTTTGATGAAGCGATGGCTTCATCTGAGTCAGAATCATGGACGGCCGCCATGAAGGATAAACTTGACTCGATAGACAAAAATGGTGTCTGGGAACTATGTGACTTACCAGTAGCCAGGAAGTCCATAGGATGTAAATGGGTCTTTAAGAAAAAGTATCGGGCTGACGGTATAATTGATAAATACAAAGCAAGGCTAGTTGCTAAAGGTTATACTCAGAAAGCTGGAATTGATTTCCAGGAAACATATTCTCCTGTTGCCAAATTTGCATCGATAAGGATGATTTTGGCACTGGTTGCATATATGGATTTGGAACTATTTCAAATGGATGTCAAGACTGCTTTTCTCAATGGAGAATTGAGAGAAGACATATACATGCGACAACCTGATGGTTTTCAGGTAAATGGTAAGGAGAATATGGTTTATAAATTAAAAAAGTCTCTATATGGATTGAAACAGTCCTCGCGACAATGGTATCTCAAATTTCATAATACAATTATCCAATTGGGTTTTGTGGCAAATAAATTGGATAATTGTGTATACGTCATACATAGTGCGAGCGAGTTTATGATTTTGTCATTGTATGTAGATGACATCTTGCTTGCAGGAAATGACATTGAGATGTTAAATGATATAAAGAACAGATTAAGTTCTGAATTTGAGATGAAGGACATGGGAGAGGCATCCTATGTTCTTGGAATCCAGATCAGTAGAGACAGAAGCTCAAGAACATTGAGTTTAGATCAAGAGAAGTATTTGCATACGGTATTAAAGAGGTTTGGAATGCAGAATAGTACTCCATCCCCTACACGACTTGTGATAGGAAAAAGGCTTAGTAAAAGTCAATGTCCATGAAAGGGACAAAAACCACTTGATGTTCCATATGCACAAGCGGTAGGTAGTTTAATGTATGCTATGTTATGTACGAGACCTGATTTGGCTTATCCAGTAAGCCTAGTAAGTAGATATCAAAGTAATCCCGGACAGGCTCATTGGGAAGCCATTAAGAGGATTCTTCGATATCTAAAAGGTATTGTACAATTAAAATTGGTTTATCAAGCCGGATCACTTGAAATTGTGGGATACTCCGATGCTGATTTCGAAGGGGATATTGATGATAGGAAATCCACATCAGGTTACATTTTCATGTTTGACGGTACAGTTGTTTCTTGGGGAAGCAAGAAACAAAGTTGTGTATCAAGGCATACACAAGAAGCTGAATATATTGCATGCAGCATGGCTAGCACTCATGCTGTTTGGATTAGACGTTTTCTTGAAAACTCGGGCCTCGAATTGGTCAAAGGACCAGTTGAAATATATTGTGATAATCAAGCCGCTATAAGCTTGATTAACAGTGGGGAAAATAGTTCAAGAGGAAAACACATTGAAATCCAATATCATTACATTCAGGACATAGCATCCAAACAAGAGATTAAGGTAACATACATTCCCACAAGTGATATGTTAGCTGATTCTTTCACAAAAGGAATTCCAGCAGGAACTTACATTAAACATGTTGGTTTAATGGGACTCAGGAACATATGAGTCAACTAGAAGGCATTCAAGTAAATTGAAGCCTTGGGAATAAACATCTCTACAATATAGACACCTCACGAATAGTGGGAGTGTAGTATGACCACTTGGTCACGTGAGAGATGTTAGCTATATTTAGATAGTGATCGAGTAGTCATTAGACTCGGTAAATCCCGCACTAATCGGGGTGGTTAGAGGAATAAGTGGGATTAGGCGGTTAGGGTTAGGGCGTACGGACGTGAGCATGGGCCTATAAATAAGAACGGCGCGCTTACGGAAGCCCTCATCCCGGCCTACTCACCTCTCCTCTCTCCCTTCGTTTTCTCGCAGAGGGGAGGGTTCTTCTCCATGAGCTTCTTCTCCATAGGATGGCATTCTCCTCCATAATGGTAAATTTCTTCTCTAGTGTTTCTCCATCGTCGAGTATCAAGGAGAGCGGTATGATGGGGAGCACAAGGCAACGTGGGGGATGTGGCATATGAGCAAGAATATGATGGCAGCAAGGGAGAGGAGGTGTGGAAGTGATAGTAAAGACTATGGTTCTAATGGAGATGGAGGAAGCAAGAGAGGGTCTATGAGAGTTATAATAACCACATAATCATTTTTCTATTCTAATCATGAGAGAAGATTATAAATAAATGATCCACCATAATCACTTTCTTGTTCCAACGAATTTCAAAGCCACTAAGATTGTTGAAATAGTTTTAATATCTACTGTTAGATTGAAATTCAGTGGATGAGATCATATGCTCTCAATTTAAAATAGACTATGTGCCTACTAAAAAATCATATGTGTAGGGGGTGCGGTGATGCACTTATTATAATCATTTGCATAAGTATATTCTTTTTTGTAGAATATTTAGACGACGTTCAAAACCTAAACAGAAGTTCTTCAAGAGTTTACTTTCATATTATTTGTTATTGTTAAGTGTTATGTGTTATACTTATTGTGTAATCATTGAATGTACTCTAAATAATTCAATTCTTATATCTTTGATGATCTAGACAAAGAGTTAGTTTTGCTTATAGTCCAGTCAAAGTTCATGCAGTAGAGTCAACTTCAAGTTTGACCATCAATTGATCGCTCATTGCAATTCTTATTGATCGATCATTCATTGATCGCTCATGGTACATGATCTGATCGACTATTCTGTAGCCAGTTGAAGAACACTTTGACCCGATCAATTGTTGGTTTTTGTACGATCAATAAGTAGTATGATTGCTCATTCCTTGATGATCGATCATTTTTTGAACATTATATGCCTTTAAACGTTCATTTTATTGATCGATAAGTCAGTTTTTATGATCGATCATTTATTTGAATTTTGAATTCTATAACAAACCTTATGATCAATAATGGGTCTTTGTCTAGTTTATCATATGAGCATTGATCTAGCATTGTCTTTTGTTGATCGATCATTTCATAGTTGAAAGTTGCTATTTTTAGATCTCGACAATTAAATTGTTAAATCACTATAAAAGGAAATACATGCCTCCTCATTTTGACACACAACTCATTCGAATATTCCTCTCTCTCTCTCTCTCATTCTTCTATGTTCGTACTTTTAATAGAAGAGATTTTTATGCTGAAAGCTAGTATTGATCTATAGCAAGCTTCTCAAGCTCTATGTGTGTAGTCAGAAATCCTCTGGAATCTACTTAGAAAAATTTGATGATAATTTCCAAGTACATAGTTTACACATGTTTAAGAGATATATGTGTTTGAATCAAGTATTTGTATATCTTGTTAATATATTCTCTCTACTAATTTGATTATTGTGAACTGACTGTTTTATTTAATCAATACAGATAATTATTTTATCTTGTTCAACTAGTGTTGTTATACAGATACTCTTGGAGTTCTCTCTGCATAAAGCTTGTGGTAAAGCCTCGAGAGGTGAAGCAGCCTTTTCAGTTGCAGTGGCGACTTTGGTGTTTGATCCAAAGTTGTGACTTTGGTATGTGTGATCCAAGGTTGTAATATTCATTCTTGTAATAAGTTGAGATATCCATCTAAATATCTCATAATATAGTGGAATAGTTAGCTAATTTCGTCTAACCATAAATCCTAACTGAGGAATCTTGGGTCGTGATTTTCACTCGATTTGGTTCCCATGTTAACATACTACGTAGTGTGATTGTTGAATTGTTGTCTTTGGTTAGATTTGATTGTTTGTCTTTTGTTTTTAAAAAAAAATAATCTGTCATACCCCATTCATCCCCCTCTCTGTCTGGAGTGTATTTGATCCACAAGTTTTGTCAAATAGTATCGAAATGGGTTTTCTGATTCAGATTAAAGTACTGATCGTAGAACTGATGACAACTACAAGCAACTTTTGCAGCATCAATCGTGAAAGACAATCTATAAAGCATCCTCCATACTTTTATGGCACCAACTACAAGACATGGAAAAATAAATGTCTATCATCCCACAAGCATATGATTTTGTAGTTTGGACCATGGTCCAAAAGGGGATACATCAAATGGAAAGGGATTCCAGTTACACGAAGATTGATTTAGAGACAATCAATGCCAAAGATATGAATGCCATATATTGTGCTCTATCCAACGGAGAGTTTACTCATATTTCTTACTTGCAAATAGCCAACAAAATCTACAATTATCTCGAGTCAATACACAGAGATCCTTCAAATTTTGAAAGAGAAGAAAAGAAGAGTTTCCCACCAGAGAAGTTCCACGAAACATTCGAAGAAAGCTCTCAATGTAACTTGGTATGACTCTTTGAATTCTTCTGACAATTCTGGCAATGACTTAGATTCCTCCAACGATGAAGAAACTCTTGTAGGACTCATGGCTCGTAATGACCAAGTAAATTCAATTGAAATTCGATTGACAAATTAGAATAAGCTATTACATGATCTAGTTGTTAAATAGAAAAGACAAAATAAATTTCTCAAGAAAAATGCATGCACTACACTAGAAAACCATGTCTCTCAAGTAGAAGCCATCAAAATCATATAGTTGAATTTACAAATATTTTATCTTCTTTTGAAAAATAGCATAAAATAAAAATTAAGTCTCTTAAACCAAACATAGATAACTTGGAGAACATTGTTTCTACACTAAAGAAGAAAATTACTATTTTATTAATGATATTGCTAAATTCACAAAAGGAAAGGCATGAGTTTAGTGGGAAAACTTAAGGTTTTCTTAGGTCTTCAAATATCTCATCTTGAACATGGGACTTCCTTCTCGCAATAAAAGTTCACTGAAGAACTGCTACAAAAGTTCAGGTTTGCTTCGTGTTCTGGTAAGCATACTCCACTAGCTCCACATTGTTCTTTGGATCTAGATGAAGGAGGTAAGCCCATCGATGCAAAAGAGTACCGAGGTATAATCTGATCCCAACTCTATCTAACCGCAAACAGACTTGATATACTTTTTAGTACTTGTTTAATTGCATGGCTTCAGTTCTCTCTTAAAGAAAGTCACTTAAAAGTTGTTAAAAGAATCTTTCATTATTTAGCTACTACTGAAAGTTTTGATTTGTTTTACCCTTAGACAAGTAGTATAGATCTCTTCACGCATAACGATACAGACTACGCTAGTAGTCGTACAAATTTAAAAAATACTAGTGGCATTTGTGATGAATCTGTGATTCATCACTCTTAAAGTTGAAAATAGAGCCTTGTTCCCGAGTAATTAGGAGCATATTTCCACCAAAATTGCATAATTAGCATTCGTGCATGCATTGATAACATCTACATCTTAGCATTTGCATCTACATTAAATGAGAAGCCCAAATCACTTGTAAAAGTCACCCTATATGTATATAATTTACACTAACCCTAAATTCCATAAATTCCCTTTATATTGTATATATTACTAACAATAATACAAGAAAAATACCAAAACATTGCTAACTTGAATAATTTCTCAATAAAACCCCAAACCAAGTTGGAAGTCATGGACCTTAGAATGCACATATCTCTCTCATACAATCTCCGATCTAGGTCTACTCACTTTTAAATTAATACACATTCAGAGACCTTCAAAATGAGACCAGATTTATTTAAATCGGAGCTCGTATGCAAAATTTGGGTTCTGGGACCCCATTGTACACTATATGAATGTATAAGGGATTTTTACACCCATAACCCCGAGTAATTTTGCAATTACATTCATAACCCTGTGAAATCGTGAATTACACTGAGGACCCTGAAAAATGCTTAACTCTTACATGGTATAACCCTGTGTTAGTTGGCATTTATTTTATCCGTTGACTCTCACGAAAAAAGTTATATGTTGCCAATTTTACCCCTAAAACCATATCACATTTATAAAAGTATACCATTAGTATTAAAAAAAACTAAGAAAGTAATCATGCATGCATTTTGTTGAGACTCAAGGCGTCATTCGACTTTCATTAATAAGGATTTATATGGATTTTGTTGCCATTTTGTTCTTGAATCTGACAATTGCAGGTGTAGCATTCTACAATCCTCTTCGAGCAAGCTCGAGGGTCCTTCTGATACTTTGCCCCGACACTCAATTAACGTCGAAAGCCTGGAGAAACCTTGCAGCTGAAGATCAAGAGCTGAAGCATGAACATCATTAGTTGAAGCCAAAATTTGAATCTTCACTGGAAGAATTGAGGACTATCCTTAGTATGTCGTCTTGAAATCTAATGTCACATCATTTCAAGTGAACTCGAAGAGACTCTTCGAGCCCAAACCCAACAATTGCATCCGGAGGAGAACGGTGCGAGAACTTCAATGCTAACTTTAGTCGGGTGAGCCAAAGAAGAGCTTCGTGCTAATACAATCTCATCGAATGGAGACACATCGTCTTGGCAAGAACACAAGGAACAACATAACCTCAACCTTCAAAATAAAGGCATGTGCCATCCGGTTTTCACCAATGGTATTGTAAAGAGGGTCTTGCACATGAGACGATTCAGGCGCGACATAGGGGATGAGGAGTTGACATTGAATTGCATTGGCACCAATGCAATCTTAATTCGTTAAGCAAACCTTGGTAGCCCCACCCCATGAATCACCATGCTCGTGCCAAGTCCCGTCACCCCCCCCCCCATCGAGCGAGCTCGAAGCAGCCCCACCCCCCCCCCAAATCGCCCCACCCATGCCAAGTCCCATCTGCCCCGTCGAGTGAGCTCGAAGCAGCCTCACCCCACAATCGCCTAACCCGCTACACACACATGCCGCCCCCCAAACCCCCTAGACCTCGCCATCTCCTGCTCCCCTGCTCGAATCCCCACACCAGTAGGAGTGCCAAGCTTTGCCTGTCGACCTGAGTTTCTGCTTGCTCGAAGCCCCGCAGCCCACTGCTCCCTTGTTCGAACCCCCCCTGCTCGAAGCCCGCAGCTCGCCTTCTCCAGCCCCCCTTCCCTCTCCAGTTCGTTCTTCCTCTGGTGCGCTGCTCGAATTCACAGCGTCCCTACAGGTTCAGGTGTGGTCGGGCAGGTTGAGGTGCGGTCGAGACATTGGGTGGAGATGGTCGGTCAGCGGGGGAAGAGAAAGAGGTCAGATGGGGGAGGTTGAGGTGAGGAGGGTAAGGGGTGTGAGCTGAGGAAGGTGGATGGAGGTTGAAGGGAGAGGGTTTTTTGTTTATTTTTTAACCGTTGGATTGAGGATGAGTTAGATTATCCCATTCATATGGTTATATTAATATATTAAACTAACGGAGGGTTATGAGTGTGAGATGGAGTGACTATTCAGGGTTTCTCATGTAATTCATGATTATGCAGGGTTATGATTGTAATTGCATAATTACTCAGGGTTATGGGTGTAAAAATCCCTATGTAGAATTGTACCCTTGTATTTTAGTATTTTATTTGACCTCATTTCTATTTTTGGTAAACATTAAACTTGTAGATCTCATCGAGATCTACAACATTCATGTTTTAAGTTTTTCCAAATTCGGCCATCTTCTCTCCCTTATCTCATATTTTCTTTCAGCCATTCAGATCAGGCCATGTGGCGCCCTCTGATTGCGCCACGCGGCCCACTCCATCGCCCGCCACACATCCCCTTTTCCTGAGCTGTTCGATCATTCATTATCCCTCCATATATGGGCCCTCCATACCGCATCATCTCTCCGCCGTCCGATCCATCCCCAGATCTCATCAAGACCGTACGTCAGCACCTTATCCTCCGCTCTCCACATGGCACGCTCATGGCCACTGAATCTTCACCATGATGATTGGATAGCACCCGTACAATCCTGGCCATGTCCTGACCATCCGATCAAAGCCCAAATGAAATCATGTCCTTCCTTTAGCGCCTCATCCTTAGAGATCCACGTGGCAAAATCTCCACTGTTCGATCGCCCTCCAGATATAATCTGGACCGTTATCTAGCGCCGCCAACATACCTTGCCACGTGGCTTCACGCAACACCCTTCTATCGGATCGGTCCGATCTAATCCTAACTGTTTACTAGCACCCTCTACTCCATCATTGGATCGCGAGATCCAACGGTGGAGACTTCGTTGTCTACCTCTGATTCGACCCTCGCCCACGTCGCCCACCTCTCGACAGCTCCACCCCCTTCCTATTCTCAGAACCACTCCAGCCACCTACTCCGCCCCCTATCATCCCCACGACGTAGCCCATGCTCCCCTCTTCCTCGTCGACCTCCATGACCTCCATGAAACTTGCCTACGTCACTCCACAAATCCCAGAACACCACGCCTCCATCACCCGACCTCCACTGTTGTCCTTTAAATACCCCATCTCCGGCCTCGTTTCACCCCATCCGCCATAGCAGGAGGTACCTCAGATCTCTTAGCTTATGATTGGTGACATTAATTGAGGGCGAAATCGAGCAACGACGGTGATATTCCTCTGGCAAGATCCGCGGTGTTTTTTCGCCATGTAGCAGCTTCTTCAAAGAGCTGCTCGAGCTCGGGTAGCTACCGGCCCTCCAACGACGACCCGAGTCTCTAGTAAGAGTCTCAGATCCCAAGTAGCAATCCTCCATCATCTTCTCCGATCCCATCTTCTTCCCCATCGATTTTCTCATAATTTATTTCACCTCTCCTCTCATCTTCACATGTCTCCGACTAGCCCCCGAGCTCCACCTTGGAGCTCCCACCTTCGCATGCCACTCCTTTCACTCAGACAGCACCTCGCACCTCCCTATGACCAAAGCTCCGCCGCCAAGGTGGAGGAAAGTCACCGGACCACCCTCGCTTCGCTGCAGTCCTCTCACTACACTCGCACTCACCTCACGAGCATATTGCACACGCTCCCTTGCACAGACTAACCCTGCAGGTACCCTCATCTTCATTGGCCGGACCCCACACCGGAGTCGCCTCGAGTTTCATCTCCACAGCCCTCCAGTTGACTCCAGCTGCCTCCAGGCCCTCCGGTCGACTCCCGACGTTCCCACGATCGTCTATAGCCATCCAGGGGTCGCCGACGAGCTTCCACGTCCTCAAGGGAGCACGGCAGAGCCAGAGCCTTGTCACCATAGCCACGCCAAGTCCGTCGCAAGAGGCGACGGGTCGGAGAAGAAGGACTTCCAACTACCGTTGGATCTTCTTATCCAACGATTCTCGTCTCAACACGTCGCCCGCTTCATGCCACCATTGGATCAGGAGGATCCAACGGTCACTACACTGCCACGTCACATTGCCTTTTACCTCCAGTTGTCGTCCGATCTCCCGAGGATCTGACACCCATCACTCTGCCACGTTGCCTTCATCAACCACCGTTAGATCTATCTTGATCTAACGGTCCCTAGATGCGCCGCGTCGCGAGCTCCGAGCCTCATCCCCGACCTTTGGCTCGAAGTAACCGAAGGAGTATCTGAAGCTGAGCTGAACCTCCTGAGCCATCCGAGCCTCTGCCCGAGCCTCCAACGCCGTCCGAGCCTAGCCCCCACACGTGTTTCTCACGTGAGGGTCGGGTAATTTGCACAGAGGCCCTGGAAAGTTCTGGAAATTGCATTTTGGTCCCTACCAGGCGATCTACGTAAGGAGCACGTGTTCTCAAAGGAAATTTTACATCCACCCCCCTTCATAATAGGTAATTGCACTTAAATCCCAGTCAACACATTTTATTTTAGCAATTTTTATTTTCTGTATTTTGACACCTGTCTTTGTACGCATATTTAGGAGTCCATTTATCATCATTTTTAATTTTTAAAAATTGCATGTTGTAGTTTAACTTGTCCTCTATCTTGTGTGACACTTGTCTTATTTTTGTGAGTCATCTAGAATTTAATAATATTAAATTGGTGAAATTTTTTATATTTTGCCCAATGTGTGCCTTTTATTTAATATTAAATTCCTTGTTACTCCAAAAATCATCATAAAATCACATTAGACCTAAGATAAAATACTCTCCATTGTGCCCAAAAATCATAGCATTTGCACGCATCACGAGGCCTGAATAAATCAAACAGTGATTTGCTTAATTGATTTTTAAGAGATCCAATTCACATAGATTTTTAGGTTTATCAATTTTCCTGCATTCCTCTTAGTTAGACATATCTAGGATAATTTTTATATATAGAAATAATATATTTGATATTTATTAAAATTAATTTTGTAAAAGTCATCCTATATTTATTTTTAATTCATATTAAATTCATACATAGTCTAAAAATTCCAAAAAAATGCAGTAGCTTAATTTCATTGCATTTCATATTCCGGACAAGTCATGATTTTTGGACTTCATTTGACCATCTTTCAAATTTACCCTTAAAATTTGGCCTGAAATTGCATTGTTTTTCCTTTATTGCACAAAAAAATCTAAAAAAAACCAAAAATATTCTTTTGATAAATCCGATCTTAAAAATTACTGAAAATTTACCTAAGGAGACAGCTGCCTCCCTGAGTTCGACCTTGGGCTTGCCCAAGTAAAATAAATCTGTCGCTTAAACTTGATTTTTCATTAAGTCTTAGTGGTGTTTTTTTTATGAAGTCTTGATTACCTGGCTGTAACGAATTTAACTTTTAATTTGATCAATAATTTGGTTGAATTAACAAGGATAAGCGAGGCGACTTCAAAATAGCACCGTTGGTGGGGAGGCATGGCTTAGATTAATTTTTAGAAAATTTTGAGTTCTGATTTTCCATCCCTGAATATTCTGACCCTCGGTTTTTCTTGTAAATATTTATCTATCATTTATTTTTGTTTATTTTGTATTGTCCTTTATCTGACCTCTATTTATTTTCGTGCGAGGACAATGAGGAGTCGAAGGCGCTTCACTAGGCAAACCGAGGAATTGCATGTAAATAATTTGAGGGATTTGTGAGGACTTTTAAATTTCCCTTATTTTCACTAATTTTGCACATTTCCAGCGGTCCTCGTTTGGGTTATCGCATGGGAAGTATAGTGGAACCGTGTCTCCGTGTGCTGTGTGGATTGCTTTTACGTAGATTAGGCTTGCACTTGCGGCTCTTAGAGCTACTTTAGGACTTTCTTGTGCTCATAAAATTCTAGGACCACACTTCGTACTTAAAAGACGCACTTAGACTGCAAATCTAGTCAAATTCAATCTGTGCTTCACTCACTAATAGAACTGCCTGTCTAGGAGCGGTTTATATCGCTTGCATTGCATATAGCATAAAATTTTCAATTCTGTTTTGCATCCTGCATAAAAAGCGAAGGAATCACTGTAAGTCTTCTCTACTTGGCATTTCATCATTATTTTATCTTGCACCGGCTTTTCTCAACTTCGTACCCTTGGTTTTTCAAACTTAGGACAAAAGGAAATTGGGATTGGACGATAAGCGTGTTGTGTGGTTGGACTAATCAAGTGATCACCTAAACTTAAAGCCGGGACTGCTAAACTCAATTGACCTAAAAAATCAATAAAATCAGAAATTATGCTTGCGGGAGATTAACCCCGACCTTGTTCTCAGGCTGAGTGAGGGTACTAGAGTGTGTGTGCACACCCTAAGGCAGAGCCAAAATCCCCAGCTTCCATATCACGTACCAACTGATCCTAACAAATATCACGAGTTGAATACTTTCAGGTTCACTAACTAGCACCAAGTAACCTCCGCCTGTTCTCAGGTAGATAGGGGTGAACCAGTAGTACTTCATGATAAGTTGCTAGTAACCCCTCGGGGTGAAGTTCCAGCCTTATCAGCCTCCGCCTGCTTGCAGGTAGATAGGGGTGGGTCTTTGAACTCGTCAACTTGGGATAGGAGCGAAGAAAGGAAGGGCATTGGTATCTTAGGCGATAGGTTAAACAGGGAAGACGCATCCGGCTTTAAGCCGACTTCCCTATAGGCCACGTAACCTTTTCTACTTGCTTGAAAATTCACACTTAAAATCAACCAGATTAATCAGACTCGATTTTGGGTCCTTCATCGTGTTGAGTGTGAAAATCAGGGTTTGGATTCATTTGCTTGCTTCAGGTAGGACTGAAATCCTATCTTATACTCCTGATTCTTCTTCCCACCATCCAAGATGACAGACTGGGGGGATATCTATTCCCGTTTCGCCAATATCTCTTTAAGCCCCTCATGAAGTTCATCTTCATCAGACCAAGCGCAACTTGGGCCAACCCGAGCTCATGACCCTCTTGAGTTCGAGATCCATCACTTCCAGGGTGGATACCATCAAACCATCCCTTTTCTCTCCTCCTATCTCACCGAGGAAGACCATCGCCTCGGTGAGAATGTCTTCATTGATATGCCCTCTAACCTAGACCATTCTCCATTCCCAGGAAAAGAGGACAAAATGCCGAAGAAAAACCCTGACGGAGAGGAACACAGAGATGATCCCATGCTCTAAGTCCTAGCCCAGCTAGCTAGAGCCGAGCAACTGAATGCAGAACTGATGGCTAGGATGGGACAAGTGATCAAGGCTGAAGGAATTGACCGACCCCTGGT
The DNA here is from genome assembly GCA_037367405.1 of Ottelia alismoides. Classification (NCBI taxonomy): domain Eukaryota; kingdom Viridiplantae; phylum Streptophyta; class Magnoliopsida; order Alismatales; family Hydrocharitaceae; genus Ottelia; species Ottelia alismoides. Next base: position 388,829 of record JAZKJV010005240.1, read on the forward strand.
AGACGCCTACAATCCCGCGGAGAATGAAATACATAGATGGCTAGTACATGAGGTCCCCCCTGAAGTGTTCGAGCTGAAGCCCCACTTTCTGAGCCTGCTGCCGAAATTCAATGGAAATGCCAACGAAGAACAATATGCCTTCCTTAGAGACTTCGAGCTGGTTTGCAACAACTTTAGTCACCCTAGGGTTTGGCAAGACTACATCAGGCTGAAGGCCACCCCATTTGCCATAGGATATAAGGCCGCTCATTGGTTGAAAAATCTCAGGGTGAGATGTACAACCTGGATACAGTTCAAGGACCTATTCTTAAATAAGTTCTACCCACTCAGTAGGACTAAGCAAATGAGAACCAAGATCGCAAGTTTTTCCTAGGGACCAAATGAACCATTCCATGAAGCATGGGATAGATTTAATGACTTGACGCAGAAATGCCCTTGCCACGGCATTACAAAAGCAATCTTAGTCCAGACCTTGTTCTGTGGCATGACCTCGGAGATGCAGGGGTTAGTAAGTATCGCCTGTGGAGGAAGCTATCTGAACAAAAATGAAGATGTCGTATGGAAGATCTTGGAGCAGATGGCGGAAACATGCAGATCTCAGGCCACCAGGGCCTATCAGTTGTCTCCATCAAGCCTATCCAACGAGATAACTAGAAGGACTGTAGCGGATCTGACAGAGGACCTCATCCCTAGCATGGGAATAATAGCTGCCAAGTTAACCATGGTCGAGCAGATTCACAAGAGGGTCACTGACCTTGAGGCACTCTCACGATTGCCGAAACAAGTGGAGGAATTGACTGAGAAGGTAGCCAAGATACTGCTACATGCCCCTTCTGCACCACATGTACATGTACACCAAGTTCATCTTGTACAGGAACAGACACCGGGGCCTCAGAGTAGATGGGTAGAGGAGCAACAGTATACTCAGAAGGAGCAGCACGCACCCCCATAAGTGGAGACATGATACGAGGAGCCTTCGCATGTGTTCGAGATCAACGGGTTGTGGTATAGCCATGACCCCGTCGATAGACAATCGGGGATAGGGAACGGTTACTAGCCTCACCGACCTTCCCTAGCTTATCAGGAAACCGGCTCCGTCCCCACACCGCGATTCGTATAGTCCCAGCCCAGACAAGGGTACCAGCCTCAACAGCACCAGCATCAGCGCACTTTCCACTCGGGCCAGCAGGGCCCTCCACCACCATCCCATCATCAACAATATCGGCATGGCCAGCAGGGCCAATAGTGACCATCAGCAAGCCCCGCCCACAAACGAATTGGAGTCCCTCACCTTAGCAATCAAGACCCTGACTGATAGGGTCCAACAGATTCAGAATGACTACCTGGATATGAGAACAGATTTGAATCGTGTTTCTCGTACCCAGGACCAACAGAGGGTGCCGAAGGCTCCAATTCCCATCCAGGTTCAGGCTAACCCAAATAGCCTGAATCACGGCCAGAACCTACATAGAGATTAGGTATACTATTCAGATAACTTTTTATATGAACATGAGATCCTTTCGTACTATAATGTTAATCATATGTCCCTCAGGAGCGAAAGGACCGTGATCGTACCTGATTGGGCACGGGCACCAGAGGAAGACGTTGCCAAGTCTCTACCTGAGGAGAACTTGGAGGTAGAGGAGCAAAATCACCACCATCATCGGCAGAAGAAGAGGACCTCTAAGTCCTCAAAGAAGAAGGAGCATATCACCCGCAGTGAGTCCAGTGAGACCGTTAAGGAGCCCGCACCTCCATCTGAGGAGGATGTCCCAGCAGTCGTGGAAGACGCATCACCGGTTTTGCAGCAGAAATTTTCTTTTAGTCCAATCAGAGTCCGAGTCAGTCTCAATATCCTGTACAAAGCTCAGTTCCTCAGTTTAATGAAAATCTTTTAGTTTCGGAATCTGAGTTAGCATCAATAATCCCTTTCCCCCGAGCTCTTAAGGGCGGAAAGAAGAAAATCAAAAAAATACAAAAAGATGACCCTGATATGGCAGAATTCTGTAACAAATACATCAAGGTCACAATCCCTTTTGATAAGTATGTGGAAATGACACCTGCATTCCATAAATGCCTTAAGGTGAGATGCACACCTACTAGGGTTAGAAGGAAGTCCAAAAGACATGTTGAGAAACATGTTCTGTCTGTAGCCACTTCTTGCGCAATTAAGAATGCATTTCCGAGGAAACGAAGAGACATGGGTGCACATTATGTGGTGAGTCATGTCGATGACACTACGTTTGCACACACTCTCCTTGATAACGTCTCCTTAATTAACTTGATGCCTACATCCCTTTACGAGCGGCTGAATCTCAGACCTCTTAGAAAATCCAGAGTACTACTTCAGTTTGCAGATAAATCCACTAAGAGGTCCCTAGGAGAATTGAGAAATGTTATCATCAAGGTCGAGGGTTAGGAATACATGGTGGACTTTACAGTCCTTGATATGGAGACCCCTTGAAATTGGAGGGATTCCCAGATCATATTAGGAAGGCCCTTTCTCAGAACAACAGGGGCCGTATTTGATTACAAGATCGGGAAGATTCAGTTCCAAACTCCAGACGGATATGAGGAACTTGAGATGAAGCAGACCATGTGGCAAAGGCCGGATTCAGAATCCCGTACTGAGTATTCTTCGTCTGAAGCAGATTGTATTCATGTAGACACAGTTAGGCCATGGAGACAGAACCCAGTCAACACCGATGAGTCCCTCTCCTCCGGAGAAGATCCTGTGCATGAGACAGTTTGCGAGACCCTTAGGAATCAGTGTAGCGCAGAATATGCATCCCCCTACATCTTCGATGACGTAGAGGCCCAGCTGAGTCTGTCAGTCCTTCCCTCTTTAGGACAATCAGAAGATGAGGATGATGAGTCAGATGTGGCTTTTACCGATTGTTTGGAGACCTTTGACGATCTGACTCCAGAGCCGAATGAGTTGGTGGCATCAATTTCAAGGATAGATCCAGCCACTATCAGCACTGAGCCAGATTCGATTGAGCCAGACTTCTTTGATGATCACACTTTACCTGAGCTCAAACCTTTACCCACAACACTAAAATATGCCTTCCTTGCGGGACAAGAGAAGAAATATCCGGTCATCATCAGCTCATGATTGACCGAGGAGCAGGAATCTCGCTTGATAGAGATTCTGGAGAAAAACCGCAACGCAATAGGTTGGAGCATTTCCGATCTCCATGGCCCTACTCTATGTTCTCACCATATCTACTTAGAGAATGAGGCTAAACCCTCTCGCGAATTCCAACGTCAGTTGAATCCAATATTACGAGAGGTGGTGAAGAAGGAGATAGAGAAATGGTGCGATGCGGGTTTTATATATCCCATCTCCGATTCAAAATGGGTGGCACCAATCCATGTTGTCTTGAAAAAGTCGGGAATTCAGACGGCCACTAATGAGGACGGAGAGGAGATCCTGACAAGAGTACTCACGTTTTGGCGCGCCTGTGTGGATTATAGACACCTGAATGTCACTACGAAGAAGGATCATTTCCCCCTACCGTTCATTGATCAAATCTTAGAGAGATTAGCGGGGGAAGAATTCTTCTGCTTTTTAGACGGGTTCTCAGGCTACAATCAAGTAGCCATAGCTCCCGAGGACTAGGAAAAAACCACGTTTACATGCCCTTTGATACCTACGCTTTCAAGCGCATGCCCTTTGGGTTATGCAATGCTCCTGGTACTTTTCAAAGGTGCATGATTGCTGTACGTCGAAATGGTAGGAGAATTCTTGGAAGTCTTCATGGATGACTACTCGGTCCATGGTGATTCCTTCGATTCCTGTCTTAGGAATCTGGACCGAGTCCTCAAGTGGTGTTGTGAGGTCAATCCGGTGCTCTCCTTGGAGAAAAGTCACTTCATGGTGACAGAGGGCATTGTGTTAGGACATGTCATCTCCAAGAGAGGAATGGAGGTTGACCCAGCCAAGGTGGATGTGACCAGACGACTCAGGCCACCAACCAATGTGAAACAGTTGCAGTCCTTCTTCGGGCATGTTGGATTTTATCGAAGATTTGTCAAGGATTTTTCAAAGATTGCCCGACCGCTAATTGAGCTTTTAGACAAAGACAAGGAGTTCATTGTCGATCACAAGAGTCTTGAAGCCTTTAAGCAATTACAGAAGATGATCATGGACGCCCCTATCCTACAAGCCCCAGATTGGTCTCTGCCTTTTGAGATTATGACGGACGCCTCAGACTTTGTTGTTGGGGCTGTGTTAGGACAGAGGAGGGATGGCGTCCCGTTCGCCATACACTACGCAAGCAAAGTGCTCGATACTACTCAGCGTAACTATACAGTTACGGAAAAGGAGATGCTTGCAATAGTGTTCGCCTTGGATAAGTTCAGATCTCAATTAATTGGATCCAAGGTGATTGTGTTCACTGACCACACAACGCTATGATACTTAATGGAAAAGAAGGATGCAAAGGCGTGTCTTCTTAGGTGGATTTTTCTTATCCAGGAGTTTGATTTGGACATTTGTGATAAATCAGGAAAAAAGAACGTAGTAGCTGATCATCTCTTCCGTCTCGAGGATCTTAATGCTTTTGATGATACGTCGATTTGGGACTCCTTCTCTGATGAGTCGATTTTTGTTGTCGACTCACTTCCATGGTACGCCAATATTGTGAACTATCTTGTCTCCAAGAAAGTTTCCGAAGATTGGCCCAAGAGCCACATAGACCGACTGAAGTCAGATTCAAGACATTACCACTGGGAGGATCTGATCCTTTTCTTTGAGGGACCGGATTGCGTCTGGAGATGGTGTACTCCTCAGGAGGAATATCAGAGTGTCCTTACTTTATACCACAGTCTGGAGGCAGGAGGACACCATTCCAGGAAGAGAATCGTATGGAAGATACTTCAGTGTGGCTTATACTGGCCGACTCTGTTTCACGATGCAATCACCTTTGCGAAGTCATGCCCAGTATGCCAGCGAATGGGAGGAACCGTTGGTCCCAAGGATGAGATGCTGATGCAACCTGTCATCATTTACGATGTCTTTGACGCATGGGCATCGACTTCATGGGCCCATTCCCTATTATCCACGGATTCGAATACATCCTTTTGTGGTAGATTATTTGTCAAGGTGGGTGGAGGCTATCCCAACCCGAGCTGCAGACAGTAAGACTGTCTGTAAATTCATTAGAGATCACATCATCTCTAGGTTCAGGATCCCCAAAGTGTTGATATCAGATGGGGGTAGCCACTTCGTAAACAGAGATGTGAAGAAGCTCTTAAAGGATTATTGCATCGAACACTGTGTCACTAGTCCTTACCACCCATAGATCAATGGCATGGCAGAGGTATCAAATAGGGAGGTGAAAACCATATTGCAGAAGCTTGTCCGCCCAGACAGGAAGGACTGATCTCAGATTTTGGATCAGGTCCTATGGGCTTACAGGACAGCTTACAAGACACCATTAGGAACCTCCCCATTCAGGATGATATTTGGAAATCCGTACCATTTGCCCGCAGAATTAGTGCACAAATCAGAGTGGGCAATCAAGAAGGTCAACTAGAACACACACCTAGGGCATAGACAGAGAGAGATGGATCTGAATGAGCTTGTGGAAGTTAGAAACTTGTCATATGACAATAGTTTGGTGTACAAGGACAAAGTAAAGCATTGGCATGATAGATATATCAGACGAAAGACCTTTGTTTCTGGACAGAAGGTACGGTTGTTTAATGCAAGGATGAAGGTTTTCCAAGGCAAGCTGAAATCCAAGTGGACGTGCCCATTCATAGTTCGTGTTGTGCATGATAGTGGATGTGTTGAGATCTCAGATCTCATAGATAAAGCATAGACATTCCTAGTCAATGGACAATTGTTGAAGCACTTCATCGAACCCAATGAACAGTTAGTCCATGTTGAGGAGATTGTATTCATGCACGAGACAAACTCAGCAAATACACATAGAGCCGTGCATGAGACCTTGCAGCAGTGAGCTCTCGCCATCAGCAGCATCTAGAAAAATTCAGACCGCAATCCTTGTATATACCCACCATTCCTGTATATTCTTCCCCTCCCTCCTGCGACTCTAATCACTGGCCCCAGCTTCATATATTTCATCTACAAATATACTTAGAATGACTAGATTCTAAGTATAGGGGGAGAGTATCTTGAGTCCGTATACTATTCATTGTACATCCCCCAGATCTCATCGGTCCTCATACTCACTCCTGTCCTCTACTTAGGATGACCTGAACCTAAGTATAGGGGGGACCGATGTCCATCATGTATATACTCTTACACTTTCCCTCTTGACCTCGTCTACCCCGTTTTTGGTATCCACCTACACTTAGGCTTCCAGAGCCTAAGTATAGGGGGGCAGGACGAGTTCTACACATTTTTGTTCTCCTACGCTTAGCACGAGCTATGTCTTCTTCCTCGCTTTTCGTGCTCTGAGGACATAGCACATGCTAAGTATAGGGGGGCATGTATATATTACATATATACTTTACCCATAGCTCATACTTTCACGTATTTTTGTATATACTATACAATAATTATGGATGGGGGTAAAAATGGAGAAATGTTTTTGTAAAATACATGTATATATATTTGCATAAAAAATGAACGAAAATTTTCAAAATCAAAGGCTTCTTATTTACTCTTGCACATCATCTCCGCATTCAAAAAAAAGGAGGGGGGTCTTGCATTTTATTCATCTCTGTAGCATGCCATCTACATCTCATCTGCATATCATGCATATGCAAAGTGGAAAGGTAGTGGGTTCTGAACCAAGTTATGAATAGACGTTGAGGATGGATTTGATTTGACCTTAATCTACCTAATTTCATAGGAACCTTATAGGAACTGGAGTTAAGATTTCTCAGGTTGACTTAATTCTTTGAGTCCGCAAGTCTATGTTCACATGTCATCTTGATTAGTCTAAGTAGAATATCTCATGCACACGCATGATTCTTACAGACAAATACCTAACTTGGACAAGTACCATGCACGTAGCTCTTCATTGATGAGGTGGTGAGGAGGTAGATTCCTTTAACTTGGAGTAGTACACGGGAGGCTAGTGCATCTCAACCTAGTCTGGTGGTGATGACATCTAAGGATGGGATGCTGTGGGCTGCAATAAAGCTTCAAAAGAGGGATAGTCTACTGACTCAAGGAGAAAAACTCATTATGTACATGTTGCACCTTGTATATAGCTCAAAAAAAAGAAAAGGGAAAAATGCAAGAACTCCAAAAAAAGTAGACATGCTAGAGTGAAAATAAAATACCTGGCGGAGTATGTATATTAGCAAGAAGTCTGCAGCTGGATGACTTGGCTACAGTGGTCAGACATCCCCGGATAGGTAGCTACACTGGCTACAGTCCATTCTTTCTCCACCCCTTCCTCTTGAGCTGGTCGCACTTGAACTTAGAAGGGAATACCCCACTCCTCGAGGAAAGAGTTACTGGACCGGGGAATTAGAGTAACCTTGTTAGAGAAGGCTGCTTCTTAGCCATTTCTGATGTGGAGAGCTATTTTACACTTACACAGTACAAAAAAGAATCATAGTCATCAGAAATTTACGTTTGAGGATTTGTTCTGACCTGACTATTAAGGCGTCTTGAATAGAAGACTTGTGGAACTTGAAGTCTGTTAGGTCTTAAGTTTAGGTATCTATGAGGTTCTGCCACATAAATAATCCAAGGGTCGAGTCGAGCTCCATTTTCAACTTTTGTTCATGATCTTGGTATGGAACCCAAAATCATTTCACTCATGTATTTCATTTTAGTTGCTCGGGGACGAGCAAGGCTTAAGTATAGGGGGTTGATGAATATGTGATTGATCACTCTTAAAGATGAAAATAGAGCTTTGTTCCTGAGTAATTAGGAGCATATTTCCACTAAAATTGCATAATTAGCGTTCGTGCATGCATTGATAACATCTGTATCTTAGCATTTGCATCTGCATTAAATGAGAAGCCCAAATCACTTGTAAAATTCACCCTATATATATAATTTACACTAACCCTAAATTCCATAAATTCCCTTTATACTATATATATTACTAACAATAATACAAGAAAAATACCAAAAAAATGCTAACTTGAATAATTGTCCAATAAAACCCCAAACCAAGTTAGAAGTCATGGACCTTAGAATGTACATATCTCTCTCATACAATCTCCAATCTATATCTACTCACTTTTAAATTAATACACATTTAGAGACCTTCAAAATGAGACCAGTTTCATTTAAATCGGAGCTCGTATGCAAAACTTGGGTTCTGGGACCCCATTGTACACTATATGTATGTATAATTGTAACCTTTTATTTTAATCTTTATTTGGCCTCATTTCTGTTTCCGGTCAACATGAAACTTGTACATCTCATCGAGATCTACAATTTTCATGTTTTGAGTTTTTCCTAAATCAACCATATTTTCTCCCTTATCTCACATTTTCTTTCAACCATTCAAATCAGGCCACGTGGCGCCCTCTGATTGCGCCACGCGGCCCATTCCATCGCCTGCCACGCATCCCCTTTTCCTGAGCCATCCGATCGTTCATTCTCCCTCCAGATCTGGGCCCTCCATACCGCATCATCTCTCCACCGTCCGATCCATCCCCATATCTCATCAAGACCGCATGTCAGCGCCTTATCCTCCTCTCTCCACGTGGCACGCTCATGGCCAGTGAATCTTCGCCATGACGATTGGATCGCACCCGTTCAATCCCGGCCATGTCCTGACCATCCGATCAAAGCCCAGATGAAATCATGGCCTTCCTTTAGTGCCTCATCCTTAGAGCTCCACGTGGCAAGATCTCCACCGTTCGATCGTCCTCCACATATATTCTGGACTGTTATCTAGTATCGCCACCATACCTCTCCACGTGGCTTCATGCAACACCCTTCGATCGGATCAGTCCGATCTAATCCTAACTGTTTACTAGCACCCTCCGCTCCACCGTTGGATCACGAGATCCAATGTCGGAGACTTCGTCGTCTACCTCTAATTCGACCCTCGCCCACGTCGCCCACATCTCGACAGCTCCGCCCCCTTCCTATTCTCGGAACCACTCCAGGCACCTACTCCACCCCCTGTCATCTCCATGACGTAGCCCATGCTCCCCTCTTCCTCGCCGACCTCCATGAAACTCGCCTACGTCACTCCACAAAGCCCACGAACACCGCGCCTCCATCACCTGACCTCCACTGTCGTCCTTTAAATACCCTGTCTCCAGCCTCGTTTCACCCCATCCGCCATAGCAGGAGGTACCCTAGAGCTCTTAGCTTCTGATTGGTGACAGCAATTGAGGTCAAAATCGAGCGACGACGGTGATATTCCTCCGGTGAGATCCGCGACGTTTCTTCGTCGTGTAGCAGCTCCTCCGACGAGCTGCTCGAGCTCGGGTAGCTACCGACCCTCGAGCGATGACCCAAGTCTCCAGCAAGAGTCTCAGATCCTAGGTAGCAATCCTCTATCATCTTCTCTGATCTCATCTTCTTCCCTGTTGATTTTCTCAGAATTTATTTCACCTCTCCTCTCATCTTCACATGTCTTTAACCAACCCCCGAGCTCCACCTTGGAGCTCCCACATTCGTGTGCCACTCCTTTCACTCAGACAACACCTAGCACCTCCCTCCGACCAAAGCTTCACCGCCACGGTGGAGGAGAGTCATCGGACCACCCTCGCTTCGCTCCAAGCCCCTCACTTCACTCGCACTCACCTCACGAGCACATTGCACATGCTCCCTTGCATAGACTAACCCTGCAGGTACCCTCATCTTCATTCGCCGGACCCCATGCCGGAGCCGCCTCGAGTTTCATCTCAATAGCCCTCCAGTTGACTCCAGCTGTCTCCAGACCCTCCGGCCGACTCCTGACGTTCCCACGATCGTCTAGAGTTATCCAAGGGTCGCCGACGGGCTTCCACATTCTCAGGGGAGCACGGTGGAGCCAGAGCCTTGTCACCGAAGCCCCACCAAGTCCGTCGCAGGAGGTGATGGGCCGGAGAATAAGGACTTCCAGCTACCATTGGATCTTCCGATCCAATGGTTCTCGTCTCGACACGTCGCCCGCTTCACACCACTGTTGGATCATGAGGATCCAACGACCATTACGCTACCACGTCGCATCGCCTTCGACCTCTAGCTGCCGTCCGATCTCGCGAGGATATGACGCCCATCACTCTGCCATGTCACCTTCATCAGCCACCGTTAGATATATCTTGATCTAGCAGTCCCTAGGCGCACCACGTCCCGAGCTCCGAGCGTCATCCCCGGCCTTTGGCTCGGAGTAGCCGAAGGAGTATCCGAAGCTGAGCTGAACTGCCTGAGCCATCCGAGCCTCTGCCCGAGCCTCCAACGTTGTCTGAGCCTAGCCCCCGCACGTGTCTCCCACGTGAGGGCTGGGTAATTTGCACAGAGGCCTTGGAAAATTCTAGAAATTGCATTTTGGTCCCTACCAGGCGATCCACGTGAGGAGCACATGTTCTTAGAGGAAATTTTGCATCCACCCCTTCATGATAGGTAATTGCACTTAAGTCTCTGTCAGCACATTTATTTTAGCAATTTTTATTTTCTGTATTGCATTTTGACCCTTGTTTTTGCACGCATATTTAGGAGTCCATTTATCATCATTTTAAATTTCTAAAAATTGCATGTTGTAGTTTAACTTGTCCTCTATCTTGTGTGACACTTATCTTATTTTTGTGAGTCATCTGGAATTTAATAATATTAAATTGGTGAAACTTTCTATATTTTGCCCATTATGTGCCTTTTATTTAATATTAAATTCCTTGTTGCTCCAAAAATCATCATAAAATCAAATTAGACCTAGGATAAAATACTCTCTAATGTGCCCAAAAATCATAGCAGTTACACGCATCACGAGGCTAGAATAAATCAAATAGTGATTTGTTGAATTGATTTTTAAGAGATCCAATTCACATAGATTTTTAGGTTTATCAATTTTCCTAGATTCTTCTTACTTATACATATCTAGGATAATTTTTATATCTTGAAATAATGTATTTTGGTATTTATCAAAATTAATTTTGCAAAAATCATCCTACATTTATCTTTAATTCATATTAAATTCATACAGAGCCTAAAAATTCCAAAAAAAATTGCTGTAGCTTAATTTCATTGCATTTCATATCCCGGTCAAGTTTCATGGTTTTTGGACTTCATTTGACCATATTTCAAATTTACCCTTAAAGTTTGGCCTGAAATTACATTGTTTTTCCTTTATTGCACAAAAATTTCTAAAAAAAGACCAAAAATATTCTTCTGATAAATCTGATCTAAAAAATTGACTGAAAATTTACCTAAAGAGACAGGTGTCTCCCTGAGTTCGACCTTGGGCTTGCCCAAGTAAAATAAATCTGCCGCTTAAACTTGATTTTTCATTGTCTTAGTGGTGTTTTTGATGAAGTCTTTATTACCCGACTGCAACGAACTTAACTTTTAATTTGATCAATAATTTGGTTGAATTGACAAGGGTAAGCGAGGCGGTTTCAATTTTTAAATTTATAGGAATGCTTTGGTATCTTGGTTTTCTAAAAAGTATAACTGTGTTGCAATTTTAAATAACTGAAGCTGAGTATATTAGTGCAGTTTTAGCTTGTTCTTAGTTACTACGGTCGAGGAACAGTCTTACTGATTTGGTTTATCACTTTTAAAAATTCAAATCTTTTGTGATAATACAAGTCTATTAATCATGCTAACAACCATGTCAATCACTCTAGGACCAAGCATATAGATGGTTGTCATCACTTTCTCTGTAAACATGTCTTAAAAGGAGAAGTTGTTTGAATTATGTCTCAACAAATAAGAAATTCATTGACATATTCACTAAACCCTTAGCTACTGCTCGACTTGAGCAAGTTCGAAGAGAATTAGGGCTTAGTACTTTGAAAGATCTAATTTAAGGCAGTCTTCTAGTTGAGACAAACCAATTGATCTATTATTTGAATTGGTGTGATCAATCATATAAAAGAATATGATCGATCAATATGTACACGTGATATTTTGATTTGATCCATATTACCTTAAATCCCGCACTACCTTGAACCTCTCAACCGTCATTGGTGTTGATTGACACATGTAACATTTCAAGTCGCCTTTTTCTCTTCAAAATTCAAATTTTGATTTTTTAAATCAGATTTCCCCTCTTTTGGCACCTCCTCTCGTTTCTATTTACGGAGACCACTCCCATTCTTTTTTCCTCACACTAGAAACGAGTGCCCCTTTTACATTGAGTTTTTTAAGCTTTGGAGATGTGAGTGATCGATCATCTTATAGTCGATAAGCCTCTTATCAATGATCAATCATAAAGGTTAGTATGAAACTTTTTCCTCTCATTTTTTTTATTTTTTGATGACTATTTCATGGTGTTACCTTAATCTTTATTCCACCAAGATGACTCCCAAGCATGGTTTTGCTTCCAGATCATCTTCCTCACGACATACAACCCCTGCTACCGCAAAGCACAACCATCTCGTGGCCTTCACTCTCCTCTTCATCACCACTTATCGATCGATCTTCTGTCATATATTTGTGGATTGCTTCCCAACAAAGAGCAACATCATCGTGCACAACGACCTCCATACCGTCTTTGACCAATCCTTCTACCCTAGGTCCAAGAATTCGTACATCATGTATAACTCTTTCATGGTCATCACTCAGGTTTTTTTTACAAATTTGAAGGTGACTGGCAACTCAAGGAACTACCATATTCATTATTGCATTCACAATAGGTAATTTTGTATTGATGAACATGTAATAGTAACTATACTTAATTGTTCATACGAGGGAACAATGGTGAACAAATATCTAGTGGAAGGCATGCAATTACCTTGTGAAACAATCCTAGAGTGCCTCCTCACTATGAAATCTTTTGAAGAGGATCGTTCTATCTTTACACCCTTCCTCTACCATCTTCCTCGCTTTCTCAATCATGCCTTTTCTTGGACCATCAAGATCAACGAATCACGCACAACAAATTATTTAACAACACAAAACAAGTCAAAAAAATTAAAATAAAAATATTTTTTGATTTTATAAATTTTCAAGTGTTTTTGGTGATTTTCTCAGATTTTTATAATTTTTAGTTGATTTTATAAAAATGAAATAAAGCTAAAAATGGAAGCTATTGTGCAGCCAGATTTGAAAGGCTATTTAAAAATATAAAATAGCCTATAAAAATCTAGCAATAATTTTATGAAAAATAGTAAATAAAATCCTAACTACAGAAAAAGAAATTATATTTTTTTGATTTTTTCAGAATTTTTCATGATTTTTATGAGTTTTTTAGGGTTTTTCAATTTTTAGGGGTTTTATATATCAAAATTCCAAAAAAATGCACGGAAATAAAAACACAATAAAACACGCACAAAAAAATATTTTAGAATTTTTGGGGTCTTTTTAATATTTTTAATTTATTTTTAAAGTTAGACAGTAATAAAAATAGGGGTTTTTGAATTTTTAAATATAGGAAATCAAAACAAAAATGTTCCAAAAAATCAATGAAACATTTACATAGTGGTAGGGGCCACGTATCCAAATTTCATGAGATTTGGAGTCGATTTACCATTTTATTCAACCAATAAAAGATGCACAGCACACACAAACCTAAGTGCAAATAGTGAAAACTTTCTAGCCAAATAATAACACTCGAAAGAAATCTGGGGCTGAAATTACAAAAAGCCCAGGCACGTACGAGGGCGGCACATGATTCACATAAACAAGGGCATATCTGTCATTCCATTTTATAAAGATGTAAACAGTAATAGCACTAAACTCTAGGATAAACATGCAATTGTTCCACAAGTCACGTGTCGAGGCACGTGCTCCACATACATGAGGACTAAGTTACAAATAAAATAAACACAAGGGTCCTACGTGCAAAATGTCCAAAATAAAAACACTTCTAAAAATATTTACAGGACTAAAATGGAATATAAAAAGAGCTAAGGGCCTAAGTATACTTTACGCCTTTATTACATATCCAATGGCTGAAGGAGGTCCACTCATGATCGGACGTCTGTGCTTGGCTGGTACCCCTTCGGCGATCAACGCTCCAGATCAGATCCTCAGATGGATCGGACGGCTGCGAACTCCCTGTAGATGGATGGTGGAGATGAGACCTGGCGGATGAGCTCGATCGGACGGTGGAGGAGGGCTCTGGATGAATAGGTCGCCGGCGAACTTCGTTCGACCAATACGCACGCCAGGAGCTCCTCCGACACTGCTCTGATGTGTGAAACGAAGCTCGAGGGCGTCCGCAGCTGATGGTCTGCTCCGATGGGGCCGGGAGGTCCTGGAGGACCCCAGCAACGTAAATGACCTGGAGCAGGTGTGCTTCAGTGGTAGAACCTACAAATGAGATCCATTTGCCTTCGCATCTGCACAGAAAGAAAGCTGGGTCGAGGGCAAAGTGCCTCGACCCGGTTACGAGCGGAGTGGGCGACTGGGTGACGCGGAGCGACGCTCTCCGGTGAGGCGACGGTGGAGGAGAGCCGATATCCCTATTCCTGGGTGAACTAGGGGGAACGGAGGGGTGAAGAACATGGAGAGGAGTCCGGCGAAGGTGAACGACTAACCGAAAAGATGAATGGATGATCGGAGAGTGCGGGATGATGATAACGGTCGCTAAAATCGATTTACGGCTTTTAGAAGATACAATTGTCGATGTTGAAAGCCATAAAACGGATCCTAGCTCCGATCAAACAGATTCGGTTTTATAGAAAACCTACACTATTTATTTTACCAGGTAAGTGTGCTTGGGTCGAATTCAAGGAGGCAGAATAGATTATTTTGATTTTTACGAGGAAATATTTTTATGATTTATTTTTATCTCTTTTGAAAGCAAACAAAGAAAAGCTACAAATTTTATATTTTTTTATTTTTAATTTTTAATTTTAATATTTTCCTATTTTTATTTATTTTTCAAAGGGGTATATTTCCCAAGATTTATTTATTATATAATAGGTGATATATAGGTAGAAATAGATGATACTATATAGTAGGTGAAAAGCCGAGCAACGAGCTCGAACAAGCACACAAAAACAAAACAAAATGGAGTCGAATTGCGAAGAATTAAAACACGATGAGAACACGAGAAAAATACACGAAAAATTACTTGAAATCTTGCTGGGGTAGTTGCGTAAATACCCTAAAAAAATCAACGAAAAATGAGGTCAAAACTAGGTCCAAAAATAATCCCCTACAGCCCAGGGGTATAAACGCAAGAAAAGTCTGGAAGATTATTGCAAAATGGTCCTTACCGGGACTATTTTGAATGAAAAATAAAAGTTTTTAGATTTAGGTCCCTGCAGAGGGACCTAAATGTAAATATTAGAAACTTCTGGAGCAGGGAGAAATTCTGGAAGATCACTGGGTTTATGTTGCAAAAATTCCACCGTTTCAGAATGAAGGGCTGCGATTAGAAGCGGAGGCGCGATCCTGGCCGTCCAGATAGGACACGTGTCGCAAGCCTGTGCGTCGGGCGTTCTTCAGTTGTTCTTGAGCGGTTGGAAGTCTGGAGAATGAGGGCTTCTTCTCCGAATTCTCTCGAGCGATCGGCGAAGCAGTTGGAGCTCCGGCGGGGCCAGAGGTGTGGCTCCTCCATCCCTCGAGCTCGCCCGCAGTAGATGGCTGGCGGAGATAGCTCCGATCGGCGGTGGGAAGGCGATGAAGATGGTGGTTTGATCTGCTCTATTCTGATGAAAGTTTGTTAAGGCTCTTTTGGGACGCGATTTCTTTGAGGATTAAAGCTTCCAGATCGCTTGACTTCGCTCCTGGTTAAAGATGAACCTGCAAATGAAAGATATATATGCTCGATTCACAAAGAATCGTCCAAAAGATTTAAGATTTGCAATCTCGAAGATGGTGTTTCCAGCATAAAAGACATGTGTGAGTGTATGGAGAGAAATTTGGACGCGATTCGATTTGATTTGGAAACGAAATGAAGATAGATTTTTAAGTGGCGATTCAGATGGATGATTAAGCGAACTAATTACATGATTAGCCACGTTAATCGTGGCACTATGATCGAGAAGAAATTAAATGAAAATGGAGGAATATGTCTGGGAGTCATAGGTGTATTACCTCGAAGGCTCTGCTCGACGGCCGACCTTCGTCAGAGCTGGGCGCGTGTGTGGCGGCGATGCAAGGTAGCCAAGTGCCTTGGAACCTCCTCTGAAGATCCCTCCTCCACGCGAGCTTGCTGGGGTGGAGCTGTCACCTCCAAATCCGGCGAGGCGAGGCTAGGAAAGATGGGGTTTGGCCACTGGAGCTGGGGCTTCAGGTACTTGGAAAAGTTAGTTGCGAATGTGGGATCTTTAGAGCTTTATATAGATCAAATGCATGGGCTCCAAGTTGGATCTAAGGGTAGACGAGTAGGGTTGTTATTAGGTGAAGAAGATCAAGGGTTAAAATTACGCGAAGAAGTTATGGTATGTGCGGGAAAATTCAGTGAAGATGAGGCGTTGGAATAGAATGGTAGTTCAACCTTCTTTGAAGAAGATGAGCCAGGTGCTGACAAGTGTCAGCACCTGGTTGGCCAGATATAGAAAACTCTTTATAAATTCGATATCAAATAGTAAATAGGCTTATTTTAAATAGGTATAAATACAAGAAATGTAAATAAATTAATTATCTAATTTATGTAATAATTACTTTTTATAAATAATAAATATTATTTGAAATATAAATATTATATTAATAAATATGTATATATAAATAGGTTTAGGATTTTAATTTAATAAATAAATAATTAAAAATTAGTTTTATATTTTCTTAATTATGAGAACAATAAATAACGATTGTGTGAATTTTTATGTATTTTAATAAATTAATTTGCATATATTAATAAATACATGTATTATCTAGCCAGTTCATTTTTACCTATAATTTAGGGTTTTTGATTTTATTAAAATAATAAATAAGCTCCAAAAATTATAAAATAAATTAGGGTGAAAATACAAGATCATGAAAATAATTAAAATTAAGAAAACTATAAATAATGTGGGTTACATAAAAAAATAGCCCAGAAACCCCGTTGTCATTTGGTCCCAAAACCGACTTTTTGCAAATGCAGACTCTGAATTCGATGAAACTACTTTATTAATTAGAGAATATTATTTTATGAACTTTAAAGGTGAGTAGAGTGAAATTGGAGTTCGTATGAAGAAGTTATGATGTTCAGAAGTTGAGATTTTGACAATTTACAAGTAGGATTTCTTGGCATATATACATGGTAATATTTTTAACTTATTTTTATATTTTTATATACATTTTTTGAAATAATTAGGAATAGAGTTTGATGAAAAATATGAACATATGAATTAATTAAAAATCATTGATTTTTTTATTTATTTAATAAATAGTGAGATGTACATGGTGTGTGTATTAATTTATTTTTTTAGATTTTCTTTCCTTATCTCCCCCTACTTTTTGGTTTATCGACAAATCCATGCTGACTTGGTCTCGAGGGTTAGGCTATAAATATACCTTGCAGTTATATTTATATCTATAAGTCATATTGTACATATATACATATATCCAAACTGCCTTCTTTTCTTTTTCTTTGTTATTTATTTATTTACATGATTTTGATGCTTAAAAGTGAATATTTATTCATGAATGAGGATTTGTTAAAAGATGGAAATTAATGAATATTTACATGCATTTGTTAAGGGTTTTAAGACAAAATACGACAGAAAAGTTAATGAATCATGGATTCATCAAATGATCCGATGAAGGTCCGGTGGTCGGAAATCGAAGAATCGAAATCTACAGAAGGCTAGAGGTTATCGAGGGTACCTGATGGCCGAAGGCGTCTATGCTGAAGGTCAGCTACCTCCTGGGATCTTCGCCTCGATGGAATGACGCTTCGAGAGGCTCAAGCTCACCGGATGGCGGAGCATGGCGAGAGGGCTCGCTGGACCTAGGGCTAAGGGCTTCAAGCTCTCGCTGCAACACCCTCCTACGCTCATTGTCACTCGAGTAGAAGAATGGAGGTCACTGGGGTCGAAGACAATGGCCAAAGATGCATGAAAATGTGGCTATAGGTCAAGCTTTATACGAGCTGAGGTCCGAGAATATTGGAGTGACGCGCGCGGATCGAGGAGCAGATACCTAGGAGAATAAGCGGGCGTGGATAACGGATTTCTCCTCGACAACCGGAGCACTGGATCAAAGCGAATGGTGGGCGGATCGATGCTGAGAAATTCAAAGAAGATCGGGTCGGCACGAGGATCCACGAAGAGGGTGGTCCAGGGGAGCAGTTGACCAGGGTTCAACAATCCCCCGTGGACCAATCAGATTCTTCTATTTCAAAATTATTTGTAAATTCAAAATAAAATAGAAAACGATTTTATTTAAAATATTTACAAAATAAAAAATGTTTATTATTTTTCAAATTATTTTTTAGTGATTTTTATTTATTTTTTTGAAAAATAAATTATTGTATATACATAATATAATATTATATACAGGTATAAAATACCTATGTATTTTATATTTTTATTTTTATTTTTTATTTTTGTATAAATACCCTAATTTTATATTTTATTTATTTACAACATAAAAATTGGGATATAAAATAATTTTTATTTTATTTTTGTGATTTATTGACAAGGGTGAAATAAATAGGTCTATTATTCCTATATACATGGTATGTACAATGTGGAGACAGAGATTATTTTCTTTTTGGTTTTATTTTATTTTCCTATTTTTATTTTATTTTTAGAAATATATACAAAATAATAAAAACACATTTATATTTTTATTTTTATGAAATAAAATAAGTATATCAAGAAGGAAGTATGCACAATGATGAATGGCCCTATCTCTCTCTACTTATTTTATTTTGTGATCAGGCCCATATTGGGCCCTCTCTTGGATTCAGGTCACTCAATATTTATTCTAAATATTTCCCTCTTTTTCTTTATTTCTTTATTCTTTTATTTTTGCACAAAAACATGCTAATTATTTAATATTAGCAAAAGCATGCATTTTGGTAATTTATTATATTTACAACTATATACATGGTGTTTTGCAAAGATAAATAGCTAAAATAAAAGAAGAAAGAGTGATGAATGAGTATTCATCACCCCCCTATACTTTACTTTTGCTAGTCCCTTAGCAAACACTTATTTGAAAAAGAAGTGAAAAAGAGAAAAGAAAAGAAAAAGAAGGGAAAAAGAATGAATCAATGCTGATTATTAAAGTTGTCTTCATTAAATTGAAGTATGGAGCTCGGTCAGATCTTTGGATTATTAATTTGTTGGAACCTTATTTGGAATTAGGTTTAAAACTTAACAGCCTCTAAGTTCCACTAATATATAGTCAAGACTCCTCAACAATCCAGATCAGAACAAGTCTACATACACAAACTCTGATGACCATGAGTCTTTCCTTGTATGTTGTAAGTGATATAGCTCCCCACCTCAGAACTAGCAAAGTGACAACCCTCCCCAACGAGGTAAATCTAATACCCTAGTCTGGCAACTCTTTCCTCGAGGAGTGGGGTATTCCCTTCTAAGTTCAAGTTCAACCACTCAAGAAGAGGAGGAAGAAGAGAATGGACCATGGCCAGTGTAGCCATGTATCCTTGGGAGCTCAACCAGTGTAGCTAAGTCTCCCTGTTGCAAGATTCATGAGATGGAACATGGATACCATAAGCTTTTCTTTATTGCACTATATACACTCCGGTGGGATTATCATTTTCTCTCAGACCCACCACTTTTTTGGAGTTTTTCTTTTCTTTTTGCATTTTTTTGATGTGCATATTTACAACATGTCTACATGTGCAGCATATATACATAAGGAGTTTTTCCTCTTGAGCCAGTAGACTATCCCTCTTTTGAAGCTTTATTGCAACCCACAACTCATGTCGTTAGACCTCACGGCTACCAGACCAAGTTGAGACGCACTTCCTTCACTATAAGAAGAAGAGAGGTTCCGCCTAGAAGTACTACCCTCATATGCTACCCCAAGTCAAAGAAGATTGCCTCCTCACCACCCCATCCGTAGAGAGCTCAGTGTAAAGTGCTGGTCCAAGTAAAGCCATTGTCTGTAAGAGTCATGTGTGCGTTGTTAAGTGTTCTACTTAGGCTCATCGAGATGACATATGATCATAGCCTAGTGGACTCCAAGAATTAAGTCACCATGGACCTGAAAAGTCTCAACCCTAAGCCCTATAAGGTTCCTCTTAGAATTTGGTAGATTAAGATCTTAACCAAGCTCTATTTTTCAATTTAATTCCAGGCTAGTTTAAATGTCAACTACGATTTGGAAAAACTATACAAATATTTACAAAGATGCACTTTTACAAAATTTTTGAAAAGTATGCAAAATTTTTGAAAATATTTGAAAACATGGATGTATGCATGAATGCAAAGTTTTGCAAAATATTTACACAAATTTACACAAGGTTTTTGCAAACTTTTTGTTTTTCATACATTTTACAAAAATTTTGTACTCTATACATAATTTTGATATGAAAAATATTTACAAACTCTTTACACAAAAGATTTTTACAAACATTTTTACAAAAATAATTTTGTACATAGCTATGTATGTGCAATAAAGAATTTATTTACAAGACAAATTTTTAATTTTTATGGATTTTAAGGGTTTTAGCCATTTTATTTATTAACACACTCACATGAAGTACGAATTATGGCTAAAGTATATATGAAGTATATACGACACCCCCTATACTTAGCTCGAACGATGTCCTCAGAGTGAATCAAGAGCGATGAAGAAGACATAACTCGTGCTTAGTATAGGGAAGTGAAAAGAAAGGCTATCAACAAAGACGAATAAAAGAATAGAAATGAAAAGGAATCTCGAGCTTTCCCCCTATTCTTAGGATCAACTAATCCTAAGTATAGCAGGCTGTACACAAATGGAAATCCGAGTGGAGAATGTACATGGTCTACCTCCCCTATATTTAGGGTAAAATATCCCTAAGTATAGGCAGCAAAACAAAGATAGAAAAGAATCAAAAGAAACTCAAAAATATCACATACCCCATACTTAGGGTAAAGTGCACCCTAAGTATAGCATAATCAAAGATGGAAACGGGGTGTTGGACTGAAGAATAGTGTGATATGGACAACTGGATCTATACAAGTCGGAAGAACAGTGATAATCAGGCGTGAGATGCAATAGATGTGAGTCAAGAGACCATATCTCATGCAAAATGAATAGGGGCAACGTCAACGGCCAGCGGCTCATGATCTAGATATGGTTTGAGTCGATGCCTGTTAACACGAAAGTTACTCTCAGATGACAACTCGGATATGTCGATGCTTCCGTTGCCGTGTACCTTTCTGACCAGATAGGGTCCCTTCCATTTGCTTTGTAGTTTCCCTGGAAATAGTCTCAACCTGGCATCAAACAACCATACTCTCTGTCTTGGCTCAAACTGCTTGTGGCTGATATGAGAATCATGCCACTCCTTCACTCTCTTCTTATACTGTAGGCTGCTCAAAAAGGATGTGTCACGAAGCTCCTCCAGGGTTGCTAACTCTACCCTCCTCTGATCTCCTACACTCACTGGATCTAAAAGTATATCAGTGACTGCCCAAAGTGACCTATGTCTCAGCTCAACAGGTAAATGGCAGGGCTTGCCATAAACGAGGCGAAAGGGAGATGTACCCAAAGGAATCTTGAAGGACGTCCGATATGCCCACAAGACCGAGTCCAAAAGCTGTGACCAATCCTTTTGATCAGGGCGGACGACCTTCTGCAGAATAGTCTTGATCTCCTGTTCGACACTTCAGCAAGACCATTGGTCTGAGAATGATACGGTGTGGCTACTCGATGGTCTATGCTGAATTCGTTATCAAGGGCCTTTACCTTGTCGTTGACGAAATGAGACCCCCCGTCAGATATCAAAACTCTAGGCACCCCGAACCGTGAATGATACTCTTCCTCAAAAATATGCAAACAGTCCTAGCATCTGCGGCTCGGGCAGGGCTAGCCTCAACCCAAAAACTCACATAATCCATGGCCAACAGAATGTACTCGAATCCCTGACTCTTAAGGAATGGACCCATGAAATCGATGCCCCATGCGTCAAAAACCTCACAGAAGCGAATGGGCTGCATTGGCATCATATCACGCTGTCCACAAGTGCCCATACTCTGACAGTCAGTACACCTATTCACAAACTCATCAGAGTCCTTGAAGAGGGTAGGCCACCATAGGCCAGATTGGAGCACTTTCTATACTGTTCTCCTCCCAGAGTGATGTTCTCCTACCTCAAGCTTGTGGCAGTAAGTGAGGACGCTACGGTGCTCCTCCTGAGGAATGCACCGACGCTAGACGCTATCTCCTCCTTCATGATAAAGGACGGGATCCTCCCAATGGTAGAACTTGGCCTTTGCGAGGAAGGTCTCAAGTCGCTGCCTGGGCCAATCTTGTGGAACTTTCTTGGCAATAAGATAGTTCACAATATCAGCGTACCACGGGAGAGAGGCGATAGCAAGGATCGCCTCATCTGGGAAGGTCTCACAAATAGGCTCAATCTGCTCAGAATCCTCAAGAAACTCCAATCGGGAGAGATGATCTGCCACCACATTCTTGATTCCAGGCTTATCCTTAATCTCTATGTCAAACTCCTGGAGTAGAAGGATCCATCTGGTCAATCTGGCTTTGGCATCCTTCTTTGCCATGAGGTACCCGATGGCTGTATGATCAGTAAAGATGGTCACCTTAGATCCAATGATGTACGATCTGAACTTATTTAGGGCGAAGACTACAACTAGCATCTCCTTCTCAGTGACGGTGTAGTTCCGCTGAGCGGCATCCAAAATCCGGCTAGTGTAGTGAATAGCAAAGGGGACTCCATCCCTCCTCTATCCCAGCACGGCCCCTACGTCAAAATCAGAGGCATCCGTCATGATCTCGAATGGGAGAGACCAATCAGGCGGCTGAAGGATAGGAGCCTCTACAACTAGACTCTTAAGAGCCTCGAATGACACTAGACACTTATCATCCACAATGAACTCGGTGTCTTTCGTCAGCAGATCAGCCAACGGCCGAGCAATCCTACTGAAATCATGTATGCATCGTCGGTAGAAACCGACGTGCCCAGAAAAGACCGTAACTGCTGCAGGTTGGACGGTGGACTGAGTTTCCTAATGATATCCACCTTGGCCGGATCAACCTCCATGCCCCTGTTGGAGATGATATGGCCAGGCACCGTCCCTTGAGTCACCATGAAGTGACTCTTCTCCCAAGAAAGCACCAGATGGACCTCAATGCATCGCTGGAGGATGCGGTCTAAGCGGACAAGCATCAAACCCATCGTCGTAGACCGAAAAGTCGTCCATGAAGACCTCCAAGCAGTCCCCCACCATATCCAAAAAAATGGACAACATGCACCTCTAGAATGTCGCCGAGGCGTTACACAATCCAATGGGCATCCGTCTGAAAGCATATGTCCCAAAGGGACAGGTGAAGGTGGTCTCGTCTTGGTCTTCGGGCGCAATGGCCACCTGATTGTATCCGGAGTATCCGTCCAAGAAACAGTAATGGCTCTTCCCGGCTAGCCTCTCTATAATCTGATCAATAAAAGGCAGCGGGAAATGATCCTTCTTGGTGGCCTGGTTCAATCGTCTGTAGTCCACATAGACCCTCCAAGAAGTGGGTACCACGGTAGCGATCTCCTCTCCAGACTCACTAACAACTGTGGTGATGCCCGTCTTCTTGGGAACCACATGTAGCGGACTGACCCATTTGGAGATGGAGATGGGGCAGATAAAATCGGCGCTCCACCATTTTGAGATCTCCTTCATGACAACATCTAGAAGGTTCGGGTTCAGCTGCCACTGGAACTCACGCGACGGCTTCGCATCCTCCTCGAGATAGATATGGTGGGAGCACAGGGCCGGACTTATCCCCTAGAGATCGGCTACGCTCCATCCAATCGTCTTGCGGTTCTTTTCAAGAACCCCATCAGACGTAATTCTTGCTCTCCAGTCAAATCCGTTAAGATAATGACTGGGTACATCTCATGTTCACCCGCAAGGAACCTATACTTCAGCGATGATGGTAAAGGCTTCAGCTCTGGACAAATCGGTGTTGGTGGATCTGGCCTCTGAAATGTCTGAGTGAATGCGACCAAATCTGCACCGGAGAATGAGAACTCTCGCTGACAATCTGAATCTGGTGAAGGCTGCTCTGCTGGTGTGTCTCTACTCTGCGCGGGATCAGACTCCACCCTAGTTGTAGGCCTTGTGGAAGTCAGACATGGTATCAAATCATCAAACCTTGACCAGTCTATATCTGACTCTGAGGGATCAGTATCACAAGAAAAATCTGCCTCACGATCGGGAACCGGCTCTGCGACCTGAGATGTATCCTGGACCAGGAATGCGCTCTCCAAGCTCTCCTCTGTTGGCATCTGTGCATCATCGAACTATGAAGGTGAGAGGATGGCTTGTGCAATTGGATCTGCCCATACTGCCTCGTCATCTATAATCACAAAATCGCAGTCGTGGTGGATGTCTCACCTTGCCTCTGTCATCTGCTCTGAATCTTAATGCGGCTCTGAACGAGTGGAGTCTCTATCTCTAGTCTCCTCGATCGTCTCTATTTGTATACTCTCGCCCTCGACGCAAAAGTATACCTTCCTGCTATTATGATCAGACACCGCCTTGACTGTGGCCAAGAACGGACGTCCTAAAATGATGGGGGTATCGGTCACGGACTCAAGGATCTCCATGTCCAATACAACGAAGTCCATGGGGAATTTCAGGCTCTGAATCGTGACGACAACGTCCTTCAGCCTCTTGATAGATTGATCAGCAAACTGAAGGACTATCCTGCTCTGTCGTAGAGGGCCTAACTCGAAGCGATTAAGTAAGGCTACTGGAAGTAGGTTGATTGATGAACCGCTGTCTAATAGAGTCCGATCGAACCTCTGCTCCTGAATGTGGCATCTGACATACGGGGCTCCTGCATCTGGCCTCTTGGCTGGCAGGCGGTTCTGGATCGCAAAGCATGTGGCGCGAGTGAGCACATGGATCTCTGACTGGTGGTTCCGCCTCTTCCTCCGAACTGTAGTCTTGTCTCTGAGGGATCTATGGAAGAGAGGTATGTGCTCCAAGGCCTCCTGTAGAGTCAGCTGTATATAAAATCAATCCATCATCTGCTAGCTGAACTCTAGGTGGTGTGATCTTTTTGGATTTTCTTTCTTCCCTTAGCCGAGCGGAGTGCTTGGGGAAAGGGGACGGCTGGGTCCTTCTCAGACGAAGGACATGATCGGGTCTAGGCTGCTCAGGTAAAGCAGAATCCACACATACATCATCAATCAACACAGGTGGATCCGAAAATAACAAACCCTTTCCTTTATTAGCAGAAGTGTCCTGAGATACATGAGTAGCAGGAAAAACAACAGGAATAGAAGAACTGGAAATGGTGGCCTCAGCACCACCCTCGGCATCTGGAATTACGGCGTCAGTACCGCGCTCTAGCTCAGCAACTGGTCTAGTGGCATCAATACCACCTCCTCCATCTGGTGAAGCGATGGCCTCAGTACCGTCAGCTGGATCAACATTCACGGTGGCGTCAGTACCACCGTCATCATTATGTGTATGAGCGGCATCAGCACTGCTCTCCTCCTCGTCTGGCGCTCCTGAAGGTGCATGGGATCGTCGCTCAAATGAGGCGCCTCCTGCTGGCATCCTACAGCTCCTAAGTGTAACAAAATCAGCATCAAACATATATGCAGTAATATCACCAAGGGAATCACTAGGAGTGGTGGTCTCTGTGAACTATATCTGCTCAGACTTTCTCTTGAGGTTGTTCGGGTTTGGCTCTATCTGTGCAGGAATGGCGGCCCTCCCCTTCACTATCTCTCTCATCTCCTGTCTGAACTCGTCCATCTCCCATCTGAAGGTAGCCTGCTGATCAGAGTTGAGGTGGGCTAGGTCGTCCAAGGTGAGGTTCTCATAGGCGGGCCCATGAGAACCTTGCGGGTGGCCTCGCTAGTAATGAGGCTGATGCTGCTAGTGAGAGAGATAAGGGGGTTGATATTGCTGGGAGTGATACTGTTGAGGTTGCTGAGGCTGCCTCCAAGACTGTCCCTGCTGATAGGGACGAGAACCATGCTGCTGCTGATGCGATGGCTGCTGGTGTGATGAGAACTGGGGTTGCGGGTGAATCTCTCGCTGCTGGCCGTACTGGCCACCCTGAACTGGAGGCTGCTGCTGGGAACTGGTGCCTCCGGCCGACCAACGGAATCCGGGATGGTCTCGTCAGATATCGGGTTGGGGACGATCGTACCATATCCAGTTGACATCCATCAACGGCTCCTGCTCGTAGGTGGGTGGTGGGAGTACTGCCAAGGGCTGGTCAGGTTGATACACCATCATCTGGCTGTCCTGAGATGGTGGCGACTAGATATACTGCTGCTGCTGCGGCTGGTAGGGCTCCGCCTGAACAAGGTGAACCTGTCGGTACTAGGCTGAGGGCTGAGTACTGTTGTTGCTGCCTGGGTCTGCCTGTGACCTAAGATGGGGCTGAGAATCCATCTGTGCCTCCTGGAGACACATGATCATTGTCTTTAGGTCACTCAACGTCTGTGTCATCTGATCTATCTGAGACATGCCCTGGCACTGCTTCTTCTCGATCAACTCGATCCGGTCCAGCTTCTCGCTGATGATGCCCATGTCGGCGGCTGCCGACTCTGCATGCGTTGCTGCCGCTGATGAAGTAGAGGGACCAGCATCGACCCGTGCTATCCTCTGATAGGACACGGCTTGTGGCTGGGGCTTCCCCTGTGTGTAGAGGCGGGTCTGAGACATGACAGTGTAGTTCTCTGCCATCTCCTCGTAGATGGCCCAGACCTGGTCCTCATCTTTGG
Source organism: Ottelia alismoides (assembly GCA_037367405.1). Classification (NCBI taxonomy): domain Eukaryota; kingdom Viridiplantae; phylum Streptophyta; class Magnoliopsida; order Alismatales; family Hydrocharitaceae; genus Ottelia; species Ottelia alismoides. The sequence continues at coordinate 415,693 of JAZKJV010005240.1, forward strand.
CGAAATACGATCCTCCACAGAATGCATTCACCAACCCCTGCAACTCGAGTGTGTAAGTCCACAGAAAAAGCTCTGAACTAGGTCCGGCTTCGAGATATCATGGTGCGAGCATCTGTCGGTAAGCTCCCTGAAGCGATCCCATGCCTCATGAAACTGCTCGTTGGGGAGTATGGATAAGTTACTGATCAGGGCCCTCGCTGCATTGGTCCGGCCGAGTGGATAGTACTTGTTGAGATACTCGGTCCGGAGCTGCTCCCATGTCATCACAAATCTCCCTGAATGCTTCAGCCAGTTGGCTTCTCTATCAATGAGGGAGAAGGGAAATGTCATCATCCGAATGGTGTCCTCGTCCACCTGGCGGTAGTGGACGGTGCTGCAGATCATCTCGAACTCATGGAGATGAAGATGTGGCTCCTCGTTGGTGAGTCCGTGAAATCGAGGAAGGAGCTGAATCGTCTGTGGCGGGAACATGAAGTCTCCCACGATGGCCAGCAGAACAATCCATCTATGGGTTAGAGTTGCACCAGTGTTGTGCAACTTTCTCATCTTGCGTGCTCCTGCTACTGGCTGGACTAGCTGCTCTCCCTCAGGAATGTCTCCTCCACCGGGTCTGCACTGCTCTCTATCGGCTCTCATCTGCTCCATCTCCTGACGCATCTCGACCATGAAAGCTCCCTGATCGTGTATCTGTCTCTGTATCATCTCCAGGGATGCTAACAAGGTATTGTTGATCGCACCCTGGTCCAGGACATATGTCTGCTCAGCTCTAGGTCCCTCGGTGCGGTCCTTGCTACTGACCATGGGATCTGCAAAGGCAAAAGACCCAAACTCAGGTGCCGATAAATCACTTGGATGCTACTCTCTCTGATCTGGCTCTGACACCTTAGGACTGGTGGTAGAAGGGTGGTCAGGGGGGACATGATGGAATCGAACTTGGGCTCAGAGAGCGGGTCTCGGCTCTCGCGAGCCAACCTAGATGAGCGGGCCGGAGTGCTCGAAAGCGGTGCAACCAAAGGCTGCCTAAGGGACCTCCAACCCATCATCTTGATCGTGGCGAGTAATGCGGATGAGATTTGGAAAGCAAACATGATGGTCAAGCAATACCCCAATTCACCAACGCAATGCTAAGTTGATGACCGTAAGAGTTCGGTCTTTTATCTTGTCTTTTTTATTTTAGTGATAAGACAGTCTAACAGAGCGGTTAAGCGAGCTGTTGGGAATCCAACGCCCCCAGGAGACTGTCCCGATCCCAACGTAGATCTTTCCCAGCCAGTACAAGCCACGGACTGTTTACCGGCTACCTGATCGGCTCGCTCTGTTAAGGATATCACGACCCGCTTTATCGGAGACCGGAGCGATCCTCACTGGAGAACGACTAGCTTAGAAGCAGTAGCCTGAAGAGGGGTCAGATATGGCTCTAGCCTAGTGTACGGGTCACTCTCTCGCCCAATCAAACCATCAAATGAGGGGATTGCTCTCCCAATACATTTTTTTGTGAAGGGATTTTTAGGTCAAGTTTGCTTAACAGTCCCAATTTTATGGTCTCTCTTTTTTAGGTATTTTTCAAATCAAACAATCGCCTAACGATTTTTCCAGTTCTCCTGATTTTATTAAGTCCAGAAAATGGGGGGAGAAGATGAAAAAGCTGATGTATGATGAAATCAATAATGCATGCTGAGTAAGAATGCGTACCTTTCCTCCAGCTCTCTACATGCAAAGTGATCCGCGCATAAATCTAAAGACAGAAAATAGAACTAATCTAAATGATGCAGCGAGGAAAACAACCTTAACAGAATTTTCTACTCGTAAAGAACGGGAGCTAACGGGTCAACGGGAGGGGTCGGAGTCCGGTCTCTGATGTCGATCGGTGTCCGCCACAACAGACCCTGCCAGCGCTGTATACGGCCTCTAGTGGCGCGTGACCCCTCGAGTGACCAGGTTAGCTTTTTATTAATTGATTAATTACGTCCAATTAAATGGTCTATAGGAACAGGCAGTTTAATTAGGCTGGGGCCCTAATCAATTACGTCACAGAGTAATAAAAATTCCTAAGCTAAGGCCAAATCCTCGAGAAACAAAATAAAATAAAAAACATAAAAAAACTGGTGGAAAACTACGGTGGGGTCCCCCGAGCACACCGGTGCTCGGCGAAACAGACCCCAGCAATCCACAAGTCTGAGAGTCCTGTCTGTCCCTGTATTATTACAATAATAATAATCTAACTGAAAAAGAAACTAAACTACACTAAACTACATCTAAACTAATGTAAACTCCTAGGCACTTCTACTCAACTCCTCTCGCGCTCTCATGCTGCTCCGTAAAGAAGAGAGCCGCCTCTGATTCCTGCGATTGCGTCGGCTTCCCAAAGAAAGCCGCCTCGGTCGTCGGGCCCTCGCAAGAAAGGTAAACAGAAATGCGTCAGACCAACAGTTATTACAATAATGCAAAGAAAAATGAAATAAAATAAAATGACAAATATATGTAAAAAATAAAAATAAATAAAACTAAAAAAATAAAAAATAAAAGAAAAGAAAATCAAAAAGCTGTGAAAACCATGAAAGAAACGAAAACCGTGAAAAAGCCGCGAAACTAAAACTGAAGAAGAGAACGACTACTAAGTCGTGCTTCCCGGCAACGGCGCCATTCTGATGGCGGGACTTTTGTGATCCGGGTAAAGGTAAAAATACAGGTTGTTGCGACCCGAACCTCGAAGCTCAGTCAACAAGAAATCAAGACCACTAAATCAAAGAAATCAACAAATCAAGCTAAATAGCGGTCTTGCTATTTTATTTAACCTAGTATAGCGACCAGGGTCGAACTCAAGGAGCAGGGATGGCTAAAAAGCCTACGAAGTAGTCGAAAATCAAAATAAGATAAAATAAAATGTTTTTGGTGGATTTTTATCTTTTTTTTAATTTTTTTGTAATTTTTAATTATAAAGACAATATAGAAGGAAGGCAAAAAGTCACACATAACAAATTATTTAACAACACAAAACAAGTTAAAAAAATTAAAATAAAGATATTTTTGGATTTTATATATTTTCAAGTGTTAATGGTGATTTTCTCAGATTTTTATCATTTTTAGTTGATTTTATAAAAATGAAATAAAGCTAAAAATGGAAGCTACTGTGCAGCCAGATTTGAAAGGCTATTTTAAATATAAAAATAGCTATAAAAATCTAGCAACAATTTTATGAAAAACTACAAATAAAATCCTAAATACAGAAAAAAATTATATTTTTTGATTTTTTCTGAATTTTTAATGATTTTTATGAGTTTTTTAGGGTTTTTAATTTTGGGAGTATATATATCAAAAAGCCAAAAAAATTGCACAGAAATAAAAACACAACAAAACACACACAAAATAATTTTTTTTAGAATTTTTGGGATCTTTTTAATATTTTTAGTTGATTTTTAAAGTTATACGGTAACTAAAATAGGGGTTTTTGAATTTTTAAAAATAGGAAATCAGAACAAAAATGTTCCAAAAATTCAATGAAATTTTTATACAATGGCATGGGCCACGTGTCCAAATTTCATGAGATTTGGAATCGATTTGCTATTTTATTCAACCAATAAAAGATGCACAGCACACAGGGACCTAAGTGCAAATAGTGAAAACTTTCCAGCCAAATAATAACACTCGAAAGAAATCCGGGGCTGAAATTGCAAAAAGCCCAGACACGCACGAGGGTGGCACGTGATTCACATAAAGAAGGGCATATCTGTCATTCCTATTTATAAAGATGTAAATAATAACAGCACTAAACTCTAGGATAAAACATGCAATTGTTCCACAAGTCACGTGTCGAGGCACGTGCTCCACATACAGGAGGACTAAGTTGCAAATAAAATAAACATAAGGGTCCTACGTGCAAAATGTCCAAAATAAAAACACTTCTTAAAATATTTACAGGACTAAAATTAAATATAAAAAGAGCTAAGGGCCTAAGTGTACTTTACCCCTTTATTACAGATCCAACGGTTGAAGGAGGTCCACTCATGATCGGACGGCTGTGCTTGGCTGGTACCCCTTCGGCGATCAACGCTCCATATCAGATCCTCAGATGGATCGGACGGTTGCGAGCTCCCCGCAGATGGATGGCAGAGATGAGACCTGGCGGATGAGCTGGATCGGATGGCGGAGGAGGGCTCTAGATGAACAGGTCACCGGCAAACTTCATTCGGCCAATACGCATGCCAGGGGGCTCCTCCGGTGCTGCTCTGATGTGCGAAACGAAGCTCGAGGGCGTCCGCAGCTGATGGTCTGCTCCGATGGGGCCGGAGGTCCTGGAGGACCCCGGCGACGTCAACGAACTGGAGCAGGGGTGCTTTAGTGGTCGAACCTCCAGATGAGGTCCATTTGCCTTCGCATCTGCATAGAAAGAAAGCTGAGTCGAGGGCAAAGTGCCTCGACCCGGTTACGTGCGGAGTGGGCGGCTGGGTGAGGCAGAGCGACGCTCTCCGGTAAGGCGACGACGGAGGAGAGCTGATATCCCTATTCCTGGGCGAACTAGGGGGAACGGAGGGGTGAAGAACGTGGAGAGGAGTCCGGCGAAGGTGAACGACTAATCGGAAAGATGAATGGATGATCGGATAGTGCGGGATGGAGGAGCGTCGTGAGTCGAGCCCCACCTCCTGATTCTTCATCGGACGCCCGGAGTACCCCCAGTCCTCCGGCGAACCTCACCAGGGAGGAGTTCTTCCAGGACCTTCTGTAGCCGTCGGATCTCACCTCCTCTCCAGTTAACATCTGGACCGTCCATCGTCTGCTCATGTTTGGCCGTTAGATCAGATATCTAACAGCCTCGTATACCCCACGTTCGTCATCTTGTCAGAGATGTTGGATGCGCCAGCCGTCAGTGTCATCACCGCACGTCGCCAGCCACTCACCGCCCGCCACCTGTCACCCACGTGAGACGCACGCCCAGCCTGGGTAAATTGCTCCTTCTTCCCTGCAGTTCTTTTATGTTTTTATTTAGTTTGTAAAATAAATAGCACACTGTGGTCTTTTTGCACTTTGGCCCCTGCTGTTTTCAGTATTTACACTTTGATCCTTCTTGTCTGGTAGCACGTGCATCGCCACGTGTATATTTGGATATTTGCATGTATGCCCTCGGGTTTTCTTGGATGTTATGAAATGAAGTTTTAGTTTCTTTATTTACATCCATACCCCTGTGTGTGGTTTATTTGGACATGTGTTGGAATTAATGGAGAAATTGCAGTAGGCCCCTTGGACTTTTTATGTGTGTTATGCTTTAGTACCTGAAACTTGTTTTCCTTGCATCTAGGTCCCTGTGTGCTGTATGGTTTTAATTGATTGAAATAAAAAACAAATCTCACCCAAATTTCATGAAATTTGGAAACGTGGCTCCTGCCACTGTGTAAAAATTTCCGTGAATTTTTGGGACCTTTTTGTTTTCATTTTCTATTTTAAAAATTTTAAAAACCTCTGCTTATACTTCTGTCTAATTTGAAAAATCATCCAAAAATATCAAAAATCCTCTAAAAATTATAAAAAAATTACTGTGTGTTCATTTTGTTGTGTTTTTTATTCTGTACAGTTGAATTTAGATTTATAAAAATCCTAAAAATTGAAAAACACTAAAAACTTAGAAAAATCATTAAAAATTCCTAAAAATTCAAAAAATGCAATTTCCTTTTCTGTAGTTAGGTTTTTATTTTTATTTATCATAAAATTGTTGCTTGAATTTATAGGTTATTTAGATATTTTTAAATAGCCTTTAGATTCTAGCTGCACAGTAGTTTGTATTTTTACACTTGTTTCATTTTTATAAAATCAACTAAAAATCAGAAAAATCCAAGAAAAATATCAAAAATACTTGCAAATTTATAAAAACCAAAAATATTTTTATTTTAATTTTCTGACTTGTTTTTGCGTGTTAAATAATTGTAGGTTTGTGAATTTGTGAGTGCTTTTATATTTTTTTTCATTACATTAAAAATTACAAAAAAACTAAAAATATAAAAATCCAACAAAAATATTTTATTCCATTTTGTTCTTGATTCCCGGCTACTTCGTAGCCATCGCATTCCGTGCTCCTTGTGTTCGACCCTGGTAGCTATACCAGGTAAAATAAAATAGCGAGGCCGCTATTGACCTGACTTGTTTGATTTTTATTATTGGTGGTCTTTCTTTTTCTTGTTGACTTAGTCTCGCAGTTCAGGTCGCAACGGCTCTGATTTACACCTTAACCCGGATCGCGGGATTTTTGAGTCATCAGTGGACTTTGGTGCAATGTAGCGAGGTGTGCTTGTTTTCTAGTAGTATTTAACTGTTGCATGCGCAAACTGTTATATTTATTCATCACTCTTATTCCATGCATTATGAATGCTTCTGAATGCATGTCTTGATTCAGCTTCCTGAGTCCACTTGCAGTAGCTACACAAGTAAGTTCTAGTTGGCTTTGGGTTATATGAGTTGGGATTCCCTGGTGCAAGTTCATACCTTGTTATTTGCATAAAAATATCAAACACGGAACTTTTGCTACTTATACCATGATATATATTAATCAAGTCATCTTGTATCTACCGAACAAATAGGTCACGAAATGTGTCGAGGTTGGTCTTCCACAGATTCTCTTATTGATTTCATTTTCAGAGGTAATGTCATAGAAGATTGTTCCTTTAACTGTAAAAATAATTCTAGAATACGACTGACCATTTCCATATAGGCTTGGATTTGCGGTGCTTGCCATAGTAATTAAGCATGGGAAGCATGTATTCACCAGTTTTTTGTTCTATTTTCGATTGCAATTATCTGGCTTTATGCATACTTTCTCACAACTAGCAGGGCATACAAGAATGCAACACCGAAAACCCAGTACCATTGTCACACTGATTTCTCTGGCCTTGTTGGAGACTCTCCCTGGTAAGTTCATATGCTAAAACTCCATTTAACAGTTTCATAGACGGGGGAACACATAATTCCCTCAATTATCAATGATTAATGGAGCATATCTTGGTTATTCTCGAAAATCTATTCTTTTAAACATGGGACGACACATATGATGCAGAATAATAGTTCCATATCCATTTCAACGGGGAGCTCCTACATTTTATGCTGGCGAAGCTTTTGCGATGATGGCTGCTTCATTTGCAGCCCTCCTTGAGGTTTGTTTGCTAAAACAATTTTTAGTTAAGCAAAATTCTTTATCATTTTTTTGTCATTTCATAATTGTTTCTTTATCGGATTTCTGGGTGCTACTGCAATCAACTGATGGATTCTATGTAGTTGCTCGATATACAAGTGAAACACGTGTCCCCCCATCTATCCTTAGCCATGGGATATGGTGGCAGGAATAAGATGTCTGCCTTTCCTCTTAAATCATGATGGGTGTGTGATTTCCATGAAATGTTGAAACCTCAACTATCACTTTTCAAGGGATTTGAATTTTATTGGATGGATTTTTGTAGTTGTCAATGGATTATCAGTCTCCCTGTAAGCTACGAAAATGATGCTAATGTAATTTACTACATGTTGTATAGTTGTTTTGAATTCTTAGTCTGATTTTTGAACAATGAAAATGATGATCTATTAGCCTTGACAAAGGTTGGCAGCAAAGGACTACACAAACAATTGCAACCTTTATGATCTTTTCAATTCTCAGTAAGTCGTGGAAATTTAATCTCCATTTCCTTTTGTAATCTGCGAGAGCCACTTGTTGTGGATCAATATCTCTGAAATATCTTTGGCTTATTGTCATTTACTTTTATTTATGCAAAAGAGGTTGATATTGTTGTATTCATAATCTTGATGTGACTGTTTGCTTTAAAAAGTTATATGTGACTTTTAACCATGATCCAAACAACTGGCATAAAGCATTAAGGTTTGCCACAACCTGAATGTTTGACATACAACATGGTGAAGATGCGGAACAAAACAGCTTCGACAATATGGGCACGACTAATACTGCGCATGCAAATTATTCTCATGTATCTAATGCTTTATCACTGATCTAACGGTTCCCTGATGTTATCTCTGCCATAAGATTCTCAAAATTGGTACATGTCAGGGAATATGCAAGGACAATTTTTTATTTCTTAATTCCTAGCTTGAATTGCATTTCATATTATACCTTCCAACTTTTTAAATATGCTCATGGATTGAAAGATGCATCATTTAACTAGTGATGAAAATATCAAGGGTTGTATTATAGTCAGCTAACTGCAATTGTAGTTCTATAATTTACGAGATGTCACCTTCTCAATTCTCCTTGTCAACTTGTTTAATATGTTGTAGAGTTCAATAATTGCATTTTATTATGGAGAGACTGGATTAGGCTATAGTTTAGTTGTAAGCTATCGGTACAAAATGAAAGATTTGAAATATATTTGTGTAAGTCATTACAATATGGAAACTGGTTATATCATACCCAGATGTAAGGCGTGTTCCTTAACACATGTGCTGGAATTTTTACTTTTTCTTTCATTTCTTAGCTTCTCATATTTAAAGCTACTTGACATTTCCAGGACATGGCAATGACCCAAACATATACTCCAATCTAACTGGCAATAATGAAAGAATAATGATACATTTGCAAGTGACCATAATATCCTATTTAGATTTCTTCAATTCCTTTTGAGGAGCATTTTGCAATATCTGATATAAAAGTGTTGTGTTGTTAACTAGAACAGATTGACCAACATTGACCGTGAGCTTTGGACAAAGCAGAGTCATCGTTAACGTCCAGATTCAGGTACTACAATATTATTTTTTCTCTTTTTTCATAAAAATGAGATCGCTCCTTTCTAACTCTCGTTTGATCGTGTAACGAGCATTGATGGGTACATACAACATATTGATACATACATACATACACATATATGATAGATGTATGGATGTCCATGATATATGTGTATCTAACTTGTTATCCTTTTTAGCGATGATAACATGGGGTTGTTGGCACATCGATGATATTTTCATCCTATAGAATAAGAACACGGCCCACCAAATGATCCACAAATTTTTCGGTGGGGTGATGTATTTGTTCTAGATTTTTACAAGATTCTTGCTTAAGTTTAGATTTTGCATCCTTTACATTTGCTGATTAATTTAATCATTATATGCATGATCTTTTTATTATTTTAAGAAATAAGTTGTATTTTCTTTTACTTTAGCTACTTGGTTATTTAATATTTTATTCAATCTTTCAGGAACTGGCGGACAATTTATGACTAATTCATGCAATGATGATGATGATGATTTGTGTTCCAAAAGACTGAAGGATGCTTTTTGAAATAATCTTGATAGATATATGAAAATTGTGAGAATGGATTTGTAATATAAAAACTAGTGCTTTAAATGCAATCTTTCAACTGACTTGTGTTTTATGATGATGAACTTTCATTAGTTTTAGAATAATATTGTGAATCATCATTATATATTACTTTATTTTATACAAGTGTTAAAGAACCAATAAATCATTATTATAATTTTATAGGAAACAAATAAACCGTTGCTAGAATATTATGCATTTATTAGCAAATTGAACCTTTAATTAAATACATATATGATGACGATTTGTATTCATTGCCATTGTCAATCATTGACAATTCTTATTCATTGCCACTGTCAATTTGGTGACGTTTCTTGTTCGTTGCCAATATTAATTTCTCAACGGTTTTTATGTGTTGTTATATAGTTAACAACGGCTTATATAGCAACGATTGTGCCAACAGATAATTCATTCGTCAAGAGATAATATAATGACGATTCATCCGTTGACCCATTTGTAAAATATATGTCGTTATAGGTCTCTTTTGTTGCAGTAGGTGCAAGCTCCCCACTCTACATACAAACAAACACACTCACGGACGCAAGCAATGATTTTTTTGTTGCCATAAATCCATATCATGGAGTCATCAAACACCATGAATACATGTTTATGTAGACAAAGGCATGCAACCTACATCAAAACTTCGCGCATGCGTGTAACTAAACAAATCTTTTTACTAAAAATTATGAAGAATATACGAAGAATACAAGGAATATCTACGTAAAAATCACTTGTCAATTTTCACACATCACAGCAGTAACGGAACTTATACATATTCTCATTCTCTTTTACCATCAGCTTTCAACTTCAGTGCACTTGTGATTAGAACGTGGATAGATGTCTTCGATTAAAGGCATATATTCGTAGAATATACGGTGAGGATAGTAACTTAGGAAATGGGAAGTACAAGACATGCATTATCATGGATATCCTTTTCTATATCCAGTGTCGTCCTTTGTGCGAAAAGAATTACGATTAACTAGATTCGCCAAAGAGAGAAACTTCACGTGGAAAACCCTTTCAATGTAAAAGTCGAGGAGGATATGTTCTTTTTTCTCCGAAGAAGAAAATATGAACATATTAAAAGCAATGAAGTTACAAAAAGTATATAAATTAAGAACACGATTTCAAGCATTTCTTTGGAGGTTCGCAGGACGCACTTATTCTTTGATCTTATGTTTTTCCCCATTTACAAATTCTCTGCAATTACGACGAACGTTACAATATTCAAAGGGTTAAATGGGGATGTCCTTTAGAGGGAGCTAACTGTTGGGTATACTTGCAATATGGTCCAGCCCCAACTTTGGGGGGTTTCTGAAATTTGTCCAGTAAGTTGGCCCCCAATCGGGGTCTCCTCTTTTCCTTTTCCAGGGAACCACGCACAGCGTGAGCGTGCCCCATTTCGTTCTGCCCTATTTCACATTCCAGTGAGGAGAACCGAAGCCCCCCCCATTCGGCCATTCTCATTCCAGCAGCCAGCAGCAAGGTTTTGGAGAACCTCGCCTTCTCCGTCTTCCTCCACGCGTGCGGGAGAGCGAGAGAGAAGCCGAGCATCCGTGCTCGAGGACAGCAGCAGCCGGGTTCGAGAGGAGCAACGGCTAGGGCTACGGCCTTGGTTTTGGAAAGAGCAGAGGTTTTGGGCGAGCTCAAGTGGGAGCAGCCATTGGAGGTCGTTGCGGACGACCTCAAGGACTCAAGAAGTCAAGTTTGGGTCTCCATCCGGGAGCCCACAAGGGGAGTCACTTTATCCTCTTGTTTTGAGCACATTTGGTATAGTTAGATACCTATGGATAGTTTGTTCCTTGTTGAGGAACTATCCGTTGTGTGTGCTTGTACCTCGGTTTTGTGGGCAACAAAACCGGGAAGAACATTAACTCATTTGACCGTAGTGATTGGTTGCCGGTCTTGCCCCATGGTTTTTCCCTTGCTCACATTGAGAAGTGTTTCCACGTAAAAATCTTTGTCTCGTGTGGTTGCTTGTTGTGGTGCTTGTGGTTGTGTTTATCATTGTTGCCATTGAGTTCCCGTGTGGGGAACATATTCTTGTGTGCCATCTTTGCTGCAGGACAGTTTCAGGGGATACAGATCTTGGTTGTTGATTGTTCCGCATTATCTATATATATCCCTAACAAGTGGTATCAGAGCTCTGGTTTGAGCAATGGGTAAAGATGAGGAAGGCACTATGATTAAGCTCACAAGCAGCAACTGGCAGATTTGGAAGGCAAAGATGGAAGATATTCTTTATTGCAAGGACCTCCACGATCCCGTGGAGGGTGAGAGCGCCAAGCCGGAGAACATGTCCGCAGGAGAGTGGACAAAGTTGAACCGAAAGGCCATTGGCACCATTCGGAAGTGGCTTGACATGTCGGTGTTCCATCATGTTGCCGAGGAGACGAATGCCAAGGAGCTATGGGACAAGTTGTCTGAGCTCTATGACCAGAAGACCGCTACCAACAAGGCTTTCTTGATTAGAAAGCTTGTGAACTTGAAGTACAAGGATGGATGCAAGGTGGCGGAGCATCTGAATGACTTCCAAAGCATAATCAACCAGTTGACATCTATGGGTCTGACACTTGATGACGAGTTGCAGTCACTTCTTCTTTTGGGCTCACTGCCAGACAGTTGGGAGACTCTTGTAGTCACCGTGAGCAACTCTGCGAAGGACAGCAAGTTGACCATGGCTATGGTCAAGGGCAGTCTCCTCAATGAGGAGATTAGACGCCGCTCTTCGGGAGAGGCATCCTCCTCTTCACATGTGTATGCAGTTGAGAGGAGAGGAAGATCCAGCAGCAGAGGGCAGTCACAGGAAAGGCAGAAATCCAGAGACAAGTCCAAAGGCAGAGGAAAGTGTCATCACTGCCAGAAGCCCGGTCACTGGAAGAGAGACTGCAGGGTTTGGAAGAGAGAGCAAGCTGAAGCCAAGAAAGATCAGAAAAAGGAAGATGGGAATTTAGCTGCAGTCGTGGCAGATGACAGTGCAGATGAGGAGATTCTCACCATCCAGGACCAGTGCTTGCATGCAGGGAGTGATTTGGAATGGGTCGTTGATACGGCCGCCTCCTATCATGTGACTCCACACAGGGAGTTCTTCACCACCTACACTAGAGGTGACTATGGTAGAGTCTTGATGGGTAACGAGAGTTACTCTAAGATCATTGGCATGGGCACCATCTCGATCCAGACGGATGTTGGGTGCTCAATGACACTCCAGAATGTGAGGCATGTTCCTGATGTGTAGCTTAGCCTTATATCTGGCTCACAGCTAGATAGTGAAGACTACCACCTGAAGTTCAGCGACAGCAGATGCAAGATTAGCAAGGGTTCTCTCATCATGGCCAGGGGCAGCTTGTGTCATACACTCTATATGACTAGAGTGAAGGTCATGGATGGCAGTTTGCATGCTAGTGAAGCAGATAACTCAGATTTGTGGCACCGTCGGCTTGGCCACATGAGCCAGAAAGGCTTGCAGCTTCTTAGCAAGAAGGAGTTGATCCCCTACCACAATGACATCACTTTGTCTCCTTGTGATGCATGTGAGCTTGGGAAGAGCAGGAGTGCACCTTACAGAGCGAGATCCAAGGTGAAGGGAGACCTTCTACAGCTGGTTCACTCAGATGTTTGTGGTCCTATGGACACAACCTCTTTGGGAGGCAACAGGTATTTTGTCACCTTCATTGATGATTCATCTAGGAAGGTGTGGGTGTATGTGCTGAGATCGAAGGATCAAGTGTTTGATTGCTTCAAGAAATTCCATGCCATGGTTGAGCGCGAGACAGGAAAATTGTTGAAGTGTCTACGCACGGACAATGGGGGAGAGTACACCTCCCATAGCTTTCAGGGCTATTGTGCAGATCACGGCATCAGGCATGAGAGGACAGAGCCAGGCACACCCCAGCACAATGGTCTAGCTGAGAGGATGAACAGGACCATTGTTGAGAGAGTCCGCTGTATGCTGAAGACAGCGAAGTTGCCCAAGACTTTTTGGGCTGAGGCGGTTCGCACCGCATGTTACTTGGTAAACCGATCTCCATCAGTTCCTTTGGGCTTTCAGATTCCAGAGCGTGTTTGGACAGGGAAAGACCCCTCATATGCTCATTTGAGGGTGTTTGGATGCAAGGCATATGCATTGGTACCCAAGGAGCAGCGGAAGAAGTTGGATGACAAGGCGGTGCCTTGTATTTTTCTTGGCTATGGAGATCAGGAGTTTGGATACCGTCTTTGGGATCCAAGGAAGAAGACAGTCACCAGGCACAGGGATGTGATTTTTTATGAGAATCAGACGTTGGCTGAGGATACCACTGAGAGTGGTGATGGAGATGAGATCTCCATGGATGATGACAGTGATGAGGACACAGAGCCCTCTCCAGTACAGGGTACAGGTGGAGAGGATGGGCAGCTAGAGCAGCATGAGCCAGATGCAGACCCCGTGGATGCAGGTCCAGGGGACCTAGGGCAGGGGGAGCAGCCTCATCCAGTTGCAGACACAGCATAGCCTCAATTCAGGCGATCTGAGAGGACACGCCAGCCATCATCCCGTTACCCCACTTCCAGGTACGTGATGCTCACAGATGCAGGTGAGCCATACACTTTTGAGGAGGCACAGGTGCACAAGGACAAGGGTCATTGGCAGAATGCAATGAATGAGGAGATGTCATCTCTCAAGAAGAACAACACTTATGACCTTGTTGAGCTTCCTAAAGGGAAGAGGGCCTTGAAGAACAAGTGGGTGTACAAGCTGAAGTCAGATGACAGTGGCAAGCAGGTGAAGTACAAGGCCAGACTGGTGGTGAAAGGGTTCAGCCAGAAGGAAGGAGTGGAGTATGATGAGATCTTCTCCCCAGTGGTGAAGATGAACTCAGTGAGAATGGTGCTAGGACTTGTTGCTAGCATGGACCTTGAGCTGGAGCAGATGGATGTGAAGACGACGTTTCTTCACGGCGATTTGAAGGAAGAGATCTACATGGAGCAGCCACATGGTTTTCAAGAGAAAGGGAAAGAGCATATGGTATGCAGGTTGAGGAAGAGTCTTTATGGCTTGAAGCAAGCCCCGAGACAATGGTACTTGAAGTTTGATGCTTTCATGGGAAAGCAGGGCTTCAAGAGGACTACAGCCGACCCATGCGTATATGTTCGTCGTCTTCCCAATGACAGGTTCGTCATTCTTTTGATATATGTGGATGACATGTTGATTGTAGGTCATGATTCCAACCTCATTGCAAAGCTCAAGAAAGAACTCTCCAAAGAGTTTGAGATGAAAGATCTGGGCAAGGCAAGTCACATCTTAGGGATGCAGATTACAAGGGACAGGAAGAAGCACATGCTGTGGTTGTCACAGGAGAGCTATGTTGAACGTGTGCTGGAGCGGTTCAACATGAAGAATGCCAAGCCTGTCAGTACGCCCTTAGCTTCTCATTTCAAGCTGAACAAAGAGTCATGTCCTTCTACTTCTGAAGAGAAAGCAGAGATGTCCAAGATCCCATACCAATCAGCAGTTGGAAGCCTCATGTATGCAATGGTTTGCACTAGACCAGACATAGCCCATGCAGTGGGCGTGGTGAGCAGGTTCATGTCTAACCCGGGCAAGGACCATTGGGAGGCAGTGAAGTGGATCTTGAGATACTTGAGAGGGACCTCAAGTATGTGTCTTGCCTTTGGGAGGTCAGATCCCAAACTGTGTGGCTACACTGATGCAGATATGGCAGCGCAATCCAAACTACAGAAATGTGTTGCTCTCTTTACTACCGAGGCAGAATACATTGCAGCAGCAGAGGCTGGGAAAGAAGTGTTGTGGCTACAACGCTTCCTTGGTGAGTTTGGATTGGATGACAGTGAGCTGGTTGTGTTTTGTGATAGCCAGAGCGCTATAGATTTGAGCAAGAGCACCATGCACCATGCTCGCACAAAACACATTGATGTGAGATACCATTGGCTGAGGGATGCAATTGAACAGAAGCAGCTCGTGTTGAAGAAGATTCACACAGATGAGAACCCCTCAGACATGTTGACAAAGGCAGTCACTCGTGACAAGCTTCAGCTCTGTAGAGAGCTGAGCGGTGTCACCTCTTGTTGATCTCCATCATAGGACAACACCTCCCCGTTGGGGCTGGAGGGGGAGGATGTTGGGTATACTTGCAATATGGTCCAGCCCCAACTTTGGGGGGGTTTCTGAAATTTGTCCAGTAAGTTGGCCCCCAATCGGGGTCTCCTCTTTTCCTTTTCCAAGGAACCACGCACAGCGTGAGCGTGCCCCATTTCGTTCTGCCCTATTTCACATTCCAGTGAAGAGAACCGAAGCCCCCCCCCCCCATTCGGCCATTCTCATTCCAGCAGCCAGCAGCAAGGTTTTGGAGAACCTCGCCTTCTCCGTCTTCCTCCACGCGTGCGGGAGAGCAAGAGAGAAGCCGAGCATCCGTGCTCGAGGACAGCAGCAGCCGGGTTCGAGAGGAGCAACGGCTAGGGCTACGGCGTTGGTTTTGGAAAGAGCAGAGGTTTTGGGCGAGCTCAAGTGGGAGCAGCCATTGGAGGTCGTTGCGGACGACCTCAAGGACTCAAGAAGTCAAGTTTGGGTCTCCATCCGGGAGCCCACAAGGGGAGTCACTTTATCCTCTTGTTTTGAGCACATTTGGTATAGTTAGATACCTAGGGATAGTTTGTTCCTTGTTGAGGAACTATCCGTTGTGTGTGCTTGTACCTCGGTTTTGTGGGCAACAAAACCGGGAAGAATATTAACTCATTTGACAGTAGTGATTGGTTGCCGGTCTTGCCCCGTGGTTTTTTCCTTGCTCACATTGAGAAGGGTTTCCACGTAAAAATCTTTGTCTCGTGCGGTTGCTTGTTGTGGTGCTTGTGGTTGTGTTTATCATTGTTGCCATTGAGTTCCCGTGTGGGGAACATATTCTTGTGTGCCATCTTTGCTGCACGACAGTTTCAGGGGATACATATCTTGGTTGTTGATTGTTCCGCATTATCTATATATATCCCCAACACTAACTTGACTCCCCGCCTCATTTTGCTCATTTTTTTAATTTTTTTAAATTTCTTCTATGAAATTTCATCACTCTATCCATATATTATGTCATTCAAATTTCATGCAAAACGGAGACTTTTACGACCTCCATCAAGGCAGTCATTTTTTAACGGTACCAGAATTGCTAAAAACGACCCCGTCTAGATGGAGGCCATAACAATCTCTATTTCGCACGAAATTTGAATGATATAATATAAGAGTATATTGATGATATAATATAAGAGTATATTGATTAAAATCCACATAAGCAATTTTCAAAAAAATATATATAAAAGAACGAACACAATGAGGCAGGAGGAGTCAAGTTATCTCCGCCTAGAGGGCAGCCCATTTAACCTATATTCAAATCATTACCTTTATGATGGTTATTACATGTGTATTGACCATTGAATGTCGTTGATCTTTGTAACGGTTCAACAATAACCACGATTGAACATGTGTCTAAAACCTAATGGAATCATACATCAAAATCTCCCTTGAAAAGACCCTCTTCATGTACGAAAAGTAACAAGTTTCCAACTTCATCTGTGGGTAACTAAATAATGAGATGGCCGCAAATTCATTTAGTTTTCCCACCTCAACAAAATGGATATGTAGTGACGTTTCTTCGGAAAAGTTGCAACTAAAATAGTTCGTTGTTAAATATACAATGACGATATTATTCATTGCATTTTTTTTATATTTGAAATTAATGAAGAATATCATAAGAATGCTTATCTGTTGTTTTTCAAAAATTTTGCCACTCGTCGCCATCAAATTCAACATGATTAGGAAAATTTTTGACAACCAGTAATAGATGATCATTACTAAGTGGGTCATTGCTAATTATATAGTAATGAATATGATATTCCTCATTAATTTCAAGAGTAAAAAATAATTTCACAACAAATAACATCGTTATATATATATATATGACAATGAACGATAGTGATGGATTGTTAAAAAATGTCACTAAGGATGTGTTTGGTTCGTGTGTTATCGGGGGCAGGATAACCCGTTTTTGTGTTTTGGTGTTTAGTTGGTGGGTTTAAAGTTGGGAGGGTTTGTGTGATATGATTGTATTGAAATTTGAAAAAGTGAGTAGTTATTATTATGGGTTTAATGGGGCTACCTCAAGGGGAGCTAACTTGGCTCCCCACCCAATTTTCCCAATTATTTTTATTTTTTTTGAAAATTTCTTCCGTGAATATTCATCACTATATCCCTATATTATGCTATTCAAATTTTGTGCGAAACAGAAACTCATATGACCTCCATCCAGACAGTCATTTTTTTAACAGTAACGGGATTGTTAAAAATGAATTTATTTGGATGGAGGTCGTATGAGTCTCTGTTTTGCACGAAATTTGAATGACATTAATAAAGGGGCATAGTGATGAATATTCACGGAAGAAATTTCCAAAAAAATGGGACGGGGGGGGTGGGGGGCAAGTTAGCTCCCCCTCAAGGGGGCAACTCCAATTTACCCTATTATTATTATATGATTTTATTGAAATTTGAAAAAGTTGGTAGTTGTTGTGATGTGATTGTATTGAAGTTTGGAATAATGAATAGAAGTTGAGTATTTTATATTTTTAGATGATATGATAGTATAATATATTTTTTTTGATGGAGAGAGAGTGGACCCTATTAGTAGATTAGAGATATGGGTTTTGGAGGTAACCTCATCAAAGTGGGGCTAACCCCCAACCGGACGCCCCCTAAAGGCTTATTTTGTTTTAAGCCAGATAATCGGGTTGTATTAAAAGCATAATCCATAAAAAGAAATAAGTTCTTCCATTCTTTTATTTTTCATCCCGTAAAAAAATTACTTGTTCCTTACCGAATAAACTGACAGCTGCAGAAATGGGCCTTTATTGTTTTTTATTTCCTTGAAAAATTATAGATATTCATGTTTCTTGTATTTACATTTCTTGTATTTACATGAAAGCGGGTAAAGACAATTTGCAGTTGATAATATCTCATATTGTATATCGTGTTTTTATCAGTTGTGTCTTTAATTTTTAATATCAATTATACCTCCTTTTTTTAATATCAACTATGCCCTCAACTTCTTACCTAAATAACAATTCCACCCTTAGGTTAAGGTAAAATAGGTGTATAACTAATATTACAAAAAGACGGAACTACGGATGCAAATAGTTACGGATATATCCATATCTAATCCGTCACCATATCTATTTTATAAAGATTTTGACATCCGTACTTGTTTTAAAATGGATACATATATGGGTATTGTTTTGATGTCTGTGAACATCCGTATCCATATATCTATTTTCTTATGAAAATATAGTCATATATTTATTTTTGGGGGCAGGGAGCCTGCACCCTAGGGTGTAGGAAACTCCATGCACCCACCCCATTTTTCGATTATTTTAATTTGTTTTTTGAATTAAAAGTTGGGGGGGAATTACTTAATATGTTAAGGGGAATATGTGTTTCAAATTTCATGCAAAACAAACATTCCTAACATGTTCATCTAGACATGGTCGATTTCTGCAATTTTGAGACCGTTAAAATTGAGTAGTCTTGATGGAGATGCTAGAAGTCTCGAATTAAGTTGAATTTGGAATGACAACATGGTGATACATGATGATCTAAATCCCCCAAGGTTTTATATCAAAAAAATCAAAAAATAATGAAAAATTAGGCCAGGTGTATGGAGTTTCCTACACCCACAGGTGTAGGGTCCTTTTTCCCTTTATTTTTAACATTATATAACATAATTATATACATCCATTTATCGTATTTGTATAGTTTTTATGAAGCTAAATTTATATCATGTGTTTTCCATACGTATATACTTAAGTCGATTGTATAGAGTATTTCTAACATTACTCGTATATGATCAGTATCCGTTTTATATCCATATCTATTTTTTAAGGATGTAGTAAGATAGTTTAATATCCATCAATATCCGTATTTGCATCCGTATTCATAATCAAAAACGAATAAAGATACGGTAATATCTATATCCATATCCGTACGTTTGCATCCCGGAACTGTGAATTTTGTAAGAAGTCAAGAGAACTGATATTATAAAAGGGGGAGAGCTCAAATGAAATTGCAGAATTTTAAAAAAGCAACAAGAACACCATGGTATTTTGAAAAATTAGATTAAGTCGGGGCATGACGGATATCCCGGATAGCAGAAAGACCATTGATATCCATATCCACCGTACCTAGACCTCTGCGCAAAAAGGATAAACAAGGGGCTGTTTGCCCATTGGCTGAAGAACCCCCACTTTCAGTATATGTGATGATATCCTAATTTCAGGGATTATTTAATTATTTTTTATTAATCAGTAGCGATAGTGCAATATTATGCATATTTTCATGATTTTAGATCCCATGTTGTTACAACAGAAAACGGTTGGAAAATCTCGTTTGAATTCAATTCAATCATTTCCAAACCCCCTAAACTCACCATCATATCGAACAGCAACTGCCCTCGCAAGTGTGGGAGCGTGTGCTCTAACCTCACTATCCACTCAATTCTGCAATTAACAAATCCTGGATAAGGTTATACCTCCCTCCAAAACCCCCTATAAATACCCCATCCTACCTCCCTCATTCCATCACCCCCCCCCCCGTCTCTCTAGATCAAGCCTTCCCTTGATGGCTGACGATTCCTCAAAAGACGATGGCCGGCGATGTATATGGGTCAATGGCCCGATCATCGTCGGTGCAGGGCCCGCAGGCCTGGCGGTCTCAGCATGTCTCAAGGCTCGCGGTGTCCCATCCCTGGTTCTGGAACGTGACGACTGCATCGCGTCCCTCTGGCAACGTCACACCTACGACCGTCTCAAGCTCCACCTCCCCAAGCGGTTCTGCTCCCTCCCCATGCTCCCCCTCCCCGACGATCTCCCAGAGTACCCCACCCGTGATCAATTCATCGCATACCTGGAGAAGTATGCGGATTTGTTCGACGTGAGGCCAGAGTTCGGATGCCGGGTGGAATGGGCACGGTTCGACGAGGCGAGCGGGGTGTGGCACGTGAGGACGGAAGGGGGAGGGAGGGAGTACGTGGGGCGGTGGCTGGTGGCAGCGACAGGGGAGAATGCGGAGCGGGTCGTGCCGGAGTGGGAGGGGATGGCGGGGTATGCGGGGGAGGTGGTCCATGCGGCGGAGTACCGGAGCGGGGAGGGGTTCGGCGGGAAGAGTGTGGTCGTTGTTGGCTGTGGGAACACCGGTATGGAGGTTTGCCTTGACCTGTGCCACCATGGGCTCAAGCCCTACATGGTTGTCAGAGATCTGGTAAGTTGGTTTTGTCAGTTAAATTAGGTAACGTTAAATTACAATAAAGCATCTAAAGTCTGGGGGCAAATATGGAAAATGATCCTATTGAAAAAACGTAATCTTTTGAAACCTGGATTTCATCATGTTGACACTTTCCCGACAACATTTTATTTTTTTCAAGAAAATGGTAAAAGTAATCTCTTGTATAATTCAAGATTTTTTGGAGGACCGTCGTATATGTTATGATAACAGCAATAACGATGACATAGCTCATCGAACAGTGTCTATCAAAACCTTAATTATGTTGGTAAAAAGAATAGACATTTCATTGGTTAATCAGATCAGATAAATACCGAATTAATGGGAATTGCACAGACAAATCTTTTCTTTTAATTAATCAAATAAGAGGAAACCCAACTACAATAATCATGCATGTAAATGACGATAATTATACAGGAGAATATGTGCATATTTGCTTCTCATGCATCTCATTAGACACGTGATCTCCATCTAGGTACATGTGCTCCCGCGTGAAATCCTCGGCAGATCATCCTTCGACCTCTCCCTCGTCATGTCCAGGTATCTTCCCCTCTGGTTTGTCGATAAGCTCCTCGTCCTCGCTGCGTGGCTCACCTTCGGATCCATGGCCAAATACAACCTTAGACGTCCCTCCATTGGCCCTCTAGAGCTCAAGCATAAGCAAGGTAAGACCCCAGTGCTGGACCTAGGTGCCCTCGCCAAGATAAAGTCCGGCGACATACGTGTCATCCCAGGCATCAAGCGATTCATCCCCACGGGCATCGAGCTTGTCGACGGAAACCACATCAATGTGGATGCCGTTATACTGGCAACCGGGTACCAGAGCAACGTTCCATCATGGCTACACGAGACGGAGATGTTCGGTAAGGACGGGTATCCAAAAGAACCCTTCCCACATGGGTGGAAGGGGAAGAATGGATTGTATGCAGTCGGATTCACGAGGAGGGGGCTTCTCGGGGTATCCTCGGATGCAGTGAGGATCGCAGACGACATCGAGAGGGTGTGGACAGAAGATGTAAGGCAGAGGAAGAAGTTGCAAGGTGCTCACAGCTTGGTAAATGCATCAAGACAATGCTGTTCTTTTACATGTGAGTAGATCTATAATGTATGTATAGGAAGGATGCACCTTAGCCCAAAATGTGCATGCTCATGGCGAATGGGCTTATGCAATTAGGGGGCTGATCAGGCTTCTCTTCTTTATAATTATTGTAACCTTACCTAAGAGAAAAAACTTCTGCATGTTTTTCGCACCGAGTAACAAAGTCTATCAAAGAATCGTGTTTCTATCGACATGTAAATGAGGACCAAACTGAAGTAAAGTCGAAAGGCTCGATGAAGAGTCAGGAAGAGCATTTTCATTATGGAGTGGAATGCATAAAGTGTACTACTCAAAACTGCTCGCTGGACCATGCCCTAAACCATAAATCCTAAATTCTAACCCTTCTGAACTGGCTCTCAACTGGTGTCAAGGCTTGCCAAATCAAGTGGCCTGAACGAAACTAAATGTGGACAGTGCAAGGCGTGCTAAAAAGTAAAAACAGTTCATCTTGAAGGTATCTAATGGTGTCCCATAGGAAGCGGCGACCCGAGGAATAGCTCCTCGAAGAAGGAAACTAAAGAGAAGGGAATCAACTCAAAGGCAAAAGAGATGCCTCAACAACATTCCCATTCCAAGCACAAACTATGGACTAAGCTGGGGCAAGTAGCTGGAATATAATGGCAATCAAACCCCAAGTTAGGGAACCACTGCCAGTCTCCTAGGCATTGTGTGGTCTTCTTTTCTTCCAAATGCAAAACATCATTTTCTTCTTTCGACACCAAGACGGAATCATCTCTTTGTGCCTTTATCAGAAGAATCTGCCAAGAACATATCCCTGCCAACTTGCACGAGGCTAACGGTAGATTGCTATGCACTCTATCAGTGTCTTAGCAGTTGTAGGTTCGATACTCGCGAGCGATGTACTTCTCAATGTTGGTTATGGCACCTATTATCTATGAGGGTTTACCTAGAAATTGCAGCATATCTTGGCATCTCCTGCTCCTTCCTACTCCTATTAACTACAAATGAATATGGAATGCATAGTTCAACTATAATCACAATGCAATTGCAAAGAGCATATCAGACTGCGACACCCCGGATACCCATAAAATCTTCTGATTGGGACACTAGAGTCATTCAGGTTGATTGGTCTTAGTTTCCATGTCTTTCCTTGTTGGAATTACACATCGTGGAATTAATCACTGGCATTCAGAAAACATCCATGTTTCTAATAGACAGTAATATCCATACCATACTATTTGAGGTTGTGCAGATCATGGATGTAATCCTATCAAAGGTTTACCAAAAACATATATTAAATTGAATGGAATAATTATTCAAAACTTACAGATACTGCATGAAACAAAATGTGCACTTAAGATAGGTTACATACATGAACGTGTGCCGCTTGTGATTGATAGAACTGTTTGAGGACATTTTTTGACAGCATAAAAGCTATGGAATTGGCTTCCAATCCAAATTCTATCAGTTGTTTAGGCTAACTTAGAACTCAAGCAGATCCATGTTCAATGATTTGAGATCAGGAAGGCCAAATTTGAAAGCTGCGAAGGGTTGGATGACGGGAACATAAACTGTGGCCCTGAAAATATATATATTAATGTGAGGAATGCCAAAGAAAGAGTCCACATGATCAAGTCAGAAGGACCCAACTGGAAAACAACAATAGACCCCCAACATAAAGAAAACAAAAGAAAGAAGCTCGAACTGTTGCCATCTCATTCTGCACGTGACAAGAGGACAAACGATTTTAGCCATTATTAAAAAAAGAAAGTGACACGCGGCTTCTCATGGTTCTATTGAAATTAAAATGAGCAACACCACTTTTACAGACGATAATAAACTCTCTGGTTCAATCTTCTTTTTCCACCAACCACATGCCATCTCTAAGAGGGGAAAAGTAGAGCATCCAGCTACAATGAATATAGCAACAACCCCAGTTCAACAGATGGAATTAAGTGATTTCTTGTAGAAAATAGCATTATTTGTCATTCTGAATACGGGTGGAAGGATTGCACTGTATTCGATAAGGATCCAACACGAGCAAACAAAAACTTGGAAAAAGTTGACAAGAAAACCCATACAGGAGCAGATTTTCCCCACATCGTGTGGTTGAATACATGAATACATAACCTTCCAACACTTTTATTTCTAACTCCTCATATAAGGCACAAAAATGGGAGAAATTGACTTTCGAGAAGATTGCAAAAAGGATATGACCCAAAAACCCTGTTAACGCTTAAATGCAACAACTAGATGCGGTCACAAATAAGTAAGTGCAACAATTATCGCTGGATTAACAAACCAGTCTGGATCTATAGACATGTGGACAGATTTTCTTCAAAAACCGAAGGATTACAACTTGTGTAACATAGAAAGTGGTTTCTTGTTATCAAGTGAGACTTCCCAGTAAAGGATAACCACATTCCTTTTAATGCGCACCCCAATGGCTTCACCGGATGCAGTTCCAGATTCTATTCCGAATGAAGAGATTTTGGCCGTTGGTTAGCTGAGAAGATGGAGAATATATCCACTAGGCACAGTTGCTCCATATAGGATAGAAAAGATTCCAAAGAGAAGTATGCCAAAGACATGGTCAACCATAAGGAAAAAGAGCTCTGTCAAGGATATGTAGCTATCAGTATCCAATGATGAGATCTGGTCACATCAGAGATCTTTGATCCACCACAGCAATATAATACTCCGTTTGAGAAACCTAAATATGTGGTAAGTCCATTTCAAAGAGGAAAAAAATGACTTGAAATTGGTCAACTTGAAAGAATCTAACGGTGATTGGACTATGTCCAATTAGAAAAATGAATCTAAAACAGTTCAAGTTTGCTTTTGTATTATTTAAAGTTAATGTAATTATGTTTTAAATTGGTAAATGTAAGAAACTATGAATGCGGAAGTATATCAAAGAAAAAGAATAAAATCATTATAAGAACATCGAGATTTTTACGTGGAACCCTACTTCCTAAGGAGCGGGATGAAGCCACGGAAAAAGGCCTCGAAGGATCATGTGTCTATTGACTTTCTCATCTAATATAGGAGGTTTGGGGCTTTTTATAAAGTCTCCATAGACCCTCCAAGTCTCACCATTGGTAGATGTGGGACTAAACACTTGATGTGGTAAATGGAACCTGGAGGGGTTCATTTACCCATCTAGACTTGATGCATATATACTTCAATGCTCCCCCTCAAGCTGGAGCATGCAATGCTCAACTTGGACAAACAGAAAGAAATCACTCAAACTCACAATACACGACACTACAGACAATATCAACTCAACGCAAACACAACTGTCAGCTGTTGTCGAGGACATTGCTTCTCATGTCGTGCAGGTGAGGAGGAACAAACGAGCTGGCAAGGTTGCAGAAAGCGGTAGTCGCTACTCAGTCGGCGAGGTCACTGAGTAAGGATTAATCGGCAATCGGGCGATGAATCAGATTTAGTCAGCCATTAGTCGGTTTTGAATTTTTTACTTATTTGATATATATAAATCAATTTTTATACACATATTCTTATATATTTACATTGATATATACATTTCCTACACTATCATAATGAAATAAAAGAATTAATTGTCTTTAAATATAACATTAAGCATATTGGAATAACTTTGCTCATAAAAAAATCAAAAAAACTAAAAAAAATCTCTATGTAAAAGTCGGCTGAGTAATCGCCTGACTAGGCTGACTAGTTGGCCCGATTAGTCGGGTTGACCGACTAATGGCCGACTAGGCCTAGTCGAGTCGGCTATCCCCCCCCCCCCCCCGACTCGACTAGTCAGGCCAACTAATCGGCCGAGTCAGCCAACTTTTACAATAGTGTGGACTGGAGTGTGAATCAAACTAAATCTCCTCGTCAGAGAGCATGTGCTCTGTACTACGCCTGCCAGAGTCACTGCAATGAAAATGAGTCTCCACATCACGTGGACAGTTGCTTCATCTCTGAAGTGCCGATCTGAAAAAGTCCTAGAGACATGCTCGTCGGACTCCATGATCGTTGGAGAATGGAGTCTGAAAAAGTCTCCTCGTTGGAGAACTGGATTTCTCCCATACTGGCTTAGAGAATGACATCTCTACTCTGAAGTCCCTATGAAACCACATGAAAACCCTAGTCCACATGGCATAGGGAATGAGATCTCAACTCTGGAGTCCCTGACTTTCTATGGATCACATGAAAACTCTGAGACCAAAAACAAAGATGCGGACCAAACAAATGATGATCGCATAAATGTGCGAATCAATCTGAAGACTCGAAACCAATCGTCGAGTCTGAAATCTCACAAAATCTATAGAGTTTGAAAATCTGGCTGATCTGGAGTCTGGAGAATCCAAACATCTAAATCCGACCTATAACTCTACACAATAATCCCCCTTTCTCCCAGACTGGTCGGAAAACAATGACGTTACCAAGTTGGGAGAAGATAAGAAAATGAGGAAACATCACATAGGCCGTCATATTTTTTCTCTTGGCTTTTCTTCTCAATTAATTTTTTTTCAAATCATTTTCTCTCTTAATTATTTCATTTTTTTAATAGATGTCATTTTTTCTCACGTACGGTTTTTCTTTTGTATGTGTCTTTTTAATTTTTTTAATAGTACATTTTTTTATTTTTTGTAGGCACCTCTCTCTTTTTGAATAAAATCATTCGGCCCAAAGAGAACCTAAAACTCGGCCCTTCTCTTTTCTCAAATCAGGCCTCCCCCTCTCTTTCTATTTAGCCTTTGTCTTTTTATTTCCCTCCCTTAAAAAAAACAATGGCCCATCATTTTTTTATAATAAGGCACAGGAGGATCCATTGGGCTTTGAAATAACACAGAGAATTAAAAAAGGAGCAGCTCCCTCCTGTATTACACACTCGACTAGGGTTCCACGAACCCACCATCGCCGCCGTCGGAATTGGGAGGAGGCTCCTCGTCATTACCCATGAGATGAGGCCGCGTTGCTACTGAGAGGAGTTGTGCTACTGCCTGGAAGGAGGAGCAACGATTGGTGCATGGAGATGGAGATCCATCTCCGGGAGGCGAAACCAGAGGTGGAGCTAGAGCACCAGAGTGTTACGATCTGCCGCCACCAAGTGACAAGAAATGGCTGGAAGGGAGTTTCGGCTGGAAAGGAGAAGCGGCGATGCCAGGAGAGCCTCCCCTCCGCCATCGAGATGAAGTTCCGCCGCCTATTGTGGGGAATGGCACTGTCGCCGCAAGAGTGTGTCTCTGCCACGACAGGATGGAGGCGGCGCTATTGCCGCCTAGAAGGTACAGGGAGGTGTCATGCCGTCATAGGAGTTACGTTCGGCAGGAGGTCTCAGCTGCCTTGGGATCAAGAGGATGCCGCTCCTCGATGATGATGTTGTTGCAGATGTCTTTTGAAAGGAGAATGAAGGCTCCATCTGGGAACAAAAATTAGGGTTTCAGAATGAAAACCCTAAACCTTTTTGAACATGCTTCTGATCAAAACTTGCTGTAGAAATAGTTTGTAGTTTCATTATCTCTTTATGTTGTTTATCGTTATTTCTTTATTTTATATATACCTCTCTGTAATTTACCCTTTAGGTCTCTCCCTATATAAGAGAGCCTAGGGTTTTCTGAATCGTGAACTAAGTTTCTTTTCCCAACATGGTATCAGAGCCACCCTAGGGCTCTCCTCCCTCCCGCCGCCCCTTCCCCACCCGCCTCCCTCTTCTCGGAATCGCCGCTTCTCTCTCCAGCGGCAGCCCTCTATCGCCGCCGCCATCTCCTTCTCCATCTCCAGCGGCAGCCTTCCATCGTCCGGGTTGGATCCAGCCCTCCATCTGGTTGGATCCCAGCCCCTAGCGGCCTCCGCCAATAGCCCCTGCCAGCCGCTGAAGGGGATCCCAGCCCCCAGCGGCCTCCGCCAATAGGCGGCATCACCATCTGTTGCCCGCGCAAGGCCTCCGGGTGCGTGAACAGCAACCCGCACAAGGTCTTCTAGCGGCTCCTAGCCGCTGAAAGGGCTGTCAGCCTCTTGTTAGGCGTGCCCTAGTTCCTTCCACATCCGTTCTATGGATTTGAGTGCGTAACGTCTACATACGCACTCAAATCTGATGCAGTGTTTGTAGACATCCAGCATCACGTCTACATATCCTAGTTCTTCTCCAAGCGGAGTATGTCAGAATCCAAAGTTGATATGCCCTCCACCGGCGCATTCAAAGGTCCTGCGCCAATAGTCAAGATGGAGGGGTCTAACTATGAGCTCTGGGCTATGCAGTTCATGAGCCTTATGAAGTCGAATGGTAAGAAACATATTCTTACCGAGGATGAGCCCGCAGAGAAGACTGGGATCTATGCCTCATGGGAGGCTGATGATTCCTATGCAAAGGTCTGGTTGTCCGGCACCTTGACGACGGAGATTGCCAACGACGTCCTCCATCAGCCCACTGCTAAGGCAATGTGGGACATTCTTGCCGCCACATATTCGCAGGTGCGAAATGAGACGAAGATGTTGCAGCTTCAGCACGACATATTCACAATGAAGCAGAGCGGCAGACCTCTCCATTCTCTTTATACATCCCTAAGAGGGATGTTCGAGAAGTTATACAGTATCATCCCTCTGACTGCAACTCCTGAGCAGCAGAAGGCGTTTCGAAACGCCACCATGGTTGGTGTTCTACTTGCGACCCTTGACCCTGAGTACGATGCAGCTCGATCTCAGATTCTCGCTGATGCAGTTATTCCTCCAGTTGAGGATGTTTACAGACGGCTTAGCCGCATTCCAGTCTCCTCCAGCTCTTCTACTCCACCTCCTTCAGCGATGGCAGTTTCGCGTGGGAGAGGTGGACTACCATCTGGCCGTGGTCGTGGACGTGGCTGTGGACCCCAGGGGAGGGGTGGTCGCTTTAGTCAGACATGCTCCTATTGTCATCGCACAGGACACTCGGAGGAGACATGCTATTCGAAGCATGGATTTCCAGCATCAGCACGTATTGCAGAGCACTCTCAGTCTCCACTGACTTCTACTGCAGATAGTCGATTTGACGAACTTGTGGCCCGTCTCCGAGAGATTATGCCACATGCTTCTGGTGATTCGTCTGGTGGCTCCTCAGATATTGCTGCCACTGCCTCTGCCACTTCTTCCGCAGCCGCAAGCTCCTCAAGTAGATCTACTACACCTCATGATATATCTGACTGGATTATTGATTCTGGAGCCACACATCATCTCTGCCGAGATAGAGGTAGATTACAGGCCTACAGGGACATTCCTCCCAGTCGTTCAGTGCAGATAGCAGATGGTACCCATTCGCCCCTTATTGGACAGGGGGAGGTTTTCCTGTCCTCCACTTTGCAATTACAGAATGTTCTGAATGCTCCTGAGTTCTCAATGAATTTGCTATCTATTAGTCAGATTACGAAGGATTTGAATTGTCGTGCCATATTTGACCCGTCTTCTCTCATTTTTCAGGACATACTCACGGGCAAGGTGATTGGTTGTGGCTCTGAGCAGAATGGTTTATATCGGCTGGTCCGGGATTCATATGCTGGCGTCTCCTCTCATTCTGCTGGACCAGACTCTCCGTACATTTGGCACCTCCGATTTGGTCACCTTCCACTTCGGAAAATGCGCCATCTTCTGCCTCAGATCTCTCCTAGTTCTTCGTTTCAATGTGAAGCGTATCAGTTGGGAAAGCATCACAGGTCGAGCTTCCCACGTCGTCTGAGTCGGAGCAGTAGCACCCCTTTTGAGTTGTTACATATAGATATATGGGGTCCAAGTCGTGTTCCCGATCATCAGGGACACAGGTTTTATCTTGTGGTAGTGGATGATTTCTCTCGTGTGTCATGGGTCTTTCTTTTGAAAAATAAATCTGAAGCAGGAAATGTGATCAAAAACTTGATTAATGAAGTGTTCAATGTATTTTCTGCAAATGTCAAATATGTTCGGACCGATAATGCCCTTGAATTTTGTACACGCTTACTTTCACAATTCCTGTCATCAAAGGGCATTGTTCACCAAACCACTTGTGCATATACCTCACAACAAAATGGTGTCGCGGAAAGGAAGCATCGCCATCTCTTAGATATTACTCGTACATTGTTGATTCAGAGTTGTGCCCCTATTTCTTTCTGGGGCGATGCTGTTCTTACTGCTTGTTATCTGGTCAACCGTATGCCATCCTCAGTCCTTGGTGAAAAGATACCAATGTCCATTATTTTTCCAGATAAGGAGTTATTTTCACTAACTCCACGTGTCTTTGGTACTGTTGCTTTTGTGCATCGTCTATCTCCCGGACTTGACAAACTCTCTCCTAGAGCAGTCAAGTGCGTCTTTGTTGGTTATTCCAGAACTCAGAAGGGCTACCGGTGTTATGATCCCAAAACTAAGAGGTACTTTGTGAGTGCCGATGTCACTTTCTTTGAGTCTGTCATGTATTTCTCTCCTGCAGGTGACAGAATGGTACCATCCACTACCACTGATGATATCTATGTTCCTCCATTACCTACATTGAGTACACCTGAGTCTACACCTGACTCTTCCCCTGTGTCTGTCTCCACGCCAGCACCACCTCCACCACCCCCACCACCTCCTCCACCTCCACCCATTCCACGGCCCATCATATCACCATTACCTATGTTCTATACACGCTGGTCGGGTCCTGCTCAGACTACGCTCCAGCCGATCATCACGCCTCAGGTATGTTCAGATGGCATTACTACTGACGGGTCAGATTTGGTACATGTGCAGGATCCTTCAGTACAGGCAGACACTACTCCATCCAGTGCAGGAGATGATGATCTTGATGTTCCAATTGCTATTCGGAAGCAAAGGAGGCAATGCGCCTCGTATCCTTTCGCTTCACAAGTTTCCTTTCACCGTCTCACAGGGGATTTTCAGAGATTTGCCACAGCCTTGTCTTCCGTGGATATACCACGGACATACCAGGACGCCTTACAGAATGAATGTTGGAGATTAGCAATGGAGGACGAAATGAGGGCACTACAGTCTCGTGGCACTTGGTCTTTGGTTCCTGCACCTTCTGATGCATCCATTGTGAGCTGTAAATGGGTCTTCACGGTCAAATATCATGCAGATGGCACGTTGGATAGATACAAAGCACGCTTGGTTGCCCGTAGGTTTATACAAACCTACGGTGTGGATTACATGGATACTTTCTCTCCAGTGGCGAGGCACTCTACACTTCGTATTCTATTATCTGTTGCTGTGGTACGTGATTG
The DNA here is from genome assembly GCA_037367405.1 of Ottelia alismoides. Classification (NCBI taxonomy): domain Eukaryota; kingdom Viridiplantae; phylum Streptophyta; class Magnoliopsida; order Alismatales; family Hydrocharitaceae; genus Ottelia; species Ottelia alismoides. The sequence continues at coordinate 446,556 of JAZKJV010005240.1, forward strand.
GAGCATATTTCAACTGGATGTGAAGAATGCCTTTCTGTACGGTGACCTACAGGAGGAAATCTACATGCAGCAGACACCTGGGTTTACTGCTGAGGGGGAGAAGCACATGGTCTGTAGACTTCACAAGGCGATATATGGTCTCAAACAGAGTCCCAGAGCATGGTTCCAGAAGTTGTCTAACCTGATTGAGCAACAGGGATTCAAGAGGTCCAATGCCGATCACTCATTGTTTGTCCAAAAGTCATCGGCAGGTACGGTTGTCATTATGGTCTATGTGGATGATATTCTTGTTACAGGAGATGATGTTCAGGGCATAAAGAGGGCAAAGGCATTCCTAGGCAATCAGTTCGTTACAAAGGACCTTGGAACCCTAAGATATTTTCTGGGGTTAGAATTTGCAAGGAATGCACAAGGCTTGGTGATGACACAACGGAAGTATATTACAGACTTCTTGACTGAGACTGGCATGGATGGGTGCAAACCATCTAGTATTCCCATGGACCCCAGCATGAAGCTATATGATGGTGATACAGATGAAGTGGATAAGAGGAGATAGAGAGAAATGGTGGGAAAACTCCTCTACATTACCATTACTCGTCCAGACATTGCATTTGCTGTTAGCAGGGTGAGCCAATTTTTGGAGCAGCCAAGACAGGTTCACATGGATGCTATACACATGATTCTGAGATATCTGAAGTCTTCTCCAGGGTCAGGGCTACTATTCAGGAAGGACACAGACTTATCTGTCTCAGCGTGTGCAGATGCAGACTATGCAGGATGTCCTAAGGACCGAAAATCAACCTCAGGGTTTGCAGTGTTTATTGGAGGCTCTTTGGTTTCTTGGAAAAGCAAGAAACAAACTGTCGTGGCAAGGTCCAGTGCAGAATCTGAATATAGGGCCATGGCTCAAGCCAGCACGGAGATGATGTGGGTTCGTTCTGTACTAGAAGATCTACATGTAGCTGTGCCCCTGCCTATGAAGCTCCAGTGTGACAATCAGGCAGCATTGTTTATTGCCAACAATCCAGCTTTCCATGAAAGGACCAAGCATATAGAAGTTGGCTGCCATTACACGAGGGACTTGATCCAGAGAGGATTGATATCTACTGCCCATGTGAGCTCGGGAGATCAGACAGCAGATATATTCACCAAGCCACTGCTCAGAGGACCGTTTCAAAGATGTTCATCCAAGCTGAGCATGATAGATATCTATGCTCCACCTTGAGGGGGAGTGTAGAAATAGTTTGTAGTTTCATTATCTCTTTATGTTGTTTATCGTTATTTCTTTCTTTTATATATACCTCTATGTAATTTACCCTTTAGGTCTCTCCCTATATAAGAGAGCCTAGGGTTTTCTGAATCGTGAACTAAGTTTCTTTTCCCAACACTTGCGTCAGCACTGATTTAGGGTTTGGAAACCCTAGATCATGATCTTGAATGAATCATTGCTCTGAAATCAATGGTGGCGTTAGGGCTTCTTAGGAAACCCTAGAATTTGAGCTTGAACAATACCAAACATAATAATCTTCAATAAATCTTCAAGAACACAACACTAAAAATCGAATCTCAAACAAACGAAAGAAATAACTCCTCCATAATCGAACTCGCTCTGATACCATATTAGAAACTATGAATGTGGAAGAATATCAGAGAAAAAGAACAAAATCATTATAAGAAGATTGGGATTTTACGTGGAACTCTACTCCCTAAGGAGCAGGATGAAACCGCAGGAGAACGCCTCAAAGGGATGATGTGTCTATTGCATTTTTCTCATCTATTACTGTTGGGAGAAAAATAGTTCTTGCATTAGAATAGTCTGAGGGCTCTCTTATATAGGAGGATAGCCCCTTGGGTTAATTACATACTAAGTACCTGAGGAAAGACAATAACATAAAATAGACAGAGAACTATAAATATTTATCTTAACACTCCCCCTCAAGCTGGAGCATATATATCTATCATGCTCAGCTTGGAACAACACTTCTGAAATGGACTTCGAGATAAAGCCTTGGTGAAGATGTCGGTTGTCTGATCGCCTGTTGAAACATGAGAGGTAGATATGAGCCTTTTCTGTATCATGTCTCTGGTGTAGTGACAGTCCACCTCAATATGCTTTGTTCTCTCATGGAAAGCAGGATTATTGGCAATAAATAATGCAGCTTGATTATCGCATAGAAGTTGCATTGGAAGAGAAAATTAAATCGCAAGAATAGTCAACACCGATCTAACCCACATCATCTCTGCACTCCCTTGTGCCATGGCCCTGTATTCATATTCCACACTCGATCTGGCTATATTTGTCTGCTTCTTGCTTTTCCATGAGACAAGTGAGTTACCACAAAAACTGCCAAAGCCCGAAGTAGACTTTCTGTCTATGGGACAACCTGCATAGTCAGCATCAACACATGTTGTCACCTCAAGGGATGTATCCCTACTGAATAAGAGACCCGAACCAGGTGAGTTCTTCAAATATCTCAAGATCATATAGATGGCATCCATATGTACCTTTCTGGGCTGCTCCATAAACTGACTAACTTTGCTTACTGCAAACATAATATCTGGCCTGGTGATAGTAACATATAACAGCTTCCCAACCACTTCTCTATATCTCCTACTGTCTACCTCCTCAGTATCCTTGCCATAATAATTTCATACTTGGATCCATAGGAGTAGTAGCAGGTTTGCATCCAGTCATACCTGTCTCAGAAAGAAGATCCATCACAAACCTTCCTCTGCGTCATTACTAGACCACGCTGATTTCTGGCAAATTCTAACGCCAGAAAGTAACGAAGAGTGCCAAGGTCCTTAGTCACAAACTGTTGACCTAGAAACTTCCTTGGCTAGCTGAATGCCATAAACATCATGTCCTGTAACAATAATGTCATCTACGTAAACAAAGAATGGCAATCGTACCTTTCTCTGTCTTCTGAACAAACAATGAGTAGTCCGCAGTAGACCCTCAAACCCGTGGTGTTCAATCAACTTCGATAGCTTTTGGTACCACGCTCTCGAACTCTGCTCCAGGCATAAATCGCCTTGTGTAGCCTGCACACACTCTGGGACTCCCCCTCAGCAGCAAACCCAGGTGGTTGCTGCATGTAGACCTCCTCCTGAAGGTCCCCATAAAGAAAGGCATTCTTCACATCGAGCTGATATAACGGCCAATCCTTTGAAACTGCAACAGAAAGTAGAATTCGCAGTTTCGAATGTCTCGCTACAGGAGAAAAAGTGTCCTGATAATCCACCCCATAAGTCTGGGTGAAACCACGCGCCACAAGCCTTGCCTTGTAGCGATCCACGCTGCCATCAGCATTGTGCTTGATGGAGAATATCCACTTACAGCTGACGTTCGATGCACCGCTAGGGGCTGGTACAACACTCCACATCCCTCGTGACCGTAATGCAGCCATCTCTTCTTCCATGGCCTGGCGCCACCTCGTGTCATGCAAAGCCTCCATATATGTCTGTGGGATAGTGACCGCGGAGAGTCCCACTACAAACCTCCTGTACTCATCTGAAAGGTGATCCAAATAAACATGTGCGGCAAGCGGGTACGTGGCACACTTACATCGAGGCTTTCTAAGGCAATAGGAACATCCATATCAGCATCCGCTCTGTCTTGGTGGCCTAAGGCATCCTGTGCATCATCAAGAACTCCAGTACCATCAGTAGAAACAATGTTGTCATGACATACCTGAGGTGTGTTGGATGATGTGGACGACCTATGAGCAGAGGTACTAGTAGAAGACCTGAGAGTGTAAACCACAGGTAGGAATAGTTGTTTAATAGCTGGAGGTGGAGGTGGTGGCGGTGGTGGTAACCACTAAGGTGCACCATGTGGGTCACTTGGTGGAAGTGACGGAGGAGGAGGAACAACTTCCTCCCCAGAGTTGCTATTGGATAGCCTGTCACTTGTAGGAGAGAAATACATAATAGATTCAAAGAAGGTAACATCATCACTCACATAATATCTTCTGCCAACATAATCAAAACATCTATACCCTTTTTGGGTACGAGAATATCCGACAAAGACACATTTGATAGCTTGGGGTGAGAGCTTGTCACGACCATGAGTGAAATCATGGACAAACACCACAGACCCAAAGACTCTTGGTGTGAGAGAGAATAGTTCCTTCTCGGGAAACGCAATTAAGAAGGGAACCTTCTCTCCAAGAATAGTTGACGGCATGCGATTCACCAAGTAGCATGCGGTGAGAACAGCATCCCCCCAAAATGAGTGAGGGGTACGAATCTGTATCAACAATGTCCGAGTGACATCAAGAAGGTGACAATGTTTGCGTTCTGCCACACCATTCTGTTGCGAAGTATAACTGCACGAAGTTTGATGAATAATGGCAAGAGAAATTAGAAATTCAGACAAATATAGTGTTGAAAATTCCAATGCATTATCCGTACGAATGATTTTGACATTTGCAGAGAAAACATCCTTGACTTCCAGAAGAAAAGTTCTAATGATAGCACCAGCATCATACTTATGTTTCAATAAGAACACCCAAGACAATCTAGAATAATCATCAACAGCAACCATATAATAACGATGTCCCTGATGATCAGGGATACGCCTTGGACCCCAAATATCAAAATGAAACAACTCAAAGGACCGACTACTGTGACGACTTGGACGACTCGGAAAGGAAGAGCGATGATGTTTCCCAAGCTGACAGGCTTCACAATCCAATGCAGTACGGGTAGATATCTGTGGTAGAACATGACACATCTTCTGTAGAGGAAGATGGCCATGTCGAAGATGCCAGAGTAGTGGTGAAACAGGTCTAGAGGGAAAGGTAGCAAGTCCATCACATGATGGTAAAGCAAGCTTATACAAGCCTCTCTGCTCACGGCCATGTCCAATCACCTTGCCAGTCAGTATGTCCTGAAACACAAAAGAAGATGGATCAAATATGGCACGACAATGGAGATGTTTCGTATGATGACTAATGGACAAAAGGTTTATCTGAAAATCAGGCGCATATAAGACATTCTGAAGACTCAGAGAAGGTGGTAGGGTAATCTCCCCCTGACCAACAATGGGTAAGCGAACCCCATTGGCAATAACCACCGATCTGCCCGGTGAAAGGGCTCTGTAGGTAGTAAATTGCTTCTTGTCGCCACACATATGATGGGATGCGCCAGAGTCCATAATCCAATCTGTGAGGTACGAACACGTACTACTGGTGAACGCATAGTGGGTACCTGATGAGCTAGACGACGCGCTGGCAGAAGCCGCGGCCTCTGTGGAACCTGGAGCCGAAGATGCTGGATTACTCATCATCTCTCGAAGTCGGGATACAATGTCATCAAGGCGATTGTCTGAAGTAGGCGCAGAGGAAGCCTCAGTCTGCTCGGCAACTTGTGCAGATGCTGGATACCCATGCTTATGAAAGCACGTCTCCTCGGAGTGACCAGGACGATGGCAATGAGTACACGGACCACGATGCCTGCCTCCTCCTCGACCACGGGGCCCCCGACCCCGAAAATGAGATGATCCGCCTCGGCCTCTAGTAACAGCCATTGCCGAAGGAGTAGTCTGTGTTGTGCTCGTAGATGTAGTAATCCTGCTCAAGCGCTTGTAGACCTCTTCCATTGGTGGAATGGTCTCTCCAGTCAGAAGTTGAGTACGAGATGCATCGTACTCAGGATCAAGAGAAGATAGGAAAACTCCAATCATCGTGGCATTTCGATATGCTTGTTATTGCTTCGTGCTGGTGGTGATGGGCATGAAGCTGTGTAATCTCTCATACATGCCCCATAAGTGAGAGAAATGGGCATGGAGTGGTCGACCATTCTGTTTAGTCGAGAAGATATCAAACTACAACTGAGGTATCTTGCTTTCATTTTTCGACTGGCCATATGTATCTGCCAGTATGTCCCCCATGGCTTTCGCGGTTGGCTGATTTACGATATCATTAGCTATCTCCGTAGTTAGTGTCCCGGAGAGCCATATCCGTGCATAGGCATCGTCTTGTTTCCACTACGCATTCGCCCCAGTCTTGTCCACGGGACCAGAATCTGTCAGTATGTGCTCCTTATTGTGGCACTACATAAGGGTACGAAACTACATGGACCAAAGCTCATAGTCCCATCCATCTTCACAATAGGGGTCGTGCCTTCGAAGACACTCGAAGAAGAGAAAACATCACCCTTGTTCTCTGACATGGTAAGAAAGAGCCACGTAGCACGGAACGACTGAGGTATAAAATCAAATATTTCTTGTCTACAGATCCATAGAAGGGTTAGGTTGTATGTGTAGACTCATACAACCATCCCTACTTCTCACGCGAGCCCTTGGAGCTTCAGGCCGAAGCTTGTGGTGACCTACCGCATGCTAGGCACGCAAACATGAGGTGCAGCAGGAGCAGCGCACCTAGGGCAAACCCAAGGCACGACGGCACCTAGGCGGAATGCAAACCCAAGGCTGCACGGTGGCGGCGGTTTGGTCGGGCTAAGTTTGGCAGCTACGGGCCAGAGGGATGCTGTGGGGCCGGCGGCGGCGCCAGGGGGGCGGGTATAGGGTTAGGGTTTTGGTGGGATAAAGGAACCCCGGTCTAGGACCACTGCTCTGATACCATGTTGGGAGAAAAATAGTTCTTGCATTAGAATAGTCTGAGGGCTCTCTTATATAGGAGAATAGCCCTTGAGTTAATTACATACCAAGTACCTGAGGAAAGACAATAACATAAAATAGACAGAGAACTATAAATATTTATCTCAACAGGTACAATAGAATGAGGCGCTTCTTATATAGCCCTCACCGAATATCCACATCCCACAGATGATCGATGTGGGACTAAATAACTGGATGTGGTAAATGGATCATGGAGTGATCCATTTTCCCATCTACAACATAAGTGATTCATAACACATATACTCCAACAGTAAACCTATGCAATTTCTTTGGAAAATAATTTGGCTTTAATTGGAAAACCAAATGACATTGGAGGGAAAGTTGGGAATTCCTAAATTTGAAATAAGGTGAATTTTAGGTGAAAGTTTAGTACCACACCTAGTGTTTCTAAACTTTTGGTGGGCTTATATATGAGTTCATATCCCAAGCTCTTGTAGCAATAGTAGAGAGGGGGAATAGAGGACTACGCGTACGCACGCCTAGGCTCTTGAGGTTCAATTCTGAACTAGATACTTTTGTTATGGGTTTCATTAGCAGGTCGAATAAATTAATTATATGTATTAATTGTGATTCGATCGCAATGAGGGAATTCGACTAGACTCCAACGACTCTGATCTAGCGATCATTTCAGAATCCAAAGAGGCGCCTGTTGAGGAACATTTTCGAAAGATGAAAAGCCGCATGTTAGGTCTACTTATACCTATCTCATGGACGTCGTCTTCTACATTAGAAAGAAAACTCTCTCGCCTTTTTTGCTTTTTGTTCATCGCAACTGTGATCTCTTGACTGCAATTCCCTAAGGCACTTTCGAGGATGATCTCGTCGGTGTGCACCGATGACGATCGTGTGCCATCGTATCCTGGGTGCGGATCGCCAATATCCTTCGCATCGGTACTGCGGGGGTGATATCCTTTTTAAGGGCAGCCCTTAACGGGTACTTTGGTGATCTTTAATCTATTCTTTTTACAGTTTTATTTACCGTAATTTATTTATTATTTTATCTTTCATGAATCTCACCCTAAAATGATGTATAAATGGTTTGATTGATTCATGCATGCATTTTGTAATTGGATTATGAATCGAAAGTGCATGCTTATTAACTTGTTAATCGGTAATGCATTTATATTTATAGAGATATATATTTATGTATTTGTACTGCATCCTTATTTTCTTATTATCGTGGCTATCATATGTAATTTACCCATAGGTCTTTCCTCTATATAATAGAACCCAAGGTTCCTAGGAATAAACAATTCTCTTATTTTTCCCCAGAAGGTATCACAGTGGTCCTAGGCCGGAGCTCTTGTACCCAAAACCCTAACCCGTAGCCCCACCCTCCATCCTTATCTTTGCATCGCGTCGGAGCACCACCCCGCGGCTCCTGTCATGCTGCCTCACAGCCCCTGCTGCCTCGCGGCCCCTGCAACGCCGCCCCGCAGTCCCGCGATGCCTGTGCATGAGTTGTCCCACGGCCCATGTACTGCCCTGCGCCGCCCCGCGGCCCCCGACCCCCGTGCGCGTGCCCTGTCCCACGGCTCTGGCTCCCGTGTACATCCCCTGCCCCATGGCCCTCGGCCCTCGTATGCGCAGTCTTTGCCGTTCCTCTTCATGCGCACCTCTCGCGTGCAGCACCTCCGTGCGTGGCTCGCTATTTAGCTGCTCCATTGCCGACAAGGTACTCTCTGTGTATTTGATGGATTTGGGTGCATAGTCTACATATGCATTCAAATCCACGTATGTTTGTGTAGACATTTACACCTTAGTCTACAAAACCCCAGTTTTCTACATCCAGCAATATGTTAGAGAGCAAAGTCGATGTACCCGCCACAAACGCCTTCAGAGGCCTAGCGCCTATTGTCAAAATGGACGGGACAAACTATGAGCTCTGGGAAATGCAATTTATGAGTCTTATGAAGTCAAGTGGTAAGAAGCATATTCTTACTGAGGAGGAGCAGATTGAGAAAACTGGGGTCAATGCCTCATGGGATGCCGATGATGCTTATGCCAAGGTTTGGCTTTCAGGTACATTGGCAATAGAGATCACCAATGATGTAGTGCATCAACCCACCGCCAAGGCGATGTGGGATATCCTTGCTGCTACTTATTCTCAGGCAAGGAATGAGACAAAGATTCTGCAACTCCAGCACGATATTTTCACTATCAAGCAGAATGGACAACCTCTTCATTCATTATATACAACCTTGCATGGAATATTCGAGAAGCTCCAGATTTTCATGCCTCTTACAGCTACTCCTGAGGAACATAAGACTTATAGGAATGCCACCATGGTGGGTGTATTCTAGCAGCCCTTAACCCTGAGTATGAAACTGCTCGCTCTCATATTCTGGCCGATGCTACTATTCCTCCCATGGAGGAAGCTTTCCGCCGGCTCAGTAGGAGCACTGTTCCATCTGCTCCTGTCAGTCAGACTTCTTCAACAATGGTTGCCTCCCAAGGTCGAGAAGGTCCTTCTCAGTTTCATGGATGTGGACCTCGTGGCAGAGGAGGTTGTATTCGTCAGCCGTGCACTTACTACCACCGTCCTAGACATACAGAGAATACAGGTTATTCCAAGCATGGATTCCCGCTTCTGCACGAGTAGCTAAACAGATTGAGCCCCCTGCTGCTTCTTATTTGGATCAGAGATTTGATGACCTTGTAGCACGATTGAGGGGCATTATACCTCCTGCCAACTCAACTACTTCTTCATCGGCCCCTGGGAACCATTCGGATGTGGTTGCTTCAGCATCTTCTAGTATCTCAGGTAGTACTTATGCACTTACTAGTTGTAGTGGATCTGATGTTACAGAATGGATCATGGACTCTGGTGCTACACATCACCTTTATGGAGACAGAGTTCAACTTATAGCTTACAAACAGGTTTCTCCAGGACGGAGTGTGGTTATAGCAGATGGGACTCATTTCCCGATCACTGGACATGAGGAGATTAGCCTAACACCATCTATGCGCCTACAGAATGTGCTTCATGCACCTGACTTTTCTATGAATTTTCTATATATTAGTCATATTACGAAAGATTTACATTGTTGGGCTATTTTTGATCCATCTTCTCTTGTATTTCAGGATAACTTCACGGGAAAGGTGATTGGTTGTGGCCGTGAGCAGGACGGTCTCTATTGTTTGGTTCGCACACCTTATGCTGTCGCTTTCTCCCATTCTGTTGGACATGTCTCTCCCTTTACATGGCACATGTGCTTTGGTCATCTTCCACTCCAGAAAGTGTGTCGCATTCTGCCTCAGATTTCTCCTCACTCATCTTTTCAATGTGAGGCATGTCAGTTGGGAAAGCATTATCGATCTACTTTCCCTAGTCATCAGAGTCGGAGCAGTAGCTCCATTTTTGAGTTCTTTTATATAAATATTTGGGAGCCTAGTCGTGTTCCTGATCATCAGGGACACAGTCAAATGTGTTTTTATTGGGTACTTCAGACACAAAAGGGGTATAGATGTTATGATCCATTGCGCAGGAAGTATTATTTTAGTGCGGATGTCACCTTTTTTGAGTTTGCGATGTACTTTTCCTTTACAGGTGATCATTTGACTTCCTCAAACCTTAATGATGAAATCTATATGCCACCACCACCTTCAAACCCACCACCATCACCACCTTCCCCACCACCATCACCTCCGGGTCCCATTATCCCTGTCCCATCTTTACCGCACCATTATACATGTCGTCCTGCTTCTTCTCATGGTCACCGCTCGTCATCTAGCCCGCATGAGGTATGTTCTGAAAACATAATTCCTACGATTGGATCTGATATTTTGCTTGAGCAGGACTCCTTACAGGGTACGTATGTGGAAGTTGACGCTCTAGACCTCCCTATTGCGATTCGGAAACAGAAGCGTAGCTGTGCATCTTATCCTTTAGCATCCATGGTCTCCTTTGAGCCTTGATTGGTGATTTCAAGAAATTTGCTACTGCATTATCTGTTGTGGACATCCCACGGAATTACCAGGAGGCCTTGAAAGATAGTCGGTGGCGGTTGACTATGGAAGAAGAGATGGTTGCATTGCAGTCACGTGGTACATGGAGTCTGGTGAATGCTCCTGTCGGGGCCTCTATCGTCAGCTGCAAGTGGGTGTTTACTGTTAAACACCGTGCAGATGGGAATCTAGAACGATACAAAGTCAAACTAGTTGCCCGTGGCTTTACTCAAACATATGGCGTGGATTACCTAGACACATTCTCTCCTGTGGCTCGTCATTCTACTCTACAGATTCTTCTTTATGTTGTTGTGGTACATAAATGGTCTCTCTTTCAGCTTGATGTTAAGAATGTCTTTTTGTATGGGGATCTACAGGAGGAAGTCTATATGCAGCAGCCTCCCAGTTTTTCTGATGAGGGGGAGTATTAGAAGGTTTGCAGACTTCATAAGGCAATCTATGGCCTCGAACAGAGTCCTAGAGCATGGTTTCAGAAGCTCTCGGACGTAATTGAGAAGCAAGGATTTAAGAGATTAAATGTAGATCATTCATTGTTTGTACAGAGAACCCCCAGAGGCACAGTGGTGATTATGGTTTATGTTGATGATATATTAGTCACAGGTGATGACACACAGGGGATAAAAAGGACAAAAGATTTTCTAGGACAACAGATTGTTACTAAGGACCTTGGCACCTTATGATACTTCTTGGGACTAGAATTCACTAGGAATCAAGAGGGTCTTGTGATGACACAACAGAAGTATGTGACAGATATGTCAGCTGAGACAGGAATGACTGGATGTCGGCCGGCCACCACCCCATTAGATCCTGGCATGAGGCTATATGATGATGATACAGAAGAAGTGGACGGGAAACAATACAGATAAATAGTTGGGAAGTTTCTTTATGTTACTATAACCAGACCAGATATCTCATTTGCAATCATCCGAGCGAGTCAATTGATGAAACAACCTCGACAGGTACACATGGATATTGTATGTAGAGATAGTTCGTAGTTTCATTATCTCTTTATGTAGTTTATCGTTATTTCTTTATTTTATATAGACCTCTCTGTAATTTACCCTTTAGGTCTCTCCCTATATAAGAGAGCCTAGGGTTTTCTGAATCAATAACGAAGTCTTTTTTCCCAACATGGTATCAGAGCCAACCTAGGGCTCTCCACCCCCCCGCCGCCCCTTCCCTACCAGCCTCCCTCTTCTCGGAACCGTCGCCGCCTCTCTCTCCGGAGGACCCAGCCCTCCATCGTCGGCGATCTCAGCCCTCCATCGCCTTCCCCACCCCCAGCGGCTCCAGCCAGCCCGCCGCCAGAGGAGATCCCAGCGCCCAGCCAGCCGCTGGAGGAGATCCCAGCCCTCCTGCGACTCCAGCCACCATCATCTGCCCCTGTCGACCTTCCGGGTGCGTGAACAGCCACCCGCGCAAGGTCTCCAAGCGGCTCCCAACCGCTAAAGAGGGTTGTCAGCCCCTTCTAAGGCGTGCCCTAGTTCCTTCCTCGTCCATTCTATGGATTTGAGTGCGTAACGTCTACATATGCACTCAAATCCGATGCAGTTGTTGTAGACATTCACCATCACGTCTACATATCCTAGTTCTTCTCCAAGCGGCAGTATGTCAGAATCAAAAGTTGATATGCCCTCCACCGGCGCATTCAAAGGTCCTACGCCAATAGTCAAGATGGACGGGTCTAACTATGAGCTCTGGGCTATGCAGTTCATGAGCCTCATGAAGTCGAATGGTAAGAAACACATTCTTACTGAGGATGAGCCCGCAGAGAAGACTGGGATCTATGCCTCATGGGAGGTTGATGATTCCTATGCAAAGGTCTGGTTGTCTGGTACCTTGACGATGGAGATTGCCAACGACGTCCTCCATCAGCCCACTGCTAAGGCAATGTGGGACATTCTTGCCGCCACATATTCGCAGGTGCGAAATGAGACGAAGATGTTGCAGCTTCAACACGACATATTCACAATGAAGCAGAGCGGCAGACCTCTCCATTCTCTTTATACATCCCTAAGAGGGATGTTTGAGAAGTTATACAGTATCATTCCTCTGACTGCAACTCCTGAGCAGCAGAAGGCGTTTCGAAATGCCACCATGGTTGGTGTTCTACTTGCGGCCCTTGACCCTGAGTATGATGCAGCTCGATCTCAGATTCTCGCTGATGCAGTTATTCCTCCAGTTGAGGATGTTTACAGAAGGCTTAGTCGCATTCCAGTTTCCTCCAGCTCTTCTACTCCACCTCCTTCAGCGATGGCAGTCTCGCGTGGGAGAGGTGGACCACCATCTGGCCGTGGTCGTGGACGTGGCCGTGGACCCCAGGGAAGGGGTGGTCGCTTCAGTCAGACATGCTCCTATTGTCACCGCACAGGACACTCGGAGGAGACATGCTATTCGAAGCATGGATTTCCAGCATCGGCACGTATTGCAGAGCACTCTCAGTCTCCACTGACTTCTACTGCAGATAGTCGATTTGACGAACTTGTGGCCCATCTCCGAGATATTATGCCACATGCTTCTGGTGATTCGTCTGGTGGCTCCTCAGATATTGCTGCCACTGCCTCTGCCACTTCTTCCGCAGCCGCAAGCTCCTCAAGTAGATCTACTACACCTCATGATATATCTGACTGGATTATTGATTCCTGAGCCACACATCATCTATGCCGAGATAGAGGTAGATTACAAGCCTACAGGGACATTCCTCCCGGTCGCTCAGTGCAGATAGCAGATGGTACCCATTCGCCCCTTGTTGGACAGGGGGAGGTTTTCCTGTCCTCCACTTTGCAATTACAGAATGTTTTGCATGCTCCTGAGTTCTCAATGAATTTGCTATCTATTAGTCAGATTACGAAGGATTTGAATTGTCGTGCCATATTTGACCCGTCTTCTCTCATTTTTCAGGACATACTCACGGGCAAGGTGATTGGTTGTGGCTCTGAGCAGAATGGTTTGTATCGACTGGTCCGGGAGTCATATGCTGGCGTCTCCTCTCATTCTGCTGGATCAGTCTCTCCGTACATTTGGCATCTCCGATTTGGTCACCTTCCACTTCAGAAAATGCGCCATCTTCTGCCTCAGATCTCTCCTAGTTCTTCGTTTCAATGTGAAGCGTGTCAGTTGGGAAAGCATCACAGGTCAAGCTTCCCACGTCGTCTGAGTCGGAGTAGTAGCTCCTCTTTTGAGTTGTTACATATAGATATATGGGGTCCAAGTCGTGTTCCCGATCATCAGGGACACAGGTTTTATCTTGTGGTAGTGGATGATTTCTCTCGTGTGTCATGGGTCTTTCTTTTGAAAAATAAATCTGAAGCAGGAAATGTGATCAAGAACTTGATTAATGAAGTATTCAATGTCTTTTCTGCAAATGTCAAATATGTTCGGACCGATAATGCCCTTGAATTTTGTACACGCTTACTTTCACAATTCATGTCATCAAAGGGCATTATTCACCAAACCACTTGTGCATATACCTCACAACAAAATGGTGTTGCGGAAAGGAAGCATCGCCATCTCTTAGATATTACTCGTATATTGTTGATTCAAAGTTGTGCCCCTATTTCTTTCTGGGGCGATGCTGTTCTTACTGCTTGTTATCTGGTCAACCGAATGCCATCCTCAGTCCTTGGTGAAAAGATACCTATGTCCATTATTTTTCCAGATAAGGAGTTATTTTCACTAACTCCACGTGTCTTTGGTACTGTGGCTTTTGTGCATCGTCTATCTCCCGGACTTGACAAACTCTCTCCTAGAGCAGTCAAGTGCGTCTTTGTTCGTTATTCCAGAACTCAGAAGGGCTACCGGTGTTATGATCCTGCAACTAAGAGGTACTTTGTGAGTGCTGATGTCACTTTCTTTGAGTCTGTCATGTATTTCTCTCCTGCAGGTGACAGAATGGTACCATCCACTACCACTGATGATATCTATGTTCCTCCACCACCTACATTGAGTACACCTGAGTCTACACCTGACATATAGTTTTTTATTTTTTTTATATGTATATCGCATTTCAAAAATGCGACATGTATATTGCATTTTCAAAATGCGTTATGTATATCGCATTTTGTAAATGCGCTAAGTATATCGCATTTTCAAAATGCGATATATGTGTAGAATACATAAAAAAATAGTCGCCTAGGCGCCCCGGCGCGCCAAGGCGCCCAGGCGACCCAAGGCGTAGACCCAAGGCGCGCCTTTTTCAATAAAACTAAGGCGCTCTTTCTAGGCGCAAGACCTGGGGTGCCTAGGCGCGCGCCTTGACATCTATGGGTCTATGTGGATGATATTCTTGTTACAGGAGATGATGTTCAGGGCATAAAGAGGGCGAAGGCATTCCTAGGCAGTCAGTTCGTTACAAAGGACCTTGGAACTCTAAGATATTTTCTGGGGTTGGAATTTGCAAGGAATGCACAAGGCTTGGTGATGACACAACGGAAGTACATTACAGACTTCCTGACTGAGACTGGCATGGATGGGTGCAAACCATCTAGTATTCCCATGGACCCCAGCATGAAGCTGTATGATGGTGATACAGATGAAGTGGATAAGAGGAGATATAGAGAAATGGTGGGAAAACTCCTCTACATTACCATTACTTGTCCAGACATTGCATTTGTTGTTAGCAGGGTGAGCCAATTTATGGAGCAGCCAAGACAGGTTCACATGGATGCTATACAAATGATACTGAGATATCTGAAGTCTTCTCCAGGGTCAGGGCTACTATTCAGGAAGGACACAGACTTATCTATCTCAGCGTGTGCAGATGCAGACTATGCAGGATGTCCTAAGGACCGAAAATCAACCTCAGGGTTTGCAGTGTTTATTGGAGGCTCTTTGGTTTCTTGGAAAAGCAAGAAACAAACTGTCGTGGCAAGGTCCAGTGCAGAATCTGAATATAGGGTCATGGCTCAAGCCAGCACGGAGATGATGTGGGTTCGTTCTGTACTAGAAGATCTACATGTAGCTGCGCCCCTGCCTATGAAGCTCCAGTGTGACAATCAGGCAGCATTGTTTATTGCCAACAATCCAGCCTTCCATGAAAGGACCAAGCATATTGAAGTTGACTGCCATTACACGAGGGACTTGATCCAGAGAGGATTGATACCTACTGCACATGTGAGCTCGGGAGATCAGACAACAGATATATTCACCAAGCCACTGCTCAGAGGACCGTTTCAGAGATGTTCATCCAAGCTGAGCATGATAGATATCTATGCTCCACCTTGAGGGGGAGTGTAGAGATAGTTCGTAGTTTCATTATCTCTTTATGTAGTTTATCGTTATTTCTTTATTTTATATAGACCTCTCTGTAATTTACCCTTTAGGTCTCTCCCTATATAAGAGAGCCTAGGGTTTTCTGAATCAATAACGAAGTCTTTTTCCCAACATTGTATATATGATTTTAAGATATCTAAAGCCTTCCCCATATATAGGCTTATTATTAAAAAGGGGGGAACACTTACTATTTTTGCATGCATTGATGCTGATTATGCTTGATGTCCAAAGGATAGGAATTCCACGTCGGGCTTTGCAATTTTTGTTGGTATCTCTCTTGTTTCTTGGCGAAGTAAGAAACAAACTGTTGTAGCCAGATCCAATGTCGAGTTTGAATATAAAGCTATGGCACAAGCAAGTACAGAAATGATGTGGGTTCGTGTTGTACTAGCATATTTACATATAGATGCACCCGTTCCTATGCAACTACAATGTGATAACCAAGCAATCGTGTTCATTGCAAATAATCCGGCTTTTCACGAGAGAACCAAGCATATTGAAGTGGATTGTCACTACACGAGGGACATGATTCGGAAAGGACATATCTCTACTTCTCATGTCAGCTCAAGGGATCAAACTGCAGATATTTTTACTAAGGCTATGCTCATGGGACTAATCCGAAAATGCTCATCCAAGCAGAGCATGATTTACATCTATGCTCCATCATGAGGGGGAGTGTAGAGATATATATTTATGTATTTGTACTGCATTCTTATCTTCTTATTCTCGTGTCTATCATATGTAATTTACCCATAGGTCTCTCCTCTATATAAGAGAGCCTAGGGTTCCCAGGAATAAACAACTCTCTCATTTTTCCCAACAATATTGATTCGTATGGATCCGAAAAATTATTGTTTATTATATGCCTTGATGATCCTCTTAACAAAAATCTTAGAGAGGATATCTAGAATCGGAATTAAAACCATGTCGAATAACATGTTTAAATCGAGGGTGGATATGGACCAGTGTGACTGAAAAACTCGGTGGACAGAATTTCAAGTGTCGGCAACAACACATGAAAATCTGGTTAACCATTATAGGGTTAATCGCAATACTTGAAGCTGAATGCCATACGACGAAAAAGGAAAACCCCACACCTGATAGCCAGAAAGCGCATTCTGCATGGAAGGAACGTGACTGTATATGTCATGGTTGCATCTTGTTAGCTTTATCCAACACGTTTGACATATACTATTCGTCCATGCAGACTGCGAAGGGGTTGTGGGAAGAACTAGACCGGAAGTATAATAACGAAGATCTCAATATTGAAAAATACTCCATTGTTAAGTTCTTATAGTTTTTCATGGCCGAAGGGAAGTCGATTTCTGAACAGGCACACGAGAATTTACTTTTGCTCCATGGTCTAAAAGATGCTGAGATGAAACTTATAGAGAAGTTTCATGTCATGTGCATTATAGAAAATTTTCCAAAGTCTTAGAAAGACTTCGGTATGACCCTGAAACACAGAAAGGGGAAATTTCTATGGATGACTTGTTGAGATACTTACATCTCTCTGTCTTTATTTTATGCAGTTCTATTTCTTCATATTATGTTATGTAATTTTCTCTCAGAGCCCTTCTCCTATATAAAAGAGCCCTAGGGCTTCGTGGAATACAACTTTTATTTCACAACTTTCCACATGGTATTCGAGCAATGATCTTAGACCGGAGCCTTTACCCTAGAACCCTGCTCCCACCAAAACCCTAGCGCGCAACCGCGCCTGTATCGCCTTGCCACGCAGCCCACACACCCATGCTACGCTACACTGCTGCCGGTGCACCCGCGCGTGCCCGCGTGCCAGTCGTGCCACCCGCCCGCATCGCGCTGCCAACGCCTTGGCATGCTCCCACCTCACGTCGTGTTGCCAGTCCCGCTACACGTGCATTGCTACCGCGGCATGCTCTTGCGTCGCCGCTGCCTGCGAGGGTTGTGGTTCCTGCATCGTGCTGTCATGGCCTGTCGGCATCCCTAGTTTGGCTCATTCTGGATTCCTAGGTGTGACATGATTATCTAAAACACCCTCATTACCCAAATGAGACTCCAAAAAATGGAAGAGGTTGTGGTATAAGTCTATACCCACAACCATCTTCCTGTATGACAGTGTAGGCACGGGTCTTTCTTGTTGCAGACCCAGTCTTGGAGATAGTTGTCATCGTGTCCGACAACAAAGCTGATGTTTCATCCATGCGTGCCTTCAAAGGTCCAACACCCATTGTCAAGATGGATGCAACAAACTATGAACTGTGGGCAATGCAGTTCATGAGTTTATTGTTGTGCAATGGCAAGAAGCACATCCTTACGATGGAGGAGCCAAGTGACAAGACCGGGATAAATGGCTCATGTGAGGCATACGATGCATATGCGTGTGTGTGACTATCTGGAACACTGTCGACAGAGATAACTAATGATAATCTGAGTCAGCCTACTGCAAAAGCTATGTGGGACATTCGTGCCGCTATATACTCTCCGGTGAAGAATGAGTCGAAGATACTGCAGCTCCAACACGATAGCTTTACATCGAAGCAGAATGGTCGCCCCCTTCATAAATTTACACTTCTTTAAGGGGTATGTTTGAGAAGCTACATGGTCACATTCCCTTGACTCCTACGCCAGAGCAGCTCAAGGCATACGGAGACGCTGTGATGAGTGGGGTCTTTCTAGCATCCCTTGATCCTGAGTACGACGTTACTGGAGCCCAGATTCTTACTGATGCTACCATACCTCCAATAAAGGAGGCATATCGCAGATTGAGTAGACTCTCTATATCCTCTGGTGGTACTTTCAGTCTCAGACATCTTCAATTATGGCTGCATATTGTGTTAGTGGGAGCCCTACACCGTATCGTGGTAAGGGAGGCCCTAGCCGTGGTAGTGGAGGGGTTGGTCGACCCCGTTAGCCGTGCATCTACTGCCACAGGACAGACCACTCTGAGGAAACCTGCTACTCTAAGTATGGGTTTCCTGCTTCAGCTCGGGTTGCAGAGCAGACTCAATAGGTTGGGAATCCATCACATGTTTCTGGTCAGAGATTCGACAAACTTGTGGCGCGGCTCAGGGAGATTATACGTACTCCTGGGTCAACCAGCTCTCCTTCAGGATCCTCAGAGGTAGCTGCCTCAGCATCAGCATCCACATCAGGTATAACATATGCTTTACTTTGTTACAGGGCAGATTTGTCAAGAATGGATCATAGATTCAGGAGCATCCCATCATCTATGTGGTGATAAAGGTCAGTTTAGTGCTTTCAGTCCGACTCAGCCCAGACAATCTGTTGTGATAGTAGATGGGACACACAATCCAATTACTAGTCAAGGGGAGATGCAGTTAACTCCCGTAATGCGGCTTCAGAATGTTCTTTACGCACCTGAATTTTCTATGAATTCACTATCAATTAGTCAAATCACCAAGATTTTATACTATCGTGTCATATTTCATCCATCTGCTCTTGTGTTTCAGGACATTCTTACAGGTAGGGTGATTGGATCTGGCCGTGAGTAAGGGGATCTCTACATATTGGTGCAATCTCCTTTTGTTGGTGCCTCTTCACTTCGCGTTGGATCTGTTTCTCCCTATGTGTGGTATCTTCGATTTGATCATCTTTCTCTGCAAAAGTTGTGTCACGTTCTTCCATAGATTTCTCCTCGTTATACCTTTCAGTGTGAGGCCTGCCAGCTTGAGAAGCATCATCGGTCCACTTTTCAGAGTCGTTAGCGTCAGAGTAGTCATAGTCCGTTTGGGTTAATTCATTTTGATATTTGGGGTCCCAATCGTGTCCTAGATCATCGGGGTTATAGGTTTTATCTTGTTGTAGTTGATGGGTTTTCAAGATTGTCTTGGGTCTTTCTTCTTAAGAACAAGTCTAATGCTGGTCATGTTATTCAGTCCTTTATTAATGAAATAAGAAACATCTTTTCAGCAAATGTCAAGTTTATACGTTCAGAGAATGCACTAGAATTTTGTAGTACTCAGCTTTTCTCCATAGATCCTATGGTATTGTGCATCAGACATCTTCCCAACAGAATGAGGTGGTTGAACAAAAAACACCGCCATCTTTTAGATGTTACCATTTGATTCAGAGTCGTGCTCCTCATTCGTACTAGGGAGATGCGGTTCTAACTACTTGTTACATGGTAAATCATATGCCCTCTTTAGTACTAGGGGAAAAGATCCCTTTCTTGATTGTGTTTCTCGAGACGGATCTTTTCTCACTTACACCTCGTGTTTTCGGTTAAGTGGTTTTTTTTCATCAGATGTCTCATGGTCTTTACAAGCTCTCTCCTACAGCTTTCAAATGTATGTTTGTTGGGTATTCCAAGACCCAAAAGGGATATTGTTGCTTCGATCCTGTTTGACGAAGGTACTATATTAGTGCAGATGTTACCTTCTTTGAGTCCACTATGTATTTCTCTCCTATAGGTGACAAGCTCATTCCTTCAGAGGATGGAGAAGATGTCTATATTCCTCTACCTCCGATCTCCATTACACCATCATCGTCACCACCACCACATTCTCCTCCACCGCCACCACCGCCACCTCCTCCACCACCACCTTCACCACCACTTACCACACCTACTTTCTTTCCACAAGTTTACCAGCTCGACCTCGTCCTCATGTGCCTCCTCCATCATCCAGCATGCCCAAGGTATGTTATGAGCATTTGAGTTCTTCTAATGGCACCGGTGATTTGTGTGAACAGCTTGAGGTGTAGGATGTATTGGATGATACGCCTTCTATGAGTATTGAGGACCTAGATATACCTATTGCTCTACGAAGGCAGAGGCGTGCATGCACTGTGCATCCTCTTGCTTCACATGTTTCCTTGGAACGTCTCTCCGAGGATTTTCAGAGGTTTGTTGTGGGACTGTCGGTTGTGGAGATATCATGATCCTATCATGAGGCATTGCAGAGTAGTGAGTGGCGTCTGGCAACGGAGGAAATGGTAGCCTTACGATCTCATGGTGTGTGGAGTGTTGTACAAGCTCATGCAGGTGCATCTGTTGATGGCAGTAAGCAAGGCCTCAAATGTCGGATTTCGGTTTCGTTTCGGTAACCCCGGAAAAGGAATTTCAGTGGAATTTTGGTGGAATGGCCAGAAATTCTAGAAATGACTTGAAAACTCATTTTTTTATAAAATTAAGATTTCTGATGTTGGTCAATCATTAAATGAGATAGAAATATAAATTTTTTTTTGAAGTCTAAAAGGTAGGGGGAAACACTCAGTGGTGTCCACCCCAAAATATATTAAAAGGGAAAGAGGGAGAAACAAAAAGTAACAAGTGAGCCCAAAGGGTCGCGCCCCACCCACTACAGGTTCCAATCAACCAGCAGACGATTAACTAACGCAAACACATTTTCCTTGTAAAAACGCTGACCCGAGAAGAGAAGGTCGTTTCTTCCCCTCCAAACCGCCCATAGAATGGCCATAGGTAGAACCCGCTCCCTCCGCGTTCTATGGATGTTGGCAGGGACCGAATCCCAAAAGGAAAGGAAGTCGCCGCTGCTGCACCAAGCCGGACCCAAATCCAGCCAAACTTGAGTTACCACGGAGCAGGTGAAGAATAGGTGCTCGATCGATTCAATTGCCGCGTGACAAAGAGGGCACATATCAGAAATTACCCCGAGCAGCCTCATGCACCTATCTCTCGTCATCAGGCACTTACGCCTAAGGAGCCACAAAAAAAATCCTATCCGCTCCGGGAGCTTCAGAGCCCATATCATCGAACAATCTCTGTAAAGCAACTCCGAGCCGGCCTGGAGGGTCTAGAAATTGCACCATATGCCCCTCTCACCGAGAAGGAGCCCTCCCTCCATGCCCAGTGGTCCATGCCCTCACCAGGCGGATGCACCTCCCGTAGGGACTCCAGTAAAGCCAGGAAGTCATCAAATCTCTTATCAGAAAGGGATGCTGTGAATGTGGGGCACCAGAGGCCATCGCTCCAACAAGACGCAACCAAGCAAGACTTGTCACCTGCAATTGCAAACAACCGGGGAAACCGAGAGCGCAGCGCCCCACCCCCCGACCAATCATCAGACCAAAATGCGAAAGACTCCCCCTACCCGAGAACAGGTCTAAAAAGGGCGAGGTTGCTCACAAATGCCTTCACCACGTTGCGCCAGAACGGGGACGAAGAGCTGCTGCCAACGATCAGCGGGGGAGGGGCACCGGTAACGTCGTAAATTTTTCGAATCGCGGCGCAAGCAAGGTCATTACCCGGACCCCAGATCCTGCTAGCCCATTTGAGGAGAAGAGCCTTGTTCATTTGTTCAAGAGATTTCACCCCCAGGCCCCCGTCCTCCTTCCGATGTAAGACCTCCTTCCAGCCCACCAAGTGTATCCCCCTATTCCCGGCCTACCATTGGCCCATAAGAAAGCGCACATGCGCTTCTCCAGCCGCGTCCGCAGCCCCTTTGGCATCTTGCGATTTGAGAGAAGGAAAATAGGGATGGAGGAGAGAACGGATTTCAATAGCACCAGATGCCCCCCCTTCGAGAAGACCGCAGCCTTCCATCCCACAAGCTTCGCTTCAACCTTCTCCACCACTCTCAACCAATCGCGAATCCGAGTCCTCCCCAGAGATAAAGGAGTCCCCAGGTAATAGGAAGGGAGGATCTCCCCGAACCCAACACCGCCTCCAAATTTTCCGATGCCAGCTCCGCCTGCCAAAAGGGATGAACACCGACTTCATGTTGTTTTTCGTCAGGCCCGATAATTCTGAAAAAAACTCAAGCGTCATCGCCATGCCTGTAGCCTCCTCAATACCCCACTCGATGAAGAAAAGAGTGTCATCAGCGTATTGGGCGATCGGGACTTCGAGCACGTTCTTCGAGAAGCCTTTGGTCAGCCCGTGCGCAGCAATGCCTTCCGCCATGTCAGAGAGGACATCAATTGCGATAATGAATAACATAGGTGCGAGGGGACAGCCCTGGCGCAACCCCCTGCGAGGTTGGATCCAACCCCCCTCCGGGCTCCCGTTGACCAGAATTGAGAATGACGTCGTAGAGATGCAACGTCACATCCAAGTGATCCAAATGTCGGGGAAGCCCTTTCTCTTGAGAACGCTCCACAGAAATCTCCAATCCAATGTATCATAGGCTTTCGAGAAATCCACTTTCCAAAGAATGCCGCTAGTACCCCCTCTCTTCCAATCCGTGATAATCTCATATGCGAGCGATACGCAGTCAGAGATCTGACGACCGGGGACGAAAGCCGCCTGAGCCTGAGAGACAATGTTCCCGAGGATAATATTCAGCCTTCGAGCGAAAACCTTCGCTGTGATTAAGTATATAGCATTTGATACGGCAATAGGTCGAAAGTCCCCGATCGAGGAGGCCGCCGAAGACTTAGGAAGAAGGACGAGGTGGGCGCGATTGATTCTATCAAAGCCCGCGTTGCCCGTGCAAAATTCTTTAACAACCTCCAGCACATCCACACCAATAACATCCCAAAAATCCGTATAAAAGGAGATCGAGAATCCATCAGGACCAGGCGACGCGTCGTCGTTGAGGTCCCACACAGCGTCCTTCAGCTCCTCCAGAGTTACATCACAAATCAAGTTGTCGCAAGCATCCCTCGCCACCGACCTGGACCTCCGACCCCGCCATCTCCATCTTCTTGTAATAGTTGTGGAGGTAACCTCCCTGAAGTAATTAGAGATGGCAACGCCCATCTCCCCCGTACCCTCCACGCGTGTCCCATCGATAGTGATAGAGCGAAAAGAGTTATTTCTACGCCTCCCATTGGCACAGCGATGAAAGAAAGAGGTATTTGCATCCCCTTCCCTAACCCACCTAATCCTTGACATTTGCCTCCACTCCGCAATGCGTTTCTTTTCCTCAATGATGAGCTTTCTTTGGGCCTCCGCACGAGTCGCGAGCTCCTCGGTAGATAGATCTCTGCTATCCTCCAGCACGTCCAGCAAATGGATGGTCATTTCCGCTTCCGATTTAGCCGCCGCCCTAGCCGATCTCGTTTCCCTCTTAAACGCAGCAAGTCGTACTCTCAAAGAACAGAGCTTATCATGGAATTTCTTCGTAGCAAATCCAGATACCACCGTCTCCCTCCAATGCAACATCACCACCTCCCGAAAGTTAGGTTCCTGCAGCCAGCATTTCTCATATCTGAATAGACCCCGCTGAACAGGGGAGTCTCCCGACCACTACAAAATAGGGTTGTGATCAGAGCACACCCTAGGCTTTGCCTCCACAGACGCTAAGGGGAACCTTTCACCGGCCTCCTCCGAGGCAAGGAAGCGGTCAAGGCGCGAACGAGACCTAGCATTCCTCCAAGTATAACCGATACACGTGGCGTCCAGGACCTCGAGACCAAGCATGTCAATGGTGTCCGTGAAAGAGGAGGAGCCCGGATCCTGGCCGCCCCTACCACTAGGTCTGTCCGAAGATAAGAGAGTCACATTAAAATCCCCCCACCCACCAACCAGGGGGTCCCAGCCACGAACCGAGCCGCTTCCAACAAATCCTCCCAGAGCTGCGGACGCAACCCCGCCTCACAAGGGCCATAAGCGCGCGAGACCGCGATCTGCAGAGAGGATCTAGTATTGTCCAGAATCACTGTTAAGAGGTGCCTCCCATGGGACATGGAGTTGAAGGCCCACCTCGAGGATCACCAAGCCACAATCATCCCACCTGAGGTCCCCGTCCCCTCCAGGGACCTGAATTGATCAACCTCCCCGGAGCCGAACCCCTTCCATTCTTGCTCTGTCAAACCGTGAAGCTTCGTTTCTTGAAGGAGTACAATGTCGCAAGCCCACTCAACGAACCGTGCACCCACCATCTTTCTTTTGTCAGGATCCCCCAACCCTCTCACGTTCCAGGATAAGATCTTCATTTGGAACCTTCGTCGCTCCCCCTAGTTTGCACCACATCGGCTGCCTCCGCCACAAGGAGTTTGAACGTGGATCCTGGCTGCGCTGAGGACCTGATCGCCTTGGCTCTGTTCCTTCTTCGATAGCGCTTAGCGCTTCTTCCCACGCTGGCCTCTCCCTCCTGGACCTGGACAGAAGTACCCTCATCAGATGGATTCTCATGCGAAGGAGGCTCGGACCGCGATGCCGCAGAATGTGTATCGGACCGGAGGCTAGCCCCTTCCGCTGAAATCATAATAGTAGGCGCCGCAACAGTGGAGATGTGGGTCACTTCTGCCCACGTAAAAGGGAAATGACTGGTACGGGCCAATAAAGGTGTCTGACCTGAAAAAAATGACGCCCCCAATGCTAAAACGGGTACATGGATCATCCTTCCACTTCCCGAGTCCGAGGGGAACCATGTATCCAGGATAGGGTTTGTAATCAGATCATGCCCCTCACCCGTAGAGGTAACGAAGATTGTCTAACGTGCCGGATCAAAAGGCGGGCCTACCAATGGATCGACCTTGCCATGCAAAGGGAATGAAGTTGGGGGCAGGGGCAATCTTTTTTGGAACGTCTCGAACCGCCGCATGGAGAAGTTAAGCCGTAACTCTTCGTACAAAGGACGTCTCGGAAACCCAACCGCCGTCTCTACGTCCGAGGCGGCCCACGCCCCCTCAACTGTCGTCGTTCTCACTTCCCCGGCTGGAGGCGGAGGTGGAGGGATGTCGATCATCAGCTCGATCGAGAAGGAGTACCCACCGATCTTCAAATCCGTAAAGCAGCTCCTGTCGCCAATGGTGTCGAGGAAGGCCTTGGAACATTCTATCAGGATGGTCGTTACGTCACGGTTCCCGGCCTCAGACCATTATCGATCACTTCACGAACGGCTCCCCACTGCCTTAATGCCTTCCGCAGGCATTCGACGGACCGGGACAAGAAAGGGACTCCCTTCACCCTTGCCATGCAAACCTCTAGCTCCTCGCAGGAACCATCAGCGAAACGCAAGCACCTCCAGCTAACATCGCCTACGTCCCCATTGCGTAATAATCGCTCCCTCTGGGCTTCTGTTAAGCCCCGAACACAGCATCTTTGATCTCCCAGCAGCACCACATCCCCTGTAAAACGAGCGCCAAAGAACCCGGAGAGATGCGAGTTGACGATCTTTAGGTCGATAACCCCTTTAGTTGCGTACCCAATAGCTGCATGCGAGGACGTAGGAATCGGCGTAGTCCTATCGCTTGGCCAAGGCCCCGCCTCCCCTCCCCCGGTGACGGAGGGTAGACGGCTCGCCGCACGACCTCCCAGAGCGCTTTGCATTACCACTTCCGCAAAGGTAGGACCACCTTGGTGGGTAGTAGTCGAGTTGCCAGTCCAGCGATCATCCAAGGTAGCGGCTTTACGTGGTGCGGGCTCCGAAGTCACCACCTTGTTGCGCGAGAAGCAGTTGGCCTGGCGATGGCCGACCTTCCCACAGACGAAGCATCTTGGTGGGAGGTAGCAGAAGGAGGCTAGGTGCCCTCTTCCGCCGCATCTGAAGCACCTCGGCCCAAGCTTCCTGTGAGACACCTCCATCCACTCACCCACCTCCTTCTTTCCCAATGCACCATCTGGAGAGAGATCACAAGGAATAGTTTCTTCGGACTGAAGGACCTTCTCCCCCTTGTCGTGCGCCACCCGCACCCATCTTGCGACCTCCGGCTGAGGACTTCCGCCATGCACGCTCCCCCTGCCAGCGAATACCAAACGTCGCACGTCGCTCGTCGCCCGCTCCGCTCTCACTCTCGCTCCTTCCGCCATCCAGCTCTCACTCCCCTTGGTACATGAAAAGTGTCAAACCCTCAAGTGCCAGAAATATAAATTTTTATTATAATAATAAGTTGTTTTCATGATCAAGGCCATAAATATCGGTTTCGATCACCATCTCGGAGACTGGCTAGAATTTCGGTGAAATGGCCGGAAATTCTGGAAATGACTTAAAATCTCAATTTTTTATAAAATTAAGATTTCTGATGTTGGTCAAGCATTAATTAAGATAGAAATACAAGTTTTTACTATAATAATAAGATGTTTTCATGATCAAGGCTTGAAATATCGGTTTCGGTCACCATATCAGTAATTGGCTGGAATCAAATTTTGGTACATATGATAATATTATTTTGAGTTTTGACATTGAAATTTTCCTTCAAGCCCAGAAAGAAGTAAAGAAAAGCAATGGTTTTATATGCAAAGATGCCTTTCAAATTGAAATATCATATATTCATATTATAATTATACAAGTCCATAACCACAAAATTACGTAACATGACACATGAAATTCCAATCACATAATGCGCGTACACAGATGCACTACCTTACTACTAGTAGTAGTCTAGTACCACATTTCTTTATCTGGGAGACTAGGAATGACATTCAATCATCCAAACCAAGAATTCCTAGGTGGATCCATGTATCCTGTATGATTCCTTCCTCCATAACGTGACCTGATGGAGTCCCTATATTCAACGTAATCCTCCCATGTCATATAGGAGTACATGGTTTTGTAGTCCATTAAATACTCCATGTATTCATGCTCAGTCACGTGTGCAAGGAAGCCAATCCTAGGATACTTGTCACCCGAAGAGGCAGAAGCCGCAGCACGCGGAGGTCGACGCGAGGAGGATGCAACATGAGAACCTCGAGATGAAGAAGGAGCAGCAGCCGCAGCAGGAGAAGCCATCTGAAGGGGTTGAGATGGAGGTAGTGCAGGGTAATAATCTGGAAATATACAATATCCTGATCCAGCACCAATCTGGGACTGGGAAGAGGTATTGGTATATTGTTATTGATTTCCCGGAAATACCCCATAAGTACCACTACTATAGCCATATGGCCCATATCCGGGAGGGAAAACATCATATGAATCATTTTGCCCTTGAGATCCATATCCACTGAAGGGGCTTGAAGTTGCCCCGCTAGCGAATATCGAATCTCCAACATCCATACTCAATGATCCCACCGAAAATATGAGATCTTCCATAATGGCATCATCTTGGACTTGTCCCCGAGGGTGGGATTGCGGGTATGAGGGGTATGGACAGTAATCCATTTGCTCTGCAGTTGGGTCTCGATTAGGACCTGGAATATATTGACCATGTATGTTTGTACGGTAGCCCGTGTATTCTTGTACAAGAAGTCCAGCATGTACTCCTTCAAATCCAGATCTAGTAGCACCCCCACCAGATGTCGCCCCTTCATCTTGCATGTAATCTTCTGCTGCAACAACACCTCCACTACCACCTGATTTGGATTTTGATTTAGACCTGGAGGAGGAGTCATCAGAATCACTTTCCAACCCTCCAGCTGGGTCTAGATGTCTCCCCGATCTAGCCATATAATCTTCAACATTTGCCTCCATTTGCGAGGCAATCTGTGTATTTGGTCTCCCTCCTCTCTCGTCGAGTACGGGAGCGCCATTATCATCCATCCACTTCTGTAAGACGTCTTCCTCATCGTCATCGTCATCTTTAATCTTGAATATATATGCAAGGTCGATGGGATCTATGTATTCTTGCTTGTTGTGTCCTTCCCTTGCATGCTTCATTTCAACCTGAGGTTTTAGTGGATATAGACAAGATCATGTAGTTTTTGTACTCCTAAGGAATTTCGCCTTTTAGAGTGGATGAGGTTAAAGATGCTCTAATTTCTCTCGCATCCTCCAGCGGACGCAGTCTGCGACAATACCTTCGCAACCACTTGTCGCAAATTAAGTGCATTTAATCCATACAGGATCCATCATTCACCTACAAGGTACAAATTATTTTAGTCATGATAGATAAGTAATATTAATATATTACTATCATATAAGATAAAGGCAAAATTGTATAACTACTTGATACTTCAAGATCATACATTAATACACACCTGGAAGAGTATTATTACGACCGTTGATCACGGTCATTCTTCCAAAAGAACCCAAGGACGCCCTAAAGTATTTTATCTACAAGGTAGAAAATATCAGGTTCAATAATAAATTTAAGAAGAGAAGACATCAGATATTAGGAAGATATGATATTGTATACCTCATTCATACAATGTATTTGGACATCTCTTGACTTCATTAATTTCTCCACCACAACTTGAAGGGTTGATAAGAGCTCGGGACGAGTGCCAAGGTTATGCTTGTAGTGGTATTTCGGGTTAAGATAATAATAGACAAAAAAGTACTTAAGGGTGACTGAATAAAATATTAACTTAAAGAGCGTAATGTACAAAATGCATACCAGCTTGGTGAAGAGGATGTGACAACATTTTCGACCAACGTTCGTCGATGATGCCCAACCACACCTTATAACCTTTTCCTACATTTTCTTTCACTTTCTCCTTCATCACCCGCATAGCTTCGTATATCACACCATGGTTGGTTTCTTGTCACCATCCACTATTCTCAAGACTGACACAATCGGCGCCATAACTTTTATCGCCATGGCAATGTCATCCCAAAAATTGACGTTATTGATCAAGGTTTCTGCCCTTCTTCCTTGATCGGTGCGACCGTCGGGAATGTCGAACCATTTCCCTGAACAACACATTTTCTTTAAACCAACTTTGTGTTGTTGCATGCATTGCAACGCTATAAAATTGGTTGCAAATCTTGTAATTCCAGGCCTTACGATGTCACCACCACACATCCTTCGCATCAATGTTAGGACTTTTAAATGGTTATAGATGAATGTCGTGATTGATCGTGCATTATCAACAACATTCATGAGGGTTTTCCTCTTTCCAAAATCTTTAGAGATCAGGTCTATGCAATGTGCAGCACAAGGTGTCCAGAAGATGCCATACATGTTGGAAGACATGATCATCTCACCAGCCTTCTTGAAATTACTCCCATTGTCGGTCACAATTTGAACAATATTCTCTTGACCGACCTCTTCTATGACATCTTTCAAGAGTTTGATTATGTACTTGTGACTCTTGACATGCTCAGATGCATCTATAGACCTCATAAATACCGTTTTTCCATCACAATATACGAGAAAGTTGATGATTTTCTTTCTCGTATAGCTTGTCCAACCATCACACATGAGGGTCACGCCATACTCCGCCACTTCTTTTATTCGGCAATATACTCCCCAATCTCCTCTTTCTCCATGGGGAGATACTTGTTCATTATCTCGTACGGAGTAGGAGCTTTCACGACTCCTCCTGCTGCAGCAATCTCATCAATTACGTGCTGCAAGAAGGGTCCCTTTGCCACGTTTGCCGAAATACCCTCTCCAACAAACAACTTTGTAACAGCCCTTCCTACCCGCTCCTTCATATTACCGAACATGCCCTTTAATGTCTTTTGCTTTGGATCTTTGCTCGGAACATAGTGACAGGAACTGCTCCTTCTCAGAAATGCTTCTATGCCCTTTTGTTTCTTCTTTGGTGGCACCATAGCTGCACCACTTCCACTTCCACTGCCGCTTCCCGATCTAATATTTATCGAGAGCCTTGAACTGCCACCGATACGTCCAAGGCCACCACGACCACCGAGTTCCCATCTCTCATGCTCGCTCCTCATAGAGTCGCGTAATGCTGCCTTATACGCATTTCTCTCAGCCTCTATTTGCATATCTTGTGGATATTGGATATCGTCGCCATCGGAATCAGACAAGACATTGAACTCTCTATGGAACATGAATTCATTAAACTCCCCATCTTTTCGCCCATTTTCTTTCTTCTTCTCACTCTTCCCTTCCAAGTGAGCCTTCACTTCAACTCTGATCTCTTTTGGACATGTAGGGCATTTAGCTACATTCACGTAGCCACCAACGAGATGTTGTTTCAGTCTTCTGATTCCTCCTCCTCTAATTATCTTCCCACAAAATTTGCACTGAGGTTTTGACTTGTTGCCATCAGGAGCAGTAGTATATTTCCATTTAATCTCTCCGCCAGCCATTGTAGATTGAGAGTTGGAACTAGAATCAGAAGCCATTATCTTCACCTCTTGAGCATTAACAAATTAACAATGTAATATATGATGATATTATGAAGATAAGAACATGAAAAAATGGATATGTAAAATCCATAAACCAATCTAATAAATTTATACCCAATCAAAAGAAATTATTTACTATAATTAGTACTAAAATATTTATCAAAAAGGGAGTCATTGGCTATAGTTGTCATTAAAGATATCCAAAGTGTCGATATGGATCGTATGATTTGATTCGTAATCGTATGTTCTGCTGAGCACATATGTAGAACGGTCTGATGTCCCCCCGTGCCACCATACCCTACCAGTACGGGGGTCTCGTCCCTGTCCCAAAATTTTTTCTTATATGCTTGTTCACCTTGGCATGCATTCTCTGATAATCCAAGGATGGTCGTTGAGGACGATGAAACATGAGAGCAACTTATCATCAGATGCCAGATGCCGCCAGCAGAGGCTAGTTCTTCATGTAAGATTTGCTAGATCAAGCAGAAAAGAACAAATGCATAAGCAATTTGAATACTAATTTTTCGCCTTTGGCCTTGTTTCAATCTCCACTAACAGAAAAATAGGTCCATGGTATTAATGCGCCATCTTTGACCATTCACATCCTGAAAGATAGCAAGCATTAGTGTTGTAAGGGGACGGTGGATGGATATTAGCGTTCAGATCAGAATATTCATTATTCCCCTGTTTACCGTGTTAAATTGATGCTAGGCCAAGAAGATCCAAAGCGTATGCCAGGTAGCACATAAAACTACTTTCTCAACTAGAGGTGATACCCGTCAAACAGCCATGGCGCATGCAGATCACTAAAACTAACAAGCAAATTAGATAGCCTGTCCTAGATCCAACTAATTATCCAAGATCCATTATGTTGCACTTTATTGGAGAAGAAAAGACCATAACAACCACTAAGTACAAAAAAATCGTGCAGTGATGCAAACCTAAATTATGTCCTGCACCCAATTAGAAATGTCCGACCAAACTTGGTCTACATACAAGAAGTAATTCGATGATCTGCTCTATGCTCTCTTAATTTGCAACGGTTTAAAAAAACTGACTCAGCAGGCCCTGTCTTATGGTTCCTCTTATCAAATATACAGTAACTATTTTAATATCCTCAAGAGAATAACCTCATCTTAATTTAATGATGAAGAATGTGGTGTCCTGATCTGGCCACTAGTGATCACTTACCCATTAGGTAGTCCACCTTCAACACGGTTGTTTATGTGCACCAAACTCGATCAGCTAAACCCATAAGAGGTGTGTGGAGAAGAGAGACGAATAGGATATGTATTCTATAGGGCTAGAGTCTCTTATATAGAGAGAAAATCTTAGAGAGTACAAGAGGAAAAATACATAAATACCCTTGAGGGGTTACGGAACCCGAAGGGTTAAGGGTTATGGAACCCGAAGGGTTAACGGTTACGAAACCCGAAGGGTTACAACCATAATTGTAATATAATAATTCTAACACTCCCCCTCAAGTTGGAGCATATCTGTCGATCATGCCCAACTTCGATACTAAGTACATGAGGCGCTTCTTTGGAAGAGCCTTTGTGAGGATGCCTGCAAGTTGAAGTTCAGTGGAGATGTGTGGAGTGTCGATTCATCCTCCTCGTACTGCATCACGAATAAAATGGCAATCAACTTCAATGTGTTTTGTCCGCTCATGAAAAACTGGTTTGGTGGCGATATACGTGGCAGACTTGTTGTCGCAGTATAAGGGTACAGGAGTGGTGACTGACATACCAAGTTCTGTTAAGAAAGAAACAAGACATGTGATCTCACATGTAGCCTGAGCCATTGCCATGTATTCTGCTTCTACACTGGATATGGAGATCACTGCCTGCTTCTTGCTTCTCCAAGTGACAAGGTTATCCCTAACAAACATGGAGTATCCTATAGTGGATCGGCGGTCCACAAGAGAGCTAGATAGTCAGAATATATATAGGCGGAGATATCAGTGTGCCCATTCACCCCATAGAAGAGTCCACGTCCAGGAGATTCCTTCAAATATCGAAGGATCAAAAGAGCATCATGCCAGTGACTGTAAAGAGGCTTCTCCATATATTAACTGGCTCTGCTCACAGCATAAGATATATCTGGCCTAGTAACAGTGAGATAGAGTAATTTTCCCACTAAGCTTTTGTATCATGTTGCATCTTCAAAAACTGGATCAGTAAATGTTGAATATTTTCTCACTTCTGCAAGGATGCCAGATGGCTTGCATCCAAAAAGTCCTGCCTCAGTCAAAATATTGAGGCAATACTTTCTCTGTGAAAGATGGAGCCCCTCTATTATGTGTATTACTTCAATGCCAAGAAAATAACGAAGGTGGTCAAGATCTTTCATGACAAAGACCTTATAGAGGAAGGTCCCGGTCTCCTGAATACCATCTATATCATCTCATGTGATAACCATATCATCAACATAGAAAGCAAGGATGACCGTGCCAGTAGACCATCGTCTAACAAAGACAGAATAGTCAGATGATGTCCTCTGAAAACCAAGTGTCTTGATCTCCGTAGTGAGCCTGTCAAATCATGCCCTTGGGCTTTGCTTCAGGCCATAAATGGCATTGCGTAGTCAACATACATGCCCCCCTCGACTACAAACCCTGATAGTTTCATCATGTAGACCTCCTCCTCAAGATCATCATAAAGAAAGGCATTCTTCACATCAAGTTGATAAATGGGTCAAGCCTTGTTGACAGCAATAAAGAGAATGGTACGTATCGACCACATTCTAGCAACAGGCGAGGTCTCAAAATAATCAACTCCAAAGGTTTGTGTGAAACCTTTGGCAACAAGTCTGGCTTTCAACCTGTCAATAGAACCAACAGGCGACTATTTGGTCGTGAAGACCCATCGACAAGCCATAGGGCGAACTCCCGAGGGGCACGGCACAAGATCCTACGTGCCCCGAGAGGTAAGTGCATCCATCTCCTCATCCATGGCTTATCGCCAACCATGATCTTGCATTGCACTGAAATGATCTCTTCGAACAGGAAAAGCATACAGAGCATCTGCAAATCTCTTGTCAAAGCTAGATAAACCATCTGTAGAGTAAAATGTGACATGGGGTGATACGTACATTGCCTTTTTTGCTTGCGTAGAGCTATAGGAAGCTCCTCAGGTAGATCCGGGACAGCAGTGATGGGAGCACTCGAAGTGGTCATATCATCCTGCATAAAAGGGACAGGCAAAGGTACAAACACTGGTGTAGAAGGTATAGAGGTACGTTGGTGAGTATAGATGATTGGCGGAGGAGGGAGGTCCAGAGGAATGTCACTCACAGTCTGTGTGAAATAACTTATTTTCTCAAAGAAGGTGACCTCAGCAGACACATAGTATCGACGTCCAACAGGATAATAGCAGCGATAGCCTTTTTGGGTACAAGAGTATCCAAGAAAGACGCATTTGATGGCACGAGAGGATAATCTGTCAACTGCATGCCTGCATGAAAGTTATGAACAAAGGCAATAGAGCCAAAAATTCCCAGAGGTATGGGAAAAGAAGAGCCAGCAGAGTAAAGTAAGGAAAATGGAGTTGTCCCTTTGTGAACAGATGAAGGAATGCGGTTGATGAGATACATTGCAGTAAGGATAGCATCTCCCCAATATTGTTTAAGAACACTCATTTGACTGAGAAGAGATCTGGCAACATTTAGCAAGTGTCGGAGTTTCTTCTCAGCTATACCATTCTGTTGTGAGGTATATGGAGATGATGTCTTCCTTGGGATGCAAAGAAAGAGGTCAAGTCATGTTGGGTTAACTCAAGAGCATTGTCAGTACGAAGATCTTAACAATGCTAGAAAAGTAAGTTTTAACATATTGAAAGAAATTTCTGACAATTTGATTAATCTTCGAACGCTCCTTTATTAGGTATACCCAAGAAGATCGACTATAATCATCAATGAAAACTATAAAATAGCGATGACCACTTAATGTGCAAATCGAACAAGGTCCCCAAACATCATAATGAACCAGATGAAAAGCAGCAGTACTACGAGACTCAGTACGAACAGGAAACGAAGCTCGATGGTGTTTCCCGAACTCACATGCCTCGCACTGAAAGGGCTTCAGAGCAGAGAGTTCAGGAAACATCATGAAGATGGCAATGGCAGAGGGATGCCTAAGCCGCAGATGTCATAGGAGCGGATCTTCAGAGATGGACGCAACACCAACAAAATTGGAGTCCGAGGGTATGTCAAGATAATATAGGTCGTTCTTTTAATGACGACTGTTCAAAAGCTTTTGCGGTTCTCTGGGCCATTTGGATCGGAAGAAACCACTTAATCTTCAAAAATCAGAGGTTTTATAGTGAGAATGTCCTGATCCACTGTAATGTGCTTTATAGTTTTTGGCTCTCACGGTAATGTACTCTAATCTTTATTAAATGATATTTTTTCGGAGGTGATCCCCATAGTGGGAGATTCACCCGGTTTTCAAATAAAAAAAACAAGACTCATCAAATATTTCACGACAATGAAACTCAACACAAAGCTTGTGAACTGGCAGCAAGCTAAGAGGAAAATCAAGAGCACAGTGAACCCTTGAAAGTCGGAGCTTGGAAGATAATTCCATAGTTCCAACAGTAGTATCTGTGATTGAGTCCCATTAGCGACTCGAACTGACTTCATAGAGGTAGATGGTATGGAAGAGGTGAGCAGACTACCTTCTCCAGTGAGATGAGTAGAGGGACCAGAATCAATAATCCAAGCTGGAGTAGGAGTGATAACATAGTTGGCTATTGTACCTGAAGGAGTAGCCAGAGCAGCAGTTGTAGTGTTACTAGTGGTGACAGGCCCTGGAGTCTGAAGGATCTGCATTAGGCGAAAGTAATCTGCATCATTAAGATGAACAGTCTTGCTACTGGAGGTAGGTGTCGGGAAAAATGAAAGAGATGTTTATTCCATCAGCCATAGGCTCTCTTATATAAGAGAGTAGCCTATGGGTAAATTACATAAAGCATACGGCTGAAAATAAAAATAACAGAGAGATACAAAGGAAACTAATATATATGTTAACACTCCCCCTCAAGATGGAGCATAGATATTAATCATGCTCAGCTTGGACGCACACTTCTGGAATGGGCCTCGTAGTAATGCCTTGGTGAATATATCTGCAGTTTGATTTTCTGAAGTAACATGAGATGTAGCAATGAATCCCTTCTGAATCATGTCACGTATGAAGTGACAGTCGACCTCAATATGCTTGGTTCGCTCATGGAATGCTGGATTGTTTGCAATGAACAAGGCTGCCTGATTGTCACATTCTAAGTTCATAGGAATGGTACATCTATACATAGATCTGTAAGCACAGCCTTTACCCACATCATTTCTGTGCTAACCTGGGCCATAGCCCTATATTCAGATTCAGCACTAGACCTGGCTACCACCGTCTGTTTCTTGCTCCTCCATGAGATTAGATAATCTCCAACGTAGACTGCAAACCCAGAGGTGGACTTCCTGTCCTTGGGACAACCTGCATAGTATGCATCTGCACATGCTGAGATAGAAATCTCCTTGCCTTTCTTGAATAGCAAACATGCACTAGGAGATGATTTAAGGTGCCTGAGTATCATATGTATAGCATCCATATGGACCTGTCGTGGTTGCTCCATGAACTGGCTCACACGACTCACTGCAAAGGATATATCGGGCCTAGTGATCGTGACATACAACAGTTTGCCTACCAGTTCTCTGTATCTTCTTCTGTCCACCTCCTCTGTATCATCATCATATAGCTTCATGCTAGGGTCCATTGGTGTTGTAGCAGGCCGGCACCCAAGCATACATGTTTCACTCAACATGTCCGTAACATATTTTCTCTGCGACATTACTAGCCCATACGGATTTCTGGCGAATTCCAGCCTCAGAAAATATCTAAGGACTCCAAGATCCTTAGTGACAAATTCGCTACCCAGCTTTTCTTTCGCCTGCTTTATTCCTTGTTCATCATTTCCTGTAATCAAGATATCATCTACATAAACCATAATTGCAATAATACCTCTTGAAGTCTTCTGTACAAACAAGGAATGATCAGCATTAGAGCGTTTGTATCCTTGTTTTTCAAAGAGGTCTGAAAGCTTCTGAAACCATGCTCTGGGGCTCTACTTAAGGCCATAGATAGCCTTATGAAGTCTGCACACCTTAGAACACTCCCCCTCAACAGCAAAACCGGGAGGTTGTTGCATGTAAACTTCTTCCTGTAGGTCTCCATATAAGAACGCATTCTTCACATCCAACTGATATAGCGGTCACTCTCGACTAACCGCAACTGACAGCAAGATCCGTATGGTAGAATGACGGGCTACTGGCGAGAACGTATCAAGATAATCCACCCCGTATGTCTGTGTAAAGCCACGTGCAACAAGACGGGCCTTGTATCTGTCAATACGGCCATCTGCATTCTGCTTGATTGTAAATACCCACTTGCAGCTCACCAGGGTCACATCTGCAGGTATAGAAACTAGACTCCAAGTTTCCCTAGACTGAAGTGCCTCCATTTCTTCCTCCATTGCTAGACGCCATCTAGTATCCTATAGAGCATCTTCATAATTCCGTGGAATATCTACAGCTGACAAGGCAACCACAAAGTTCCTGAAATCCCCAGATAGTCGCTTAAATGACACAGAAGCTGCTAAAGGATATTTGGCGCAGCC
Source organism: Ottelia alismoides (assembly GCA_037367405.1). Classification (NCBI taxonomy): domain Eukaryota; kingdom Viridiplantae; phylum Streptophyta; class Magnoliopsida; order Alismatales; family Hydrocharitaceae; genus Ottelia; species Ottelia alismoides. The sequence goes on from JAZKJV010005240.1 coordinate 483,938, forward strand.
CCTCTTCGATTTGCGTATAACAATAGGAACATCTAAATCGGTTGTGTCCTCATCTGGCCTCTGCAACATATCCTGCTTAGAAATATCATTAGATCCATCAAGAGTAATATCTTCAGTACATACCTTAGGCGAGCTAGGAGATGAGTCATGACCATGAGCTGGAGTAGGCCTGCGGGTATAATGAAATGGTAGTGGTGAAACAGGGATAGTACTTGGAGGTGCGGATGATGGTAAAGGAGCTGGTGGTGGTGGCGGTACTGGTGGTGGTGGTGTCATATAGATGGCATCGGTAGGAACTGGAGGTAGCTGTTGATCACCTGAGGATGAAAAATACATTACGGATTCAAAAAATGTAACATCTGCACTAACAATATACCGCCTACGCAATGGATCAAAACACTTGTACCCCTTTTGAGTTCTGGAGTACCCAACAAACACACACTTGACAGCCCTAGGGGAGAGCTTGTCAGTACCGGGAGACAACTGATGGACAAAGGCAACTGAGCCAAACACACGAGGAGTAAGGGAAAACAGATTCTTACCAGGAAAGATAAGGGAGAAAGGAATATGTTCACCCAGAACAGAGGACGGCATACGATTAATTAGGTAGCATGCTGTGAGAACTGCGTCACCCCAGTAAGAATAAGGAGCATGACTCTGTATAAGAAGTGATCTTGTGACATCTAGTAGGTGGTGATGTTTCCTTTCAGCAATCCCATTTTGTTGAGAGGTATAAGCACAGGATGTTTGGTGGATAATCCCTTTGGATGAGTAGTAATTGGTTAGGACATGAGTACACAATTCTAGGGCATTATCACTTCTCATAATTTTAACAGATGTGGAGAAAACATTACGAATTTCATTAAAAAAATGGATAATAACATTCCCTGTCAGATTTATTTTTCAACAAAAATACCCATGACACACGAGAGAAGTCATCCACAATAACTATATAAAATCTGTGTCCCTGATGATCAGGTACACGACTCGGACCCCAGATATCAATATGAAATAACTCAAACTTGGAGGTACTACTCCGACCTGGACGACTGGGAAAGGTAGACCGGTGATGCTTTCCCAACTGACAAGCCTCACATTGGATGGATGTGTGAGGCAGACCCTGGGGTAACACACGACGTAACTTCTGAAGGGGTAGATGTCCAAAGCGCAGATGCCACAGCAGAGGAGATACGGGTCCAGTAGGTAGGGATGAGGTTCCAGCAAAAGGAGTCTGATTGAGGCGATAGAGGCATCCTTGCTCATAGCTACGACCAATCACGTTGCCCGTAAGGATGTCCTGAAAAATAAGAGAAGATGGATCAAAAATTACCCGACATTGTAAATCTTTTGTAATCTGACTGATTGATAGCAAATTCATTGAAAAATCAGGCGCATGTAACACATTCTTGAGCTGCATAGAAGATGTCAGCCTAATCTCCCCCTGACCAGTAATTGGGGAATGTGTACCATTGGCAATGACCACTGTTCGGCCTGGAGGAATCTGAGAATATCCTGTAAGTAAACTCTGATCGCCACATAGATGATGTGTAGTGCCCGAGTCCATAATCCAAGGTAATGTATCTGATCTACTACTGGTAAATGCACGTATGCTACCTGATGCACTGGTAGACGCAGAGGCAGATGCAGCAGCATCAGATTGACTCTCAGTAGTGGGTGTTGGGCCAGATGGGGGAATAATGCCCCTTAGACGGGCAACTAGATCATCGAACTGTTGATCCAAGGTGGCAGCAGATGGAGGCTCTATCTGTTCAGCGACTCGTGCAGATGCAGGAAATCCATGCTTAGAGTAGCGTGTGTCTTCATTGTGTCCGACGCGATGGCAGTAGGTACATGTTGGTCGAGTGCGGCCTCCCCTGCCACGAGGTCCACTTCCACAGGTCTGATGATGAAAACCACGACCCCTGTTGGCGGCCATGGCTAAAGCATTCTGATTCGTGGCCGTAGAAGGGACGGTGATGCGGCTCAGTCTATGAAAGGCTTCCTCCATGGGAGGAATAGTAGAATCGGCCAAGATCTGGGATCGTGCCGCCTCATACTCTGGATCAGAGTGGCGCAGTGAGCGTGGTGGGCCCATAACCCACAGGTCCCAGGATCGAAACCTGGCTCTGATACCATGTTGGGAAAAATGAAAGAGATGTTAATTCCATCACCCTAGGCTCTCTTATATAGGAGAGTAGCCTGTGGGTAAATTACATAATGCATACGGCTGAAAATAAAAATAACAGGCGATGCCTCTTCTACATCATGGGCATCCTCATAAGAATTGTTGGCGTGATAAGAGCGTACGCCAAACTTCTACCAGCATCGTTTAGTCGGGTGGTTCCACCTACCACAGTGAGTGCATGGGGCAGTAGAGTCTCGCCCACGACAACGACCAAAGTCACGGCCTCATCCAGATTCCCGTCCACAGTCACGACTTGGATCACGTCCGCGTCCTCCTCGCAAGTCGTATCTGCCTCCTCACCTAGATGAGGCGATGTGTGCAAAGTTCTCTGTTGAAGGTAAGATGGGAGGCGGGGCAGCGGATGTCTCGAGCTCATCAAGTCGGCCAAAGATGGCTTTCATTGTTGGCAGTGTGTCTGATATAAGAAATTGCTCCTTCGCTGCATGGTATCTAGAATGCAGGCCATCAAGGAAGCGCTATATCAGCCAGTTCGAACGTTCTTGTATCTGTTTGGTGCAACATGAGGGCTGGAATAATGCAAGCTCCTTATACAGGCTGGAGAGATGCATATAGTACTCGATGAGGGTGGAATCATCCTGAGATGCCAACCAGATTTGCATGTAAATGTCTGCAAGGCGTGACTTCGTCTTCTTCTGGGAGTATGTTTGCTCGAGATTCTCCCACATTTTCTTGGCCGTATTTTTGTAAAGAAGATTTGAGGCAATGTGAGCCTCAACACTGTTGGTCATCCAGTTGATAACCAAATAGTTATCAGTCTGTCAGTTGTCGTACTCGTTGTCCTTTTCATCTAAAGGATCTTTAGTTAAAATGTAGAGATTCCTCTAACCACCAATGAACAACATAAAAGATCGAGACCAGAGCACGTAATTTTTGTGCCCTTGAGTTTGATAGTAGTACCTTGTGCCATAATATTCGTGGCCAAGGACTTTGTTTCCGTAGAAGAAGGTGTCATGGTAGTCTTAAAATAGAAAGAAGATCCTGATCAACTAAGGATGCATATAAGAGCTGAAAAATGCCCTAGAACTCACTTTTGCCCTTGAAAAAGACTGAAAACCCTCAATGGACAGCAGATTTGGATTCTTGACAGCCGTCCGTGATGAGTTTTGGACCTCCAAAGAGTCCTACGGTACCCGTGGAGGTAGCTGTGGGGCCGACGACCACGTAGGAGGTCCTGAAAGCGCAGGGTAGTGCTAGCTGGAAGGTTGTGCGCCCCCTGACGGCACCGGTAGGTGCTGGAGATGCTCCTTTGAGGTCGAGTTGCTGCACTGGAGGCGATTGGAGGGCCTTGCGTGGGACCCTAATTTAGGGAAGAGGGTCCGTGCAGGCTTTTGCGAGGCTTGAAGGTGGTCGTGGGGATTTTAGGTCAGAATCCGGTATAGGACCGTTGCTCTGATACCATGTGGAGAAGAGAGACGAATAGGATATATATTCCATATGGCTAGGCTCTTACAGATTCCGAAAGGTTAAAGGTTACGGAATCCGAAGGGTTAAGGGTTACGGAACCCGAAAGGTTACAACCATAATTGTAATATAATAATTCTAACAAGGTGAACAAGAAGGTCGGGTTCCCAGTTCTTGATCTGATCAAAATGTCAGCAGGGGAGGCTATGAATTGATTACAAACCGGAGATACTAATCTCTTCATTCATTGCCAAGATAATTGTAGAGATGGTTATTATTATTATGTTATGTACATGTTTGTTATTTCTTTATTTTCTCTGGACTACTTTGTACTTTATCCTTAAGGCCTCTCCCTATATAAGAGAGCCTAGGGTTTCTCTGAATAATCAATCTCTATTTTTCTCCCAACATGGTATCAGAGCCAAAGCCCTAGGGCTCTCTCCCTCTCCCCACCCGCCGCCCTCTCCTCTCTCTCCTCATCTCGCCGCCGCCGCCGGCTTCCCACCTCCCCGGCGGTTCCCACACCCGCCGCCAGCCCCCCCAGCGGTTCCCACACCCGCCGCCAGCCCTCCCAGCCCGCCGTTAACCCCCCCAGCGGCACCCAGCCCCGCTTCTAGCACCTTCGGCGGCCTCTACTTCCGCCGCTAGCACCTCCGGCGGCCTCCTGCTTCCGCCACCAGCCCCCCGGTGGCCACCTACTACCGCCACCAACCCTAGGTGGCCTCCTAGTCCTGTCGCCATCACCATCAGGCGACACTAGCTGACCTTCCGGCGCCGCGTGCCCTAGCCGATCCTCAACGATCCCCAGCGTGCCCGTACTCGTCTCCTCTTCCGGATAAATGGATTTGAGTGCGTAACGTCTACAAACGCACTCGAATCCTATGCAGTCAGTGTAGACACCTATCACTTTGTCTACAAACACTAGTTCTTCTCCAGCGGTAATATGTCAGAGTCGAAGGTAGATATGCCCTCCATAGGCGCATTCAAAGGTCCTGCGCCAATAGTCAAGATGGACGGGTCGAATTATGAGCTCTGGGCGATGCAGTTCATGAGCCTCGTGAAGTCGAATGGTAAGAAGCATATTCTTACCGAGGATGAGCCATCAGAGAAAACGGGGATATATGCCTCGTGGGAGGCTGATGACGCCTATGCAAAGGTCTGGTTGTCAGGTACATTGACGATGGAGATTGCCAACGATGTCCTCCATCAGCCCAATGCCAAGGCGATGTAGGATATCCTAGCTGCTACATATTCGCATGTGCGAAATGAGACCAAGATGTTACAGCTTCAGCATGACATATTCACGATGAAGCAGAACGGTCGACCCCTTCACTCCTTATACACATCCCTGAGGGGGATGTTTGAGAAGTTATGCAGTACCATCCCACTCACAGCGACTCCTGAACAGCAGAAGACATTTCGGAATGCCACTATGGTGGGCGTTCTACTTGCGGCCCTTGACCCTGAATATGACGCCGCCCGTTCTCAGATCTTACCCGATGCAGTTATTCCTCCAGTGGAGGATGTTTACAGGAGACTCAGTCGCATTACAGTTCCCTCCAGTTCCTCTACTCCACCCCCATCGGCGATGGCAATTTCGCGTGGGAGAGGTGGCCCGTCTTCAGGTCGTGGACGTGGACGTGGATGTAGACCCCAGGGAAGGGGTGGTCGCTTTAGTCAGTCATGTTCCTATTGCCACCGCACAGGACAGTCGGAGGAGACATGTTATTCTAAGCATGGGTTCCCAGCATCGGCACGTGTTGCAGAGCACTCTCAGTCCCAATTGACATCTGCTGCAGATAATCGTTTTGAGGAACTTGTGGCACGTCTCCGCGATATTATGCCACAATCACCTGGTGATTCGTCTGGTGGACCCTCAGATGTTGCTGCTACAGCCTCCGCCAGTTCATCTGTTGCTGCTAGTACCTCAAGTAGATCTACTGCATTTACACCGTCTCATGATATCCCTAATTGGATTATAGATTCGGGTGCCACACATCATCTCTGTCGAGATCGAGATAGACTTGAGTCCTGCAGGGACATTCCTCACGGCCGCTCAGTGCAGATCGCAGATGGTACTCATTCCCCCCTTGTTGGACAGGGGGAGGACTTCCTATCCTCCACTATGCATCTACAGAATGTCCTACATGCTCCCGAGTTCTCGATGAATCTGTTATCTATTAGTCAGATTACGAAGGATTTGCATTGTCGTGCTATATTTGACACGTCTTCTCTTATTTTTCAGGACATACTAACGGGCAGGGTGATTGGCTGTGGCTCTGAGCAGAATGGTCTCTATCGGTTGGTTCGGAATTCCTATGCTAGTGTCTCCTCTCATTCTGCCGGACCAGTTTCTCCGTACATCTGCCATCTATGTTTTGGTCACCTCCCGCTCTAGAAAATACGCCATCTTCTACCTCAGATCTCTCCCAGTTCGTCCTTTCGTTGTGAAGCATGTCAGTTGGGAAAGCATCATCGGTCGAGCTTTCCTAGTCGTCAGAGTCAGAGCAGTAGCTCCCCATTTGAGTTGTTTCATATAGATATATGGGGTCCAAGTCGTGTACCTGATCATCAGGGGCACAGATTTTATCTAGTGGTAGTGGATGATTTCTCTCGTGTATCTTGGGTCTTTCTTCTGAAGAATAAATCTGAAGCAGGAGATGTGATCAAGAATTTAGTTAATGAAGTGCACAATGTTTTCTCTTCTACTGTCAAATATGTTCGTACGGATAATGCCATAGAATTTTGCACACGGTCCCTTTCTCAATTCCTTTCATCAAAGGGCATTATTCACCAAAGCACTTGTGCGTATACATCTCAGCAGAATGGTGTGGCGGAAAGAAAGCATCGCCATCTCCTTGATATTACTAGAACCTTGTTGATTCAGAGTTGTGCTCCTATTTCTTTCTGGGGGGATGTTGTTCTTACCACGTGTTATCTGGTCAATCGTATGCCATCCTGTGTTCTTGGTGAGAAAATACCTCTTTCTATCATTTTTCCTGACAAGGAATTATTCTCACTGACTCCACGTGTCTTTGGTACTGTGGCATTTATTCATCTTTTGTCTTTTGGACTTGAAAAACTCTCTCCTAGAGCGGTCAAGTGTGTCTTTGTTGGTTATTTTCGGACTCAGAAGGGGTATCGGTGTTATGATCCTGTAAACAAGAAATACTTCGTTAGTGCGGATGTCACATTCTTTGAGTCTGTTATGTATTTTTCTCCTGCAGGTGACAGGCTGGCACCATCCACTACCAATGATGATATCTATGTTCCTCCACCACCTACTTGGAGTTCACCTGAGTCTCCTCCTGTGCCTGTACCAACATCACCGTCACCACCACCACCTCTACCTCCACCTCTTCCACGACCTCCCATCTCATCTCTACCAAAATTCTATACGCGTCGGTCAGGTCCTGCTCAGGCTACACGTCAGCCACCCATCATGCCTCAGGTATGTTCAGATGGCATTACTACTAACGGGTCAGATATGGTACTTGTGCAGGATTCTTCATTGCAGGAGGAAACCATCCAGTACAGCAGAAGATGATCTTGATATTCCGATTACTATCCGGAAGCAGAAGCGGATGTGTGCCTCTTATCCATTTGCTTTATAGGTGTCGTTTCACCGTCTCATTGGTGACTTTCAGAGATTTGATGCAGCCTTGTCTTCCGTGGATATACCACGGACCTACCAGGAGGCTATGAAGATTGATTGCTGGAGATTAGCTATGGAAGATGAGATACGTGCATTGCAATCTCGTGGCACATGGTCTTTGGTTCCTCCTCCTGATGCATCTATTGTGAGCTGTAAGTGGGTCTTCACAGTCAAATATCATGCAGATGGCAATTTGGATCGGTACAAAGCACGTTTGGTCGCGCGTGGTTTTACACAAACCTATGGCGTGGACTATATGGATACTTTCTCTCCAGTGGCTCGACATTCTACCCTTCGCATTCTTTTATCCGTGGCCGTGGTTCGTGACTGGAGTATATCTCAACTGGATGTCAAGAATGCATTCTTGTATGGGGATCTGCAGGAAGAAGTCTACATGCAGCAGCCACCTGGGTTTATTGCTGAGGGGGAGAAGCATATGGTGTGTAGACTTCACAAGGCAATTTATGGCCTCAAACAGAGTCCAAGAGTGTGGTTCCAGAAGCTTTCCAATATGGCCTCAAACAGAGTCCAAGAGCGTGGTTCCAGAAGCTTTCCAATCTTATTGAGCAACAGGGATTCAAGAGGTCAAATGCAGACCACTCATTGTTTTTTCAGGTCATCGGCAGGTACGGTTGTTATCATGGTCTATGTTGATGACATTCTAGTTACAGGAGATGATATTCAGGGCATAGAAAGGGCGAAGGCATTCCTAGGCCGTCAGTTCGTTACGAAGGATCTTGGAAACCTAAGATATTTTCTGGGGTTGGAATTTGCCAGGAATGCACAGGGTATGGTGATGACCCAACGGAAGTACATTACAGACTTCTTGATTGAGACAGGCATGGATGGATGCAAACCATCAAGTATTCCCATGGATCCAAGCATGAAGTTGTATGATGGTGATACTGCTGAAGTGGATAAAAGGAGATATTGAGAAATGGTGGGTAAGCTCCTTTATATTACCATAACTCAACCTGATATTGCTCTTGCAGTAAGCAGTGTGAGTCAATTTATGGAGCAGCCAAGACAAGTTCATATGGATGCTATACACATGATACTGAGGTATCTGAAGTCTTCTCCAGGTTCAGGGTTGATGTTTAGGAAGGGCACAGATTTGTCTATCTCAGCGTGTACAGGCGCCGATTATGCAGGATGCCCTAAGGATCGAAAATCAACCTCAGGATTCGCAGTTTTTGTTGGAAGCTCTCTGGTTTCTTGGAAAAGCAAGAAACAAACGGTTGTGGCAAGGTCCAGTGCTGAATCCGAATATAGGGCCATGGCGCAAGCCAGCACGGAAATGATGTGGGTTCGATCTGTACTGGAAGATCTACATGTAGTCGTGTCTCTACCCATGTAGCTTCAGTGTGACAATCAGGCAGCCTTGTTCATTGCCAACAATCCAACGTTTCATGAAAGAACCAAGCATATTGAAGTTGACTGCCATTACACTAGAGACTTGATCCAGAGAGGATTGATATCTACAACTCATGTGAGCTCAGCGGATCAGACTGCAGATGTTTTCACCAAGCCGTTGCTCAGAGGACCGTTTCAGAGATGTTCATCCAAACTGAGAATGATCGATATCTATGCTCCACCTTGAGGGGGAGTGTAGAGATAGTTATTATTATTATTATGTTATGTACCTGTTTGTTATTTCTTTATTTTCTCTGGACTACTTTGTACTTTACCCTTAAGGCCTCTCCCTATATAAGAGAGCCTAGGGTTTCTCTGACTATTTTTCTCCCAACAATAATATTGTCCAGAACTTCGTAATATTTCGTGAATTTATGGCACTTATCCGCAATCATAAAGGAATGGATTACATCATCGATACTAATCCAGCTAAAGCCAGGAAACTTCTTCAATCCTTCCTTCTTCATCCTCATACTAACTTCTACAACATTATCCCGTCTTCCAGAAGATGCAAGCAAGCTCGACAGTGACACCTGATTTGAAGAAGTACTAGATTCTGACTGGAGGAGAAAATCATAAGCCAGATCCTGAAATTCCCGGTTACCTGCAGCAGCAGCAGCAGCAAAAGACAAGATGGTGCCCCAAATACTTGGACTTGGCTCCATCGCCATTGTTTTGATGAAATCCAAAGCTTGACTTAGCTGTCCTGCACGACAAAACATGTCTGCCATAGTAGAACATACCTCTGCAGTTGGACTGATCTTGCATTGTTCTACCAAAATTCTATATATCTCGATTCCCTCCGAAACTAAACCAGATCTACCGCAAGCAGAAATAATCCCAACACATTTAGTGTGGTTTAACCTGACACCAGTTTCACACATTTCGCGGAATAGAGAAACTGAATCTACCGCCCTCCCATGAATTCCGTATACAAACATCATAGAGCTCCATGAGATGCAATCCTTCTCCCAAGAATCATCGCCAAATATCTTTTCAGCGCATCCAAATTGCTACATTTGAAATAAGAATCAATTAAGGAATTGTTCAAAGAAGTCTCGCTTTTCAGCCCGGGTCTAATTGCAAATCCGTGGACCGCCTTGACTTGCGGAATGCTCGCATAAGATCCAATCATGGATAAAATGCTTAAAAGTGAGACATTGTTGGGCGTTATCATATCATTCACCTGCATCACTCTCAAAAGCTGCAAGGCCTCCTCAAACTGTTCATTCTGTGTGTACCCACTAATCATCGTCGTCCAAATCACAACATTCCTCTTCGTCACCTAAACGAAAATCTGCCTTCCGAATTCAACATTCCCGCTTCGGCAATACATCCATATCAAGCAGCTGTCCACATAACAATAAAAAACAGCCCCATTTCTCACAAGAAACCCATGAATCTCCTTTCCCGCCTCCAATCTGCACAGGGGGGGAACGGTGCAAACGGTGAACCCGTCCATCCTAAGACCATCCTCCCACATCGGCCCCCCAAGAGCCTCCAAACCTCCTCCTTATTGTCCGAGCCAACACGCTCCTTGATCAAGCAATTCCAGGACACAATACTCGTTTGTCAAATATTTTGGGTGCGTCCCGAAAGCTTCCGCAACGACAGTACATGCTCATCCAAGAATTCGAAACTACTGGATCCGAGCATTGTCCAATTTTCAGGATCAAAGAATGGATAGTTTGAGCCAACGGTAGTTCACAAAACCTCATGCGGCCCTCATGGCGGTGGCGAGAGCGAATCCGTCGGGAAGGCAGCGGGCAGAATTCGAGCAGAAGAGCACGATGGCATCGCGGAACGGCGGTAGCGGCAGAGGGCGGTGAGGATTGAGTTGAAGGAGGAGGAGATGTGGGGATTTGAAAGGGAGTGAGAGCCCGCTGTGGAGAGGGAAGAACATCATCACGTTTGATTTGGTTTTTTTACAATTTTTATTTGTTCTTGTTCCGTGGATAGGGATATTTAGGGTGGAGCATTGGGCCGGGCCGGCCCTGACCTGACCCTGACCCGACCCGCAAAAGCCCGGACTCGGCCCGAACCCGACATACAAATGGGTTGGGCCCGGGTCCTCATTTTTCAAAAATATTATACTTGGGCCGGGCTGGGCCCGAACCCGAAGTACAAGTGGGCCGGGCCCGGACCCTCATATTTCAAAATATCATATTAGAACTAAATAATGGGATGCGGATTTATAGTCATAATACATCGAATATTTCCTTCATACATCAATAGTAATATTATATTGTAACAATACATCCAATATTCATGTGTTATGGACGAAATATATCCATAACAATAAATTGGAATCAAAGTGCAACTTCATGGAATCAAAATAAGTACGGGTTGAGCCCGGCCTGAGCCCGAACCCGACCCGAACCCGAGCCCGAACACGCGGGCCTTGGGCCGGGCCCGGGTCCTCAGTTTGCTGAAAAAAGCGGGCCTCGACCCGGCCCAAGGCCCACGGAAAATTGATGGGCTCGGGCCGGGCTTTCCCGGGTTGGGCCGGGTCGAGCCCAATGCTCCACCCTAGGGATATTCATATTTATAGGTATTTTTGTACTACAATCCTTAAAAACTAATCCAATTGCACTACAACCCCTGTACTCGTTGTAGTTACACCTATGCCCCTATCCGGGTTGTGTAGGGTTGAGCATTGGGTCGGGCCAGCCCGACCCGACCCGAAACCTGGTCCATTTGCCCGACTCGAACCCGAGCCTGCAAATAATTGGGCCGGGCTTTGGGCCTTAATTCAAGCCTAAATGTATATTCGGGCCGGGTTCGGGTCTGATAGGGCCCAAGCTCGAAAGCTCGATAGCCCGGTCCTTTAGCTCGGCCCATTTCAAGGGCCTAAACTACCCGGACCGTTACCCAGACCCATTACTTCTGCATATGAGTGATGATAGAATTCAGATGTATATTAAATTTTGAACATACTAATTTAATTAAATTTAACAACTATCATTGCTATATATACCATCATGATAATAATTTACCATGTTAATGAACACATATTATAAACAATTATATTACACTTATTCATCATGTTTTAGAGCATGCTGTTGTACATAGCAAATTCATATCGTGGACATGATTCTTTAATATTATCAATGTCGTAAAACATATTTACATGAGTAAAGAATACATATTTTTGTTGGGGATGGATGGTGTATTTGGAAGATAAAACAAGCTCAATATGTCCTGGATTTCAATTGGGTCGGCCCAGCCCGAACCCGGCCTATAATGTTTGGTCCGGGCTTGGGCTTGGGCCTAGATTTTAAAAAATAAAATGGGCCTAGGACCGGCCCCGTTAACCCGTATACTAAAATGGGTTTGGGCCGGGCCAAGCCGAACCCGGCCCGAACTCGACCCATGCTCAACCCTGGACTTGAACTCAGGTTGAGCCCCCTTGGGAAATCATCTCTTTCGGGCGTTTGCTTATATTGACTACCCTAAGACTGTGTGGGTGACCACGGAAAGGTGAAAGACCAGGGTCCAGTCCGCTAGTTTGAAGATCGAAATGGTCTCGCCGGTTGTCTAGATTCGAAGGTCGTGGTATGATTATAAAAATCGTCGAGGTAGTGCTGCAACTAGGCGAGATTTCAGGAGTCAAGGTGTAAAATTTACTTATTTAAATGCTCGTGTATAATACATTTCAAGGACTTTTACTCCATGGCCCCTTATATCTTGTATGCCATAACCAATAGAATCTTTGGAATTACCACACGATCTTCATAAAGCACGATCCTATTCTATTTAATACATGCCCCAATCAAAGGGTTTGTTGTGTAAGAGTTACAACAGCTCGGTGAAATTTACAGGGGTCTTAGTGTAATTATGAAGTTTAAGGGTTGTGGTGTAATGGATAAGATTTTAGGGTGTAAAAATTATATATTTATATACATGCTTATGCGTAATACATTCAAGGGATTTTTATACCATTAGCCCTAAATCTTGTCCAATTACATCATACACCATATAATCATCTTTATAATTGCACCAAGATCCATCTAATCTTTATTTAATACGCATGACGTGCCCAAGGGTTGTGGTGTAAGAGTTAGTAAGTAAGACTATAGAGGCAGTGGTGTGATTGCAAGGATTATGGGGGTTGGGCGTACTTAAATGCCATTTTAGGGGCTAGGGTGTAAAAAACCCCATTATTTTTTGGTCTACAATTGTGTAAGGCAAAGTGTGGTATAATAAGTGTATTTATAAAAGGATCCTTAAAATGGTGATTTCAATATCAATATTCTTCTCCTCCTACACCTTATATCTTCCTCCTCCATCCTTCAATTTTTCCTACAATTTAGGATCAAATGGCGACATGCATCACTTCTAGAGATTGACCTCCCAAGAGGCGGATTTCATCAGCGTGAAGATCCGCAACGCCAAGATGACGAAGATCGAGGTCCAGATTAGGTGTAACAACGTCAAGGTTGGGCGTGCGAATTTGATTTTGTATTTGATGATTTTCAATCTGAGTGATATGCTATTGGGAATGTTAAAGAAAGTAGTCCATAAACCATAAAAACATGAAGTCTAAGAGAAAGTTTATGTGATCAAGAGAAAAAAAGTTACCCTCAGGTGGAATTATCTTGATCATAATACAAATGTCATTAAATGACCACTCGACTTACTATCCGCAATCTATAACCAGATGCAACAATCCTCTAAAATTCTTGTGCGACAAAGTCCATCCTTTAAAAGAAAAAGTGTGATGACTTAGTGATAAGCGTCCCGACCACTAGGGTATAAGGTGCTAAACGGTCGTTGCGATCCAAGCGATCAGGATGGCTTGATCAAGAAAAATAGACCACCAAATAGATGAAAATCAATCAAAATACGAAATAGCGGTCTTGCTATTAGTTTAACATGGTATAGCGACCAGGGTCGAACACAAGGATCACGGATTGGCCTTGCGGCCTACGAAGTAGTCAAAAAGGAAATAAAATAAAAGAAGAAAATATTTTTTGGTGATTTTTAATTATTTTATATTTTTTTGGATTTTTAAGATATTAAGAAAATAAGAAAAGCAAGGAAACTACACACTTCAACAATTTATTAAAAGCACTAAAAATCAACCAAAAATTCTAACAAAAATATTTTTATGTGTTTTATAATTTTTAGTGTTTTTGGTGAATTTTTGGGATTTTTCTGATATTTATTTAATTTTCTAAAAATCAAACAGTGACTGAAAATGTAGGTACTGTCCAGCCGAGCTAAAAGGACCTAGATAAAATATCTAGAAGCCCCAAATTAGCTGGGAGGTAATTTTCCTGTAAAGAGAATAAAACAAGGAAAATTTAGGCACCTATATTATTATTTTTGGATTTTTGGTTTATTTATTAGAATTTTTATAAAATTTTAAGTGTTTTTCAATTTTTAGTGGTTTTCAGTAATGAAAAATAGCCAAAATTGGCTAGAAAATCAAACACAACAAAACAAGCAGTAGACAATTTTTTGTAATTTTTAGATACTATTTAATATTTTTTTGTGATTTTTAAAGTTAGACAGTAGCAAAATTAGATGTTTTTGAATTTTTAAAATATCAAAATGAAACAAAATTGTCCCCAAAAATCCTCGAAAATTTTACACTATGGCAGGAGCCATGTATCCAATTTTCGTTGGATTTGGAGTATATTTGCTATTTTATTCAAAAATAAAGAGGGGGCACTGTGCACAGGGACCTACGTGCAAATACCCGAAGTTCTGGGGGGTCTGGTGCAATTAACCCAGCAAAACACGTGCGTCGCGCGTGTCTGGGGCACTTAGGGACCCAAATGTAATAAAAGTAAGTTCCGAGGGCTATTTGGTAACAGGTACCAAAAGTCCAGGGACTTATCTGCAAAATACCCAAAAATATCCGCACATGCTCAATTATTCTAGGGATATTTACACCCATAACCCCGAGTAACTTCATAATTACCCCAAAAACCCTGCGTAATAGCGAATTACATCCAGAACCCCGAATAATGCCTAACCTTTACATGGCATAACCCTGTGTCAACTTCCGTCTTATTTCTCCGTTTACTTTAACGGAGGTCAATTTTTCCCTTTCAAACCCATCATATTTACAACACGATGCCATTCCTGAAACAAAGTAACCCCCACACCCAGTCACCGAGGACCCCCGCACATCGCCGAGGACCCCCGCGCTCAGCTCCTGGTCCTCCTCGAAGCACCGCATCCAAGCCCTCCCCCTCTTCGTGTCCTGCTCCGAGCCCCGCCGCCAAGGAGACCCCCCGCCCAGCTCGCCGCCCCCCTCCTCCCGCTGAGACCCCCTCCCTGCCGAGCCCCGCCCAGCTCGTCGCCATCCAAATCCTTCTTCCTCATTGCTTCCCCTCCAAAGATAGCATCAGACAGAACCGCAGCAGCAGCCCCTCCGCTTATATACTCCTCCATCGACTCCAAGCTCACACCCTGAGACGCGATCACTAGTATGTGCCCCAACGGCTTCCTCAGCACCGAGAGATACTCCGCTCCTCCCAACACGGACATCGGATAGATCTTCACCATCCTCGCACCCATGTCGTATGCACCCATTATCTCTGTCGGCGTCATCGCGCCGGGAATGTACAGGACGTCTTCTCTACCTGCGTAAGTTTTAAGCCCTTCCGTGAGGGTGACGGGGCTCATCATGAACTTGGCTCCGGCCTCCACGGCGTCGGCGGCGTCGGGGGCGTTCAGAACCGTGCCCACGCCGATGATGGACGAAGGGAACTCGCCCCGCTCGAGACCCCCTCCCTGCCGAGCCCCCGCCCAGCTCGTCGCCCCCCTCTCCCCGCTCGAGATCCCCTACCGGCCGAGCCCCCGCTCAGCTCGCCGCCCCCTCCTCCCGCTGAGACCCCCTCCATGCCAAGCCCCGCCCAGCTCGTCGCCCCCCTCCCCCCGCTCGAGACCCCCTCCCTACCGACCCTCTGCCCAGCTCCTCGCCTCCGTCCCCCTGCTCGAGACCCCCTCCCTGTCGACCCCCAGCCCAGCTCCTCACCTCCCTCCCTGCCGCCCCTTCTCGATCCCCCCTCTCGCACGCCCAGTTCATGCGAGCCCTCGGTTCTTCGCATCCAGCTCCTCGCCCCCCACCCCCATCGAGTTTCTCTCCTGGAAGCCCCTCCTGCTCGTGTCTAGCTCCAACCGTATGCGAGCCCTCCTCCTCGCATCCAGTTCCTGCCCCGAGCTCGGTCGCAAGGAGACCCCCCGCCCAGCTCCTCGCCCTCCCCCTCCCCCGCACCCAGCTCATGCAAACCCTCTTCCTCCTCGCTCGCGCCCTCGGCGAAGGCTCCCTGGTCCTTGAGACCTACCGTTGAGGAGGCTCGCCCCCAGCTCCTGCTCGACATCTTCTTTCTTTTTTTTCATTAATGCCAGTCCTTAGATCACTTAGTGGTTAGATTAACTCTTCCATCTGGTTGAGTTAACGGACTAAATTAACGGAAGGTTGTGGGTGTAAGACGGAGATATTATTCAGGGTTCTGGATATAATTCGTGATTATAGAAGGTGTCTGGGGTAATTATGAAGTTACTCAGGGTTATGGGTGTAAATATCCCATTATTCTACTCACAGGGGTATAAATGCAATATTTCAGAAACTTTCATTCAATTGATAACATTCAGAACTACAAGGGCATAAAATGCAAAACACCCAGACAATCACGTGTCGAAGCACGTGTCAGACCATACACAGGGGCATATCAGCAAATATAAACAAGCACGGGGTCCTCTATGCAAATATCCCAAAAACTAAACAACTATCTAAACTATTTACAGAACTAAATGCTAAATAAAAGAAACAGGAGGGCCTAAGGGTAATTTACCCTTTATTAAGGCGGACCGCAGGATGGGCGCCACGTGGAGCTTCGAACGGTGGAGATCGGGGGTCGCTCCAAAGCTGGGGTCCTCGATGCGATCAGTCGGCAGAGGGATCGCCACGTGGGGGATCCAACGGTGACGGGCGTGGGCAGATCACCGCTCCAAGATCTGACGGTGACTGCTCCTCCGGGAATGAACGGCCCAGATGAAAACTGGAGGGCGACGATGATCGGACGGTCGGGGAAGATACCGGAAGAACAGTTGGCCGGCGAAGTTCGCCGGCCTCGTGCGTGCACTATGGACCTCCCCTGCTGCTCGTGAAGGTCGGAGAAGCTCCGCGATGACGTCCCGCAGTTTCAGGTGAACTCCGATGATCCAGCCGAGCCTTGGAGGGCTCCGGCGAGGTCGGCGGAGGAAGAGCTCCTGGTCCGAATGACCCAACCCCTCAGACGGGCTTGGAAGCACCTGCAAAGTAGACCAAGAGACTCACGGGTCGAGGGCAAACTGCCTCGACCCGGTTAAGCGGATGGAGGTGGTCTATGGGGCGATATGGACAAGCTCCGGCGAGGGTGGGGACGGATGAGCTCGACTCCCAGCTCCTGTGCGAGCTAGGTTGAATGGGTATGTGGAGAAGATGCGCGGGAGGAAGGCGGAGGCTATGGCGAAGCCTGATGGTCGGATAGTGATCGGATGCGGACGGAATCGACGATGGACGGCGGAGCGACGATTTGGGGGAAACTACAAATTAAAGAAAAAGAAAGAACGACGGGGCTACCTGGGTGGACGGTGAGACTGGGGATGAGCTTGCGCAGCTCTGGGTTGCGCCTCGAGGAGCGTCTCCCCCCGAGGCTCGAGCTCCTGCTGGTGGCGGAGCAAGGCGGCGAAGCTTCGCCGGATCAGTGGTCTCGCTCCCTCTCCTCGCTTCGACACCACGGGGGACAAGCTGTCACTCTCGCCTACGCAATGGAGCTCACGGGAGGTGGAATCGAGTGGCCAAAGATGAGCTTTGAGGTGGCGGAGCTGAGAATATATATGGTGGAGGGTCCGGGAAGACAGGCGCGGGTAGGGCGATCGAGCGCGCGGATCCCGAGGTAGAGGCTCCGGCGAGGGTCTCGGGTGTGTCATGAAGGAGTCGGACCCGGGGTTTAGGTTATAGGGTATCGGGTTTAGGCGCTAAAATGGGTAGAAGTCGGGTCAGGCGCCTAAATCCGTGGGAAGTGGTCCTGGGGGGGGGGGGGGGGTAGTTGACCGGGCGGTCAACAATCCCAGGACCAGTAGGAAGCGGCCACGTGGCTGGTTTTTGAAAATGAAATTAAGCATAGAAAATGGCCGAATTAAGGGAAAGTCAAAATATGAAATATTTTTATTTTATTTCTTTCTATTTTTTTGTGATTTTTAATTAATTTTTAGAAGTAAAAATAGGGTATGTACATAGTAGGTTCATATATAGGTATATATACAATATATATTTTTTAATTTTTGATTTTTAATTGTTATTTTTATACAACTTTATTCCTATTTTATATTTTATTTATGTATATCATAAAATGAGGAATAAAAAGACATTTTTATTTCGTTTTTATTATTTATATACATATGTGAAATAAATAAGTATGTACATATATATACATGGTATATTTACAATATATTTTTATGTTTTTAATTTTGTTATTTTTATTTGGTTTTTGTTTTAATTGTTTTCATTTTATTTATGTACAAAAATTTTGGAAATTAATTTTATTTATTTACAAAGCTAAATAAATATGTGGATGGTCTATATACAAGGTGACTATACACAAGTGGTGTTTTTGTTTTCTTTTTAATTTTTATATTGATTTTATATTTAGAAATATCTACAACTATTTACAAACTAATTTGAGTCTATTTTTGTGAGGAAAATACTTTTATTTTATTTACATAAATATCTACACACATGAGCCCCTATCTCCCTCTACTTTGGCTTTTATGCGGTCAGGCACATGCTGAGCCCTCCCTTGAGTTAGGTTGCTCAATATTTATTCTAAATATTTCCCTCTTTTTCTTTTTAATCTTTATTCTTTTATTTTTGCACAAAAACATGCTAATTATAGATTTTTACACAATGCATGCTTTTGGTAATTATTTCTATTTACAACTATATACATGCATTTGCAAAGGTTTTTGTAGCTAAAATATAAGAATAAAGAGTGATGAATGAGTATTCATCACTTAGTTGTGTAGCTACCAATGGTTTTGCATGCCCCTTCGACTAGCTTCTTTCTTATCCTTTTAGTATGTCTTGATAAAGATATCGATCAATTTGATGTTATCTTCCACTGACTATTTTCAAATCAAGATGTATGAATCTATATTTTCATAAGTCGTGCCTTAATAACGCAAACTTTCAAAAGCTAGTACTCCCCTCAAAGGTGGGTTTTGTGTTTGCTTTCACCTTATCAAGGCATTATGGAAGAGATATGTGCGAGAATATTAGAGGAAAACCCCTTCTCTTTTGATGTTTTGATTAACTAGCTTATCTTTTCAACATTCTTGGGAATATACTCTTTCGCAAGATTTTTGGGTCTTTCCATCCTCATAAACATCAATAGATGGTCAATGGATTGTCTCTACATCTGCTAAGAATTTTTAGGGATTCCTTTAGTCTCATTGTTTGGCATGTATGTTCTTGCTCTAAAAACTCCATTTTTATTTTCGATCGCCAAACGCTGACAGTCTGGATGATGCATGCACTAGAGACTATCTTTCTCAGAAAAAAAAGGATGTTTACACCTATAACCCTTGGTAGTTTCATAAGTACAATCATAACCATATATAACCGTGAATTACATGAGAAACCTCGAATAAGTGTCCCGTCCTATACCCATAACCTTCTGTTATTTTATTCAGTTAACTCAACCAGACCTAAAGTTAATCTAACTAATCCAATATCCAACAACTATAATTAAAAGTAAAAAAAATAAAAAAAAATCCCTCTTCCTCCTCCCGACCACCACCTTTTCCTTCTCCAGCTTCCTCCACCCACCCTGTCGACCACCACCCCTCCCCATCCTCTTCTAGCCCCCTCTCCTTGTCATCTTCCTGGGTTCTAGAATATGCTCAGAGGAGCAGAGGCCCATAAGCAGATCATCTTGCTTTCATCCAGTCGAAGACGAAGGAGTCTACGGCGTAGGGGAGCGATTGAGAACAGAAGTGGAAAAGAGCTCAAAGATAGAAGTAGGCGAGTCAAAAGAGGAGGAGGTGACTAATGGAGTTCGCAATTTCTTCCTCTTCTTCTCTCACTTCGAATTCTCAAGTAGGGCCCTCTAGATCCTATATGCATTCGAGGGGTTGGCGACCGAGGGTACTTCCTCGGATCGCTTGGATATCATTTTGAATCTGTCTTCTCTGTTTTGTTTGCTACTACTATGGATTCCTGGAAGTCCGGTCAGACCTTGTATTTATCGATTGGATCTGGGTGGTGGAAAGTCACCCTAACAGAAGGTCACACTGATCAGCCAGCTTGAGGTCGATGCCTCGCTTCCCTTCTTAGCTCAACATGATGAGTGGGGCCTCCACCTCCCAACACCCCCATCCTGTTAGCCATGTGAGCCCGAAGTGAACCATTCTTACAATAAATGTTATTGTAATATTTGATTTATCAATAAAAAGTTATTGATTCTTTCACTCCCTTTCTGAAATTAAATGAATGAATGCACTATAAGATCCCTCTGTACAATTAGGGTTATGTACCATGGTCATCTTAGTAATCATACAACTGTTGATTCAATAATTGAATCTTATAGGCTGGTGCTTGGATGAATATCTAAGGAGTTAGATTGAGGACTCATCTAACATCGTCAAATGATTGTTAAGAGATGATCTCCAGCCTGATTAGGAGATGGCAATCTTTTCTCATTAGGCTAATATCTGACCAGCCTCTTGATGCAGGTCCTCTGCATAGGAATAGAGATTCGGAGGTATTAGATTAGTTAAGTCCAAGGGTTGACTTAACGAGATTGAGATAACCAAAGTCCTATGTCGTAAACTGTAGCGATATAGGCACACATCCTCTGACCGATACATATGTGTTGCTATATGTCTGAGTGTGTACATTTGACAGACCAATAGGTTGATAACCTAACCAAGGTCTAAACACCGGTGAGCTGGTGTGCATATGAGGGCATGTGAGTAAATATGATCTCTCAAAATGATCATACAAGTTCACTTGTGAATCAGAAGACATGAGCTCACTCAAGAGTTATTGGGACCGACCAAATTCCATGCATGGTCATTGTGCTTTGGAAGCATGACAAGCATTTGAATGTGTGATATATGCTTTTGGAAAGCATATGATCGATACCAACTCCCAATGACCAAGAATGAGAAACTTGATGATGAAACCCTTAAGATGATAGTGTAAAAATGATCTATATCTTCGGGTTTTATCATAGGTTTTCCAGTATGCAGAATGTGCAGGTATTAGGAATACATGAGGGTGATGTGATCATAAACGATTATATAACCATGATACTTCCATTTCGAGGGAGTGATGAAACAAGTCTGGATTTTAGTTACTCCTCTCAGTAGAGAAGTAATCTGATCTTGGTCCAAGTGTTGGATATTGATCTGAATGAGATTCAGATGTGATAAGAAGATTAGATTTACGACCTTGATTTAATCAAGCATCTATGAGAGGTCCATTGGATATGGATTCGAGATGTGATCTCAATATCCAAGTCACTATACGTGGAACGTACAATCACCCATGTCCTTTATCTCCAAGTATCTACGGAGAAAGCACATTATTCTAGAAAGAGTTCAAGAATAATTCCATTGTTGAATTATATCTAAGCATTGAGAAATGGATAATGAAATGTGATTTAATTATCATGAATAATGTGAATTTGATTCATATTATTTGAATGCATGAGAATGATAATCCAATATAATTAAATGGATTTAATTATTATGGATATGAATAATATGGATAACACTATCCAATTATTCATATATATATATATGATAAATGTGATTTATGATATATAAGAAAGAGAGAGACTGATTGTGATTTATATTTGTTGATTTATTATGGATGTGAATTGGATTCACTAGGATAATTAATTGAAAATATAATTTTTTATTTGGATTGTGAATGTGATTCACATAATTCCAATGACATGATTGCAATCTTCACAATATAATTGCAAATTATCCTTGTGAGATAATCTTGGAAATTACATGAGATAGTGTAATCTCATGACTTGGAATGAGATTGACTCATACCTAATCAAGAGGGTGGACGACCAAATTGTCCCAAAGGACTTGGTGGTTGTGCCCTCCTTTTTAGGGATGAGATAATCTCTTCCTCCATTATCTCCAAGATTAAATAATCTAATTTTGAAATTAATTATATTGATTTATTCATATATATTTATTTAATTAAATTAATTGTTGTTCTGTTTTTAACAACAAAATCATGGCCATTGACTTTAACACAAATCAATCTCATCCAATGATTACTTATTGTCCATGGATTGAGATCCATGGACTCCTAAAATCCTATAAAAGAGTTACCCCCTGCTCTTTGAATACATACTTTGGCAATCTCTCTTTCTCAGTCTCGCATCAAACCTTCTCCCTCTCATTGAGCAGACATCCACTCTTCTCATAGAAAGAAGGTCCTCATCATCGTCGCATCACTGTTGTGTTGTCGCTTCGACGACTCTTGGGTCTCTGTTATCTTTGGTATGTATCGCTCGTGAAGAAGGTGTTCGATCTCGTGAGACGAAATTAGGAGATACATTGCTTGGATCAACAACTTGTGTTGTGAGAAGTACACGACCCATCCCCACGCTCGCAAGCGTCTCCTCCGATGGATCAAACCTGAGATAGGAGGTCGCTTCTCTTAGAGGCTTGATCGCAATCACGCAACAAGACGTATTCCTTTATCTATTATGTGGTTAGATGAAACTATCTAAGAAGTTTTCTCAGATCATGTGGTTTCATCGATTAGAAATTTTTAGATTCTGCTGCATCGAGCAACTAGTGCGACTAGTCACTCTCGATTGTATATAATACGATCCTCGTGCTTTTGTGATGCGCTTGAGGATTCTTCCATATCTTCAAGTGGTATCAGAGCCTTAGGTTGGAGGTTTTCGATACGATCCACAAACCTAGGAAGACTTGGATTCATTAGGGCTTGTAAAAGTTTTATCGCATTTCATTCACACAACCATGTTTTGTGATAATATCCATCCATATTTAAAATATTTAAACATGAAATTATCACTTAGATTCCTCATTAAATTATGAAACCATGGGATTTGAGTTTGTGTGATTTGGAATATCATTGCTTAAGATATGACATTTTTAATGAATATATATCCATTATTTCAGGGATGGCGAATCTTGACGTAATTAAAGATTCCTTACTCTTTTGAAATGCCTGGAAATGGGTGTTAATCACTTGGTTTCTACTATAAATCAAATTAACAAACTTTGGAACTTACTTTGTATGATTTGGATTTAAATTGGTTGACATATTATAATTTTAGTGAGTGAGGATCGCTGTTGGAAATTACATTCGTAATCAAGAACCATGTGATTGTCATTTAAGAAATTAGTGAAATTAATGGTTAATTTCTTGGAATAACTATGGATAAATAATTGAGAAATATTTGATGACAATTATTTCCTTAAATGATATCGCCTTAATCAATAATTCATTAGGTATGATCTAGATCACAATTGGCTATTCAATCTACTCTCCAACAAACAGATTTGTTTGAATAGGATTGGAACTAACAAATTTCCTTATAATCAAAATGGTTTTTGATTATTACTATATTGTATAATTTCAGTTGAAAAACCAATTATCATCTCAAGTACAAAGTGATAAGTTTGGCATTATCCTTGCCCAAAGCGAATATGGTGTCTAGTTGGCCAGTGTTGGGTTATCAGGTTGCTCCGTGAGCGGTCTGTCCCACTCCCGTGGGTATTGGCCATGATAACGGGTAAGGAAAGGATAATGCTAGAGAGATCAAGGTGTATTTTTCTAATTATTAAAATTCAAAATAATACATACTTTGAGATAATACCATCCTTTCAAGTAACAATCAAGTTTGTTGGTTGATTGAATTGGATTGATGATTGATTTAATGTGATTAAATTAATTATATCCAAATATAACACTCTATTATGAGTAGATGTGTATTTCCCTTGGAAGAATTAATTATATGAATGTGATTCATGATAATTAATTGGAAGTTGACATCCATGGTCTCCCGTCAAGGCAAAGGCTTCTGTCAACAGGGATTGTATGGAGGAGACGCTTGTCTGAAGTGACAGCTCCTGCATACAAGCGCGTCTGGATCGGGCTCTTTGCTTCTCGAAAAAGTAAGGTCGGATATGTAGTGACTCCAATATCGTGTCCTCGTATTATTGGGGAGATATTGGATTGCGGCATAGCGAGTACTAATCTCGTTGACGATTAGTTCAATTAACGATGGGTCAACATCACTTTAGGGGTGGAGGGTCTGAATGTTGAAAATTGAATTGGAAAATGCAAGTTGGACTTGTAAGGCGAAATGTGTTCACGCTTCTTTTTATCTGAGTCATATATTCTCATATTATTAGGATGAGACAAAGATAAAGAGGAGATCACAGTTCTTACTAGAGATATAACGGTAAGGATATCTCTTGCTTTGAAAGTGATTAAGGGAATGAACTTTCAAAGTTGAAATGGCAAGACTAATTTGATTAAAAATTCCTTAATCTAAGATATAGAATTGAATATATTATTATATATTCTAATATAGTGCATACTTAGTTTCAGAAAATGAAGTCCATGAACCTTCTTAATATGCTCCTGGAGGTCAATAAGTTGACCGAACTAAATTATTCGGATTGGATCCGAAATTTGGATCGTGACCTCTCCTCTGAGCGTATCTCTTATGTGCTGTCAAAGGACAAGTACGTAGACCCACAGACTTTGGAAGAAATTTCTTATAATAAAAAATATGATGAAGATCAAAATTTGGAAAGATGTTACATTATGGGTTCATTGTCCAATGTGCTTCAGAAGCAGCATGTGAAGATGATACCTTACCAAAATATCATGCTGAATCTGAAAGAAATAATCGGTGATGTAAACCACACATAATGTTATAATATAATGAAAGAACTTATTCCATGCAAGATTGATGAACGTGAAATTTGCCTCTTTAAGAATGAATAATAATCGTAGTATAGGAGGCGAATTCGGTTCAGCAAAGACCATAGTCCTTTGAATGTTGTGGAATATTTTTACTTGGCAAGTCTACCAAAGTCGAACACAGGGACACGGATACCTAATTTATTTATCAAATTTTGATTCATGAAGCACAAGTGTGAACAGTTTTCAATTTCAGATCCACATGATGAACTATGCAAATTAAAATGCAATACTAAGATGCATGCAATTTTTAGTCGGTTTTTATGCAATTATAAAGTGATGGATGAGCAAATATGCAAGGTTACCTATATGCCAAACTAAAGATTACAATTAAACCCTAAGAATATGAGCAACAGAATAGAATTGGAAATTAGTGTCCTTTAAATCAAAACATGAAAAGCGGTCATCAAATCCAGGCAAGAACAAGAAGAGCAGGGTCCCATTTATCACATAAAAAATCATTTCTTTAAAAATAGTGGCAAATGAGAAAATTAGAAATGCTAAGATGTAGAGGACAAAACAAGGATCAAAACGACACTAAAATCATGCAATTTGGACCTATGATGCTCAAGTTATGCTAAAAACAATGCAGGGGCATAATTGTAATAAAAATGCAAGGAAATAAAAGGACAAATATTGCATTTAGGTCCCTTGAGGGACCTAAATGCAAATACCAAAAAGTGCCTGGGCCCCTTCATAAATTTTCCTTGTGCGCGGGGGCATTTTTGTAATTTTTGAAACTTCGGAGGGCCTCCCTGTAAAATACCCAGGCACACACGTGAGGCACGTGCCTGGGGACCTTTCTGCAAATCTTGAAAAGAATCGGGTCTTTCATGTAATTTACCCAGGTCCTCACGTGCGTTGCACGTGAGGCGCCTAGGCTCGGGAAGCTTCCTCAGGTTCGGACCACATGGTAGTACATGGAGGCTCGGGTCCTGGCTCGTATAGCCCGAAGCAGCTGGTTCAGGATGAGGCTTGGGGTGTCCACGTGGCGTCTTCGAGACCGTCTGATCTAGATAATCAGACGGCGACTGTGTTCTCTTCCTCCGTCGCGGGCCACCGGAGGAGGCAAGGCTCCGGGGACCTGCTGGTTGCTCCAATGAGACTCTCCGTGCAAGGCAGAGGTCCGGGGAGCTAGTGGAAGTATTGGCGGAGGTCCTGGAGACCCGACGAAGCTTCGGGGATGGTCGGAGGTGAAACTCGATGAAGCCTCGCCGGAGTAGAGGAGCTCGAAGGAACTCCGGCGTGAAATCCGGCCAATCAAGATACCTGCAGGGGTCAATTATAGCCGAAGCGAGTGTGTGTGAAGTGCAAGTGAAATGGGATGGTCGAAGGCCATGGGGGCGAAGGGAAGCGATGGCCTTGAGAATCTTCTCCAGTGGAGCATGGAAAGAGATGGGTCGGAGTGGAGGGGGTTGTGGAGAACGGGGAAGGATGAACGGAGGTGTTGGCGTGGATGGGGGTGCATTTGTGAAGCTCAAGGGTGGTCAGGCGAGGGTTAATCAACCGGAGGTGATTGGAAAAATTCAAAGAAAAGACTGGGGAAGGAGTAAAGGAGATGACCTGGAGGTCGAAGCGGAACCGGCGGAGGTGGTGTCCTGGGCTGGGCTTCAGTGGAAGCCCGGGTCTTCGCACGACAGGGACGACCGTTCCCCGGTGCTCGACGGCGCACAATGGCGGCCGCTACATGGCCGGAGGCCATGGATCACTTCGGGGCGGTCACGGCCATGATCGCCTCCTGACCAGCCCTCCGCTGTCATCGGAGGGCGGTCAAGGCTAGGGAGGAGGCCCCAAATGGTGGATGTGGTCTCAGGTGGTGGGGCGAAGGTTCTTATTATCGGAGGAGGTCCAGCGATGGTGTAGTGGTGAGGCGTTTTCGAAGGGGTGTTTAATGGCGAGGGGGTAACGACAGTGAGTGAAGGAGATCGCGCGAGGATGGCGGGGGACAGGGCTGCGAGGGGGAAGCATTAGGAGAGGAAGGAGGTGGCTGGAGTGATGGCCAAAAAGGAAGGGGGCGTTGGGTGCTGCATGTGTAACGCATGGGTAGGGGACCAACGGGAGGAAGGAGATGAGTGTTTAACCGTTGGATCCTTTGATTCAACGGCTGGAATGGAGACGTAGGCGAGGGGTGTGGATCAGATCATAGGATCTGATCCTATGGCTGAGGTTAAGGCGCTAACGGGTGGTTTAGATGGAGAGGAGGGGAAGATCCAATGGCTGGAAACGAAGGGTTGACGTGGAGAGATATCAGTCGTGGGATAGCAGTGGGAACGGGTGGCTGAGATGAATTGGCAACGTGGGGCGATGACGGACGTTGGATGGAAGAAAGATCGACGGCTAGGATTTAGGCGCTAGACAACGACAAAGATTCAATCTGGGAGCTGGATCCTACGGCTGGGGATGAGGCGGCGATGGAGGGCTCAGATGAAGGCGGGACGGAGAGGATCCAACGACCCAGATGGGCGCCGGGTGTCAGAAGAAGAGGCGGGCCACGTGGCTGCTCCAGAGAGCACCAAAATAATTAGAGGCAAAATTAGGAAAAAGTCAAAACATGAAAGTTGCTCGTCTCGATGAGATCTACAACTTTCATGTTGACCAAAAAGCCAAAAGAGGTCATTTGAACAAAAAGCACTTTTTGGGGGTATTTTTAAGGGGGATAAAAACACCGATTTTTGTTTTTGATTTGTTTTTGTATTTTTTAGTCTTTTTAATGGTCAATGATTTATAGACAATTTATCTACCTAATTTTTAGGTGTTTTTGAAGATAAAATAAATACAAGAAAAATAAGAGAAATTAAATACAACAATTTAATGGTAAATTATACACAATATAATACAGGATAAAAATAAAGAATTAAAGGTGGTTTTTATTGGATTAGTCAAGACATGGGTTTAGTTTGCGGCTTTTAGCATGATGAATACGAGATTCATCAAAGATACAGGAGGGGACCTCTGTCAGAGAACATGTACTCAAAATGTTTGGATACCTCTCTGAACTGGAAACCACGTGAGCCTTCATGGATTTAGATATGCAGGTTGATTTCATTTTGTTGTTGCTCCCTAAGTCTTTCAACAACTATGTGGCCACGTTCCACATGAGTAACGTTGATTATACTAACGTTGGGCTATTGGTTGCAGTCTTTTGAAGACGTAAGGAACAAGGATGGCCCCTCTGGCAGTGCAATGGTTGCACAAGTCAAAGGAAAGTGCGGTCGGAAGCATGGTTCTCGGAAAAGCTCGGCCCAGAAGAGAAAGAAGAAGAGTCAAGGAGTTCTCTCATCTTCCAATGCATCCACTTTGATAGCATCGAAGAAAATCGATATATGTCATCACCATAAAAAGCTGAGGTACATGAGGTGTAATTGCCTGGAATACCTAAAGTTTACCGACAAAGGTAAAACCCTTGTAGGTATGAAATCTTCTTTCATCATTGAAACTAACTTTCACGTTGGACGAGAATGAAGTTGGGTCGTTGATTCTGCTACTTCTGTTCACGTATACAATTTGTTGCATCTGTTTCAGGAAACTAAGAATCTTGATGAAGGAGAGATAGTCATCCAAATGGGATCTGCTGCAAGTGTTGCAGCAGTCACCGTCGGGGCCTGCCGACTATCATTATATAGTAGAAGAATCCTTATACTTAAAGAATGTCGTTATGTACCTGAAGTCAGAAGGAATCTTATATATATATAAGCTTGTTAGAAATGGATATTCATTCCTTTTCTGTAATAAACTAGTCATAAATCGTTATGATAAGCATATTGCGGATGGTGTTTTGACTTCTGGTGGACTCTATGAATTATGCATTGATGAACATGTCATGAATGTTACTACGACTAATAAAAATCCTAAAAGATCCAAGGAGGATGGAAATCATTCAAACATGATTTGGCATCAAAGGATTGGTCATTTGTCTATTGATAGGATCAATAGATGTATAAAGGATGGACCCTTAGATTTTCTACATGTTCAATCTTTGCCTACCTGCGAACATTGTATTCAAGGTAAAATGACTAGGACGTCTTTCCGTAACAAGGTTACGCGATGCGAGGGTATTCTGGACCTAATACATATCGATGTATGCGGTTCCTTCAGTACCGTGATTCGAAATGGATATCGATATTATTTGACGTTTATTGATGATCATTCGCAATACAAGTTTATCTTCCTACTACGTCATAAATCTGAAACCTTCGAAAAATTCAAAGAGTTCAAGGATTTGCTTGAGAACCAAATCGATAGGAAGATCAAACGGATTTGATCTGATCGAGTGGCAAGTACCTCTCAGATGAATTCAAGGAATACCTTATGGAATTGTCTCCATTCTCACTCCTCTTAGAACCCCCCAACTTAACGGTATTGCTGAAAGACGCAACAGGACCATCATGGATATGGTCTGTTTAAAGTGAGCAAAGCACATTAACCACTTAGTTTATGGAGATATGCAGTAGAGACTGCGATATAAATCCTGAACAAGATTCCTAGCAAGTCTATACCTAAGACTCCTCATGAGCTCTGGTATGAAACTAATCCTAATGTTAATCACTTGAGGGTTTGGGATTGCTTGGTCCATGCGAAGAATGCGGATGCAAGTAAGCTAGAAACTCGCTCTCATGAGTGTTACTTCATTGGGTATGTTAAAGATGGTATTAGATATCAGCTTTATGACCCTAAGACCCAGAAGGTTTTCGTCTCTAGAGATGTGAGATTTCTGAATGATGACTTCCTGAAAGGTCAAGATAAAAATGAATAGAGGAACTCATTGAGTCCCCTAAGGATTCTTAGCTTCCTGAACCAAAAACTGAAGAGATAAATAAAGATGAAATACCCACACTTCTTCGAAGGAGTCGAGGGTGGTTGCGCGACCTAAAAGGTATGGATACGTGTTAGGTGAAACTGACAATGATCCTACTTCATTTGATGAAGCACTCGCGGATCATGACATAGATAGATGGATGCTAGCAATGAAGTCAGAGATTGACTCCATGCATAAGAATGATGTGTGGACCCTAGAGGATCCACCTGAATGGGTAAAATCCATTGGGTGTAAATGGATCTTCAAGAGAAAAAGGGGACCTGATGGGAAGTAGAGACTTTCAAGGCATGACTCGTAGCCAAAGGCTAAACATAGAGAGAAGGCATCGACTACGTTGGGATGTTCTATCTAGTGGCTATGCTTAAGTCCATCAGGACATTACAGTTATAGTTGCATCTCTTAACTACGAAATCTGGCAGATGGACGTCAAAACAACTTTCCTCAATTGATACATCAAGGAGGATATCTAGATGGAGTAGTCCCAGGGCTTCATAACCGAGGAAGGTAAAATATGCAAGCTGAAGAAATCCATCTATGGCCTCAAACAAGCTTCTCATAGCTGGAACATCATATTTGATGAAACCATAAAGAGTTATGATTTTGTGCAGAATCCCGGTGAACCTTGTGTATACAAGAAGTTTAGTGGGAGCGCCATTGTGTTCATCATGCTTTACGTAGATCGCATCCTTATCATTGGGAACGATATATGGATGATGACCAGTGTTAAGATTTGGTTGTCCCATACCTTCGAGATGAAATATATTGGAGATGCCTCTTACATCTTAGGTCTAAAGTTGTTCAGAAATCGAGAACAGAGGATATTGGGATTATCACAACATTGGTACACTAAGAAAATTCTTGAACGTTTCCATATGGATAGTTCCAAGAAAGGTTTCCTCCCCTTAAGACATGGTATGCACCTGTCTAAAGGGATGACTCCTCAAACTGTTGAGGAAAAGAAGGCCATGGCTGGATGCCCCTATGCATCACTTGTAGGAAGCTTAATGTACGCCATCATGTGTACTAGGTTAGATATCTGCCTTGCAGTGGGAGTGGTAAGTCATTACCAATCTTGCTATGGAGAACAATATTGTAATGTAGTGAAGAACATTTTCAAGTATTTAAGACGAACGCTAGATTACATCTTGGTCTATGGAGATAGTGATCTCCAAGTCTTGTGATACACAGATTCGGACCTCGGGTCGGATATTGATGATTGAAAATTGACATCAGGGTTTTTGTTCCTGTAGAACGGTGGTGTTGTGAGCTGGAGAAGCAAGAAGCAGGACAATACAACATATTCAACAACAGAAGCCGAATACATTGCCACATTGGATGCTGCAAGGGAGGCGGTGTGTTTGCACAAGTTCATACCGGAACTTGGCATAGTTTCCTCTGATACTCCCATCACGTTACTCTGCGATAACACAGAAACCATTGTCCAGGTAAAGGAACCTAGATGGCATCAAAAGAGCAAGCACATGGAAAGGAAATACCACATCATTTAGGAGATTCAAAAGCACAGTGACATCATCATCACTAAGGCGGTCTCTACTGACAACGTTGCTGATCCTCTTACCAAACCTTTGACCCAGAAGGTTTTCGATCGGCATGTAATGAGTATGGATTTAAGTATTGTAGAATAGGTCTGAGGGCTATTGGGAATGGTTAGCCATGTAAGCCCGAGAAGAACCATTCTTACAATAAATGTTATTGTAATATTAGATTTATCAATAAAAGTTATTGATTCTTTCACTCCCTTTCTGAATTTAAAAGAATGAATGCACTATAAGATCCCTCTATACAACTAGGATTATGTACCATTGTCATCTTAATAATCATACAGATGTTGATTCAATAATTGAAGCATAGAGGCTAGTGTTTGGATAAATATCTAAGGAGTTAGATTGAGAATTTATCAAGCATCGTCAAATGATTGTTAATATGTGATCTCTAGTCCTTTATCATTAGGTTGATATCTGACCGACCTCTTAATGCAGGCCCTCTGCATGGGAATAGAGATTCGGAGGTCTCAAATTAGTTAGGTCAAAGGGTTGACTTAACGAGATTGAGATAACAAAAGTCATATGTCGTAAACTCTCACGATATAGGCACACATCCTCTGACCAGAGATAGATGTGTTGCTATATGTCTGAGTGTGTACATTTGGCAAATTAATAGGTTGATAACATAACCAAGGTCCATACACAGGCGAGCTGGTGTGCATATGAGGGCATGTGAATAATGTGATCTCTCAAAGGGATCATACAGGTTCACTTGTGAATCGTAAGATATGAACTCATGAGTTATTGGGACCGATCAAATTCCATATATGGTCGTCGTACTTTGGAAGCATGACAAGAATTTGAAGGTATGATATACGCTTTTGGAAAGCATATGATCGATACCAACTCCCAATGACCAAGAATGAGAAACTTGATGATGAAACCCTTAAGATGATTGTATAAAATTGATCTATAACTTCGAATTTTATCATAGGTCTTCTAGTATGCAGGAAGTACAGGTATTAGGAATACCTGAAGGTGATGTGATCATAAACGCTTGTATAACCATGACATTTCTATTCCGAAGGAGTGATGAAATAGGTTAGGATTTTAGTGACTCCTCTCAGTAGAGAAGTAATCTAATCTTGGTCCAAGTGTTGTACATTGATCTAAATTGATTCGGATGCAATAAGAAGATTAGATTTGCGACCTTGATTTAATCAAGCATCTATGAGAGGTCCATGGTATCTGGATTTGAAATATGATCTCAATATCCAAGTCACTATACGTGGACGTGCAATCGTCATGTCCTTATCTCCAAATATCTGCGGAGAAAGCGCATTATTCCTGAAAGAGTTCAAGAATGATTCCATTATTGAATTATATCTAAGCATAGAGAAATGGATAATTAAATGTGATTTAGTTATCTTGAATAATGTGAATTTGATTCATATTATTTGAATGCATGAGAATGATAATCCAATATAATTAAATTTGATTTAATTATTATGAATATGAATATTATGGATGGCACTATCCAATTATTCATATATATATATATTATAAATGTGATTTATGATATATAGGAGAGAGACTAATTGTGATTTATATTTGTTAATTAATTATTTATGTGGATTGGATTCACATTGAATGATTAATTGAAAATATAATTATATTTTGTTTTGGTTGTGAATGTGATTCACATAATTCCATTGATGATTGCAATCTTCACAAGATAATTATGAATAAACCTTATGAGATAATCTTGAAATTATATGAGATAATGTAATCTCATGACTTGGAATGAGATTGATTTATACCTAGTCAAGAGGGTGGAACGCCACATTGTCCCAAAGGGACTTGGTGGTTGTCCCCCTTGTTAGGGATGAGGCAATTTATTCCTCCATTATATTCAAGTCTAAATGATTTAATTTTGA
Source organism: Ottelia alismoides (assembly GCA_037367405.1). Taxonomy (NCBI): domain Eukaryota; kingdom Viridiplantae; phylum Streptophyta; class Magnoliopsida; order Alismatales; family Hydrocharitaceae; genus Ottelia; species Ottelia alismoides. The sequence goes on from JAZKJV010005240.1 coordinate 516,868, forward strand.
AATTAATTATATTGATTTTTCAATATATATATATATATAGATTAATTTAATTTAAATTAATTATTGTTGTATTTTAACAATAAAATCATGGCCATTGAATTTAACACAAATCAATCGCATCCATTGAATTAGTGTTGTCCATGGATTGAAATCCATGAACTCCCAAAACCCTTTAAAAGAAGAGGCACTCCTTGCTCTTCTAATACACAACTTCGACAACGTCTCTCTTCCTCTCCCTCTATCTCATTTTCACGTCAGCCCTTCTCCCTCTCTTTGAGTGGTCGTCCACTGTTCTCATTGAGAGGTCGCCTTCGTCGTCGCATCACCGTTGTGTTGCCGCTTCGACAACTCTTGGGTCTCCGTCTTCTTTGGTGTGTCTGGCTCGTGAAGAAGGCGTTCGATCTCGTGAGACGAGAGCAGGAGATACATTGCTTGGATCACAACTTGGATTGCGAGAAGTAAATGACTCATCCTCATGCTCGCAAGCGTCTCCTCCCACGGATCGAACTTAAGACAAAAGATCTCTTCTCTTATAAACCTAATCACAACCACGCTACAAGAGGTATTCCTTTATCTATTATGTGGTTAGATGAAACGATCAAAGAAGTATTCTTAGATCATGTGATTTTATTAATTAGAAAAATTTGAATTCCGATGCATCAAGCAACTAGTACGACTTATCGCTCTCGGTCGTATATGATATGATCCTCACGCTTCCGTGATGCGCTTGAGGATTTTTCCATATCCTTCACATCCAGCACCAACCACCTCCAGCATTCCCCTCTCCCTCGACCTCTGGCTCCCAGAGCCCCCCACCCCCGCACCAACCACCTCCTCCAACAACCCCCACCTCCCAACACTCCCTACCACCCGTGCCGACCTCCTCCAGTAGCCCCCTCTCCCACGACCTTCGCCTCCCATCGCCCCCACCAATGCGCCGACCATCTCCTCCAACAACCCCTTCGACCTACGCCTCCCAACGCCTCTCACCCCCCTGCATCGACCACCTCCTCCAACGGCATCTTCTCCCTCAGCCACCGCCTCCCAATGCCCCCACCCCCCCGCATTGACCACCTCCTTCAACAGCCCCATGGGCCTCCACCTCCCAACACTCCCCCGCATCGACCACCACCTCCAATAGCCCCCTTACCCTCGGCCTCTGCCTTCGAACGCCTCCCAAACCCCACACCAACCACCTCCTCAAGCTGTCCCCTCGATTTTCACCTCCCTACGACCCCCACCCCCATGCCGACAACCTCCTCCAGCAACCCTCTCCGCCTCCGCCTCCCAACCCCGCCCAGATGATGGAGAGGGAATGAGATGACATGATTTGCAAATAAGAATGCGCATTAGGGACAAATTTTTTTAACGAAAATCGTCAAATATAACAGGCATCACAAACAGAGCATAACACAGTGTTATGCCATGTAAGGGTTAAGCATTACTCAAGGTTTCTCATGTAATTAACGACTATGCAGAGTTATGACTGTAATTACAAAATTACTCAAGGTTATGGTGTAAATATCCCCAAAAAATATCACCATGGTATGGTTCAATCGTTTGAAAGATGGCCATAAGGAAATCAAGTAGAAATTGTGGCCATTTTTACCACAAATTTTAGAACGCATTCAGATGTCATCACAACCAAGATACATTCATAGAGCCGACCCTGCTTGAAAACGGGTAGGGGTGGATTTAAATAGACTTCCTAGAAATGTCGACTGGAATTATCATTGTGGGAGACATGCAACAATATAATAGAACAAGGTGGTATCTATATAGCAATTCTAAAAACAAAAGGACATATGTATATAACACGCTGTTCCACAGGTTGATGCACTTTAGAATCCTAATTGGCACTTCAAGTCAGTCAACGTCAATCGAGCAAAGGCATCATCTATTTGAATGGAGTGAAGAAGTGAGTCAACGAGTGTGCCTGCAGTTACCTGTAAAGATTTCATATAAGCATTGCAATTTGCAATGGTTGTAGAGGTTTCAGATGCCACTCCATACCATTGGTTTCGAGAAGCACCATGTCTATGAAGTCAAAGGAGATCGATGCCCGTGAATGCAATAGGAGCACAAACGATCCCGGTAAAGCATCACCCATGAGGCATTTGCATCTGAGTTCAATCTGAACAGATGCAATTGAGTGATGAGTATAATTAAAATTAAACCTGATCTTTAACCAATATGGTAAACCGAGTCGTTCGGTGCATTACCTCTAACTTGTCTTGTTGTCTGGTTTGCGGCCAAACTGAATAACCATCGGTTTGCCTTTAAAAACATACCCATTTACCAGCTCCTGCATACAAAAAATATTTAAGTTTCATCGTGCTTTCCACAGATCCCAACAAGCCTTAAATTGCCATTTGTTTCTCAAAAAAACTTCCAGATATGTTTACACGAAAAGCACATTAATATCAACTATCAGTTGCCACCTCAAAAGCAAGAACACGCTACTAGCATATAACGTCTGAATATATGAACCATGTACCAGAGCCCGATGAGCCAGATCCACCGATGGAAAAGTCACAAAGGCCTGATCTCTCATGCGGCCCTCCTGGAAAAGATAGCATTTGACACATCATTACATTCAACAGCACATCAAACCCAAAAGCATACAGATTGCATAACTGACAAAAGATTTGCCAAACAAGATCGGAAAAGAAAGTCACAAACCAGTTTTTTTCGGGAAACAAGACCATAACTCAAAAAAAGTTATTTAAGCGTCAGGGTAATAAGTATTATCCTCACAATTATTACGAAGAAATAATCGTATCAAGTTAATATTATTATCCCGGATACTATGATGAAGAAATAATCGTATATATTATCCTTTTGTAACATACCTACTAGGTCTATTTAAGGTTGACATGCATCTATGAAATATAAAAAAACGTGAGAAACGGCGCACCATCGGGGCACATCAGATCTGGAGAAGTGAAAGAGGCTTCGACTAGAGGATACACCGTTGTTTATAACATTTCAATGCCAATTCTTAATTTTTAAAGAAATGCTTCAAAAACATTGTAAGCTAAAAATCGCATCATGCTAGCATATTAAGACTCAAATGAAATGAAATTACAAATTTCACTTCCAAATACAAGTATCATATCAATCAATAAGGGGAGTAAACAATCAATAAGGGGAGGAGTAAACAAATCTGACCTGCATTAACTTTATGTTAAGACCAGTTCTAGCAGCTTCAGAACTAGCAAAGAATGAACCTGCAGTTTTATAGGTACGAGATAAAAAAAAGATAAATTACAAATTTACAACCAGCACTTTACTCGAAAACAGACTTGTAAATTCAGCTTAAAATGTCATGGACAGTTCATCAGCATTGCGTACCGAATATAAAGTAAAAATCATCCATAACCACATCTTTTGCCAAGTTCTTGATATACAACACACTGTTTGGACTTCCTGCAGCATAAGCCTGTTGGCATAAATAAATGGATAGTCCTGCCATTATAGGTCACAAATGCAAATTTCTATAAAACCAAGGCTTCTGTTAAGGCACAAAAAACTATAGGGTTTTTATCATTTGTGCCCCTCTGAGATATCGCAATTCCAGTTATGCCCCTATCTTTTTGGTGATATCAGTTGTGCCCCTCACTTCTTTCTCCGTTATCACTTATGCCCTTCCGTCAGATTGACCGTCAAAAAATTAAAATAACCATGGTTTATTCAAACCATGGTGTGGTTAAGAAGGGTATTATGGTCAGAATAAAATCAGGGGTCGATCTGGGGAGGAGGGGGCAGAGCATGGGGATGGAGAGGTTGGGTCGGGGAAGAGGGGCGGAGGAGGAGCTCGACGCTAGAGGGGGCCGGGTCAGGTAGGAAGAGGCGGGTTGGGGAGGAGGGGCGGAGGAATAGGTGCTGGGAAGGAGCTCGGGGCAGAGCTCGAGGCTGGAGGGGGCGGGTTGGGGAGGAGGGGCGGAGGAATAGGTGCTGGGAAGGAGCTTGGGGCGGAGCTCGAGGCTGGCGGGGTCGGGTCAGGGAGAAGGGGCGGGCTGAGGAGGAGGAGGTGCGGGAGAGGAGCTCGGGGCAGAGCTCGAGGGAGGAGGTGCGGGCCGGGGGGGGGTGGGGGGGGGGTGCGGAGCTCGAGGGAGGAGGGGCTGGGGAGGAAGGGCGGAGGAAGAGGTACTGGGGAGGAGCTCAAGGCGGAGCTCAGGCTAGGGAGGAGGGGGTTGGCTGGAGCGGAAGGGCAGAGAAAAGACATTTTCAACCTTGTTTTTAAATTTAATTCCTGTTATATCCCCCAGGTTAACGTTTGTTTGCATTGGAGATGGACGGCAACTAACCTGAGGGGCACAAGTGATAACGGAGAAAGAAGTGAGGGGCACAACTGATATCACCAAAAAGATAGGGGCATTACTAAAATTGTGATATCTCATAGGGGCACAAATTATAAAAATCCAAAACTATATCATAACAATCACAAGAAAGCTGAGACCAGAAACAAGTTTCCCATGAGATTGTACTTAAATATGTATGCGAAAAAAGTTTCCCAAAAAGACAGAATCACAACTTTTGTGAGGCTCGAAGGAGCAACTGACCGCATATTATCAACAAAAGACACAGGAACTAATTAATGAAGTCATTAGATACCTTGAACTTTGGCAGGGAGAGTATTTCCTCCAAAGGTAGCTTCCCAGATTCTATTTCTTGAGGTGTTGCAAAGGATTTGGCTTCAACATCCTTAGATGTCTCTGTTACTTGTGTCGGGATACCATCACCAGTTTTAATCTCCGTTTGTGATGTCTTAGGAGCAATTTTTATCTGTGAGCACGTTAAGTAAAAAATTTGTCACATAAGTGAAAAAAAAATCGTATTATAAACAAAAAAACAACCAAAAAGGGATGGACAAACCTGCATAATGGGATTCTTCTTTTTAATCAGAGGGACCTCTTTGGGAACCAAGCTTGCAGGTCTTAACCCAACATCTTCATGAGCTACTCCTTTATCTACAGCAGGACCAACAATAGCCTCCATTTTACGACGCTTCCTTTGAAGTCCATCGACTTCCTGGGTTAATGTTGCAAATTAACTTCGAAGCACGCCCAAACATGCAAATAGTTTATGAATGCAAAAGAGTAGTACTTCATCTGATGACTCCATTTCCGACTCTTCACTGGAGATATGTGGTGACGGTGGCTCCTCCGTGTTAGGAGGAGGTGGGGGAAGGGGTGCAGGAACAGGAGGAGGTAGGGGAGGCATGGGTAATGCAATCCGAAAAGGAGCTGGGATATTCATCTTGTTCATCAAATGCAAAACCTGACATATTATGAATAATCCAAAACTAAATTTTCTGAGGGCTTGAAAAAATTACCTGGCACTATCAGCAAGAAAAAACTGAAGTTGGAAAACACAAAAACTAAAACAGAAATTGACAACCTCTTTTTATGTAAAACTAGATGTCAAAATGTTGAGTGCATTAGATTGAGTATGTACTAAGAAATGACAATTTCACTTACCTGTGTGTAGAAACGAGGAACAGCAATGAGTGTATTCACAATATTTGTCAATATATTTCCATCCGGGGGTGGATAACTATACCTACAAATGCAGTTTACAGTTTCAACATTCGGCAAGGTATATGTCTAAGATATGATGTGTGTAAGCTTAAGATATTAATTCAAATTTCAAGCAACAACAAGACTGTTCCACAATCTAAAATCATGCTTTCTATTTATATGATTTTATTATTTTATATTAGCGCCTTCTTAAGGAAGACGTCATGATTGCGCATCACGGAAGCGTGAAAATCGGACCATATCCGATCTTAACTAAACTCATCGTAGGAGTTGGAAAAGCGGCGTACTTTAAAAAATAGATGGAACCAATGGATTGCGAACCATTCCAATCGTTCCATCATAAGATCACACGAGATTAGAAAATAACTCCAAAGTGTGGTTGTGATCTGCAAGTCTCTAAATGAAGAGACATCTTGTCTCAAATCTGATTTGACGGAGACAACACTTGAAGGCGTAGGAATGAATGGTGTGATTCCCACAATCCAACGAGACGATCTAAGAGCGATCACTCTTGCTATCATCAAATGAAATCCTCTTCCATCTTCAAGAGCACAAGGCACCAAATAAGATCATCCATGCGAGATCGATATGAATCGATCCGGTAGCACAACAACAGAACAACTACATAGGGGACGGCCTGGGTGTGGGGTGGACAGTCTTGGGGCAGGAGATGGCCACAAGGAGAGGGAAAAGGCCTAGGTGTGGGGTGGACGGTCTTGGCATGTAGAGAGAGAGAGATTTGTAGATTTCCAACTCTTGGAATTGCCGAAGGCAGGCTCTGTCTTTCCTTGTATTCTTTCTCGGACTGTTAGGATCATTCGTATTTTTAATCAATAGCCAAGATTGAATGTGGCTCTCAGCCATTTTTAGGAGAAAAGTCGACAACAAATTATCAATGTATTACTCAATTTAATGTTTCAACAAAATAACCAAGTAAATAATAAAGAAAAAGAAAGAAAAAAGAGAGATAATCCTATAATGGATGGGAAGGCCAGCAAAGTGGCTCCACCATGATCGTTACCAAAATTAGGATTATCTCCCTTTCTTCTTTTGGTTGTAATTTTTTAACAAACAAAACTATATTTGTTGATTATTTTTTAAATTCAATTATAATCGAATAATTCAAAATTATATGTAATAATTGCAAATAGGCCATCAATAATTATGAATCATATTCATAAGTCCAAAGCTAAATGTAAGTGGCATATACATTATCATATAATACGAATTCAATTTACAATTTACATTAATCTCAATTTTATGAATCCTATTTACAACCATATCTCAATAGGATATTGTGGATCTCAACCACATTATTCACGATTATTGTGGATTATGCTATCCACATTAATCTTGTCACGGATAATTAAATCCAATTTAATCATCTTGGAATTTTCTTTGCACACGTCCAAAAATAATGTGTTATCCACATTTTTCTTGGATAATCTTGGATCAGGACAATTAAATCCAATTTAATTGTCCTAGATCACTTCTTCGCCTCACATTTAGATTTGTCTCACTTGGAATAATTTTAAACTCTTTCAAGAACAGTGTGCCTTCTCCAGAGATACTTAGAGATAAATTCAACGCGATTGTATATGCCATGTATAGAGACATGGATAATGAGATCTAATCTCATATCCAGATATAGAAAGATTTCCCGTACTGATAGAGATCTTACAACCAGACAATATGCATAATCTTTTCATTGTATCTGAATTTAATTCAGATCAATGTTCTTTGGAGTAAGATTGGATAACTAGTCCACTGAGTTGAGTCACTAAAATCTGGAATTGTTTCATCACAACTTAAGAATGGAAGCATCATAGTATACAATTAATTGAGATCACATCGCCCTCAAGTATTCCTAATACTCATAGATCCTGCTAAGTTAACTCTTTGATTCAACTCACACAACTCCTCCAAATCTCTATACAAATGTAGAGGACCTGCATCAAGAGGTCGGTCGTATGTCAGCCTTTGGAGTAAGGATTGGCATCTCCTTCTCAAGATGGAGATCATTTCTTGATAATCACTTAACGGTGCAGTTAAATCCCCAATATAAGTTTTTAGATATTAAACATTAAACCAGTCTCTATGATCCAACATTTGGATTAAAATAACCCTACATTGTACGAAGCATCCATTATGCAAATTATTAATTCTTCATTTCATTTTAAGGAGCGATATGCAATAACTTTTATTGCATAATAGCTCGTCATGGACTAACATGTGAACTTTCATATCCCATCGTAGCGGTGCTCGCATCCAATGTGAATGTTGCATCTTATGCAACCAATACTCAATCTTGTTAAAGAGGTTACAGTATGTTGCATGTTACTAGTTTTAGCCTTTGGCACTACAACTTGGTAGTAAACATAACCAGTAAGGGATTTTTATTATCATTATCAGAAAATCCTTATACCTTGAGATCTCCATCTACTTGGACTAAGACATAGTCTAAAGTCCTTAAGGTATCTGTAGATAAGACTTTGATATCATTATGTCTTAAGTCGTGTGTCCTTGAAGATGTTTATTAGTACAATCAAGTGTTTTATCTCTACATTTGTATTGGTAACAGTTTATCACTCCTACTCATGACAGACATCCGATTTTTGTACATATCATGGCATACACCATGCTTCTTATAACCCAATGCCCAAAGGTATACAGCTATAACATCCACATCCTCAATACTTTGAGATGTTATCTCCTTAGTTAGGTCAGTACCATATCTTAAGGGAATGAAGCCTTCCTTGGAAATTCTCAAGAGAGACCTATCCAAGGTGTACCCCTAATGTGATAATGTCAATGCCCTCTCTTCGTTGCTTCTGAACAAATTTAGAACTAAGATCTAAAAGGCATCCTTGAGATTTTGTTATCTCAAAGGTACGGGATGACTAGATTATGAAATACTAATCATCATCCTTATATGATTCCAAATGATTAGGTTTTCATCTATATTTAGCACGATAAACATAATGACACCCCTACTAAGTTTCGCATGGTTTATATTTCGTTAAATTAGATGTTTTAACTACAAGAAGCTTGTTTGAGACCATAGATAGAGTATCTTAACTTGCACACTTAGCCATCCTCAACTATGAAGTCCTGGGATTACTCCATATGAATATCCTCATTGAGGTATCCATTGAGGAATGGCGCCTTGAATTCCATCCTCCAAATGTCATATTCGAGTTGTGTAACTATAGGTATCCATTGGGCATGAGCATGGTAAAAAGAGATCAAGTTTTATCGCAAGCAATGTCTTCTCTGTGTGCGAAGCCCTTGGCCATGAGCCAGTTTTTGAAGGTCCAACCACGTTCCCTTTTTCTCTTGAAGATTCATTTAAACCCAACAGGTTTGATCCTTTAGGTGGATCCTCGAGGATCCATAAACAACAATTGTGCATTGAGTTTACTTTAGATATTATTACTTGCATCCATCTACCCATGTCATGATCCTCGAATCCTTCATCATATGAAGCCGGATCATTGTCAGACTCTTCCGACACAACCTTCTAAGTGGTCTTACATCTTTCAAATTGATTCAAAGAGGTATGAGTGTTTCATCTCTAATTATCTTTTTAATTGCTGGTTTAGGGACATCATTATCAAGGTTTTAAAAAACGTGAGGTGGATCGAGGCGGTTTTCCGTTATTGAGGCGAGGCGTAAGCCTCGAGGCGGTCGAGGCGTAAGCCTCGATTTATAGAGAAAATACATGTCAAAATTATTATTAAGCATAATTATATTATCATAAAATCGTAAACTTCATATATTGACAAAATATATGATCATAAATCCAAAATTTGATTATTTTAAATTTAATAGATGTACAAAGAATACCATATTAACCATATATGCTAGTTTTAATTTGTGATTAAGTAATATTAATATTGTAAATATGTGAATTTCTAATATTCTTACAAAAATATACAGTTTCTTAAACATATATTATACTCATTGTAGCGATCCAAGCAATCGAATATCAATTGTTGACATAAAATTTGTTCATACTAATTAGAAACAATCATTGTACACTTGCATGATTTCTTTGATGCAATAGCGATTGTAATATAAATGTATAATTGTATAGTTATGAAATGTTATGTTTTGGGAATAACATATGATGATACTATAACACAATATTGCGATTGTGATTTGTATGTTTGTAACTAAAATATGCTTTACAACTTTAATATTATTATAAAAGTGCAACTTTATATAGTTTTTTTATTTATTTACCTAAAAATGCACAATAGACCGAGGCGGCGCCTCAGGACCGCCTCACCGCCTCGATACCGCCTCAGGTCTCTGAGGCTTACGCCTCAGATATCCAGATTGAGGCTATAGCCTCGAGGCCTCGAGGCACGTTTTTTAAAACCATGATCATTATCCTCTGTGAATTTTATGAGTTCCTTTACTTCATTCTTATCTTAACTATTGAGGAAATCGTCCTCTAGGAATAATATTCTAAGAGAGATCGAATTCTATTCATATTCCTTCCAACTTTGATTCTCAACCGAAATTGTGATATCTTTGCACACTACAAAGGTCTCTAATATATAAGGAAGAAAACACATACCACAAATGTAATGAATATCACATATCATTAATGTTTATTATGGTATGAATGATCTGCAAACATCAATATGTGTGAGGTCTTGAATACCTCCGCATCTTACATCATTTCCGAAGAAAGGTGTCATGAACATTCTACTATGAATGCAATATTCGCAAATAGATAAGTTCTAAACTTTTCGACATTCTAAAGGTCCATCCCTTTCAAGTCTATTTCTCTTATCAATAAACGCATGCCCAGGTCTTGATGCCGGATCATTGTCAAATGATCTTCATCCTCCTTTAATCATTAAAGATTTAATTTAAAGTACTAGAAATGTCAATGAACCATTCATTAATATTCTAATTTCATAGAGTCCTCTAGATGTTAGATCGCTATATGAAATATATCCATCACAACTCTTTGTCATAGGTTTATCTCATAATGTATGCCTTATCTCTAACAAGTTTAGAAATAAACAGTGGATCATTTCTAACATCTAAGTCAAAGAGACATTCTCTAAACTAAGAGATCTCACACTGGAACGTGGTAGTCTATCTATCCAACAGATTGCAACAACTACATCATTTCCAATGTAAATGACTATCAACCTTCAAAACAAGTTTGTTGGTCTTCTAAAACATGTGCAAGCGATTGCAAGTCTTAGTAGAAGAACGAGTTATAACCATCCAACTTTCTCCTTGTCCAACAAGTTAGCCGGTTTTAATGATGAATTGTAGATGTAAGATATGTTGATATACTACCCGAGTCCTTCTCTAAGGATTATAGATAGTCGAGATAGTTATACTTCCAGTATATCAGTTTGTTGCAGTATTGGCGTTCATCCAACTATTTGGATGTCATAAATATGAAAGTTACATAAGTACAGTCAACTCTTTGACTTCAAAGTTCGAAATATCAATATCGATATCGTATCGATTTACCCAGAAAAGGATATATCGAGATATATCAAGAGATATCAACGATATCAATAAAAACATCGAAAACAACTCACGTTTTTTTTCGTTTTTCGCAAATTAAGATAATCCAAGTTATTAAAACAATAAATAACCTACAAATACACACTTATATCACAAATGTTGCTCATCTATACCATCATATATCGCACAAATGGGTCATATCGAACATATCGATACTAATGTTGATTATTGACTGATAGATATTGGAAATGGAGTTCATCCAAGTTTTTTGAACACTAAATAACTACAAATATACACTTTGATCACACATATCGATCATCTATAACCCGTATATCGCACATATCAATCATATGGAGCATATCATTCTTAATGTTGATTTTGACTGATAAACATGGGAATTGAAAACAAAATATTTGAGTTAACCACAATTAGAACACGTCTTTTATTCATGGAAGACAGTAAATGGCATTATAGATGAGACATTTGATTTTAAAATGTAGATAATGATTAATGAGATAATGATTCTTTCCTAGAAATAACTTTCGCTGATGGACAAGGTTCTAGTGAATTAAAGAATTAATTATAGACTTATAACAAGTAAATATTCGTTTACTCACAAAAATAAATTAAAAAATATAAATTAATGCAATGAGTTCCGTGGTGTATCTGTAATGCCCCCTCCCCCTCCTTGTTGTCTCTCATAATGCATTATAGAATCAATCAACTCGCATTAATTCTTCCATGTCATGTGAGTACATGGCCTTGTAATCCATCAAATATTGCATGTACTAACGGTCATCAATGTAAATGAGTATCTCGAGACGAGGATAAGTAGCACGAGATCCGGTAACACAAGGGGCACGACAAGGCCATTAAATATTAGCTTGAGATCCTCGGGATGACGACGACGGAGTAGGAGACGATCTTTGCAGGGAAGGAGGAGGCACAGCCTTGTAATAGTCGGGGAAGATATCATAACTGTCACCACTAAAATAGCTACTCTGACTCTGCTCGGGTTGACTACCTTTATAGTTTTCATCAATTTAGTTGTTGTATCCATACCCGTTGTAACCATATGATGGAAGTGTGTGCGCTTGAGGAGGAGGAGCATGAAATTATGCTGGGAAGATGCCAAATGATCTCTCATCATATGATGATCCATATCTGCCCACGTGACTTGGTGTTGCTCCACGATAAGAGTTGTAAATGTCCATGACTCCATGCAGCTCAAGGAACCTTCAGATGATCTCAAATCATCCATTTAGTTATCCATAGGACTATGGCCACATCTGTATGCTTCGTAATACACAAGTCTCGAACTCGAACATGGGACAAATTGTCCATGTGTGTTTGTCTGATACTCCATATATTCACGTCATGCGTGGAGCCCTTCCTCAAATCTTGTATCATGTGATCCATGACAACCCCTTGCTAACTCCCCTGAATGTTTCCCCATCACCAGATCCACCATAACCGCCAACTGCAGCAGCAACATCACCATCACCACCTCTATTGTCATCCTTTAATTTGGATTTGGATTTGAATTGGGAACCAGTGGAGAGAATGTCATCAACAATTGCACCAAGCTCCAACCCTCCACGAGGGTTCGTGATTCGCCGGATCTAGCCATTTAGTCACCAACATTTACTCACAATTGCGGATCTTATTTTCTGATTCGGCCCTCCGATTAATCGAGCACTGGAGAACCATTGGAATACATATACCACGAGAGAACAACCTCATCTACATCACCATCGTGCATTTTAAAAAATGTGTGCAAGATCGGTAGGGTCTGTGTAGTCCTTGTTGCCATGCCCTTCCCTTGCATGTTTTATTTTTAGCCTGAAGTTGTAGTGCACGTAGACAAGACCATTGAGCTTTTGTTCTCCCAACACGTTCCATCTCTTTGAATAAATCAGGATAAATATACTCCAGTTCATCTCACAACCACCAACAGATGTGGTTTGTGACAATACTATTACTGCCACCTTTCGTAGACAGTTGCTAGAAGGTTGGTATTTGTACCAAGACCGTGCTTGTACTCGTACTTGGAATTGTAGTATGATGGCCACAAGCATGCATAATTCTCAAAATTTAATCCATCAAAAGTGCTATCAAAAATTAAAGAATAGATTCTTTTATTACATACTAGCCTTATGAAGAGGATGCGAGAGCATCTTGGTCCAACATTTGTCTATGATGTCCAAGCATGCATTATATCCTCTCCCAACTGCTTCTCTGGCATTCACTCTCATGCAGCACATTGCCTCATAAATCACTCCCATGGTTGTCTTTTTGTCGTCATCCACGATCCGCAATGCAGACAGAACCGAATCCATAATCTTTGTGACTCGTGTCACGTCATCCCAAAAGTGAAGACCATTGAATAATGTCTCCACTTCCCTCCCTCCTTCTGTTCGAGTTTCGGGTATCTCGAACCATTCCCCTTGACAACAAGTGGTTTTCAATCTTATCTTGTGTTATTTAAGGCTTTGTAATGCTATAAGCCTATAAATTTGGTTGCAAAGTGTGTGATGACAGGCCTCACCAGTTTACCCAGTGTTCAGGAAATCGGCCGAGTATACCGCATACTCGACCGTATACTCGTATTCAGTAGCCTTGGCGCACCGAGTATGGTCAAATCGTCATCTAGGCAGGTCAGGCCGCATACTCGGCCGAGTATGCGGTATATGCGGCCGTTTATGCGGCCGATTTTCGAATAAACTTTTTTAAAACCTTAACCTAAATTCGGACATCCGACTTAACGCTCTTTCAATTGATGTTTTTGCTCACTTGACTCTATTATCCCAATAGTTTTGTTCCTTGTACCTTCAATTCTTTATTATTATAATCAAGAATATAATATTTAGAGGTTATTAACATGATATTAAAAATTTATTTATATTTTTAATAATAAAAAATACAAAACCGCATAAAACCGCATACTCCCCGCATACTCTCCCGCATACCGCATACTCTCTATGCAGTGACCCCTCCGACTGAATACCGCATACCGCCTTCCTGAACATTGAGTTTACCATTGCATAGCCGCTTCATTAAAGCCAGTACTTTGGAATGTTTGTAAATGAAGGTGATAAATTCCTTCAATATCCAACCGATACAGTGTGCATTGTGTCTTAAAAATACCGCAGTTGCTAGAATTCATTATTGTTTCACATGTTTCCTTAATGTTGGTGCCATTGTCCATGGCAATCTGGACAATGTTCTCCTTCCCAACATCCTTAATGATGTCCTTCATCAACTTCAACAGGTACTTGTGATACTTCACATGATCAGATGCATCGACGAACTTCAAAAAATGGTCTTCCCATCGTAATAAACGAGGAAGTTGATGATCTGCTTTATTGTGTAGCTCGTTCACTCATTACACATTAGTGTCACCAAGTACTCTAGACATCTCTTCGGCTCACTGATGTACTCATTCATCTCCTTCTCCATCCTAAGATACGTGTTCATTATCTACTTGTTCATTATCTTGTAGGATGTGGGAGCCTTCGTGATTGTTCCTGTAGTAGCGATCTCATCAATGTCATACTGCTAAAAATTTTCACAAGCAACATTCATCGAAATGGTTTCCCCAAAAAAAAGTGTATTGACGACCTTGTCCACTCTATCCCTGGCATTTGTAAACAATGTCAATCATTGTCTTCTGCCTCGGATCCTTACTTGGCTTATACTACATGGATCCGCTCCTCGTCAAGAAGGGTTCAACTCCCTTCCCTTTGTGTTTTTTGGTGGGTAGTGGTATTGGTACACCTCCTGAACCACTCCCACTGCCACTGGCACCAAAGAAGTCGCCTCCTACACCACTGAGTTGTCGCCTCTCGAACTCGCTCCTCAAATATTCTTGTATTGCCCTTCTGTATATCCTCCTCTCAGCTGCAGTCTGAATATCATCGGGGTACACGAAGTCATTGTCATCTGAATCAGAGAGGACATTGAACTTTTTCTCGAACACGAATTCCTTGAATTGTTCATCCCTTCTTGACCTCTCTATATCTATGTCCTTCCCATCCAAGTTAATCTTCATCAAGTCCCTCACATCTATGGGACAACGTGCGCACTTGGAAACATTATTGTCATTGCCAACAGAATGGTGCTTCAGCCTCATAATCCCCCACTCCTCCCAACCTCTTCTCGCAGAAGTTACACCGTTATTTCGACTTGTTGCCATCTGAAGTGGGAGGTATACTAATCTCTCTACTGTTCCTCTAACCACAAGAACCATCAGATCCTAAATCGAAGTGTGAACTCGTGATGTTAATTGCGGAAACCTACGAAGAAATTACATAAAAAAATACTCACAATACAATGAGAACAATCAAAATTATTTGCTACTTATTTTTTGTTTTAATTTTGGATTTATTATATTTATTATTTTAACATGCTTAATAAGCATATTTTATTGTTATTTGCTACTTATTTTTGTTTTAATTTTCGAATTTATTATATTTATTATTTTTAACATATCTAATATGCATAAACTCTTGAATATTAATGTTTAACATAATATGTAAGCTTCTACATTTCGATTTTAAAAAAACTTAAATCAACAGTTGAGGGCCTTGAGACGATTAATTTCTTGAAAAAACAGACATGAGACACATAAATTATATATCTAATGTTTAATTCACAGAATTAATAAATTATTAATTTTAAATAAACATAAAAGTTCTTCAAATCTTGTATTCTATGTCTAAAACATGAGATCTGAGTTTCTCCTTTCAAAACTTAACTTAATTCCACAACAAAACTCAAAAACCTCAAATTAATTATCCATGTATCTCACTAAGAATCCGAATCCTACAAAAAAATTCAAGAATATGCAATACATGAACGAGATGAATAAAAACCCTCAAAAAATTAACTCATACATCAATAAATTTGAGGAGAATGGAAGCATACCTCAAGGAAAAGAAGCTACGATTTGAAAGAATGGAAAAGAATGAACTCAGCTGCAATTATTGAGAAATAGGCATGCATTTGGCCCCAGTATTGCCCATATTTTGCCACTTGCAATACTTTATTGTAGTTGAAATCCATGAGCCGGTAATATATAGTCGATGCTTGATATATCATTGAATATCTGGTGTATATCGTTGATATCCTGGAAAACGATCGTGTCCCCAATATTGATACAGTCCACCCATCGATATCGATATATCATGATATTCAATCCATGTTTGACTTTTCCTCTTCTTATTATAGGTTAGGACCCAAGCTTCCGTTGCGCTTCCTTGATCCTTAAATAATCATTGCTTAAGATAAACGATCTCTCTTATTGAAATGCCCTCAAAGAACTTCAATCTGAGAGTATTTCAACAATTGTACTTGCTCCAACACTTCCATACAATACGAAATTATGAAGCTTCATGAAGGACTTGAGTAGAAACGGTAGAATGGCACTCATTATATCCACATCCATCTCAACTCTTAAGACTTTGGTTCAGATATATACTCAAATATCGACTACATCATCTCCTATGGAGCCATCATTCTGCATAATGCAACGAATCATGCCCTTCATGATCAAATGTTGAGAGCATATATCTTTGTCAAAATATCTCCTTCGGATCTAGAAGGATCTCGATAATTATGATCCACATTGATGAATCACTTTCAAAGCACATTCACTGAGAGATCAGGACTGTAGCGATACACGAACCCTTGCATGTTGTCATATTCCTTCTTAATAGTCTATCATCGTAATTATGAGGAAATTTGCACATTATAACAACATACATTATATGTCCAATTGCAAGTAGTACATCTTAATCATGTCATGATACCGGTTATGATTGAGTATATATCGAGTTGTTTAAATGAAATCAATATGAAATAAGATAATATACATAAGTATTTACTTTGATTAAGATTATTATTGTTTAAAATCAACATTATCTCGAATTTTATTACTTCAAAAGTCATTTCCCTTTCCAACCTTCAAAGCATGAGGTATGCCAATCAAGATACCTCAAGCGAGATCTAAGATATCCCTTCCAATATTGTCATACCCCAATAATATGAGAAAATGCAATTACGATGAAGGAAGTAGGAACTCATTCCGCCTTACAAGTCCAGCTAACACTCCCAACTCGGTCTTTGACACACGTGCTCACCACACCTAAAGCGATGTTGACACATTGCCAATTAAACCATCCATCAACATGAGTAGAGCTCCGTATGCGCAATTCAATACCACCTCAATTATATGGGGAACAGCATTTGCGTCACTATGCATACGACTTGTCACTTTTGAGAAGCAGAAAGCCCGATCCATACGTGCTTGTACATTAGAGCTATGACTTCGCATCGACGTCTTCGCGGTACAATCCATCGCGAGGGTACACTCCGCCTTGACAAGAGACCATGGATGTCATCACATGATCCTCCATATCACATTCAAATTGTCGACTGATCATTTGAAATCATGTTCCCGTGATCAGTCCTTCCAAGGGAACTCCGAACTTCATAAGTTATAAACTATGAATTATTGGATAATTAATTTAATCATTAAATCAATGTTTAATCCAATATCAATCAACAAACAATTTCTGCTTGAAATATTTAATTATATAGTATATGCTCACAACTACGTTTTATTTTTATTTTGGTTGTTAGAAGTTCCTTCCTCAAAACAGATCAAGCAAGACGTTCGGATATGCTGAGTATTTCTTTGCATTACAAGGTGCTAATGAGTTAACCAAGTCAGCATATCCATCCTAAACACCATCTCCAATCCAATTCACGATAACACAATTGGATCAATACGTACTTGTGGTTTTATCAATCTCTGTATCGTGCATTATACAATATAACAATCTCACACAAAAATTAGAAATTAAAAACATTTTAATTTACACAAATTTCCAATATATCAAGCAAGTCCAAGGCTTTAAAAACGTGAGGCAGATCGAGACGAGTTTCCATTATTAAGGTGAGGCGTAGTCCTCGAGATAGTCAAGGCATAAGCCTCTGTTTATGAAAAAATTTATGTAAAAGTTATTATTAAACAAAATTTTATTGTCATAAAATACAAACTTCAAATATTTACAAAATATATTATCATAAATCCTAATTTGAATATTTTCAAATTGAAAATCAACAACAAAGGCTTTTCCCGCGGTTAAGGTCGGTTATTTTCAACTCCTAAACATTCAAAAATCATAAATTTGAATAATTTTCGAAAGGAATAGATGTATAGAGTATATAATATTAGCCATATTTTTTTGAAGCCCAAAAAAAGGGGGGACACTCAACGATGTCCACCCCAATATATTAGAAAAAGAAAGGAAGGAAGGTTGTACAACAAACAGGAGCTATACAAAGAGGCAACACATCCTCCACCATAACAGAGGAAAAATGAGAATTAGACGCCACCCCAGTCTTCCACCAACCTCTCACTGCGAATAAGCACGTTCTCTTTGTAAAAGTGTTGGTCTGAGAATATGGCCTCATTCCGACCGAGCCAGATTGCCCACAGCCTCGCCACCGAAATCAAAAGGTCTCTTCTCGTACTATTCTGGTTAAGAAATGAGTCACAGAAGGCCTCCAAGCCAATCGCTCCCACCCAAACCACAATTGGATCCTCCCACACCCCCCTTACCGTGGGACACTCAAAGAAAAGGTGGTCAAGAGTTTCCACCTCCAAATCGCACAGCAAACAGAGATCGGAAACATTCGCCAAGAATCAAGAGCAACGGTCCTTCGTCAAAAGCCTCCTCCTGTGGAAGAGCCATAAAAAGAAGCCAATGTGCAAAGGTAATCTTAGCCCCCAGAAAAAACAGCAGTCCCGCACCAAGAAGTCCGAACGCAACGGCGGAAGAAGAGCCACCGCCCCATAGGCCTTGCGCATCGAGAAGAAACCGTCCCTCCAGACCCAATGGTCCCGCCCCACACAAGGGATCCCCTCCCAACCAACCGTCCTTCCAGAATAAGAACGATTCACCATTCCCTAGCACCGGTTAAACCTCGCCCGATGCTTCACGAAGACTTCCTCCATACCATGCCAAAAAGGCGTTCGAGCACCACTCATCCCCACCCTCTCCTCCCCCGCCCTTCCCGCCCCATGGATCTCCCTCAACACATCAATAAAGAAATTTCCCCCCTGACCAATCCTCTCGCCGACTTGGAGTCCCTCTTCTGCAGAGACACTAGTTTCTGACTCAGCCTGGAAGCCGCAGAACCCGCATAGCACGCCTGAGCCCAATGCTCCGACACAACATCCTTGAAGCTCGCCTCCTGAATCCAGCACCTCTCGTATCTAAAAAGGCCTCTCACCAAAGGAGCCTCACCAGAGTCCCAAAGAATCGGCGAATGGTCTGAAAAAGACCTGGGCCTGGAGGAAACCGAGGAAAAAGGGAACATCCCCATCATCCTCCCAGAAGCCAAAAAGCGATCAAGCCTAGAACGGCAGCTATTGCTTCTCCAGGTGTAAATAATATCTGTTGCCACCAAATTCTCTAAAGCCAAAGAGTCCACAACCTCCGCAAAAACGAGGGATCCCGGGTCGCGGCCACCCCTCGATCGGGGATGATCTGAGGAGTGAAGCGTAACGTTGAAATCTCCCCCAATGATCCAAGGGAGCCCCTCAAAAGCACAGCTCGCAGCACGCAGGTCCTCCCAAAGCTCGCGCCTCCTGTTTGGTTGCAGGGTTGGACAGGGTTGGCCCAACCCTTGTTACTATTCACAAGGGTACTTCCTCCTCACAGATTACTATTCACCCACCCCAACCCAGCCCAACCCAACCCAGTCCAACCCAGCAACCAAACAGGCCTTTAATGTGACAACAGGGGCCGTATACGCTAGAGAAAGTGATCGGCGAGTCGGACGACCCCCTCACCAGCACAACCGAAATCATGTCTTCCCAGGAGCCAAGAACTGAAAGAGAACGCCGCGGATCTCCACGCAATAATCAAACCCCCCGCCACCCCGTCCGCATCCAACGCTCTACAGTCATCCATAGCGCCCGCACCAAAGGAACGCCAAAGAGAAGCATCAAGCCCCCTCGGCTTCGACTCCTGAATAAGTAACAACATCACAACCCCATTCAGTTATTCTGGAACCCAACGCCCTCCTCTTATCCGCCTCCCCCAGCCCCCTCACATTCCATGAGAGGACCTTTATTAAAACAACTACTGACGCCCCCCAACAGAACTGAGACCAGCCGCCTCTGGCACAACATCTCTCAAAGTTGCACAGGAATGAAGTCGCGAGGACCCCGCCCGAGACATGCTCCTCCTTCGATATCTTTTCCCCGATCTCTTGTCCGAAAGGGTCCCCAAATCGCTATCAGCGTCCACGGCCGTGTTAACCCCCACAGAGCTCGGAGAGGCGAGAAGAGACGCGCCTCCATCGTCAAGCACAAGAGGGTCCCGGAAAGTCAAGCTGCTCGCAGCCCCCACCTTGCTCGAGTCTCCACCCGAAAGATCGGGCGACCCCAAAAAGGGGAGATCGCAAACAGAGGGTTGAATCACATCACAGACCGGACCAGCCTTGTCCAAGGGGGCACAGAAAGCCGGAGTCGGATCCAGGACCGATAAGGAGACACGGGTAGCCCCCGCTTCAGACCAGGATCCGAAATCCCGAAAACCGCAAACGTCCACCGCAGTCTGACCCGACACTGGACCTAAGAACCGAATATGAAGAGCACGGTCCACCTTCCACGTGCGCGAGCTAAAACCCGCATCAATCTCGGGCACCACTCCCGCTGACAAACCGTCTCTAAGCGAAAAGTTGCACGAGACCCGAGAACGGCCCCTGTAGGGTCGCGGGCAGCCAAGCAAAGAGGGCGACGCTTCGGAAGAATCCCCATGCAGCGCCACATGTCCACCAGAAGTCGAGGCGACGCCACCAAACGACGGGACCTCCGTCCCCGCAGGCCAGGCCACCGGCAACAACGCCTCCCGCGGCGGCGGTGGAGGCTCCAAGAAGGAGAGCTCCACATGAAAGCAGAACCGACCAATCTTCATGGACTCAAAGAAGACCTTGCCTACTGCTTCGTCAAGGAGGTTCTTGCTACATTCCATCAAAACCCGCGTGGTCCACCAATCCGAACCAGGCTTGATACCATCTTCCACGACCGCAAGAACCTCCCCCTAGCGCCGAAGAGCCTTGCCCAGGCCGCGCACCGTCCGAGAAAGGAACGGAACCCCTCGCACCTCCGCAACACAAACCTCGACGCTCGAGCAAGCTCCATCCGAAAAACGCAAAGGCCTCCAGAGTACGTCTTCAGTTGCACCACGCGTAATCAGCCTTTCCCGTTGCTCCGGGGAGAGGCCACGAACGCAGCACCGGGAATCATCCAAGACCACGAAGTCCCCAGCGAAGAGAGGACCCAAGAACCCATGCAAGCAAGAACTGACACTGCTCCATGCAACACCCTTACGACGGCCAACCCCCACAACTGCCCCTCCAAAAACATCACCCTCCATCACCTTCCCATGCAAAGCATCCTGAACGGGCCTCCCCCTCCCATGCAAACCCTCAACAAAATGGTCGACCCCACCAACCACACCCATCTTCACTGACTCGGCAACAGGACGCAGGACATCGCCACCCACGACAGCCGAGCCAGCAGGCAACCGGGAATCTTCCACGACCTATGCGAAAGATCGCACCCCCCCTCCCACTTACAAGTGTCGACCACACCGAAGCAGCTCCCCCCCCCCCGGCTGGCCGCTTCCGCTGGAAAAGAAGAGTCGCCCCTACCAACCCTGAACCAACAGGAGGCCCTTTTGTGACCAATTCTACCACACCCATAGCACCTCGCCGGGAGTCCGCAAGCCGATGTCACATGACCTCGCTCGCCGCACCTGAAGCACCGCTTACCCGGCTTCCGATGAGACACATGCACCCAATCTCCAGGCCCACCTTGACAACCCTCCTCTCCCTTGGCACCACCACTGCTCCCCCGTTGCACCGCGTTTCCTATGTCATCAGCCCACCCCGCACGACGAGCTCCCGCCGCGCTAGCCGAGCTCTCCATCCGGTTTCCAGGAATCTCGGACGCTTCACCCACAGCCGCCTTCTGTCTCCAAGATGCCCACCCCCTCCTTCCTGTCGCGATCGTCTTCTCCCCCAGCCTCCTTCGGATTCCACGACGCCCTTGGACGGTTTTCGAGCAGTCTCCTTCGGTCTCCAAGTCGCTCAAGAAGTCTCCTTCGGATTCCACGCGCCCGGCCTCCACCAGCGCTCCACCATCTCTCCCCCAGCTCCAAGGATATGCTAGTTTGGATTTGTAATATGTAATATTAATATTGTAAACAATGGAATTCCTAATCATCGTACAAAAATATGAAAATATACCATACTCATTGTAACTATACAAGCAATTGAATATCATTTGTTCATTTGTTGATATAAATTTTCCATACTAATTAGAAACAATCATTGTGCAGTCGTCTGATTTCTTTGATGCATGGATGATTGTAATATAAACGTATCATATTTGTATATGAAATAATATATTTCAAGATTAACATATAATGACTATAGTACTTTTTAAGTCTTGAGACTATAATATATATACATATGTGTGACGAGAAACATTGTATATATGTACTATTTGACATATAGGTTTCATTCAATACATGATGTTTGTTAATATAGATGTGGATAAAAATATTGTACATTGTGATTGTGACACATATGTTTATGACTAATATACACTTTATAACTTTAATATTATTGTAAAAGTATGGATTTTTCATAATTTGTTATTTATTTTTGCCCCAAAAAGTGCATAGCAGACCGAGGCAACGCCTCGGTACCGTCTCGGGTCTGTGAGGCATATGCCTCAGATATCCAAACTAAGGCCATAGGCTCGAGGCGATTTTCATGGAAAACCGCCTCAATGCTTACGCCTTAACATCTCGATGAGCATTTTTAAAGCCATGCAAGCAACAATTTGTTTTTGCATCCGAAAATTATAGTTAGAACAATTCAACAACAACAACAAAGCCTTTTTCCACAATTAAGTAGGGTCGGCTACATGGATTCTTCGCCTCCATTCAGATCTATCTTGGGTCAATCCCGGGCTTATATCCAAAAAACAAAGATCCCTTCGTATGGTCTCCTTTCAACACTTCTTGGGTCGTCCCCGGCCTCTCTTAGCTGGCTCAACATCCCAACACTCGCATCTCCTAACTGGTACATCAGCTGATCTTCTTTGCAAATGACCAAACCATCTTAAGCGGTTTTCTCGCATCATATCCTCGATCGGAATAACACCAACTTTCTTTCTGATTGCATCATTCCGAATCCGATCTTCATCCACCTTAGCATTTTCATTTCTGCTACAACCATTCTCTGCACATGTCTATGGTTCACAGGCCAACATTCATATCCATAGAGCATAACAGGTCTCACGGCTGCTTTGTAAAACTTTCCTTTAATTTTTAAAGGAATTTTCTTATCACAGAGAACAGCAGAGGCTCCTCTCCACTTTAGCCAGCCTGCATTTATTCTATTAATAACATCTCCATCAATTTCCCCATCATGTTGCAAAATAGATCCCAGATATCTAAAAGAAACTCTCTTCTGAATGTTATCATCACCAATCTTCACCTCAATTCCTTCACCATTGCTTCCATCAAAGGTGCACTCCATATATTCTGTCTTAGCCCTACTTATACGAAATCCTTTACTCTCCAACTCATGTCTCCGGACCTCAAGTTTCCCATTTACTCCATCTCTAGTCTCGTCAATCAATACAATATCATCAGCAAATAACATACACCAAGGTAACTCACCCTGAATGAGACTATAGTTAGAACAATTGCATATCAAAATTGATTTTACCATGAAATAATCATTCCAAAAGCTATTGGCAATTCGAATATTTAGCTAAATATTTATTTCAACATTTAATCATGGCATATCGCAAATTTCCATGATTAACTTTAAATGATAAACACAAATAAATATGTCAATAAGATGATCTCATCATCCTCCGACAAGATATCCAATATCTTGGGCTATTGAACTCGAAATCGCACGTAAGAAAGTGGTGAGGTTTGCTTGTTTGATTCATGACATTTATTCAGCATTTTCAACATAATTCATAACCGATGTTTCATGACGGAAAAATAGTAACTAAAAATTGATAACTATCAGTTATGAAATGTATGCAAAAACTGAACAATGCGAGCACTTTTCATATCTGAATTTTCTCCCAATCATCGTCAACTATTGATGCAATTTTTGTTATCATACTTGCACATTCTAAACATGATTTTGAGTTCCAAAACACATTTACAAAAGGGACGAACAACAGCAACATCGAATGTTTACAAAACAATTCGGAATGGTAAAAAAATGAAAAATTAAGTTCACGTGCAACTTGATATCCATAGCCTTATCTTCCTCGAACCTTGATCATATCTAAGACCTCCAACCAACACTTTGAAACCACTTGAAGGAAGGCAGTAGGCCTTGTGCATCACGGAACCGTGAAGATCGGATCATATACGATCATAAATAGACTCGCCGTACAAGTCGAGATAGCAAAGGAATTTATAAAAAATTATAGAACCACGTGGATTGGGAACCATTCTCAAGTTGTTCCATCATAATCACACAAGACTAGAACATACATTTAAAGCGTGTTTGCGAAAGCAGATCTCTAAATGAACAGACTTCTTGTCATAAATCTGATCTGATAGAGACAACACTTGCATGTGAATCGTGTGTGCTTCTCGTAATCCAACGAAATGATCTGAGAGATTGCTCCTGATTTCGTCAAATGAAATCACCTTCCTTCCTCAAGAGTGTGAGGCACCAAAGAAGAAGATCGTCCACATGAGATCATTTGAATCATTTGAACCGACAGGCAACACAACGAAACCACAGAGGGGATGACCTGGCCGTGAAGCGGATAGCCCTTTGGTAGGGGGTGTCGGACGACCATAGGAAGTGTCGTGCAAAGACAAAGACTTGTAGATTTCCAATTCTTGGAATTGCTTAAGGCATGCACTACGTCTCCTTATATTCTTTTTCGGGTCGTTAGGATTACACTCCTATTTTTTAATCAATAGTCAAGATTGAATGTAGTTGTCAACCACTTGCATAAAAGTTGATAATAGATATCAACTTTATTATTCAATTTAATCATTCAATACAATAACCAACCTATAATAAAGAGAGAGAGAGATATAATCCTATAATGGGGGGAACGGCCACCATGGAGGGCTCCCACCATGACGCCACCCCCCCCCCCTTCAAAACTAGGATTATATCTTTTATTTTAATTTTTTTCCTATATATTTTTCTTTGGTTGAGATCTTTTAACAACCAAATCTTTATTTGTCAATTATTTTTGAAATACAATTATCACCGAATAATTCCAAATTATTTAGCATAATTGCAAATAGACTATCGATAAATATAAATCATATTCATAGGTCCAAACTAATTATGGATCATATTTACATTTATTGTATAATATGAATCCAATTCACATTAATCTCAAATTTGTGAATCATATTCATACTCAAGTCTCAATAGGATATTGTGAATCATATCCACACTATCTGTATTATTGTGGATAGTATTGTCCACGTTATTTTTTTTAAGACCAAAGGGGCAGAGAGAGGTTTTGAACCCCGGTTCATAAACTAGAGAACCCACCACTATACAAATAAGCCATTGAGTGTTTAGTATTGTCCACATTGATATAGTCCTAGATAATTATGACGCCCTTTGATCCGGGTGCACGTTTACGCCGCATTCGCACTAATTCATTCACATATCATCGCACTAAGTTATTGAAATCAAGGGGAAATTTTTTGCGTTGCTATTGCTCTTGCATATGACATTCACATTTAATAATTATTGCATCTACCACTGAACAAAACACCAACAAGTGCCACCAACAAATCTTTTCATTAATTCTCATAAGTTTACATATTATGAAAATGAATGGAATAAAATTTTGGTAGCTCATGTCCTTTGTGAATGTGGATTGGATGTCAGAACAACAGCAACGCGAAATTTTTTTTGTTAATTTTCAATACTTGATGAGATCGTTGCAAATATAATAGTGTGAATGCGTCGTAAACGGGCACCCAGATCCGAGGGCATCAAAATAATTAAATTCAATTCAAATATCTCGACATTCTCTCTGTATATGTCCAAAATAATGTGAGTCTAATCAAATTATTATTGACAATTATGGATAACATTGTCCAAGACAATATAATCCAATTTAATTGTCTTAAATCTCTTCTTTGCCAAATATTCAGATTTGCCTCATTTGAAATTTTTTTAACCCTTTCAAAAATAATGTGCCGCCTCTACAGATACATGGAGATAAGGTCAGTGCAATTGTATATGTCATATAAAGTAACTTGGATAATAAGATCCAATCTCATATTCGGATCTTGAAGACCTCTCAGAGATGTCAGATCATATCAAATAGTGTGCCCAATCTTTTCATTGTATCCAAATCTAATTCAAATAAATGTCCAACCTTTGGATTAAGATTGGATAACTAGTCCAACAAACGAAGTCACTAAAATCCAAACTTGTTTCATCACACCCTCGAAATGGAAGCATCAAGATATACAGCTGATTAAGATCACATCACCCTCGAGTATTCCTAATACGCGTACATACTACATACTGGAAGACTGTGATTAAACCCGAAGTTCTGGTCTTATTTGATTTGTCTCCGTGAAGGATTTAGGGTTAAGTTTCTCAGTCGATCATTGGGAGTTGTGATCGATCATATGCTTTCCAAAAGCATATATTGTACCTTCAAATCATGTCATGTTTCCAAAAGAAGACAACCATTGCTGGAATTTAGTCTGTCCCAATATCTCATGAGTGAGCTCCTAACTTCTAATTCAGTAGTAAACAAATATGAGCCCTTTGAAAGAGCATATTATTCATGTCCTTATATGTACACCAGCACATCAGTGTGTAGATCTTGACTAGGTCATCAATCTAATGGCCTGTCAAATGCAAATACTCAGATATATATACATATATTAAAGATTTGTCTTTGATTAGAGGATATGTACCTATATCATGACATTATACGACATAGGTCTTGATTATCTCGATCTTGCTAAGTCAACTCTTTGACTCAACTCATATGACATCGTCGAATCTCTATTCATATGCCAAGCACATGCATCAAGAAGTCGGCCATATGTCAATCTTTTGGAGTAAGGATTGTCATATCCATCTCAGGCAAAAGATCCTTTCTTGATAATCACTTGACGGTACGGTTGAGTCATCAATTTGACCCTTTAAATATTCAATTTGGCACCAGCCTCAATGATCCAACCTTTGGAACAACAGATGTATGATATAAAGATGGCCATGATATATAACCTAATTGTATAACGGGACCTATTATGCAAAATTTTTTATATTGTATTTCAGATTAAGGAGTGATTTGCAATAACATTTATTGCATAATGACTCGTCATTGCCTCATATGTCCAACAATCTCCCACTAACCCGAAGAATCATTAATATGCTAATATTTAAACCCGCACGTATTTGCTAATCATAAGCCATATAGATAAATAGCGTGATTAGCTGATAAGTCACTCCATACCGAGAGATTATACCAACTTCTTTTACATACTTGCATATCCCATGTCACGCCTTTGGATCAAAGATACTCAACAACCATCTCGTAAACACCACATTCACATATGGAATATGTGCATTCAAAATCATATTAATGCAGGACAAATGTAAAGTAAAGGAAAAGAGTTGCATGTGTTTTTCCATATCCATTGCACATGTATAATAAAATAATAACAGAAGTATCAACAACGAAAACAGCAAAGCTTTTTCCCATAATTAAGTAAAAACCGGTGCCTCCATTCAGATCTATTTTGGATCATTCTCATGCTTAAATCTAAATAAATCAGATCCCTTCTGATAGTTTCATTCCAATTCTTCTTGGGCCTTCCTCGTCCTCTCTTAACCATCATAACATCCAAAATCTCGCATCTTTTAATTGGTGCATCAACCGACCTCCTTTGCAAATGAGTAAACCATCTTAAGCGGTTTCTCTCATCTTATCCTCTATCATACCTACATCAACTTTCATTCCGATCGCATCATTTTGAATCTGATCTATTCGTGTATGACCACACATCCACCGTAGCAATTTCATTTCTGCAATTGTCATTCTCTTCACATGTCTATGGTATATTGGTATCATATCCACAAAATATACACAGCATGTACTGCGATCAGAGTATATATACATATACAAACCCTATCTCTCAGAATACATAAGCAGAAGTAAAGAACTGCTACAGAAACCACAAGTTTGCACCATATAAGGAGCAATTATGCCATGAAGGCTCCTCAAGCAAACAAAGCTGCTCATTACTGCAGCGGTGGATCTAGAGAATATGTTGGACCACACAACAGAGAGTATGTTATGAGCAATTGCTCGATATGGATTTATTCTATTCAATGTAAAGTAGTAACAATAACTGGAAAGACATGATTAGCAATAGTATCAACTGTAACTAAAAACTAAGAAAACAAACTAAAACGAGTGCACAAAAAGCGTGAACACTCTCACGCATGTGAACTCTACAAGTAAACTTTAACTCTTAGGTTATAATTAATATTTAAGGTCATGTAAGTTCTACTATTATTATGATCCATTGCCTTTATTAGCATTGTTTATCTTTTCTATTAGTGAAGGAATTGTCTATAATTTTGACAACAAGGGCCTCATACTATGATTCCAAGATACGATGTATCTTAGGGTTGGGGTACCTTCGTAAGCATGCGGTAAAGTAATTGCATCCTAACTAAGTTCCCAACATATTCCTTTACTAACATTCCAATTCCATTCTACTTCACCATTTTGATGTTCAGATAAGTCCATTTGATTCCAAATATAATCTTTATTAAGATAAATCAACTTGATCTCCAAATATAATATGTTTTTCTTCGGACACGAGGCAAACCAATAAGCACAAATCCTCTGCTACCCCATCCTGAAACTCCCCTCTAGAACCACTACGGGTAACTAACTCGAGTAACCGGCCCTCATTAGCCACTCGTGTTAATCCTATGACTGAAAACGAAGAACAGACTACCAACTGCACATCCACAGACAGTATATATAGCCTCAATGGGTTGATTGTCTACTGCTGTTCACATCTGAATACAATGGGTGTGGGAGTCTACATATAGACTCCACTGAGTCTCCACATCCACAGACTATAGATCTGGGACTAAACAACTGGATGGGGTAAATGGATCCTGGAGTGATTCATTTACCCATCTACAATATAAGAGGCGCACAACCAAATACTCCAACACTTCCCCTCAAGCAGGAAGATGTAATGCTCAACTTGGACAAACAGAAAGAAATCTCAACTCACGCTACATGACACTACAAACAATATCAACTCAACATGCACAACTGTCAGTTGTTGTTAAGGACGTTGTTTCTCATGTCGTACATGTGAGTAGGATGAACGGGCTGGAGTGTAAGTCAACTGAATCTCCTCGTCATAGAGCATGTCCTCTGTACTGCGCTTGTCAAAGTCACTACAATTGAAATGAGTCTCCTCGTCGGAGTATTCTTGCCCGCCATAACATGTGGACAATTGCTCCATCTCTGAAAAGGGACGAAAAGAGCATCACTAATTATTCATACGTAGATCTCTGAAGATGGGTCCCTCACATAGGCGCCTCAAAGTGGGTTCTCTCTCATAGGAACCTTGGAAGGATCTCGTACTGGAGTTCATGATAGCTTGAGAATGGAGTCTGAAGAAGTCTCCTCATCGGAGAACTGGGTCTCTCCCATCTAGCAGAGAGAATGGTACTCTACTCTTGAGTCCCTATGAAACCACATAAAAATCCTACCCCACATGGCATAGGGAATGGGATCTCTACTCAGGCGTCCCTATGGAAGACATGAAAACCCTGGCCGAAACATAAAAGATGGGGACCACACAAAAGATGGCAAATATATGCACATCGAAAAAACCGCATATATGTGCGTGTCTGAAACTGAAAACTCGGAATTTGAACGTCGAGTCCGAAATCTAAAGATCCATAGAGTTTGGACATACGACCGATCTAAAATCTGACATTTGAATGGACCAGACCTGAGACTCTACACAATACTCCCACTTTCTCCCATACTTGTCAGAAAATGACATCGACAAAGTGGGGAGAAGACAAGAAATTGGATAAAACATGAATCACATTAGGCTGTTTTTTCGGCTCTTCCTTTTTTTGATATTTTTTTAAGCCTTTCAACCATTTTTTCTCGGCTTTTCTCTCCTTTTTTGCAATTTGTGTACGGCTTTTCTTTTGTACGCATCTCTTTTTTTGTTTTTTTGAACACAGAAAATATGGTCCAATTGAACTAGATCTTCTCTCTTCCCCATCCCTTTTTTTCTCGAACAGGGCCCAAAGGGGCCCAAAAAACAACATTTTATTAAAACAGGGGTTCAGCCCACTTGGGCCCTTGAATAATGCACCACTTATATATATATATATATATATATATATATATATAACTCGGGTCCTCCCCCGGTTTTATATATGTTACAGCGGGCCCTTATTAGGGTTCCCTCAATTTGGAACCCCATCTTCCGACTCAGAAAGAGGAGTCGCTGCCCTTGGACTTTTGCCTGCACCACCAGCAAGAGAAACCGTGAGAGTAAGGGAGGCAGTCGTCGTCGCTGATGATGCGAGAGGGTCCTCGCCTCGAGCTTTTAGCACCGCTCCCCGAAGTCTTTGAAGAAGCCCCATCGAAGATCTGGAGAACCGATTCGTTGATGATGGGTCTCGTACCACCTGCTGGTATTGTCGATTGGGGGCCCTCTTTTGTGCAATCTGGAGATCGATGATGCATAGGATAAGTTATAGGTTGTGACTTCATCTGATCTAGAAGAAGAGCAGAGGGTGGCATCGCCGCTTGAAGAACCGGAGATCAGAACCTGGGAAGCCTTGCACCTGATGGGGTGCCGTGGGCGGCGGCGCCTGCTGTTGGACATCGCCGCTTGTTGGACATAGTTGCCCTCCTTCTAGCGCCACTTTGGGATTCTTCGCCGCTTCCTGTACAAAAGATGTGGAGGTGGCATGAGGAGGTGCTACCGTTGGGAGACTGCTCGTGCGATTGTGATGCGCCTTGAGTTCCTGGGATCCATATGGATTTGCTCCTTTAATTTCTTCTTTTGCAACCATGTAAAGCTTTATCACCCAATTTAGGGTTGTTGCGTGTTGGAATCGAATTCAAGGTGAGCCTTGCGCGGTGGGGATCGTCGCCTAAAACTGGGATGCACTACGTTGTTTGCCGTTTGAACATGATTTTGCACAGAATTAGGGTTTTAAAAACTCTAGATCCTAATCTAGAATAAAACCTTTGCTGAATCAGGAGATTTATCAGAATATCAATGCAGAATAAGGGTTTAAAAAAACCCGAGAACCGATAATATGAATCACAATAATAATCTTCATAAACCTTCAAAATGATCTTGAGAACATAGTTAGGGTTTCAATGGAAACCCTAGATATGAATCTCGAATAAAAAACAAATATGATAAACTCCTCGAGATTCGAACCCATTCTAATACCATGTTAGAAAATAGGAATGCGGAAGCGTATCAGAATAAAATGATAAAGAAATATGAACAACAGGATTTTAGCGTGGAACCTTACTCCCTAAGGAGAGGGATGAAACCACGGGAGAACGCCTCGAAGGGATGATAGTCTATTGCTTTTCTCATCTGAATACAATGGGTGTGGAGGTCTATATATAGCTCCCACTAAGTCTTCACATCCCACAAAAGGTAGATGTGGGACTAAACAACTGGATGGGGTAAATGGATCCTAGAGTGATCCATTTAGCCATCTACAATATAAGTGACGCATAACCAAATACTCCAACAGTGTTCGTTTCCGATGTTCTTGGCCTCATTCATTTATCCAATTTGGATACTAGGTTAGGTTGAAAACTAAGATTTAATAATTTTGGTACTTCGAGGTTTTACATCCCTTGGTAACAGTGCTCGCGTCTAACACGAATGTTGCATCTTATACAACCAATACTCACTCTTGTTAAAGCAGTCACAGTATCTTGCATCTTGTTAGTTTTAACCTTTGGCACTACAATTTAGTAGTTAACATAACCAGTAAGGATTTCTATTATCCTTATTACGATACTCTTATGCCCGAAGATATCTATCTCCTTAGATTGAGGCAATCTTAAGTAATTTAAGGCATCTGTAGGAAAGACTTTGAGATCACTATCTCTAAAGTCTTGTGCCCTTGAAGATGTTTCTATTATTGCAACCAAGCGTTTTAACTCCACATTAGTAGTGGTAATAGTGTACCACACCCACTGCATGACAAAAATCTAGTTTTTGTGCATATTTTAACATACACCAGGCTTCCTATAGCTAATGTGCAAGAGCATGCAGTTATAGCATCCACATCCTCAATGCTTCGAGATGTTATCCCTTTAGATAGGTCAGTATCATATTTTAAGGGAATGAAGCCTTCCTTGGAATTTCTCGTGAGGGATCTATCCAAGGTTTACCCTTTGATATTACGGTCCAATGCCTCTTTTCTTCGCTTCTGAACAAACTCAGTACTAATATATGAGGCATACTTGAGATCGTTTATCTCAAAGGCATAAGATAACCAGATTATGAAACCCTTATCATCATCATGATATCATTCCATATGATTAGATTCTCGTCTACATTTAGCATGATGAACACAATAGCATAGCCGCTAAGCTTCACATAGTTCATCAGGATTTTGTCAGAACCCATATCATTTATAATTTCATTAAATCCGATGTTTCAACTACAAGAAGCTTGTTTGAGCCCATAGCTAGAGTACCTTTGTTTGCACACTTAGCCTTCCTCAACAATGAAGTCATGGGATTACTCCATATGAATATCCACCTTACCGTATCCATTGAGGAATGCAGTCTTAACTTCTATCTTCCAGATGTTATAGTCAAGTTGTATAGCTATAGTTAGCAATATTCTATTGGTATAAGCATAATCACAAGAGAGCAAGTATTATCGTAAGCGATGTCTTCGCTCAGTGTGTAGCCCTTGGCCACAAGCCGTGCTTTGAGGTCTCTACCTTCCCATCAGGTTCCTTTTTTCTCGTGATTGAATAACTAGCCTACTGAGTGTAGTCGCTAAAATCCAAACATGTTTCAATATTCTGATGGGCATCTAGTCTACGGAACGGAGTCACTAAAATCCAAACCAGTAATCACTCCCTCAGAATGGAAGCACCATGGTATACAATCGATTAAGATCACATCACCCTCGAGTATTACTTATCCCTGTAGATTCTGCATACTGGAGGACTGCGATTAAACCCAAAGTTCGGATCTTATTCGAATTGTCTCCTTAAGGGTTTTGGAGTTAAGTTTCTCTTTCAATCATTGGGAGTTGGAATCGATCGTATGTTTTTCAAAAACATACATCATACCGTCAAATCTTGTCATGTTTGCAAAACAAGACAACCATCGATGGAATTTGGATTGTTTCAATATCTCATAAGTGAGATCATATCTTCCGATTCAGTAGTAAAGCAATATAATCCCATTGAGAGATTGAGTCACTAATATGTCCTATATATACCAACGCAACGATGTACAGAATTTAACTTGGTCATCACCAAATGATCTGCCAAATGCAGGTACTCGGACATATATTAACATATCTATCTCTGATCAGAGGACACATGTTGCACGCCTATATCGTGACAGTATACGACATAGGTCTTGGTTATCTCGATCTTGCTAAGCCAACTCTTTGACTCAACTCACTCAACACCTCTGAATTGATATCCATATGCGGAGGACATGCATCAAGAGGTCGGCGGTATGTCAGCCTGTGGAGTAAGGATTGTCATCTCATTCTCAGGCTAGAGATACTTTCTTGATAATCACTTGAAGGTATGATTGAGTCCTCAATCTAACCATTTAGATATTTAATGCTACACCATCCTCGATGATCTAACCTTTGGATCAATAGTTGTATGATTTGAAGATGGCCATAGTACATAATAATTATACAAAGTGGCTCGTTATGCAAAATTAGTTATTCTTTATTTCATATTAAGGAGTGATTTGCAATAACTTGCATTGCATAATGGCTCGCCATAGGTCAAGGTTTGAAATATCGATATCAATATCGATATCGGGCCACCCAAAAAAAGATATATCGGGATATACGAACGATATGAAAATAGCATAAAAAATGATTTCTTCACGAATTAAGATCATCATGGTTAAATAACAATAAATAGCATACAAATACACGCTTATATACAAGAATAAGGTGTATTTAGCACACCAATACACATTATATTGCACTTATCGCTGGCCGTCAATGCTGACATGGGTCAAGGTTTGAAATATCGATATCAATATCAAAATCGAACCACCCAAAAAAGGACATATCAGGATATATTGACGATTTGAAAATAACATACAAATGATTTCTTCACGAATTAAGATTATCCTGGTTAAAAAACAATAAATGGCATACAAATACACTCTATACAAGAATGAGGTGTATTTAGCACACCAATACACATTATATTTCACTTATCGTTGGCTGTGAATGCTGACAGTTGTACTAACTACTGACAGCTAAGAGGTATTACAAAGAAAATGATGAAACTCAAACAAAAACTTAGAGACAAAAAGTACAAGTATTTAGCACATTATGTTTGTATTACATCACATGTTATGCATAAAGAGGACGAAGTCCATCAGTTAAAGAACCATCGTATGCATCGCCCATGTAGCACCATACACTAACAGGTGGGGGTCTTGCTAGCCAGAGGTCTAGAGGGAATAGGTACGCTCTCCCTGCAGGGGTGGAGGGAACAGCACCCCCGACCCGACAAAATATATAATCATTATGTGTTTAAATACTAGGAGTAGCAAAATAAGAACTAAAATCAAGCTTATAAGGGTAATAACATTGTTATACATAGATATTTGATGAAATGTCGATGATATCGATCGATATCCGAGAAAGTTTTTACCAAAAACTATCATTTTTTAGTGATATGGCTCGATATGGCAATATATTGATCATATCTCATGAGATAGCAGCTGATACGCTAGAAAAGGATATATACATATATATGCATATCGGTACCTCCATCCTTTCACCACCAATATATCGGTGATATATCACCGATATATCGTGATATCGTAACTCAGGTCGTGGGCTTACATGTCCAACATCTTCCACATTCGTCAAACATCCAAGACACCTTGGCATGATAAACTACTGTCAAAATCAACAATTGTTGTCAACTTTCTCCCAAGGAGGGAAGATGGGTCGATTAAGGTGAGACCATAAAGACCAAGTGAATTGTTATATAAGATAAAAACTCAGAAATAATTATATTTATTTATTGAAATGTGCAAAAATGTGACAATGTTACGTGAGACCAAAGAAAGCTAGTTGTTAAGCTTCATGGCAGCATTCAAATATCATTTAGAAGAAGCCATCCAAGAGATAAATAAGGAAACACACGTAATGACATCATAAAAAAGAGCCGAATAAATAAATATTTAAACAACAACAAAGCCTTTTTCCACATTAAGTAAGGTCAGCTACACGGATTCTCTGTCTGCAATCAAATCTATCTTGGGTCATTCTCGGACATAGATCTAAAAAGCAAAGGTCTATTCGGATAGTCTCATTCCAACACTTCATGGGCCTTCCTTGCCTTCTCTTAGCATGCTCAATATCCCAAAACTCGCATCTTCTAACCGGTGCATCAACCGACCTCCTTTGTAAATGGCTAGAATAAATGCAAGTTAGCTAAAGTCGAGAAAAGCCTCTATGATTCTATGTGATAATAAAAATCCTTTGAAATCAAAGTAAAGCTTTACAAAGCAGCCTTGAGACCTACTATGCTCTATGGATCTGAATGTTATCTTGTAAACCATAGACATCTGCTGAGAATAACAGTAATACAAATAAAAATGCAATGGTGTATGTGTAATCATACACTTAAAGATTGGATTCAGAATGAAGCAATCAAAAGGAAATTTGTGTAGCTCCGATAGATAATAAGATGAGAGAAAACCGCTTAAGACGGTTAACATCTCCATCGACTTCCCCATCTGTTGCAAAATAGATCCCAAGTATCTAAAAGAATCTTTCTTCTGAATGCTTCACCAATTTTCACCTCAATTCCTTCACTGCTTCCATCAAATGTGCACTCCATACATTCAATCTTAGTTGTACTCATACAAAATCCTTTGGTCTCTGCGGCATGTCTCCAACCTCAAACTTCTCTTTTACTGCATCTTTAATATCATTAATCAACATGATATCGTCAGTGAATAACATACATTAAGGTATCTCATTTGAATGTAACTAGTCAATTTGTCCATAATCAATGTAAAAAGGAATGGACTCAAAGTTGAACCTTGATGGAGACCAATACTGAAGTCAAAATAGTCAATCTTCACAGATTGGATCATAACACAAGATGAAGCCACATCATACATATCCTTCATAAGGTTAATATAAAGTACAACTACTTGTCTTATCTCTAAAACTCTCCACAATATCTCATTTAGAATGCGAGGGTTGTTGATTGTGTTGGCGACGGATCGGATCAGGAAGCGAGGGTTGCTGATTGCTGGTGCGATGGAAACTGGATGCCTTGTTTTGGTACGAACTTTTCAGATCAAAGGCTAGAGGAGTTCCTTCTTATGTGTGATTCCCTGGCTAGTTGTGTGCACCCCAAGGGGGATAGAGACCACTGTGTTTGGAGGGGATCTTCTTTCTCGGTCAGGAAGGCGTACGCTGCGATTCGCAGACCGCCTCCTGCACAATTTGAGGTGCTTAGGGGGGACTGTAGCTTGGTGTGGAGTCTTCGGCTACTGGAGCGGATTGGCGGTTGATGACGCGGGATCGTTGCACGCGCTTCTTTGGTACGATTTCTGATTGATGCCCATTATGCGGGGTGGGTATCGAATCGGTGAATCGTCTCTTCTTCACATGTTCTTGCACCGCCGGTTTGTGGGAGGACCTCAGGCTTGACTGGGTTAGTTCGAGGTCCTTCGACGTTTTTTGGGGATCGATGCGGTCGCCTCGACAACGGCCGCAGGGGGAGATACTGCGCCCATTGTCATTGCTTTGGTCTATTTGGCTAGCTAGGAATGATCTCTTGTCCTCTGGTTAAAGGTTCTATCGGGAGAATGTTTCTATTCAATTCAGGACTTTTGTTGAGGACTGGTCTCTGGTGTGATTGTATCTTCTTCTGTACTTTTTGCTTCTTTTGCCCTTTTTTGAATAAAATTTTGGGGCGAGCACCATAGCGTGTTACCCCCTCCTTTGGACTTCAAAAAAAATATCTCATTTAGGAAATAATCATAAGCCTTCTCCATATCAATAAAAATCATACAGAGATTCTTCCTTTTTGCTCTATAATCTCCACTATTCTCCTCGACGGTTGGATATCTTTAATAGTTGAGCGACTTGGCATGAATCT
This sequence comes from Ottelia alismoides, assembly GCA_037367405.1. NCBI lineage: Eukaryota > Viridiplantae > Streptophyta > Magnoliopsida > Alismatales > Hydrocharitaceae > Ottelia > Ottelia alismoides. The sequence goes on from JAZKJV010005240.1 coordinate 554,439, forward strand.
GAATTGGTTTTCTTTTACTATGGAAACTTGCCCCAACCTTCTTTCGATCACACATTCCCAAATTTTCATAGGATGACTCATCAGATCAATACCTCCGAGATTCGCATAATTTTGAATGTCTCCTTTATTCGTATAAAGAGGCACTATGATGCTTCTCCTCCATTCGTCGGGCATTTTCTTGCTTCGTCAGATAATATGGAATAAATTTGTGAGCCAATTCAAACAACGCTCACCCAGAACTCTTCATACTTCTATAGGAATGTTATAAGGTTCTACACCTTTCCCATGTTTCATAACCTTCAAAGCCTACTGTTGGGAGAAATGAGCAACTTATTATTCAAGAGAACCCTGGCCTCTCTTATATAGGGAGAGACCTAATGAGTAAAATACAGAGTAGTCCATAGAACAATAAGAAAATACTAAACAGTACATAACACATATAATAATAATACTCTCTATACTCCCCCTCAAGGTGGAGCATAGATGTCGATCATGCTCAGCTTGGAAGAACATCTCTGGAAGGGACCTCTGAGCAACGTCTTGGTGAGTATATCAGCAGTCTGATCCCCTGAGCTCACATGAAATGTAGAAATCAAGCCTCTCTGGATCAAGTCTCTAGTGTAGTGGCAGTCAACTTCAATGCGCTTTGTTCTCTCATGGAATGTTGGATTGTTGGCAATAAATAATGTTGCCTGATTGTCACACAGAAGTTGCATAGGTACAGGTACGGCTACATGTAGATCCTCTAGCACATATCGAACCCACATCATTTCCGTGCTTGCTTGCGCCATGGCCCTATATTCAGATTCTGCACTAGACCTTGCCACAACGGTTTGCTTCTTGCTTTTCCAAGAGACCAAAGAGCTCCCAACAAAAACGGCAAATCTTGAGGTTGACTTTCTATCCTTAGGGCATCCTGCATAATCGGCATCTGCACATGCTGAAATAGATAGTTCTGTGCCCTTTCGGAACAACAACCCTGAACCTGGAGAAGACTTTAGATACCTCAGTCTCGTGTATATGACGTCCATATGAACTTGTCTTGGCTGCTCCATAAATTGACTCACCCGGCTTACTGCAAAGGCAATATCAGGTCAAGCTATGGTAATATAAAGGAACTTACCCACCATTTCTCTATATCTCCTCTTGTCTACTTCCGCAGTGTCATCATCATACAGCTTCATGCTTGGATCCATGGGAATACTCGATGGTCTGCATCCAGCCATGCATGTTTCAGTCAAGAAATATGTAATGTACTTCCTTTGGGTCATCACTAGACCCTATGCATTCCTGGCAAATTCCACCCCAGAAAATATCTTAAGGTTCCAAGGTCCTTCGTGACGAACTGACGGCCTAGGAACGATTTTGCCCTCTCTATTCCCTGAACATCATCTCCTGTAACCAGGATATCATCAACATAGACCATGATGACAACCGTACCTGTAGAGGACTTCTGAATAAACAGTAAGTGGTCTGCATTCGATCTCTTGAACCCATGTCGTTCAATCAGATGAGAGAGTTTCTGGAACCACGCCCTTGAGCTATGTTTAAGGCCATAAATTGCCTTGTGAAGTCTACACACCTTATGCTTCTCCCCCTCAGCAGTAAACCCTGGTGGCTGCTGCATGTAGACTTCCTTTTGCAGATCTCCATACAAGAATGCATTCTTGACATCAAGTTGAGATATAGTCCAGTCACGTACCACTGCAACTAATAGGAGTATGCGAAGGGTAGAATGACGAGCCACCGGAGAAAATGTATCCATATAGTCCACACCATAGGTCTGTGTGAAGCCTCGAGCGACCAACCGAGCCTTGTAGCGATCTAGACTGCCATCTGCGTGGTATTTAACTGTGAATACCCATTTACAGCTAACAATGGATGCATCAGGAGGAGCAGTAACCAAGTTCCATGTGCCACGAGACTGTAAGGCCCGCATCTCGTCTTCCATAGCCAATCGCCAGACATCTATCTTCAAAGCTTCCGGATAGGTCCGTGGTATGTCCATGGATGACAAAGCTGCTGCAAATCTCTGAAAGTCGCCTGTGAGGCGATGAAAAGACACCTGAGAAGCAAAGGGATCAGAAGCACACATTCTCTTTTGCTTCCGAATAGCAATAGGAATATCTAGGTCATCGTCCACTGAACTGGATGGTGTAGTCTCCTCATGCAGTAAAGAATCCTGCACATGTACCACATCTGACCCGTTAGTAGCAATGTCATCAACACATACCTGAGGCGTGCTGGATGTCAGACGTGTAGCCTGAGCAGGACCTGACCGACGCGTATAGAATTTTGGTAAAGGTGGAATAGGATGTTGTGGAGGTGGTGGTGACGGAGGTGGTGGTGATGAAGATGACGTAGTAACTGGTGCACGAGTAGACTCAGGTGAACCCCACGTAAGAGGCGGAGGAACATAGACATCATCATTGGTAGTGGATGGTACCAACCTGTCACTTGCAGGAGAGAAATACATAACAGACTCAAAGAACGTGACATCAGCACTGACAAAGTATTTCTTGTTTATGGGCTCATAACAGCGATAGCCCTTCTGAGTCCGAGAGTAACCAACAAAGACACACTTGACAGCTCTAAGAGAGAGTTTGTCAAGTCCTGGAGTGAGAAGATGAACAAAGGCAACAATACCGAAGACACGAGGAGTAAGTGAGAATAATTCCTTATCAGGAAAAAGGATAGACATAGGAATTTTCTCACCGAGGACAGAAGACGGCATACGATTGACTAGGTAACAAGCTGTCAGAACGGCATCCCCCCCCCCGAAAGATACAGGAGCACAACTCTGAATAAGTAGAGTTCGAGTAATGTCAAGAAGGTGGCGGTGCTTTCTTTCTGCCACACCATTCTGCTGAGATGTGTAAGGACAAGTAGTTTGATGAATAATGCCCTTTGAGGAGAGAAACTGATAGAGAGACCGTGTGCAGAATTCCAGAGCATTATTTGTACGAACATATTTGACAGTAGTGGAAAAAACATTCTGCACTTCATTAATCAAATTTTTAATCACATCTCCTGCTTCAGATTTATTCTTTAAAAGAAAGACCCAAGATATACGAGAGAAATCATCCACTACAACTAGATAGAACATGTGTCCCTGATGATCGAGAACACGACTCGGACCCCAAATATCAATATGCAACAACTCGAACGGGGAGCTACTGCTCCGACTCTGACGACTAGGAAAGCTGGACCTATGGTGCTTTCCCAACTGACACGCGTCACAGCGAAAGGAAGAACAGAGAAGGTGTCGCATTTTCTGGAGCGGGAGATGACCAAGCGAAGATGTCAGATGTACGAAGATACTGGTTCGGCAGAATAAGAAGAGACACCAGCATAAGAATTCCGGACCAGGCGATACAGACCATTCTGCTCAGAGCCACAGCCAATCACCCTGCCCGTTAGTATGTTCTGAAAAATAAGAGAAGAGGGGTCAAATATAGCACGACAATGCAAATCATTCGTAATCTGACTAATAGACAACAGGTTCATGGAGAACTCAGGAGCATGCATCATATTCCATAGAGGCATGGAAGAAGATAGAACGACCTCCCCCTGTCCAATAAGGGGAGAATGGGTACCATCTGCGATCTGTACTGAACAACCATGGGGTCCGTCCCTGTAGGACTCAAGTCTCTCTCGATCTCGGCAGATGTGATGTGGCACCAGAATCTATAATCCAATCAGATATATCATGACATGTTGTAAATGCAGTACCACTGCCTGAGGTACTAGCGACAGCCGAGGAACTGGCAGAGGCAAAGGCAGCAACATCAGAAGGTCCAACAGAAGACTCAGCAGTAGATTGTGGCATAATATCACGTAGACGTGCCACGAGCTCCTCAAAATGATTGTCTGCATTGGATGCTGACTGGGGCAGAACATGCTCAGCTACACGCGCCGATGCAGGGAACCCATGCTTAGAGTAGCATGTATCCTCCGAGTGGCTTGTGCGGTGACAGTACGAACAGGGGTGACGAAAGCGACCACCCCTACCACCTCCACCTCCACGTCCACGACCAGAAGACTGACCACCTCTCCCACGCGATACCGCCATCGCCGATGGGGGTGGAGTAGATGAGCTGGAAGGCACTGATATGCGACTGAGCCTCCGGTAAACATCCTCCATTGGAGGAATAACTGCATCTGCCAAAATCTGAGAGCAGGCAGCCTCGTACTCAGGATCTAGGGCTGCAAGTAGAACGCCCACCATGGTGGCATTCCGAAACGTCTTCTGCTGCTCAGGGGTTGCCGTGAGTGGAATGGTACTGTATAGCTTCTCAAACATCCCTCTCAGGGACGTGTACAAGGAGTGAAGTGGTTTGCCGTTCTGCTTCATCGTGAATATATCACGATGAAGCTGTAACATTTTGGTTTCCTTCCGCACCAGAATATCCCACATTGCCTTGGCATTGGGCTGATGGAGGACATCATTGGCAATCTCCATCGACAGTGTGCCTGACAGCCAAACCTTGGCTTACGAATCATCAGCCTCCCACGAGGCATAAATCCATGTCTTCTCTGTTGGCTCATCCTCGGTAAGAATGTGCTTCTTACCGTTTGACTTCATGAGACTCATGAATTGCATCGCCCAAAGCTCGTAGTTTGAACCATTCATCTTCACTATTGGCGCGGGACCTTTGAACGCGCCTATAGAGGGCATATCCACCTTGGATTCTGACATATCGCCGCTGGAGAAGAACCAGGGTTTGTAGACAGAGTGACAAATGTCTACAGAGACTGCATAGGATTTGAGTGCGTACGTAGACGTTACGCACCCAAATCCATAGATTCGGAGGACAAGCGGGCTGCGATCAAGCTGACCGGAGGCACGGCGGTAACGGCTAGGGCACGGCGTGGTTGGACTGGCGGCGGCGGCGGGGGCCGGGCTAGGGCACGGCGTGGGGCTGGATTGGCGACGGCTAGGGTTGGCGGGATCCCGACACGGGGGCTGGGAGCCGGGCTGGAGACCGCCTAGAGGCGGAACCGGTGAGAGGGGTCGGCGAGAGGAGAGGAGCCGGCTAGAGGAGAGGGGGCCGGCGAGAGGAGAGGGGCCGACGAGAGGAGAGGGGCCGGCGAGAGGAGGGGCGGCAGGCGGCGGGTGGTGGGTGAAGGGATGAGCCCTAGGGTTTAGGTTCTGATACCATGTTGGGAGAAATGAGCAACTTATTATTCAAGAGAACCCTGGCCTCTCTTATATAGGGAGAGACCTAATGGGTAAAATACAGAGTAGTCCAGAGAACAATAAGAAAATACTAAACAGTACATAACACATATAATAATAATACTCTCTACACCTACTATACTTCCTTTGTATTCATCTATAACTCGCACGATTCAAACAACTTTCACTATTAACTGGATCTCCCAAAGTGATCTCTCTATTTCCTTCCCCAATGAAAATCTTATGGAAATCTTGCTTCTATCCAGTTTCGATATCTTTCTGAGTAACAAGCGCGTGTCCTTCATCATCCTTAATGCATCTCACTTGAGAAAGATATTTGGGCTTTCTTTCTCTTATTTTGGCCAATCTTGAATATATCCTCATGGCCCGCCTTAAAGTCAATTTTTGTACAACACTTCATAAGCTTTTAACTTTACATGCAGCCTTCTCAGCTTCCTTCTTCGTTATTTTGCAGTGGTGACAGTTTCCTCCCTTTTATATGTATACATGCCTTAAAGCATGGTCTTTTATTCTTGAGCTTTTCTAGCACCCCTTCACTCCATTACCAAGCCTCCTTTTGGCCTAGAACTCCTCCCTTTGCCTTTTGAATACAAGATGCTACCGCCTCCTACATCTCATTAGCACTTTCATTACAATCCCAAGATAAGTCTTCTAAAACCTTCTCTCTGAAGCGTAATTGCTTCAATTGAAGATTCCATCATCTAGTTCTAATGAATCTTAGGAACCATCCTTTTCTTACCAATCCTCTTATTTGCAAATTCATGACTAACAAGCGACGTTGAGTTGTCACACTCTCTCATCGGATTATTTTGCAGCCTTTGCAATACAACCAGACACTTCTTCTAATCTGCAAAGTAACCTATCTATATTCTAGCCAGACCATTCTTATAAGTAATTAGATGCTCATCCCTCTTCTTGAAGAGTGTTTGCTATGAAAAGATCAAAAGCCGTGACAAAAACCAGAATGACTCCATATTCATTTCTATCCCCAAAGACATAGCTTTATGAATACTAGCATACCCTAAAGCATCTTTTTTCACATGGCTATTAAGATCTCCACATAGGCAAATCATCTCTCGTTGTGGGATTCCCTGCAAATCCTCGCAAAAAACGTGTTTAAACCCTTCTTCTAAACAAATTTACAGTGCAAAAAGTGAGATGATATTCAGAATTTCTTATTCGAGCACCAATTTTAGCAAAATAATTCGATCCCCAAATCTTTGCATCTCAACCACGCTATCCTTCAAATCCTTATTGTTGAGAAAAATGAATAGTTGATTATTCATGAGACCCAAGGGCTCTCTTATATAGGAGAAAAGCCATGGGTAAATAATAAGAGAGGTACATAAAGAAAATAAAATAAGGAATAACACCAAAGATGTACAGTAATCTCAACACTCCCCCTCAAGCTGGAGCATATATGTCTATCATGCTCATCTTGGAACATCTTTGGAAAGGACCTCTAGTATGAACTTTGGTGAATATATCAGCAGTCTGATCTCCAATAGAAACATGAGAGGTGGATATGAGACCCATCTGGATCATATCTCTGGTATAGTGGCAATCTACATCTATATGTGTTGTACGTTCATGGAATGCAGGATTATTTGCAATAAAAAGTGTTGCATGATTGTCACATAGAAGCTGCATAGGAAGAGGTACATCAACTGCAAGATCTGTCATTGTCAAAACCGACCTCACCCACATCATCTTTGTGCTTCCTTGAGCCATGGCCTTGTATTCGGATTCTGCACTAGATCTAGCAACCATTGTCTGCTCCTTACTCTTCCATGACACAAGTGAGCTGCCAACAAATATAGCATAGCCAGAAGTAGACTTCTTGTCCATGGGGCATCCTGCATAATCTGTGTCTGTATACGTTACATCAAGAAAAGTGCTTCTGCTGAATATAAGACCACTTCCTGGTGAAGACTTCAAATATCTCAAAATCATATAGACAGCATCCATATGAACATTCCTAGGTTGCTCCATGAATTGGCTTACTTTGCTCACAGCAAAGGATATATCTGGTATGGCGATGGTAGCATGTAGAAGCTTCCTGACCAGCTCTCTGTATCTCCTATGATCTGCCTCCTCAAGATCATCATCATATAGTCTCATACTTGGATCCATAGGAGTAGTAGCCAGCTTGCACCCTCTCATGCTTGTCTCTAGAAGATCGGTAACAAACTTCCTTTAGGTCATCACAAGACCATGTGGGTTCTTGGCGAACTCTAATCCAAGGAAGTATCGAAGATTGTCAAGGTCCTTGTTCACGAATTGCTGACCTAGGAACTCCTTAGCCACCTGAATATCCTGCTCATTATCACCCATGACAATAATATCATCAACATAGACGAGAATAGCAACAGTACCTCTCTCTGAACAAAAAGTGAGTGATCCGTAGTGGACCGGGCAAACCCCTGATGCTCTATCAATTCTGAAAGCTTCTAGTACCAAGCTCTGGGACTCTGTTTTAAGCCGTAGATCGCCTTGTGGAGCCTACACACTTTCTGAGACTCCCCCACAGCAGCAAACCTCGGTGGCTGCTGCATATAAACCTCCTCCTGTAGATCTCTATAAAGAAATGCATCTTCATATCAAGTTGGTAAAGAGGTTGGTCCCTTGAAACAACAACTGATAGGAGAATGCGTAATGTTGAGTGTCTGGCCACTGGAGAGAAGGTATCTGATAATCCACCCCATAAGTCTAGGTGAATCCACGTCCTACAAGCTTTGCCTTGTAGCGATCCGCACTATCATTTGCTCATTGCTTCATTGTAAATATCCATTAGCACCCCACAATAGATGCACATGGCGGGGCCGAAACAACACTCCAGGTACCAAGAGACTGCAAAGCGGCCATCTCCTCTTCCATTGCAAGTCGCCAACTGATATCATGCATGACCTCCTGATATGTTCGTGGTATAGTAATAGCTGAGAGGCCCATAACAAACCTCATGTACTCCTCTGAAAGATGGTCCAAGGAAACATGCGCAGCTAGAGGTTATGTAGCACAGTTGCGACGGGGCTTCCTCAAGTCAATAAGTACATCGAGGTCATCAGCCTCTCTGTTTTTTGGTATCAGCTCCTCATGTGTAGTATCTTGTGGATCAAGCATAGCACCAGTGCCATCAGTAGAAACAATGTATTCACTATATACCCGGAACGTGCTGGATGATGGGGAAGGAACAGGAGCAGAGGGGCAAGTAGAGGACCTGCGAATGTAAAAACGAGGTAGGAATTGAGGCAGTGTAGATGGAGGTGGAGGTGGTGGAGGTGTAGGTGACTGAGACTCAACATGAGGAGTTCTTGGTGGAGATGATGGAGCTGGTGGAATAAATATGTCCTCACCAGAGTCAGCATTGGACAACTTGTCACTTGTAGGAGAAAAATATATAATAGACTCAAAAAATGTGACATCAGCACTCACGTAATATTTTCTCCCAACATGATCAAAACATATATACCCTTTTTGGGTACAAGAATAGTCAACGAACACACAATTGACAGCTCTAGGAGAGAGCTTGTCACGACCATGAAAAAATTTGTGGACAAAAGCCACATATCTAAAGACTCTGGGGGTAAGTGAGAATAAGTCCTTCTCCGGAAACACAATCAAGAAAGGAACTTTTTCTCCAAGCATAGTAGACGGCATGTGGTTCACCAAATAACATGCAGTAAGAACCACATCACCCTAGAAAGAATGAGGAGCTCCACTCTGAATCAAAAAAGTCCTTATGGCATCCAAAAGATGACGGTGTTTGCGTTCAGCAACACCGTTCTGCTGTGACGCGTAAGCAAGCGAAGTTTGATGAACAACACCAATAGATCTGAGGAAGTCCGACAACTATAAAGTAGAAAACTCCAAAGCATTGTCAGTGCGAATAAATTTCACATTAGCTGAAAAAATGTTCTTGATCTCAATAAGAAAAGATTTAATCACAGGACCAGCTTCAGACTTATTCTTTAACAGGGAAACCCAAGATAATCTCGAGAAATCATCAATAGCAACCACATAGAACAGATGTCCTTGATTATCGGGAACACGACTAGGACCCCAGATATCAAAATGAAGCAACTCAAACAGCTGACTACTGTGATGACTTTGACGACTCGGAAACGATGAACGATGGTGCTTCCCAAGCTGACATGCCTCACACTCCAAGGAAGTACGAGTAGAGATCTGTGAGAGGACATGACATAACTTTTGAACAGGAAGGTGTCCAAAGCGGAGATACCACGTGAAAGGAGAAACAGAACCAGACGGGATAGTAGCAGCACCAGCACAGGTAAGCTGGACAAGTCTGTAAAGCCCTCTCTGCTCACGGCCACATCCAATCACCATGCCCGTGAGTATGTCATGAAACACAAGAGAAGAAGGATCAATTATGGCACGACAATGTAAATTTTTTCTAATCTGGCCAATAGACAAACGATTCATCTGAAATGTTGGAGCATGTAAGACATTCTGCAGATGCATTGAGGGAGCTAGAATAATCTCCCCCTTTCCAACAATGGGTAGATGAACCCCATTGGCAATCACCATTGATCTACCAGGAGGGATAGACCTATAAAAAGTAAACTATGCTCGATCGCCACACATATGATGAGATGCCCCATAGTCCGCGATCCAATCAGACAAATCTGAACTGCTACTACTGGAAAAGGCATAAGCAATACCCAAGGTTCAGAAAGTCGGTATGCGGTATTCGTTCGGTCAGGCAGTCTGGAGCGAGTAAGCAGGCAGGCGGAAGTATATGCGGATTATGCGGTTTTTATTATTTTATTTAAAAATAATTAAAAATATAATAATAATTTCAAACATTAGATATTTATGTTTAAAAAATATAGCGTGGAAAAAATATGAAGTGAAGACTTTATTGTACAATGTGATATCAACCAAAACATTTTCAAAGGTCATTCATTTCCAAAAGACAAAAATGTTAACGGTGGAGAGAGTAAAAAATGTTGTAAATTGATTGAAGATAGGAAAAAATGGTGGATATCCTTGTCTAAATTGGAAGGAAACCTTTTTTTGAAGTATAACATTGTTAATAAAAACAACCATGAACCTTCATATTTTAATAAATGGTGTATTTGTCTATTCAAAGTCAAATATTAAAAAATTCAACCATTTAAATTAAATATATGTAATTTGTTCCGTGTAGTTAAAAATTCCATGCAAATATGGCATCTATATTCATTTTATCCTAAAAAAATCTAAGATACACATGTAATTTATTCGATATTCATGCAGTTATGAGATAATGTAGAAGTTAGAGCTGTCGTTGGAGAATCTAAAAAATAGAGATTTGTTTATGCTAAATTTAAAAAATAGAGAGATTTAGAGCTAAATAGATCAATCAACAAACCTTGGCAGAGGAGAAAAAGATGGTGGAGGAGCAACCCATGTGGAAGTCGAGAAGATGGTTGAGAAGCAAATAGTTACCTCTATTACATATGCGGCCGCATATGCGGTTTACTCGGCCGAGTATACCCTCGGACCCGCATATTGACCGAGTATAGCATACTCGGTGCGGTAGGGGGGCGCTTACGTATATGCGGCCGAATATGCGACCGCATAGGCTGACTTTCTAAACACTGCAATACCTAATGAGCTCGAAGAGGCTCTAGCAGCATGCGCAACATCTGAAGACCCAGAAGCCGAAGTAGTAGGACTAGTCATCATCTCTTGCAGTTTTGAAACAATATCATCAAAGCGTGCATCATGAATCGGAGTAGGAGTAGAAGTAGGCTCGATCTGCTAACAACTCAGGCAGACGCAGGATACCCATGCTTCTGATAGCATGTCTCCTCAGAATGACCAGGACGGTGGCAATGTGAACATGCACCTCGTTGTAGTCCTCCTCGACCATGTGGTCCTCGGCCATGAAACTGTGAGGTATCCCCTCTGCCATGAGAGGCTGCCATAGTAGATGAGTCTAAGCCACAGTAGTAGATGAAGTAGTAATTCTGATCAGCCTATTGGAGGTATCGTCTCTCCAGTAAATAGTTGAGTGCGTGCTGCCTCGCACTCAAAGTCAAGAGATGACAGAAATACTCCTGTCATAGTAGCATTCCTATATGCATGTTGTTGCTCAATGCTAGTAGTAATAAGCATGGAACTATGCAGCCGCTCAAACATGCCTCTGAGAAGCGAGAAGTGTGTATGAGGAGGCCGACCATTCTGCTTAGTCAAAAAAAATATCAAACTGCAATTGTAGAATTTTGCTCTCATTCTTTGCATGCCTATACGTGTCAGCTAAGATGTCCCACATAGCTCTCGTTGTGAGTTGATTGACAATACCATGGCAATCTCCGTGGTGAGCGTCCCGAAGAGCCAAATGCGAGCAAACACATCATCTTGCTTCCAAGAAGCATTAGCACCAGTCTTGTCCTCCGACGTTGGATCCGTCAGAATGTGCTCCTTGTTATGACACAACATTAGGGTGTGAAACTGCATGGACCACAACTCGTAGTTTGTCCCATTCATCTTCACGATAGGAGCCGAGCCCTTGAAGGCACCGGATGATGAAAAAACATCACCCTTATTCTCTGACATGGTAGCACGAATGTCTATATCGGGATCAAAACTTAGTAGACTACACTGAATGAGTCTACACAATCACATATAGAGGTTTAGTTGTATCTGTAGACTCATACAACCATCCTCATCTCTTGTTGAAGGCTAAAGTCGGAAGTCGTGATATATGAAAATCACGAAAGAACCGAGCAAAATCTGGTGTGCACAGGGGCGAAGTACAGTGCATATGGGCGATGCACAAGAGCACACAGGCGTCGTGTGTGGTGTGCACAGGTGCGATGTACGGTGTGCCATGCGTAGAGGCACGATGTGCTGGAGCGTTGTGCGCAGAGGTATGATGCGCAGGGGCAATGCACGGTGCACAGAGGCGATGCATGATGCGCAAGGGCGATGCACGGCGCACTGTGCGCAGAGGCACGGTGCGCAGGAGTGCTGTGCGCGGAGGCACGTTGTGCGCAGGGGCTAATGGGGGAGGGCGCGAAAGATTACCAAGGGGCGCGGTGGTAGGCGGCACATGGAGGGAGGGAGCCTGCAGACGACATGGGGAGGGTGGTACCTGCCGACGACGACGCGGGGGGGGGGGGGGGGGGGTGTAGGGCTAGGGTTAGGGTGGGATATAGGAATCCCGATCTAGGACTGTTGCTCCGATACCATGTTGAGAAAAATGAATAGTTTGATTATTCATGAGACCCCAGGGCTCTCTTATATAGGAGAAAAGCCCTGTGTAAAAAGCAAGAGAGGTACTTAAAGAATATAAAATGAGGAATAACACCAAAGATGTACAGTAACTGTTCCAGGTAATGATGCAGCGGTCCTTGCCAACTTCGCATTACATTCAGGCGATGCAACACGTCTCTAGTATGGAACGTCTCAACGAAATCCAAATGTTTGCTTAACCCACCCATGGTCGCTCCCAAGTCCTTCTTGCTTTGCGGGGAGGTCAAGATCAGGGTTCCAAGGCTTTTGCAGATCTAGTTGATGAGTTGCAGCTTGAGGCTCTCGACACTTCTGACACGAGATATACTTGGAGAAGCTCGAGCTCCCGATCTAGAATTGATCGTTTTCTCGCTTCCGTTGAGCTCTAGGAGGCTTTTCCGCTTCCGTTCCCTTCCAGATTTTGAACGAGATTGGACCACACGTCGGTGGTGTGGGATGCGGGTACAGCAGCCCCCTGTAGAGGTTTCTTTCGCTTCAAACGGGCATGGTTACAGGTGAACTCGTTCAAGGACTTTGTATCCAATCTCTAGTCATTTTTCGTGGTGCCTGGTTCGACCGCTACTCGTTTGTGCAAGAAACTTGTTTTTCAAGGAGAGGCAGGAGGCAGACCTGGCTTGCAGGACCGCGGCGGATTTAGATCTGACCCTGCTTGACGGGTTGGAGGATGAGAGGCAGATAACGGTTGCAGAGTATGAGCAGAGAGCGGTGGCTCAGAAGATTATCCTTGGAGAGGACATAAAGAAGGTGATTGAATGGAGGAAGAAATCCAGGGTGACCTGGCTGAAGGAGGGGGACGCGAACACAGCCTTTTTCCACATGGTGGCTAGTGGAAGTCGTTGTCGTAACTTTATTCGCTCCCCTCATGGTGGACGAGGATACCTTTGAGGGGGAGAGTGAAATGGGTATCGCGGGCACAGACCACTTCTGCTCGTTCTATTCTAGAGCCCCTGCTCGGCCCTGGCGATGGAGTAGCTTGAGCAAACCGGTTTTTTTGATGACCACGGAGGGAGGTTTCTTTCGACCCCGGCACGGTGTCAGGCATGGGTGTCCTCTTGCTCCCCTTATTTTCGTGATAGCGACCGATGTGCTTAGTTATATGGTTGAGCGTATCACGACTGGGGGTTTTACTGTGGGCTTCTATACTTGTGACATCTCCATCCTGTTGCTGCAGTACGCGGACAACACAATCATCTTCATTGAGGGCGAGAAGGATGAGGCGAGGGGCTTGGCTACCACTTTGGAGCTCTTTTGTGAGCTCTCGGGCATGGTCTTAAATCATGACAAGTCCACAGTTGTTCCTTTTGGGATGTCAGATGATGAGGCGCTGTCCCTGTAGCATTGAACTTGGCACCTCTTGCGGAGCCCTCCCTCTGTGGTACCTCAATCTTTCGCCTGCGTCTGGAAGAGTCAAGGTGGCGGAATGGATGCCAGTTATTGAGAAGATGGAGAATAGACTGTCAGGTTGGAAGGCAAACTAATTATCTCGAGGGGGTCGCTTGGTCTTCTAAAGGCGATTCTTGAGGCTATTCCGATCTACTTCATTTCCTCTTGCATCCTGTCGGGCGGTGTTCGTCGTAGACTTGAAAAGATCATGAGACGTTCCCTTTGGAGCAAGGTTGGGCATGATGGCGACGGCGTGCAGCTGGTAAGCTGAGACACTGTGACACTACAAAAGTCGGATGGCGGCTTAGGGAATAAGAACCTTGAGACAATGAACAAGGCCCTACTTCTTAAGCGGGTTGGCAGGCTATGAGGGTCTAGTGAGGATCTTTGTTGCAGGCAGGTTCGGTGTATTTATGACCTACGTCAACCGGGGCAGATGAACCATCTCAGGGGTGGCCAAGTGTTGTCCTTTTAGAAGGGAATTATTTCGGGCATGCCTCACTTTTTTGATCTTTTCAAGCATGTTCTTGGAGATGGTCGCTCTTTTGCGATTTGGACAGATGACTGGATGGGTAATGGAATGCTATGCGATAGATTCCCCTGCCTTTTTGCTTTGGTTGGGGACCGTATGGCCTCTGTGGCTGATTGCTGGGACAATGGGAATTGGATGCCATCTTTTGCCGCAAATTTTAAGACCGTCGTATAGAAGATTCAGTCGCTCTTATGGAGGTCTTGGGCCAGCACGGCAGACCTTCTTCTGGCAGGGATCACTAGGTATGGAAGGGCAACCTCTTCTCGGTGAAGAAGGCCTATGGTGCAATCTGCCGACCACCTGCTTCCAGAACCGACGTAGTTATCAGAGATTGCAATTTAATATGGGAACTTAAACTGCCTGGGAAGATCGATTTTTTCTTGTGGTTGCTGAGGAGAAAACGTATCATGACAAGGGACCGTTGTGTCAGATTGTTCACATCCATATACAACTCATGTTCGCTTTGCAGCTCTCATGTGTAAACCATTGAACACCTCTTCTTCAACTGCTCCCTCACCTCTCAGCTTTAGTATGCATCTGATTTGAACTGGATCAATACCCAGAGCCTGGAGTAATTGTGGAACTCACTGGTGGTTTCTAAGGATAGACAAAGGAACGAACCCTTACAACCGCTAGCGCTTGTCTGGGCAATTTGGTTAGCTAGAAATGATGTAATTTTCTCTTCGCATCGATTTTACCGTGAAAATGTTCTCTCTCACTCCAAGACTATAGTAGAGTCTTGGCTTCTGTAAGTACCTCTTTACCTGCTTTTTTTAATAAAATGGGGTGAACACCATAGCGTGTTACCCCCTCTTTGAATCAAAAATAAATAAATGAGAAAGGTTGCGTGTTAGGTAGCCAACAGTTTCGACAAATTCCTAAACAGTGTTCTTTTTAATAACAATATTTAAGAATTTTTTTCAACAATCAAATCCTTTCAACATAAATAGATATTTAGAGGAAACAAAAAATAGACATTTCACAATTTCTGGATAGATTTCTCTTAACTAAAAGCATAAGTATCAAGACTTTAATTATGGAGCCTGAAGACAAAATAGGAGAAAATTCACTTCCACTGAAAAGACGGTCAGTGGCCAAAAGATAGAACAAGCTGTTTTTGAAATGTATAAGCAATAATCTATGCCACCAATATTAAAGGATTGCAATTCTATAAAAAACCAACTATTAGAAAGTACCCTGTAATCGTACAAAGAATTTTCAAACATAATTGTACAAATTTGGCCATGAATTAAAAACTAAAGATGACTCATGAAAGATCCAACAGGTCTTTAAAACGAAACAAAAGCCATGCCAAATATAAAAAAAAAGATAGCAGAAGATAAGTGCTTACTCAAGAAAAGGGGGGAATGGATAATCAACCCCAAGTTTTGGAGCAATGGGTTCGCTGCTAGAAGGCAGACTAGAGAGAGATGCTTTTGTGTTTCCACTGACTGGGTTATCTTCCAACTGTAGTGCAGGCTTGCAAGATGACTCCTTAGCAGGGTGTACTTGGCCCTGTTGGCCTTTATCATCTAAAGCTGCGTTCCTCACTCTTTCAACTGATAAAACCTTTTTATGAAACTTCAACCTGAAAGAGGAAATTTACAAATATAGAGACCATTGTCAACATCATGTAAGGGATAAAAGAGGACTGATGTAATCAAATCGATGGCATCAGCAAAGCAAGTGCAGAATTAATAAATGAATGCATACCCTCAAACGAAAATGTTATGTAGAAGTCCGCCTTACTGTAAAAAAATGTTTTCACGGCTCGAACAGCTGAAGGGGTCTAAGTTCCATGGTGTTAGAAGAATTTCACATAGTACAAGCTTGACAGGCTAGATGATGAAGTCAAGGTATGAACTTTAACTGACAAGAGGCTACTTAAGGTTCCAAAATGGCCTACTACCCGCTGCTGCAGGGATGGAAGCATGTCACCAACTCACCCTGCCAGCTTTCCTGTTTTCTACATTCTAGGTAAAGCGAGGAGAATTTAGACCACGGAGGAAAGGAATATGAAAGAGATGAAAAACCAAACTTTCTGTTATATTGATAAGTGAGGTCAAGCTTTCTTTAAATGGAAATAGGAAAGTTGTAAAAAGAGAAAGAGGAGGGGGGGAGGGGGGTGAAGGGACCAAATAAATTTAGGATATTATCCAAAGCTATGTACATGGATGAAACAAAGAAAACAGTCGCAAACTACAAACCAGCGAAAAATGAAACAAAAAAGGTTGTAAGTAAAGCTAAGACAAAAACATGTGAGATTTTATACTAAAATCTTGACTCTAGAAAGGGTCAAAAGAATATTCATATTGATCAAAGTAAGAGAAAGAAAGACCAAGGATCTTTCTCAAGTGAGATGCATTAAGGATGAGGAATGACATGCGCTTGTTACTCAAAGGATATAGAAACTAGATGGAAGCAGTATTTTCATAAACTTTTCACTGAGCAAGGGATAAAGAGATCACTCTGGAAGACCTAGCTAGTGGTGAAAGTTATCTAAATTGTACGGCCTAGATACGAATACAAAGGAAGGAAATAGAGGATGCTTTGAAGGTTATGAAATATGAGAAAGGTGCAAGAATTGATGATACTCCTACATAAGTATGGAGATTTCTAAGTGAACATGGTTTGACTTGGCTCACAAATTTATTCAATACTATTTGATAAAGAAAGAAAATACACGAAGAATGAAGAAAAATGCCGAGGTGCCTCTTTACAAGAGACATTCAATTGTTTGAATTTAAGAGGCATCAAATGATGAGTTCTACTATGAAATTTAGGAAGTGTGAATGAAGAAGGCTTAGGCATATTTCCAAGATAGCAAAGAATCAATTGGGATTCATGTCAGGTCGCTCAACTATTGAAGCTATCAACTTGTAGAGAACAATGGAGATTTATAGAGTTAAAAGGAAGAACCTCTATATGATTTTTATTGATTTGGAGAAGGCTTACGATTCAGTTTTACGGGAGATCTTGTGGAGAGTTTTGTAGAAGAGACAAGTACATGTCATGTACATTAACCTTGTAAAGGATATGTATGACAGAGCTTCATCTTGTATAAGGATCCATTCTAAAACGACCAACTATTTTGACATCAGCATCGATCTACATCATGATTCAACTTTGAGTCCATTTCTTTTTGCTTTGATTATGCACGAGTTGACTAGATATATCAAAGTTGGGGTACCCCGATACGCGCATTCGTAATATTACAATTCCGATCGCATTAAGTTCCCGGATAGCGACAGTCTTCTGACTTGTCGTAAGTCCGAAAAGGGAAATATGACATTCAAATTCAATAATCACAAATGTCACCGATTTCATTAATTTTCATATTATATCCCAAGAAGAGAAAGGAAAAAAATATTTATGATAAGTATCTGTGAAAGGCACTTTTTATGACTAAAAATAATTTCATGCAGAGCCATGACATCCCAACCAGGCCAGGAGACGACTAACCAGCTAGCACGCATATTAATCGCTCTTACTGATCTTCAGCAGCGGCAGGCTGCTATGAGGGCCAGCAGGACCAGATTCTGGCACAGCAGACTGAGATCGCAGACCGACAGACTGATATAGAGATGAGATTTGAGGAGCTGTCAGATTTCACACACCATCCATCTCCAGATGGGACCAGACAGGACCAACGATAGTCAGTAGAGGTACAGTAGCCTCATTTCGATGATCCACTTGAGGAGATACCAAAGCATGGAGCTGTGGATGGAGACTTTGACAGGGAGCAGGACCCTGTTGACTTTGCAGACGAGAACGCACATGAGACTCTGCTATCCACAGTTATCAGTCAGTGTTCACTTCCTACCAGTGGGCCAATGTGCCCATGTTTGAGGGTACTGGTATGTCAGATGTTGCTGAGCAATGGCTCAAGAAGGTGATGAAGGTGCTGAGGATGATTCACGCGCCACGAGACACATGGCTATCTTTCACGGTCACTAACAGACTTCGATGAGAGATGGTGGGATGCTGTAATTTCTGAGATAGGCCGCAAGCCTACATGGAATGATTTTGAGACACGATTCAGAGCCAACTTCTTTTCTGTGAAGTGGAAGGAGACCCAGAGCCAACTTTTTGCAGAGCTTCGTCAGGGACGGATGACAGCTAGAGACTACTTCGTCAGATACACTGAGCTGTCTCGACATACACCAGCAACTGCTACATTTTCAGATGAGAATCTGGAAAAGTTCATTAAAGGCATGAGGGAAGAGGTGCAGGAGAAGCTGGTTGGATTACACATCACTTCCATCTTTGAGGCTACTGACGCAACGGAGAAATTTGAGGATATCCGAGAGCGACGATTTGGGAGCTCGTCTAGAGCAGCACAAAGACCACAACGATCTTTTAGGCCGATTTGCCGACCATCTCAATAGCAGAGGTCAGCTAAGCATTTCCGACCTGCAGGTTCAGCATTCTCAGGCAATGCTCGCTCATCTCCACCGACTACTTTAGGAGGAGCACTAGCTGGACGTGGCACAGATTTCGCTTGACCATCTAGATCGCAGCGAGCAGACATACCCATTGGCTCGGAGCACAGACACGGCCACTCCACCTACCCGGCCAGTCTGTTGTTACTTGTGCCATGAGTGTGGACATTACCGGCATCAGTGTTCCCAGCGTTCAGGGAGTTTCCGTAGCAAAAAGTCCAACATCAAGAGGCAGCAGCAGAGACAAACACAGAGTGTGGCAGGTTCCAGTACTGCACCAGCTAGACAGGGTCAGCTACACGCAGTGACCGAGGAGAAGGCACGTTCAGCAACTATTGTGGTGAAAGGTATGGTCTCAGTCTTGGGCCGACCCTTTCATGTTTTGTTTGATTCTGGAGCGACACATATTTTCCTTACTTCGAAGCTACTAGCTTCTTTAGATAGAGTCGTAGAGACTATATCTTCTCCATGTCACATCCGTGGGCTAGGTAGCCAGTAGTTCGTCATTTCCTTGATAGTCAGGCTCTTGCCAGTACTGATTGGTAGCCATGAGATGATTGTAGATTGTTTACTACTACAACTTGGATGAGTTTGATTTGATTCTAGGCATGAATTGGTTATCAGCTCATCATGCTCTTGTTGATTACTTTAGGAAGACAGTTGTCTTCAAGATTCCAGATTTACCCGAGTTCACTTTTGAGGGTACCTTACATGACTTCAAAATGGAGTACATTTCAGTGTTGAGAGCTCAGAGACTTGTTGATCAGGGATGAGATTCCTACCTAGCATTTGTTCGGGAGATATCCGATCATGAGCCAATGACACAGGACATCATAATCGTACCGGAATATCCAGATGTGTTTCCTGATGAGCTACCAGGATTACCTCCTGAGAGAGAGATCGAGTTCGAGATCACGTTACTACCAGAGACACAACCGATCTCGATGGCACCATATCGCATGGCTCCAGCTAAGTTGAGGGAGCTGTGCAATTACAACTTACAAGAATTACTTGACTTGGGATTCGTGAGGCTGAGCACTTCACCTTGGGGTGCTCCAGTGTTATTCATCAAGAAGAAGGATGGATCCATGACATTGTGCATCGATTGCAGGCAACTGAACAAGAGAACGGTAAAGAACCGTTATCCTTTACGTGCATCGATGATTTGTTTGACCAGCTCCAGAGATCTTCGGTGTTTTGGAAGATCGACCTTCGATTGGGCTATCATCAGCTAGGTATTCGAGAGTCAGATATTCCGAAGATAGCTTTCAGAACTCGCTATGGACACTACGAGTTTGCAGTAATGCCGTTTGGGCTCACCAATGCACCTGCGGCTTTCATGGATATGATGAACCGGATTTTCCGTCCATATTTGGGCAAATTTGTGGTGATGTACATTGATGATGTGCTCATATATTCTCGGAATAAATGGGATCATGCGAATGATCTGCGGATTGCCTTGGATACATTGCAGGAGCACAAACTATATGCCAAATTGAGCAAGTGCAAGTTCTGGTTATCCAAGGTCTCATTTATTGGGCATGTCATTTCTGGAGCACGTATCGTGATTGATCCTGCGAAGAATGAGGCAGTCATGTCTTCAGAGCAGCCCAAGACAGTTAGTCAGATTCAGAGCTTTCTTAGACTAGCAGGTTATTACAAACGCTTTGTCAGCGGATTTTCACGTATTGTTCGTCCATTGACACGACTGACACAGAAGGGAATTCCATTCATTTGGGATGATACATGTGAGCAAGCCTTTAAGACATTGAAGGAGAGATTGACTACAACACCCATTCTTGCTCTTCCTTCAGGCACTCACGACTATGCAGCCTGTACATATGCATCTAGAGAAGCTTTAAGAGCGATGTTGATGCAGAGAGGTCATGTGATTGCTTATGCATCACGACAGTTGAGACCGCATGAGCGGAATTACCCTACTCATGACTTAGAGTTGGCAGCAATTGTCTTCGCCTTAAAGATCTTGCGCCACTATCTATATGGGGTGAACTTCGAGATTTTCACTGGTCATAAAAGTTTGAAGTACATCTTTAATCAGAAGGAGCTGAACATGAGACAGCGCAGGTGGCTTGAGATACTGAAGGATTACGATTGCACGATCTCTTACCATTCGCGTAAGGGAAACGTGGTTGCAGACGCACTTAGCAGGAAAGCTCATGTAGAGGGTATAGCGAACTAGTTATACACATGGGATATACTTGCAGCTTTGACCGATTGGCATCTCCAGGAGAGCGCATCCAATTCTACCGCCGTACCTCCACAATTCAGTAGTTTGTGGGATCGCATCGTCCAGGCCAGAAGACAGGTCCTTGGATTCGAGATAGATACATGCGCACCGTCAAGGATGAAGTCGATGAATTTGATGTGGCGGAGTCTACTTTATGGAAGGCAGGTCGCATCGTTGTGCCCAACGACGAGCAATTGCGCAGACATTCTAGATGAGGCACACAGTTCACGATTATCCATTCATCCAGGTAGTACCAAGATGTATCGTGATCTACGTCGACATTTATGGTGGGATGGAATGAAGCACGATGTGACGCAACATGTCAGCAGATGCATGACTTGTCATATGGTCAAGGCCGAGCACAGGAGACCACCAGGATTCTGCATACTCTCCCCATTCCTAAGTGGAAATGGGAGAGCATTTCTATAGATTTCGTCACGGGATTGCCGAAGACACCAGGTGGCCATGATTCCATTTGGGTCGTTGTTGATAGATTGACCAAGTCAGCCCATTTCATACATGTCAACACGACTTACACTCCATCCAGATTGGCCAAGCTATATGTGAAGAATATCATCAGGCTACATGGTATGCCACGAGAGGTAGTATCCGACAAGGATTCACGATTTACATCACATTATTGGCATCAGTTCATGTCAGCGCTACAAACAGAGCTAAAGATGAGTTATGCATACCATCCGCAAACCGACGGGCAGAGTGAGCGCACCATACAGACGCTTGAGGATTTACTTCGTGCATGCTCTTTGGAGTGGAAAGAGTCCTGAAAGAACCATCTATCATAGGTAGAATTCATATACAACAACAGCTATCATTACAGTATCGACATGGCACCATTCGAAACCCTCTATGGGCGAAGATGCCTCACACCTCTCAGTTGACGTGAGGTAGGTGATCATGCTCTCTACTCCGTAGATCTTGGAGGAGACTGCGAGAACTGTTGACCTTGTGAGACGGAGGCTTCTGACGACACAAAACCGCCAGAAAAGTTATGCAGACCGTCGGAGAAGAGACTTGGAGTTTCATGTGATATAATTATCTTCTCTTAAATCATTCAAACGTGTTGTGTTAACATTCAACTTAATCTCACATACTAATAAAACTCATGTAAATATTTGGAGATTGTGTATTTTTGCGAGTATATCCCATGAAGGGAGTGCAGAGATTTGGTATTCGTGGCAAGCTGGCACCGCGATATGTTGGACCTTTCGAGATTCTGGCTAAGGTGGGAAAAGTGGCCTATCGGGTAGCCCTTCCTCCACATCTTTCTGGTATTCACGACGTCTTCCATGTATCCAACCTGAGGAAGTATGTGCACGACCCTCGCCACGTCATCAGCTTCGAGAATCTTGACGTGGAGCCAGACTTGACATACGAGGAAAGGCCGGTGCAGATACTTGACAGCACTGTGAAGAAGCTTCGCAGTAAAGAGATTCTTTTGGTCAAGGTGTTATGACACCGACACGGCGTTCAAGAGGCGATGTGGGAGACCAAAGCAGATATGCGAGCACATTACCCACAACTTTTCTCACATAATGATTGAAGCAAGTTCTTTAATTATTTACATATAAATGGATATGGCTGGTTTTTCCTTTGAGGTTTTTATGGGTTCAAAATCCTTTGAGGTTTTTATGTCTATATGAAACCCAAACAAGATACCTAATGACCTTGACTCGAGTCTCGAGAATGAGACTTCTTTTGAGGTTTTTATATTTGTAACATCCGGAACCGCACAAACCCGAATCCGACCCTATTAGGGTCCAATTAACCCAATAAAGTTGTTGATCAATGCTAAACAACCTAAATCGATCAATAGATCGCGAATTAAAAGTCGTTCGGGCGAATCGACACCTAATGACCTTGATTCGAGTCTCGAAAACAGAGACTCCTTTTGAGGTTTTTATATTGTAACATCCAGAACCGCACAAACACGAATCCGACCCTATTAGGGTCCAATTAACCCAATAAAGTTGTTGATCAATGCTAAACAACCTAAATCGATCAATAGATCGTGAATCAAAAGTCGTTCAGGGCCAATCGATCAAAAATCGGTCGCATCGTAATGCGTACCCGAAAAGGCCGTAACATAAATTCAGAAACCATGAAACAAACCGAGACGGTCATACGATACGATTCGACGAAACAAGACCAACGGAATCGATCGTTCGTCAATCGGAGGCCGTTTGGTATTTTAAATTCACAAAATTTAACTCCAAACCAAAACTGTATCTCGAAAATTCCGGGCATCCAAACTCGATCAAAAGTATATCAATATTATACTCATATTGTTCGTCGTTCTGATACGATGAAATCGAGATATTGCACGTCGAAAACGGACACTCGAGGCGCGAATGCGGGCTTTTTTTATCTTAAGTGAGACAAATTGGTAAAAAAACAAAATAAAAAATAATTTAAAAAAACTACTGTTCAATCTGTTACAAAATCCAACAACTCTTATTTCGATTTCATTTAGCTAGGCATCTACACCACTTGCCCCAAATCTTTGTCCACATGGCAATTCTTCAAGGCTTCACTCCACCTTATAAATACCAGCCTTTCCCCTTTTATTTCCTTCCCATTTTTCTTTCAACTTTCAGCCGAGAACTCCCCTCTCTCCTCCCCCCCCCCCCAAACGAAGCACATCCCTTCTTTAAATTTTCCAATCTTATTATCAAAACCCCCACTGAAAGGCACCAAATTCTTCTCTATTCTCTTCAAAATCTATTCCAAATGTGTTGGTGCTTCTTCCAAACAACAAGAGACACCCACTGCTATCCAGCAAGTTCTGAAGCTAATCCAAGCAAATGTTGTTGCATGCATCGGTCAATTGTTGTTGTAGCAGTTCCTTCCAGCAGCCAATTACTGTTATGAATCTCCTTCTTCCAAAATAATCGGGATACAGGTACAACCCCTTCCTCTCTACCTTGCTGCCAAGCATGATGTCTTAATTATCATTAATTTCCTACTTAAAGCATGTAGGTCGAATAGTTCTGGGGTAGAGGAACAGACATATTTTGATTTTATAACTTGGAATTTGGAAAGAAGTTATGATTTATTACCTCTCAATACTCTTGCTAAATTTTAGTTTATTGGGAGATAAATGTCCTTGAATATATATATAACTTAGTTTATAAATTTACCAGGCACACCTGGAATTGCCTTGATAGATTTAACCTATATATATTGTTTATAAATTTACAAATAAGCAGTTGGGCTGGCCTGTAAAAATTTAATTTATAAATTAACCAGACAGCGTTATTAAGTATAAGTGCTTACCAAATTAAGATTCCGATGTCTTCTTTATTTCACTAAATTTTGATTTAAGTAGATATTATGCATGTTTCTTAAATTAGAATTTAAAAGTAGATTCATCTTCGAAGCAGAGCATTTTGTTGACTATCATATCTTGGTTGAAGTACTTCATTTGGAGAAGGGACATAGCATAGTTTGCAGATATCATGGAGTATAGGTTGTTTCGAGAGTTGAACTTGCTTGTGGAATATCACGTATGTTAGAGAATTTTAGCCTACTAGTTAAATTTAGAGAATCGAAGCAAGAAGTTCTCTCTGTATCTTATATAGGTTTATAAATATTACACTGCTAAGTCTCATACAAAAATTTTGGCAATATATCTTTGGAAATATCTCTTCCTTATGATGCAGTTTTAAGACTTGAAATACTATAATCCCCATTATCTTACTACTAAAATTTTGGTTAGGGTGAAATAAACTGCAACTAGATTGATTCCTTGATATACAGGGAATTATATATTCCGTATGTGGCATTTACACTAAGATTAGACCATAGTTTTATTGGAATATGAATATTATTTTGAATTAACTTAGGAAATATATATAAGTATTGATTTGGAAGAGGGGATTTTTTTATATTGTTCCTAATGTAGTTACTAATAATGGTATATTGTGCTTTTATGGCTATAATATTAAATGTTGAAATTCAGAGTTCTCTATCACATCAAATAATTATGCTTTAAAACCTCTATACTTAAGAGTCCAAGATTCCAAGTTATAATTATGGAGCAAGTAAGGTTATGAGAAGGGTTGGTGCTAGTGTCTCTTCGATCCAAAGGTCACTAGAATAACATTCAAACAGATGCAGAAGGTGTATGGTAGTGTTTAATAGTTTTGTTTTCAAGACATCCACTTGCACACTACATTTCAGCATATCTCTATCGTCACATGAATCCATGATAACTGGTATCAATTAATTGTGCCGATCATGGTGACCATTACGCCTGATTGTGCGAGGGCGTACCAGCGCTCGCTGACGCCCCTTCTTCCTTACATGTTTGGCAGGCAAGGATCCTGTAACACTGTAGTAGCTGTTGATGACTTCCGGTGATCGAGTTTATACCAAACGATACGTTTCTTTTGTTGCAGTTATTGGTAAGATATGATGTAAGTGTTTCTTTCACTTCTGTATATATATATATATTGGGACACATATATGAATGTATTGTCAACCCTCGTGTACATGTTATAAATACTTATTTATGAGAATTGATGAAAAGATTTGTTGGTGGCACCTGTTGGTGTTTTGTTTTGTGGTTGATACAATAATTATTGAATGGAATGTCATATGCAAGGGCAACGCGAAAAAAATTCCCTGATTTTCAGTGCTTGGTGAGATCGTTGCGAGTGTAATAACACGAATGCGTCGTAAACGAATACCTGGATCCGAGGGCTTCACAAGATACATTCAGGATGAGATGCCTTAGTGTTTATTGTATGATATTGTGTTGGTTGGTGAAACTAAAGATGGAGTAAATGAGAAGCATGAGGATTGTAGGCATGACTTAGAGACTAGAAAATTTCATATACGTAGAGTTAAGACTGAATATATGGAGTACGTATTTGATAGAAGCAAAAATGAAGCAATCGAGGTGAAGACTAGAGAAGATAGCATCCGGAAGAAAGGTTCTTTAGATACTTGCGATCTATTTTGCAACATGATGGGAAACTCGATGGAAGTATGCATAGAATAAATGCAAATTGGTTAAAGTGGAAAGGCATCTACCATTCTATGTGATAAGAAACTTCCTTAAAATCAAAGAAAAGTATTACAAAGCAGCCATGAGACCTGACTCCAAATCAAAGTGGAAAGGAGCCTCTACTCCTCTATGGATCTGAATGTTGGCCTGTGAACCATAAATAGCATGTAGTACAGAAAATGACAATAGTAGAAATGAAATGCTACAGTGGATCTGTGGTCATACATTAAATATCGAATTCGGAACGACGTGTTCAGAAGGAAAGTTAGTGTAGCTCCGATAAAGGATAAGATGAGAGAGAATCGCTTAAGGCGGTTTTGGCCATTTTCAAAGGAGGTTGGTTGATGCACTAGTTATAACATGCGAGATTCGGGATGCCGAGCCAACTACGAGAGCACGAGGACAACCCAAGAAGTGTTGAAAGGAGAATATCCGAAGGGATCTTATTTAGATCTAAGTCCAAGAACAACCTAAAAAAGATCTGAATTGAGGCAAAGAATCCATGTAGTCGACCCTACGTAATGTGGGAGAAGGCTTTTTTGTCATTTGTTGTTATGCTAAAAGGCAAATCCTTAACATTCCCCACAATTTGGATAATACAAATCTTACACTCAGCTCGTTGTAACAAAATAAGAAAAATGATCTAGCAAGAGTAGAATGACTTTCGTTTAGTCTAACATTGTGACACCGGAAATTCGAAGAAGACATCTCTGACTCAAATATCATGTGAAATAGCAATCAACCTCTACATGTTTAGTGAATTAATGAAACATAGGTTGTTTGCATATTATCCCCAACTGAGCTAGATGAGGAAGTATATGTGATCCTAAACGTATAGTGAAAAGTCGAATACTCATATTTCCTTCGCATAACTCATATAAGCGATTTGCATTTTGTCTATAAGCTTAACCATTGAGCTACATACATTTTAGATGTATTGTTACATCAAAGCTCCATCTTCCTTGAAAATGATAAATGTAGGTCTATCAAGACTTCTTTGATCGGCATTAGTTCAATAGTAGTTTGAGCCTGGCACTATATTCATGTCTGCACTAAAGCAAGATACTATGGCGAGCTACTTGCACCTTCACATGACAAGATTTCTGCCTAGACTGGTGTGGACTCATGTCATGGATTTTCTATAAAGAAAACAACATGCATAATCTTCAAGAGCATAAGCCGCAATATCAAGTGATTCACTCTTAATGGATAGTAGTTCCTTGCCTGGAGCAGAATTACGTGACTCAATATCATCACTAGGGTGGGGCCCGAGTGGCTCTGGCATAAAGGTTGTATCAATCAATGAAGGAGGGAGACAAAGAAAAGTCAGACCACAGGGTGCGCCTAGAGGCGGCCGCGTGGCCCAATAGAAAAATTCAAAAGCAAACAAATAAAATAAAACAAAAAAAGGAATAGTAAATGGACATAAAATAAAAAGTATTCAACATGAAAGTTGTTCAACTTGATGAGATCTACAACTTTCATGAAGGATAAAAACAAAAAAGACCTCATTTGTACATACTTAGATTTTTGGTGGATTCTTAATGTGTACTGAATACCCATTTTTTAGTTTTGATATTTTATATTTCTAATTAAAGATTATGCACATACAAACATATATACATATTAAACTAATTAGGGATTTTCAAAAGGTCAATAACAAAAGGAATATTAACAATATGTACAAGATATACAAGGACCAAGTTAGAGTTTTTATTGAGAGCATAAATTACCATATTTAACCCTATTTATATATAAAGTATCAAATTCTTATTGAAGATTTTAAGGTTGAATTGCTTAGGGGATTGAGAGTGACATCCGCCACCACTGCTTGTAGGCAGAAATTCGGTTGAGAGCAGATGCCCATAAACACCCCTTCGAGCAATTACCTAGAGGTCTTCTACAAATCCAACTTCAACGGGACTTCCCCATCACCGTGCTCTTTTCTTGAAGTCGCAGCACCATGCACGACCATCACTAGTTGCTACTCCCCGGATCTGACTGGGCACGATCTACGATGATGTCCAACTCCACCACAGGAGTAACAAGTGATAGCATTTCCACTTTAAAGTGGCCCTCCTTGCCACACTTGAAATACCCAAGAACCATGTCGCTACCCTTACGCAAAGGATGCCAAACTATAGCAGGACCATCTAACGCCTTCCCCTTCGCCACCTTCTCGCACTCATGATGCTCGCTCTGTCATGGCCTAATGACAACGCTCATCTATCGCGAGAAACCACCATTTTCACCCTCGCTCTCCTCATCCAAGATTAGACTCCAGTACCAAATATGATATATACGGTTATCATATGCAGTCGATACTTAGATATAACTATTTTGAGTATATATAATAATCAATTTCTGATTATAGATGCCTTTTTTGTATTTGGTACTATATTGGCAATTAGCTCGATCACATGCTAGCTATATCATCAACATGCAAGCACACATTAAGGTTTTTTTATAAATTAGGACTTCATTCACAATTATTAATTTTGCTTCAATCATCAAATTTTATTTTCGTTAATAAATTAAGAAAAAATAGAATCTCAATTTTTACGTATATAATTTTAGTTAGAGATATTTTAGGAGTCGATAAAGGTTGTCATATGGATTGCTTTTATTTTCCTTATTTATTTTGTAATTCACCCCTACGTGCATAGAGGGGTTAATGGCCCATTAGGGGAAAGTTAAAAAGTTATAAACTCATGAATTGAATGGATTCAAGAGTGCCTTCACCATTATCCCCTCCCCTTCTATTTTCTAGGATTTTCTTCTCATCCATGTTCCTCTCGCATCAAACGAAGCTTGTCGCATCTATTTTCTCCTCTCCTCTCCAATTTCTCAACTTCACCAAGTGATAACAAAGCCACAAAATCTAATTGTTCTCATGATTTGATGAACATGTAGTATTTTTATGGATGAAGTTCGAATTAAGTCATCTCGACCATGGTTCGCATTAGCTGTAAAAAAAATTAAAGCAACATCTCCAATCAAATAGGAAGGCACATCTAGATGAAGATACATTCATCTAATCGTTTTCATAATTTGACACACTATAGTATTTTTATGGACGAAGTTCGATATAAGTCATCTCGACCATGGTTTGTGTTAGCTGTAAAAAAAATTAAAGCAACATCTCCAATCAAACAGGAAGGTACATCTAGATGAAGATACGTTCATTATAGATGGTCACTACAGTTCACATACAAGAACAAGATTATGTCATCACAACATCGCGTACTAATAGAAAATGTTCTAATAGAAAATATATCTAGTGAAAGCCTATGGATGAGGATTCTAAAATCCCCGCGAAAGCCATTTTCATTGATGTCACCAAAATGTATATGAACCCTTCCTCATCGGTTCCATAATTGGCGACACGGCACAGCACACATCTGATGGAGATATTTATCCTGGGAATCCTTGCAAAATTGAGCAGCATCAAGAAGGATCCACCCAATCCTTCTCTCTGTTCTGCAAAACATCGCCCATGGATGTCGTCGCCATCTTCACTCGACCCACATCAAATAGCGTTGCGCCATTGCCACCATACGAAGCCATGGCATGCGCTCGGAGCTCAATCAAATCCCAATCCTCAAGATCAACATTGCTAGGAAGGTGGATCCGCCCATGGAACCACCATGACAGCCCTCCCTGAAATCCCTCAAGAACAATATTTTGCCACCATGAGAGGTGATAGAGGTCGCATCATCATCGACGTTGCACCACCTTTACACCGACAATGGTTGCGTGCGTCGTTGAGGCTACCAACCCATCCAAACGATTAATACAGACAATGTACCTCGAGGATCCTCCACCTATGCAGTCTAAAAGTTTGTCGTCCTGTCTTGTTGCTTCTCCCCTCAAAATCATCGCAAACGAACTACCAATGCCAGCATCATTACCTCCTTCAATTTCGACGTCACCACCGATTTTGGGAGGGTGAAGACGAAACCCTAGAAACAAAGGTTGAGGATATGTCTCCAATAAGAAACGGATCCCTTAAACTAAGGCAATAAAAGATGTCCTGGAAAATTTATACACAAATCCCTCGCTCAAAAACCTTATTATCTAAAGGTTACATTACCAGGACTTTATTCAAATGAAGGGGTGGAGAAAGTACATTTTAAGGGGAAGGGAAATTATGTTTTTGCTCCTTGGTGGTACAGAAAAAATGTTAAAGACAAGAAAATTATGTCCAAAAGTGGGGAGATCGGTGTAAGGAACCCAAATATCCTTCGCTTATCCACCGCTGATGTTCAAGCAATTCATTAAGTGATAAGTTTTATAAGTGTTAGGGAATTTATGTAAGCACGAATTGGGGATTTTGACAAAGTAGACTTTTCCTCCATAAATTAGTTATTTTCAACCAATCATCAATTGTTATTTTTGTTAAATAAATTGAGGTCAATTAGAATCTCGATTATTAGGGCAGACAATTTTAGTTAGAGACATTTAATAACTCAATTAGGATTTTTTAAGCAAGAATGAGGGAAACACCAGTATTGGTGTCCACCCCAAAATATACTAAAAATTATGGTTAAGGTTAGGTAACATGTATCGAGGAGAAATCTAGTAAAAAAATTATATTCTCAACATAAAACCGATCCATGTGGTTAAGGTTGGTGGCATGTGCTAGGTCCCGAGGAGAGATCTAGCCAAAAAACAATTAAGGTTACAGTTGCCAGGTCAATTAGTGTTGTTAGATGGATTGCTTTTCTTTTCTTTGTTTCTTTGGTAATTCACCGCTACCTATATAAAGGGTTTAGTAGTCCATTATGTAGGAGAAAAGTTATAATGTGAATTTAGGGGTGATCACCATTTAAAGGTGACCCACCCTATTACGTTTCAAAAATATTTTGTGAATTCATGAATTGAGTTTGGTTTGGAGAGTGCATCAACCATTACTGTCCCCCCCCTGTATTTTTTAAGGTTTCTCTTCTCATTGTAGAAGCAGTATTTTCATAAGCTTTTCAATAGGGAAGGAAATAGAGATGTCACTTTGGGAGATCTAGCTAGTCGTGAAAGTTACTTGAATAGTGCAAGCTATAGATGAATATAAAGGAAGGAAGTAGACGAGGTTTTGAAGGTTACAAGACAAGGAAAATCTGTAGGACCTGATGACATTCATATAGAAGTATGGAGAGTTTTAGGTGAGCGTGGTTGGCTTGACTTACAAATTTATTCAATGTTAATTGACGAAGCAAGAAAATGCCGGAAGATAGGAGGAGAAGCATCGCGATGCCTCTTTATAAGAACAAAGAGATTCAAAATTGTTAAAATTACAGAGGTATCAAGCTAATGAGTCATGCTATGAAAATTTGAGAATGTGTGATCGAAAGAAGGTTGAGGATGGTTTCCTAAGTAAAAGGAAACCAATTCGGATTCATGATAGGTCGCTCAACTATTGAAGCCATCCATTTGTTGAGGAGAACGATGGAGATTTATAGAGCTAAAAGGAAGAACCTCCGTATGATTTTTATTGATTTCGAGAATACTTATGATTATGTCCCACGAGAGATATTATGTAGAGTTTTGGAGAGAGACAACTACATGTCCTATACATTAACCTCATAAAGGATATGTATGATAGGGCTTCATCTTGTGCAAGGATCTAATCTGGGAAGATTGACTATTTTGACAGCAACATTACTCTGCATCAAGGTTCAGTTTGAGTCCATTCCTTTTGACTTTGATTATGGATGAGTTGATAAATTACATTCGCGATGAGATACCTTGGTGTATGTTATTCGATAACGATATTGTGTTGATTGATGAGACTAGAGATGGAGTAAATGAGAAGCTTGAGATCTGGAGACATGCATTGGAGACTAAAGGATTTCGTATAAGTATGGCTAAGACTGAATATATGGAGTGCACTTTTGATGGAAGCAATAGTGAAGGAATCGATGTGAAGATTGGTGACAATAACATTCAGAAAAGAGGTTCGTTTAGATATTTGGGATCTATATTGCAACGTGATGGGGAAATTGATGGAGATATTGGTGATAAAATAAATGCGAGTTGGCTAATGGAGAGGAGCCTCTATTGTTCTCTGTGATAAGAAAATTCGTTTGAAAATCAAAGGAAAGTTTTACAAAGCATTTGTGAGACCTGATATGCTCTATGGATCTGAATGTTGGCCTGTAAACGATAGATATGCGCAAAGAATGGCGATGGTAGAAATTAAAATGTTAAGGTGGGTGTGTGGACACGCATGGAAAGATCGGATTCGGAATGATGCAATCAGAAGGAAAGTTGGTGTAGCTCCGATTGAGGATAAGATGCGAGAAAACTGCTTAAGGTAGTTTGGCCATTTGCAAAGGAGGTCGGCTAATGCATCAGTTAGGAAATGTGTGTTTTTGGATGCTGAGCAGGCTAAGAGAGGACGAGGAAGGCCCAAGAAGTGTTGGGATGAGACTATACAAAGGGATCTAAGTTTTTTGGATCTAAGTCCGAGATTGACCAAAGATAGATCTGAATGGAGGCAAAGAATACATGTAGACGATCTACTTGATGTGAGAAAATGCTTTGTTGTTGTCTCTTCTCATCATATTTCCTCTTCCATCACGCAAAACTTGACGTGTCTATTTTATCATTTCCTCTCTTCTCCAAGTTCTTGACTATGTCATATGCTACGGGTATAAAGCTACAATAATATAGTTGAGTTTATTCCATTCCTTGAGATATGTAAGTGTGATGTTGATGAACATCAAATCTCTGACGGATATATGTGTTGGAATTTATAACTAACTCAACAATTGACTCGTCAAAGAGGTCTCCTATTTATCTCAGATAAGGTAAAGCATGTTCACATTAGACTCCCAAAGGAAATTGAAGGGACTTCATGGGCTAAGTCCCGCTAGGAAGAGGAGAATGACGGTCACTTTTTTGGTATCCCCTTTGGTATCCCATTTGAGTTGCACATGCATATCACGTGATGACCATTTTATTTTTTGAGAAGAGCCTTCACTTGCAATAAGCATGAGGCTATGTTCTTCCCCTCATTTTTTAGGTTTGTCGCATCGAAGTAGGTCTGGAAGACATGACTAATATTTTGGTCAAGGGAATATTTATTAAAAAAATTACGTTCTCTCATGTGTCTTCGATAACAAGGTTTTAGATATCGATTTTGATGGCATATCAGTAACTCGAGGAAATCGAAATATATGCGACATGTCGCTGATATTTCGCTCACTTCGGTCAAAATCATGGAAATACAAAGAACTCATGTTCCGGTGTTGCGTTTTTTATTTTCCAAACATGAGGAAATGGAAATTTTATCGAGATTTCGCCAAATGTCGCTGAAATTTATAGCCAGGCTTGATAGTCCCGGCGTAGATAATCTATCAATATCTAATGGAAAAGCACTATTCCCACGAGCACATGATTCCATTCCCTCCCTCCCATGTAGCATACTTTCATGTCTTCTTAGATTCGGATTCTATTGAAATGTCTTGGTTCGATATCCCTTAATAGACACCATAAAGATCTTTAGCGGTCGTGTTTAAATGGTCTTGACCTATTTGATGATCTAATAAAAAAAGAATTTTGCATGTTCCATTTATGGCGTGAAATATATAAGCTCCTATCAAGTAATAGTAGTTGACATCTCCTCTGAAACCATCTCCTTATATACTAAAACCACCGAGAAGGAGACAAAAAGATGAGTGTCTCATGAGAAGGGATTCATGAAAGTTCTCTTTGAGGAGCTTGTTATAATACAACAAGGAAGGATCATCACAACAATGAATGAATAAATCCCATTGGATGCATATAGAAGATTCGGTACCTCTAGGGCTTGTTTGGTTGCAGGGTTGGGCAGGGTTGGCCCAACCCTGGTTACTATTCACAAGGGTACTTCCTCCTCACAGATTACTATTCACCCAGCCCAACCCAACCCAGCCCAACCCTGCCCAACCCTGCAACCAAACAGAGTGAGAGACAAGTAAGACCCTTGGGTGAGGCAAGTAGAAGCCCTTTGAGGGTGTGGGGGGGGTGGCTAGAGACCTAGGCAAGGGCTAGTTCGAGGCCCATGCACTACTTAGGAGAACGATGGTCAAAATCCAAGCACCACCTAGTGAGTTAACCGCGAAGGAGAAGCATTTAACCGTGTTTAACTTCTCGATTGAAGGTGAAGCGTCTTGTCATCAATGCAAAGCAAGGCGAGGTGCCACCATCTAGGCAACTAATCACCGATGGCCTAGATAGGCGAGGCCCACCAAAGACATGGAAAGGGTGATGCAGTCCAAGGCCTTTTTAAGAAGAGGGCTCCAAAGCCATACATGGGAGAGAGGGAAAGAGAGATCTAGAAAATAGCCCTAGGTTCTGATACCAAGTCAATACGAATACTTAGCTTTTTGTTACATTGGTAAACGAGGTCAAGATCTCTCCCTTTAAAGAGAGAAACCCAGCATAAATACAAAAATTACAAAGAAAGAAAGAGGAAGGGAAAAGGATGGGAACATATAAATTTGGGAGCCTTTCCTAAAAGGAAAATCCTAACAGTAAGCATTTCAACTCTATCAACGTAGGGGGACAGGGTATGCACATAAGAGGATGCCTTCAATAGGGAAGGTGACATGCACTTTTAGGCACAGCCGGCTAGTGATTTTGCAAGTTGCAAGAACTTATTGACAAAGAGCAGCTTTGCCAGGAGTGCACTATAGTCTATAACACTACAGAATGATCCAGTTCTCATGGGACTGGTTGCAACATTTTTTCCCTTCCACATCTCCAGTTCCCTTAAAAAATATGATCTCTTGGTGCATTACAATTTAAAGAACAGGAAAATGATAATACAGATAGGCATAGTACCATCAGACCTAAGAGCAGACCTTGAACAAACATAATGGTTAAACAAAAATGCCTACAAAAACTCAAACTTCTATCCAACCTGTTCAGTTGAGATTGTGCAAGAGAAGCAGAAGTTTCGTCCTTGAATTCCACAAAAGCACAGTTCCTCAAACTGCAATAATAAAACTTTAGGGAAAAACTGCAACAATAAAGAACAAATAACATTCACAATATTGCAAAGTACTAGTGCTAATTCGTCATCTAAAGTAATTCAGAATTACCAACTCAGATATCAACATCAAATTAATATATTAAGAAGAGGAAACCCATCTAAGCTCCCAAGTCGTGTTGGAAAATTACATCTTTAGTTTAAATAAAAGAATACATCTTCAGTTTGATTCAATAATAAGATCATTTTGAATCTCTCAACAGTTATCTATGCTAGATCATTTATTAAAAGAAACTATGAAAATTATGAGTTATCTAAATTTCCCACGGTTAAGAACAATTTTTTAGAAACAAAAGGGCAAGAAGCCATAAGAGGAACGCCCAATCTTTGTATATTCATAAAAATTACATACGCTTCAGACAGAGCCATAGCATGTTCAATTACGTTATCAACTTTCATTTTGAAGATCAGCATGTTCCTTGACAACCAAAGGGTCCAAAGATATCAACATCAAATTAATATATTAAATTAATATATTAAGAAGAGGAAACCCATCTAAGCTTCCAAGTTGTGTTGGAAAATTACATCTTTAGTTTAAAAAAAAAGAATGCATCTTCAGTTTGATTCAATAATAAGATCATTTTGAATCTCTCAACAGTATCTATGCTAGATCATTTACAAGAAGAAACTAAGAAAAATATGAGTTATCTGAATTTCCCACGGTTAAGAACACTTTTTTAGAAACAAAAGGGCAAGAAGCCATAAGAGGAAGGCCCCATAAAAATTACATACGCTTCATACAGAGCCATAGCATGTTCAATTAGATTATCAGTTTTCATTTTGAAGATCAGCATGTTCCTTGACAACCAAAGGGTCCAAAGATGAGCCAGCACTCTAACCATGCCTTCAATCCCCGCCAATCACTTCCCATTGGGCTCCATTAGTCCTTGCTTTCCCATTGAATTCCAAGCAATTCAGCGGCCGTTTGTCTCTCTCAACCGAGAGCATCTGAAAAACAAATGGTCCACGTCCTCAGAAGCCTCATCACAACGCGCACACATTTTTTTTGAAAGTCTGCAGGGTAGGGGGAAGCACTCGGTGGTGCCCGTCCCATCAAAATATATTTAACAAAATAAAGGAGACACCTCCAACGGATACAAGCTAACATCACCCCAAGACACAAAACAAAAAAGAGCATTACAACATCCAAATCATCTACCAGTCTCCTTGCAAAGCACTCGACATTTTCTTTGTAAAATCTTTGGCCCGAGAAAAGCAGGTCATTTCTTCCACGCCAAACCGCCCAAAGAATAGCCATGGGGAAGAGCTGCTCCCTTCTTGTTCTCGCCCTATTCTCATAAACCGAATTCCAAAAAGTCTGAAACTCATCGGTTCGGCACCAATTAATACCCTCCTCCTGCCATATTTGTGATACCATTGGGCATGTAAAAAAAAGGTGTCCACATATTCAATTGCATTGTCACATATTAAGCATTTGTTAGCAAAGACGCCCAGGAGCTTGACGCACCGATCACGTTCATCAACCTCTTGCGCCTAAGGAGCCACAAGAAAATCCCAACACGCTCAGGAAGATTAAGGGAAAAAATAGAAGCACAGTCCCTGTTCAGCACCTCCGAGGTCGCCGGCGGCGGTCTGGAGATGGCACCATAGGCGCCTTTAACCGAGAAGCTCCCATCCTTCCAGCACCTCCGAGGTCGCCGGCGGCGGTCTGGAGATGGCACCAACGCGCACACATCCCATCACATGCTGAGAAGATTTTGGAAATCGCTATGCTTCTTTCATAATGTGACCTCTTCTGAGATGTCACAAGAAGACTTTAACTCGTGTGGGGGTCTCTACCCCCAAATCAGTGTAGTCTCAACCGACCCACTGTCACACCCCCCCCCACCGCCCCCTGGACGATCCTCCTGCCTCAGCATCACATTAAAATCGCCAGCAATGATCCAGGCCACCGTCGGGAATCTCGCCCTAGCCAGCCACAGCTTTTTCACCAAATGACAGACACCTGCCCCATTGCAAAAACCGCACACCATCAGCCTTGCGTCGTGACGGGACTGATAGTGAGAACTCACATAGCAGCTACTCCCCCTACGATTCCAACTTGTCACCATCCCAACCAATAATCAAACCACCACCAGCCCCTTTCGTTGCAATAGCCTTGTATTCCCCCAGCTTAGTACCCCCAACATCCCTCCACTTCTTTTCCAGCTCTCCGAAAATCTTAGTTTCTTGCAACATAGACACATCCGCCCTCTGTTCCATCAGCAGGTTCCTCATTGTCATGCGCTTCTCGGCCTGTCCCAACCCCCTAACATTCCAGGTAATCATATTCATCTAGTCACCATGAATGTTCCCACAGGCGGCAGGAGTCCGAGACACACCAGCATCTCCCTCTCCAGCCTTTTGCCAAACTCCTGACCCACCTCCCCAACCTCCAGGTCCTCCCAAACCTCCTCCCCAACCTGCTTCCCCTCCTCGCTCGTCGCCACCAGCCGCTGCGAGGACAGGATCTACGGCTCCAGACCTTGCACCGCTGCCCCGTCCCTCGCAGACAATGCGGCCACCCCACCCAGCTCCTCCAGCTCCGTCGACCGTGACAGACCATCGGAAACCTCAGCACGCATGTCGCCATGCGGTCTAGCCCTGTCCTCAAGTTCCGTATGCGGTTGACGGCAAATCTCCAACTACCTGTACCTCCTTCTCTCCCTCAAGTTCTGCCACAGATACCATCTCCCAAATCTTCCCACCACTTCCGAGCTCCTGCACTGTTGAGTAGACTGTCGCGGATCATCGGATGAGGCTGCCACAATCGGCAAGACCTCTCTCATGGCCGATCGCATATCCAACATAACACCACCACCATCAGGCAAAACAAGTTGTAGCGACGACCCCGCAGCAGAAGGCAAAGCCATCACAGTAAAGTTCGAGGGCCAGGCATAGGGCGAGTCTACATCAATAGAGGGCGAAGACCCCGAAGACCCCGCGATAGAGGGTGAAGATCCCACGGTAGAGGACGAGACTGAGGGCGAAAGCACCGTGGTAGAGGGTGAAGCCGCCGCATCAGAGGGCGAAGCCACCACCGCAGAGATCAAGGGTGGTGCCGTCACAAACCCGGAGGCCTCCGGACCTGCACGCGCATGGCCATTGAGATCGCGAGACGGAGCTCAATTGCATTCACCCGAATCAAGCATCAGGTCCCGGATCCCGATCCGGTTAGTGACCCCACCCGCCAATGGGACAATGAGCAGATCCGAGAACCCGAGGCCGCCGCCGTTGTCAAACCGATCTGCGCATCCGGATGTGTTCTGATCCCCAACCAAAACCCTCGAGATCTGACCGAGAAGCCCACTCCGGATTCACCTATACAATTCGATGAACGGATGCACTTTGCACGACCCAGAAGTCAAACCAACGCTTCCGCATACGAGGTACGGATCTTGATTCCATCAGAGCATGTTTTGGCAGCATAGCATGGCTTCTGCCCGAAGCAACGTCGAGGCCATCCGTAAATAGCAACCGAAATTCGAATTCATGGAACGGGGACCCTTCCCTTTCCGCGCAACCTCACCACATCCTCAAATCGTCGCCCTTCACTGGGTAATAAGCAACTGCAACCATCGCAAGGTCCTCCTCGCGTACCTTGAGTATGAAGTCAAACCCCTAAAATCGAGCACCAAAGCATGCCGGTAATGCGCACTTAAGTCCAAGCCCTTTGCCACCAGCCACGACGGTTGACCTCATTTCAACCCGCTTAATATAATCTCCCCCACCCTGGATCACCGATGCCAGCAGCACCCACGCTCGTCAATGTGCCGGCCCACAAGGGGAAGCTCCCTGACGGAGACCAGCTTGACTCATCGTCATGAGTCACTCCAGTTGTCCCTAGTTAGCAAGGTTTGCCAATGCACTCACCCGCCCACGCCACGTAAGAAAAACAGGAGTTTTCGTGCCTCCTCTGCTGAAAGCTCCTGCGCACAAATCATCGAGCCTTCCATCTTCACCACGCCGCCTCTAAAGCTAGTTCCGATCATCTGCCCTATGTCTTCCATAGCGTCCGAGAGACAACTCCTCTGACCGGCAAACCCACACAAGTAAACCATGTTCTCCTGCCTCCTCGATTACAGCCTTCTCGCCTCAGGTTTCCAGTCCTACTTCATCGGGCACGCAAAGCTTCTGTGATTGTTCCTTTTGCATCGGAAGCAACGTACTAGGTCCCGACAACCCTCAGTGTGGTGTCCCCATCCCCCGCATCGCAAGCACCACCCCCTAAATCTGTTGGGACCTCCACCTTCCCTCCGCTCCGACGGCATACGACCTTGCCGAGAGCGTCGCTCCACCTCCCACCCACATGACATCAAAGAATATGCCCTACATAGAATGAAACTTTAGAGAGAGAAACAACAGAGAGAATTACATACATCCCTCGAGTGGTTACAAGACTTAACGAGATAAATTTAACTCTAACAACACGATTTGAAAGTTGTATTATGTACCAATGGACCCTAGATCAAAAAAATGAGGAGAAAGTAGAGGATGGGAGGAGACATTTCGTGTTTACAAGGGCAATGTGGTTGACCTAGAATAATGTTGACTTCTAGGGCAAATATCTCTATCTTGAGTATGTACTAAAGATTTTTGATTTAATTATTAGCAAGTGTACGAATTGTTACATGTGAATACCTACCTAGTGTGTTTATTCTTCTAACTTCTCAAAAGAAACCAACGCAATAAATCATAAAACTATTCCAATTAGAAGATGGAGAAGATCGAATGCTTGTGGGAGAACGAAAGACATTGGGGAAGCTAAGAAGAGGGACTTTTTTAGAGGATAAGAAAGGATATATAGGATAAATTATATAAATATTTAAGACATATAGTTTAGAGAAATATCAAGCCATTAGAGGTAAGATCGTTCTTATCCTTGTCCTACTTATATCAGACTACACTAGATATAACATGGAAATTATTACGTTATCCCGTAAAGATGTTTTTTTGAAGTCCAAAATGGAAGGGGAAACACTCGATGGTGCTCGCCCCACGGTTTTTATTCAAAAGGCAAAAATAAACAGAATGGGGGAGAAGCAAACACACGCCGACACCACAGGTCCATTACAACACCCAATCCTCCACCATGCGCTTGGCATACATCCCCACGTTCTCCTTATAGAATCTTTGGCCCGAGAACAGCAAGTCATTCCATCCCCGCCAAACCGCCCACAGAATGGCCAACCGTAAAGATGTTGTTATAGGTATATCAACCCAATCAATCATATCCATGTCCCGGACCTTTTTAGGAAATGGTCGATAGAAGAACGAATGATTGCATGAAGAAGAAAGAGGATAGAGATTGAGAATAACTGTTTCAAAATGACAAATTTTTACAAAGATTTAAGACATTCAGCTTGGAGATATAGCGTATTAGCATGCCATTAAGGCTTGGTTTAGTGCCTAAAACATCCCTCGTTTTCTAAGGATAAGCTTGTTCAACAAGGACAACTAGACATCAAAAAATAGGGGGTTGCCTTGGTTTGCCATCCTGCCTAATGTTGGAGACGGAATAAGAAATATTCATTCAGAATTTCCAAAACCTGCACCTTCTAATTTCTAATTAATTTCTCCAAATAATTTGACGGTATAAGAAAATGTATACTAAAACTAATTGCAAATATATATAATAAGTTATAATGTAAAAGACTGTAAATATATGGTTTTCTATTAATACATTCTCCTTCCCTAAGAAACACTTAGATGTGATAACCCCTCGTAGAACATGGATAATTGCGTGCTTTTTCATTTTCTTATCAAACATGAACAGGGCATAACCAAACCCACTTCAGTGGTATGGTGGTAGAGCAATGTGTCTACCATTCGAAGGACCAGGGTTCAAACCCTCCCCACCCCTCCCCCATATTTACCTATTCAAAAAATAAATAAGGCATAACGTCTAACAAAATTAATTTTGTAAAATCTATCCCAGATACCAAAATAGACCTCTAGGTAAGACCATCCACATGTATAACCTAGTATCATACCATAACAGTGATAAATTGTAAAATTACAATTGCACTATAGGAACCAACTCTCCTACCATGTTAGAAAAAATACATTTTAAAAGTACAAATGTATTGCATGAGAGGTTATTATGAAATAAATGGCAAATAGGCAAACAAAAATAATAAAAGAGAAAATACCATTACAAAGGTATATTGGATCTACCTCCCACCAGGACATTGGCGGAAAGAGGATGCGCCATAGTAAGAGAAAAGCCGAGCTAGCATGTCATGTGGAATAGATTCCGGAAGATGGCGCACTAGTAATGTTATTCCTGTCCCTGCTGATACTTCGGGCTTCGATGGTGTTGGCTGCTCCGCAAAGGATCCTCGATATGAAAATTGCTGGTGCACGTTAGATGCCATCTAACCTTTTACCTTATGATCCCTTCTATTATCTATGGCAGCAATGGCGGGGCTGTAAAATAAACATTCAAATACACATCATTCTCGTTTCTTAATGCATGCTTTCTGGTTACTGAACTAAAAGTTACTAGACTCGTAGGACCATCTATCACTTATTTCTATGGCATATTCAGCAGAATTCCAATTTGTTTCCACTTTTCATGTTCTTCATCTATCTACACATAAAGAACATATTTCATGTATTCCATAATCTACATTGCATGTGATGGGCATCCCCATTTTCATGCATCCAATCCAGAAAAAAGATCAACCATAGGGTTCATGACCTAACGCGGCCCAGATAGGATTTTTATCACACTAAACAAAATCATCTGTGAATGTTCACTAAGCTGAAAGACAATTGAGGTTTCATAGTCCAGCTAAGAGACCAAACTAAGCCACGTTCTCCCGACAGTACCCCTGTATGTGATGACAAACATTATTTGTCATCTTTATCATGCAAAAAAGTTTAACATTATGAGATTGATTAGGCATAAAAATGTTAAGTCCATAATTAGCAACTCATGTATGTCTCCTATGACAGCCTTCTTCATTCTTGATCTCATTTCTAAGCATCTCCTGTAACAGCAGCCACATTTAATCTAATATCCCGGTCCTTAGCTTAAGTTTTTTTTGAGTCCATTAGCTTAAGTTTTTTCACGTAATTAAGATCCAGTGACTAGAGAAATAACGTCAGGACCTAAATTGTCAAACCCATAGTGGTACATAGAATTTCCCATAACCATTCTAAGCCATCAAAATCTTCTCTAAATCAATTGAAAAATACAGTAGAACTTTCGTTTCCATTTTAGGATATGCACAGCATTCTAACTCGGACACTCCTTAACATTTGTTACTTATATTTATAATCAGCCTTACTTTGTAGATTTAACTTGAGACTGTTAGATTATTTATTCTCAAAGAGTAAGCCCCACATCCATGCATCATCTACTTGTTCCAACTAGAATACATCAAGCACTTGTACAAAGATGCACATACACAATCTCTCTCTCTCCACCTCTCTCCAAAACCATTTTTGTTTTTCCTGAAATTTCTCATCTCTACCATTGTGACCAGGGATCAAATCCCACCATTGTGTGGGTTGCGTTAGGTAGTCGACAGCCAGCGTAAAAAAAAGTCGAATCTTTCAACAAGAATTTGAGCAAGAATCCATGTAGCCGACCCTACTTATAGTGGGAGAAGGCTTTGTCATTTTTTTACAATAAGATAAACTTGAACTTCAAAATTTAGATGATGTAATTACTTTCATGTGATGTAATTACTTTGCCACTCCACTAAACCATTCAAAATATCCAAAAGGTCCAAATCTTTGTTCCTAAACTCGTGCTTTCGGAATTCAGACAATTTATTGAGGAAACTCCAGTATTTTTTTAGAAAGAGAGGGCGATGCACCCTATTTGGTGCACACCTGAGAAACTCTTAGATTTACAAGGTGTTCATCCAAGAGTCGCACATTATACGATCATGCACTAGTACGTTCTCGGCATATTGTTTGTCCCCCTTGAAAATCACACCATTCATTGCAAGCAAACTGCCCAACACATGGCAATAGCCCTGCTCCACTGTCAGACAATTCATTGAGAAAGTTCCAGTGTCTTTTTGAAAGAAAGGGTGATGCACCCTATTTGATGCACGCCCGAGAAATTCTAAGATTTACAAGGTGTTCATTCAAGAATCGTACAACATACGAGCATGCAACGCACTAGTAAATACTTGGCATATTGTTTGTCCCCCTTGAAAATTACAACATTCCTTGCAAGCAAGCTGCCCAACACATGGCAACAGCCCTGCTCCACTGTGGCTTTCATCTCTTTGTGTTAGACCCTATATCTTTTCAAAATTGCTCATGGTTAAACACGTCCAGCCATGGCACGCCAACTCATCTCCAAAAATCCACAACCATGCTGCAGTTGAAGAATATATGATTGATGTCCTCCTCCCCACCAGACACAGGGCAAGAAACCTTCGAGCATAGAAAAAACCTTGCCATAAACACCATGTCATCAATCTCTTCATCCAGACCAGTTACATGAAAGGTCTAGCCGCCTCGGAGGAGTGGTTGTCCGCTAACCATTGGAGGGGACCACAATAACCTGCAATCTGGTCAACTCTAAATCCGCCACTAAGGTTTAATGTGACAAGGCCTTATATTTTTTTTGAAAGAGAAAAAAAATGCCATCTTTATTGTGAACTTTTCAAACCAAACCCGGTAATATCATTCCCTTCCAAATCCTCTGCACTTGACATTGCAGACCATCATCTCACCAAAATCCACGATGTCCCTGTAAGATAAGTTAGCACCAAGAAGCAGTAGTCGTGTACCATCTTACATGCTTGATTCAGACTAGCAATGTGGAACCAATGTTTAAAAAAACAAAAGTTTAAACAAAGCGGTTTCCTTGAAATCAAGGAAAGGCATAACCTCAAGTTGGTCAAGGCACGTCATTTTTCACCCAAAAAATATGCAATTTCATCAAAGTTATCATATTAGAATTAAAAATATATATTGCACAAATCTTTTTGTCTTGAAAGCAAGTAAAGGATTTGCAATGTAATTCTTCAATGTCACAGAGGAGTAAATATTACTTCCACTGCCTGATTGGAAAATAAGAGCATATAAAAGCATGCTAAAATCACTTAAATAAATCTATTATTATAAATTCAACTCACATCATTTAACCGCAGCATGATTTTGCATTACAAGATTCATTTCATCTAACTACAATACTTAAATAAATATGCATTGTTTCATCTTATATAGATGCCTTAAATCGTAACCAGGTCGTTTAGTCTGTTACATTGCAAAGCTCATTTTATGACTTCCCTCGATATTGGTGGGCAAAGCCCACTGTCTAAATTGGGAGCTCATGTGCAACACCCCTAACAAAATTCAACTTATAAGTCCTAATTGAGTTCTAATAGTATATCCGCCTGTCAAGGGGGGGTCCGTTTACACGACGGGACTATATATAAACTCCTTAAGATTAGGGCTAATAATCACCCTTTGTGCTATTTTTCTTCACCATCAAGAAAGAGCCTTTGTTGGCTAAAGAATGTTAGACGGGGCCAGGTGTGAGGGGGTAAATGTAGACAAATCCTTTCAGGATAATTGTAAGTCATGCACATGGTCCACTTAAAACCCATATGCCTCAAAAAACGCCTTACATGTGTTTTGTGCCTCATGCACCTCCGACGCCTCAGCTGATCGAGTCAAGTGTCTCTACAAGGAAGGCTAAGGCACAAGTTTTGA
Source organism: Ottelia alismoides (assembly GCA_037367405.1). Taxonomy (NCBI): domain Eukaryota; kingdom Viridiplantae; phylum Streptophyta; class Magnoliopsida; order Alismatales; family Hydrocharitaceae; genus Ottelia; species Ottelia alismoides. The sequence goes on from JAZKJV010005240.1 coordinate 599,254, forward strand.
GGCTGAAAGTGACAGTCTTTTTCAAATCATGTCTACGACAACAACCCATTTATCCACCACAAACACAAATAATCTGGGAAAAACGATCTTCTAGTACCCAATTTCAGCCAATCATCTATCCATAAATGGAAGTACCTACCATCACCCACGATAAGTCATAGTTGCAGCATCATTTAATGCATTATAGCACAAACTCCCTTCCAGAAGCTAGAGGCTTTTTTTGTGAATTCAGCATGCATCTGCATACTCATACAACAACAAAGCCTTTTCCTACTTTAAGTAGGGTCTTCTACATGGATTTTTTGCCTTCGTTCAGATCTATCTTGGGTCATTCTCGGGCTTAGATCCAAAAAACTAAGATCCATTCGTAAAGTCTCATTCCAACACTTCTTGGGCCTTACACGCCCTCTTTTAGCCGGCTCAACATTCCAAAACTCACATCTCCTCACTGGTGCGTCAGCTGACCTCCTTTGCAAATGGTCAAAACACCTTAAGTGATTTTCTCACATCTTATCCACGATAGGAGCTACATACACTTTCATTCTGATGGCATCATTCCGAATCCGATCTTTACGTGTCTGTCCACACATCCACCTTAACATTTTCATTTCCGACACTGTCATTTTCTGTACATGTTTATGGTTCATAGGCCAACATTCAGATCCATAGAGCTTAGCAAATCACACAGCTGCTTTGTAAAACTCTCCTTTGATTTTCAGAATTTTCTTATCACAGAGAACAGTAGAG